>CM064915.1:30691241-31891241 GCA_032727855.1 Quercus ilex subsp. ballota | reverse complement strand
TTTATGGCTATGGATACAGGTAGCTATATTACATACTCTATTGATCTAATGATGTATTCTGTCAGTAGCTACATCTTATTAGTTAAACTAAGTAGTAACTAAAGTAACAATCATAATAAAAAACAAGATAGAGTTAGGCACATCCATCTTTGATTCTAATATTTTTTTTGAACAACGTACATCCATCTTCCATTATAAAAATATCACATGAACCATGTCCAAAAATAGGATAATCAGTAAGCAGGGGAACCCACAGCACGAATTAAGCAAAGGAAAAAAAAATGATGATTAGTTTTCTTAAAAAATGAGCAAAGCAAACACTGTTCATAATACTAATATTTCTTTAGAGCAAAGCAGACATTGTTTACATTGTTCAAAAATGAGCAAAGCAGGGGAACCCACAACATGAGAGGGTGATTAGTTTTCTTAAAAAATGATGATTAAACAAACTAAATCTAAACCTCAAGGAATCTGTGACGGTGTTTTGATAGAGTTTCGGTACAGATAATTTTTTTTCCCCAAGCCAACGGCAGAGCAAAGCAGAGATTGTTCACAATACCATGGCTGTAATAGAGGAACAAACCTAGAAACTTCTAAAATAAAAACATAAAAAAAGGCATAAAAGCTATACTTGAGTAGAGAGTAAAAAAAGAGGCATAAATAAACAAGCATTCACAGCCATTCCTCAAGGTCTCAGTAAACACCACAAAAAATGGAGGAACATGGAAAAAACAAAAAATATCAAAATAAAACCCAACAAACAGAGGGGCTGAATATGGGTCTCACCAGAAACAAAATCGGTTCACGGAGCTGTGCTGAAGGTGCTGATTGATGGAGAGATGCGCTTCAGTTGTTGCTGTGCTGTGGGTTTGGGAGAAGGAAAATGGAAAGTAATGAATGAAGTAGTGAAGTGCTGGGTAGTTGGGAAAGTAAACACAAAAGTACCTTTGGGAGCTCAATGGGTCCGCTGTGTCTGCACTGATGTAACATAACACTGCTGTGGGACCCAAAACTTGATGAAAATTACGCCTGTTGCCACTGAGTTAACATAACTCAAAACTTGAAAACAGCCCATCGGAGTTTCCGAGTTTGATAACTCAAAACCCAAAAATCTCAGTTTTGTTAACTGAGTTAACATTCGGGAAAATCAGCCAAACAAACATTATACATGTGGGGCCCATGGTTTTTGGGTTATGAGTTAACAAAACTCAGTTTTGTTAACTGAGTTTGGCAAAATCCAAACAACACCTAACTCACCTATACTTTGTTTTTCTTTTTCTTTTAAAAAAAAAAAAAAATTCAATTATCATCCTTTACTTTTTAGGACATTTTGGGGTTGTTTTTGTTTTGTTAATTGTTTTTATTTTATTTTATTTATTTTTGGTAATGGAGATACTTAGTACTTGTTTGTAAATTTTTGGGGCATGGGGGACCTTAGGCCTAGAGAATGCCCTAGGTCCATGGGAAAATAATCAAATCTCAAACTCAATATGTGATATTTTAAATTGTATGTATTTAATTAGATTAGATTGTTTGAATGTGTTTTATGTGGGCATGTGCTTAGTCTCACATCGAGTACTGGTTGAATTATGGTTTTATAAGTGATTACAAGGAGCTCAAATTGTAACTTGACAAGTTCTTTTGGAGTGTAAGTGTATCTTGCTAGTGCTTTCTTTGGGTCATTGCAAATGGTATTAGAGAAACTTTGGTAATGCCATGTGGCTCAAGGCAAAATAATATATGACCTGACGAGGACAATAGGAATTTAAGTGAGGGATATTGTGATGCCATAAATTGTGAGAATTTGATTGGATTGGATTGTATTGTATTGTATTGTTTGAATATATGTTATGCATAAGTGTGCTAAGTCTCATATTTGGTTTACAGGTAGATCTTGGTTTTAATGATAAATGATTACGAGAAGCCCCAATTGTAACTTGACGATTCCTTTTGAAGTATAACTCACATATTTGACTAACGCTTTCCTCATGTCATTACATTATCTTTCCCTATATTGACATATTATTCCTATGCCCTACATTGGGTAATCAAAATAGAAGTAAATTTAAATATTAAAAAAAAACATATTTAAAAAATATAATAAAAATTGACTTAAAGTTACATGGAGAAAAAAAATGGTATAAGATCGAGTTTTTGAATTATTAAATTAACTTATATATTTTAAATAAAAAAAACTTAAATAAGTAATAAACATTATATATTTTATTAAAATATTTGGTAATTGAGTTTTATTGGAAAAATATTTTAAATTTCTTGAAAATTGTAAAAAAAAAAAAAAAAAAAAAAAACTCTAAATGGCAAAAACATTACGGTAGATTTTCACTATTAGCCTATTAGGCCTCTCCAAGACTGACCCTCAAATGGCAACGCGAGTGTGTATATGTGAACGCATGATGGTTTTGCAGGGAAAAAGTATATGAAATGAGATTGCTACCAATTATAGAGATTCAAAGGTGTGATTGGTCACTTATTTTAACCAAAATTTTGGGCTTTAGGAGTCCTAAGGTCTTCTAACTTGATCATGACTTCAGTGATTAAGTTGCAATTTTTTGTTAAATTAAATCAAAATTTTTTAAAATAAAAAATAAAAAATTATAGGTGATAAATATGAAATTACTCAATCAAATACACGACATCCATGCCTTAAAAATAAGGAAAATAACTCTTTGTTCCAAACTAAAAAGGGGTCTTGATTTTCACATACGGCTGTGTATACTTGTGAACCCCCAGAGCATGGATTACCTACTTTGATAGAGGCAATGTGATGGGCTACTCTTTAGGCTAGATCGAATTTGGGAATGAAAGTTACTTAGAACAAATGAGAGATGGTTAGGCACTCTACAATGAACATGAAGTTCTCAAGGAAAACCTCTAATTTTTACTAACATTCAAAAAGTGATTAGAATGAAAATGGGTGCATTTGCTACTCATACTAGGCTGCATGTGTTGGTAGCCATTCGATTGTCTCTTGCCCTACTTAATTCGCATTGGCCAATCCCAAACAATAACTAACTCATTAATAAATGGAATACAAATGGAATATTTATTATTAGATTAGATTCTGCATAATTAAGTAACAGCCACCACCGCACACCCTTGGTGCGATGGTCACTTCACAAGTATAAGTGCTTGTGGAGTGTGAGGGATAAGGGCCAGGATTCAAGTTTTCAGAACGGAGATTCACACACATATACACTTAGATTAGGCTAGAGTAGAAATTCTATCTTGTAAAAAAAAAAAAAAAAAAAAAAAAAAAACAGCCAGTAGCCTAGTGTTTGGATTGGTTACAGCTCTAACTAATTAATAGTACTATCTGTTATAGCAAGGAATTGTAATCTTTCAAGCTCTCCGCCAATAACTACCAAACCAGATGCTAATAATGGCCCGGACCTTGTCCTTGAGTTAAGCCCCTGAACTACGCCCTAGCAGCTGGCTGCTGGCTGCAGGAACCAACTTAATTAAGATGGATTAGCACAATATAATTAAGCTGCTTCTACCTACTGCTATTGCTACTACGTGCATATTGAATGTAAGTAGCATTGTATGTGATCTTGCATCAAAGCCACTACCCAACCCAACCCACGAATTTTTCATTATTAATTGTTCTGCACACACACCCCTTCACTTCACAGCACACTAATAATCACTTTAGCATCTACGTGATTCACTCAACAACACCAATTCAACTAGTCGTTGTTTTCGAATTCCATCATCTTTATTAAAGGAAAAAAGATATATCAACAGGTATCCATATTTTGGTGAAGTTATATAAATATATATATATATATATATATATATTCAGACTGTTAAAGAAGTTTACTTTGATATTTACTATCAAAATTATGAAGCATGCTGTTTTTCCTTTTTTTTTGGAGGGGAAAAGACCATGTGAGAGAGGGAGAGAAGATGAAGATGATGGAGAGCAGAGAGTTAATGTTGTTTTTTATTTTTATATTTTTAATAAGAAGAATTAATGACTTAGTTACACCTTGTGTGACTCTTGTGAGTTACACATTTTTTGGACCATTGATTTGTATTAGATCTAAGGGTAAAAAAAAACTGATAATCATGTATTTATTGTTCCCTATAAATGCGTAGCACATTATCAGCAAGTGGTCAACAACATCAAAAAAGTAGATTGACAAGAAATGCGCAATGAACTCAACTTCTTGTTTATATAATAGTTCTCCTTCCCATCCAGTTGTATGCATTCCCATTTTCCAATATATTTTAAGATGGTTTTGCTTTCTGTCAATGGAGTCCTATCCTTCCAAAATGAACCATCGTACATAAAGTAATGAGAAAAAAGACGATAGGGCTGATACAGAAACCCATATCAAAATACAAAGAGATCATCGCAACCCTCCCAAGAAGTAATAGACGTAATTGGATAGTTGATCTCTACTAGTATGAAGGTTTTTGGTTCCCTTTATGACCTTTGGAAGGACTCTTGTTAGCTCAAGACTATTTCAAGCTTCAGCCCAACGATGTGATTCTGAGTAGCCTTCCAAAATTTGGCACAACTTGACTTAAGGCTCTGAGTTTTTCCATTGTTGATGGTGAAAGTACATAGAAGATAGAACACAAGACCATGTGAGAGAGGGAGAGAAGATGAAGATGATGATGGAGAGCAGAGAGTTAATACTGTTTTTTATTTTTCTATTTTATATAAGAAGAATTAATGACATAGTTTCTAGGGAACAATAAATACATGACTATGAGTGTTTTTTTCACCTTTAGATCTAATACAAATCAATGGTCCAAAAAATGTGTAATTCTTGTGAAGTTACACCATATATATATATATATATATATATGGATTGGGTTCAAGTTAAGTTACACCTGGTGTAACTCTAAACAATGTTACACCACCCAATAACTTGTTATTGGATTAATATTTTAAAAATCTAACTGTTGAATTATATATTCTATATGTTCTTAACATGCATGCCAATTTTTATATCAATCGGATGTTATTTACCATTTGATCCATAAACTCATTTTTTATGCATTATTTTAAACTACAAAAACTTGAATTTTAACAATTGATTGATGACATAACTATTAATCTTTGATCATCTTAAAATTTTGCAAGTATAGAGAATATATGAAGATAATGTAATCTAACGGTGGATTTGTCAATATTCGAATCCAATTAAAAAAATATTGAGTAGTGTAACATTGCTTAAAGTTTGCAAGTATAGAGAATATATGAAGATGATGTAATCTAACGGTGGATTTATCAATATTTGAATCCAATTAAAAAATATTAAGTGGTGTAACATTGCTTAACCTTTTTGAATGGAGATCTGAACGCTCCTAGATCAAAGACAATTCAAGGAGTGAGAAAGATCAGCTATTTACCCCAGGGCTCTAGTTGCTTATCGACCAGGAAAAGTGCATGCATGTATCTTCATTTCCTTGTTAGGTTTTTTTTTTTTTTTTTTTTTTTTTTTACATAAGATGTGTAGTTAATTATTTATTTTTTTATTTTTATTTTTATTTTTTGACAATGAAAGTTCTGAAAAATATGTGTTTTGAAAAATATGTGTTAGGATGGAATTTTCCCATGATAGTTTAGATCTTTCAATCATTTATTAAATCCCATGATCATGCATTTACATGTTCCCTTGATTTGACTATTTAAGTAATCTATCCCATCATTTGGAATATGTTATTCATGAATCTATTGATTAGAGGTGTCGATCCATACGTTTAGGCTAGTCATGTAATCTAGATTTATTGTAATTTAGTGATTTTTTTTTTTCATTAAATAAAATCTGCATGCACCATTAAATTATTTTTTAGTATGTACTAGTTTTCCTTGCATCTCATAAAAATTGTGGAAAAACAAAATAAAGATCCGGTCCATATTACAAAATTGTCCACCTCATATAGGTTAGTTTTATGCTATTTTCTGAAGAAGCAAATTAAATCATCATGGAATGATGAATCATAGGCTAGATTATTAAATTCTTTGATCTGAAACTAATATGAATTTTTGTTTCACATGTGAAGTATGTTATCATCATCTAGATTTCGCATCCAGGATTTCCATATTTGCATCCTCACATGTGCATGCATATCCATACATCTCAATCACATTTATGCAACTTAGAATAGGTTGCTTTGTTATATATTTTCTGACTTTACCTTGATCATGTTTTGTTAAATCGTTTATTTATAGCTAACATGTCATTATGATTTGCTAATTATAATTCTTGAACATGTAATACACATGCATGAAGTTCTTTAAATTTTTTGCTTTGATATTTGTTGATATCCGTTTTTGCAAATTTGAGCCTATGAGGAGAAAAGCTCAAGAAAGCCCCAAAAGATGAGTTAGAGTATGAACAAAGAGATAGTAATTGGGTTGTATTCGAAAGGCCCAAAGAAAAGAGAATGCTCAAATAAGGTCCAAATGATGGCCTAAAAAAGAAGAGTATTTTGAGAATAAAAATAGAGCCTAATAAGTGAGGCCCAACAAAATTAAAGGAAGAGAAAATAAAGCAAAAGGGGTTAGTAGGCCCAACCTAATATATAGCAAAAAGCCTTTAATGCCTTTGTATAAGGGGATAAGGATGAATTCCAATTCTACAAAGGTAAGACAAGGTGAATTCGTGCCAAGCCATAGCGGCAGGAAATGCATGAAGAAACAAGACAAAGCCACAATGGCAGGAAATGCATGAAGAAACAAGACAAAGTCATGCCGGTGGGAAACGCGTGAAGAGGAAACAAGACAAAATCAAAAGTGGTAGGAAACGTGTGAAGAAGAAATAAGATGAAATCAAAGCCAGTAGGAAACGCATGAAGAGGAAGAAGCCAAAGAACAAGAAGTGAAGTAGTTGGAGCCCTATCGACCTGCAACCCAACCAATGCAAGGGAGGCAGGGCCCACAGCTAAAGAGGAACAGAGGGTGTGGTTTGGTGAAGGGGGGAAAAAACATAGTTTTGGTATCCTGCAAAGACCCCTTTTAGGAGATGCTCTACTGGGAAAGGTGGGAACCATCTGATGCATGTTAGGGAGTGAGGACAAGAGAGATTAATGAGGTTTTGCCATTAGAGGAATGAGAGAGATAAGGGTATTATGGCCGGATTGGCTTTTGCCCAAAAGAGGAAGGAAGTTCGTTACTAAGCAAGTAGTGGGACTAAACCCGCTTATGGTAGCCAGAAGGTAGTGAAATTGAACCCATCTACACACAGTCAGAACAGTACGTTGTCGGTGTTGGCTGAATGCCTACGGCAGACAAAATTGTTGGTGAAAAGCAAGGGCAAAAAAGAGAAATCACCTAGGCTTGATCTTAGGTATAAAAGGAACAGTACCCATGAATATGGGGTAACACACATGGTAACAAGGAGACCACAGTAATCAAGAGAATCAGAATAGTGAGTTGAAAGTGAAAGAAAAGAGAAAGAGGAAAAGAAAGTGAAATGTAAAAGAGGATAGAGAGTTGAGAAAGTAGAGTATACACGACAGACTTAACATGCATCACTAGGCAACATTTTCCCTCCCTCATACAAAACCATACTCTTTGTCATCTCAATCGAGAGGATAGCAATTTTGACCCACTCTCCAAACTACATAGGGTAATAAGGTTAGGTAAGTTGGAGTTTGGGCTCTTTTTAGTATATATCCTTCAGAGAACCCTTTTACTTTGGTTATTATGTTTGCTGTTATTACTATTTATTTCTGCAGCTAACATTCTCAGACTAACAGTTATTCTGTTGTTACTATATACATATACATGCATATTTTTCTTTGTTTGGAGTGTTTGGTCTTGTGAGCTAGACCTAACTTCCCTACGCCCTGCCAGGGGTGTCCAACAAAACCACAGACCCAACCCACCTGGCCAAATCAACCGAACCCGAATAGACCGCCATCCGACTTGACAATCGGCGGTGGGTCCCTACCATCTCAAATCGATTCTGGTGGGTCGAGTGGTGGGTCTTCCCTTCCAAACCCGATCCACCTGACTGACCGTGATATATAACCCAACACTTAACAAATCTCTATTCACCCGTTTAGTTCTCTGAGTTCACTCGGTCTCTCTCACTCTTTCACTCTCTTAATCTCTCAACAGCCAACAAGCTCCACCAATCTTTATAACCTTAGATCTTTATATCTTCGAACCATCGAACTTTAGAACAAAATTTTAGATCTTTGAACCTCCACCGATCTGTGATTTACCTCGATCTGTGATTCTCCTCCATCACACCATTGTCGATCTGAAATTATCTCTCTTAGGTTTGATTTTCAGTCATTTTGTCTCTTTATTTCTTTGTTTCAGTCTCTTACATGTTCAGATCTGCTATCAGTTCTCTTATCTTTGTTGTGCTCTACAAATTTGTGGGCTACTGGCATTTTGGGTTTGTAGATTTGTTCTTCAGTGTAGATTTATTCTTTCAGATTTGTGGAATTTGTTTCAAGATTGGTCTTTGATTTTTGTCTTTTGGTCAGAGTCGGATCTGACTGCTGTCCACCCAAGCCCAATTCGACTTGACCCGTGATTTTTCACAATCGGCGGCGGGTTCGCCGTCTAACCACCCGACAAGATCGAGTCGGTTTTAGGTTGAGCCCAAACCCGGACCGACCCGACCCGTGGACACCCCTACCCCCTATAGAAAGCCTTAGCCCAATAGCGCAAAGAGGCACCCATAATATTTATATAACTTAATTTAATTGTACTATGGTTTGGTGAACTGTTTATATTGGGCATTGTACCCTAAGAGTAGGTTTGTAAGTGAATCAAAATTTTCATAAATGGCTTGGGTTTGGCTCAATAAAAAGCTCATTCATGTTTTTTGTTTACAAACAAGCCAAATTTGAGATTTAGTTTTAGACTTGTTTGGTAAACGACTCGATCCAGAGCAATAAAAACTATTTATGAATAGGCTTGTGAGTAATAAAGCTTGATAAAAACCAAGTGAGCCTAGGCTCATTTATGCACTTGGTAATAAGCTTGATATGAGTTTGGAAAATAAATTCATACTTACTCAACCTTTAATTAATTGAGAGTTGGGACCACTTATCCAAATCAAATGAGTTTGCTAATATACTTATTATGGACTTTGATAATGTACTTGAATTGGATCTCGCATTCAAGAGTTTGATATTAAGTTCAAACTCGGCTTGACTAATGAATTAAGATGATCCAAGCCGAGTTCAAGCTTTTAAGCTGAGTTCAAACATTGTTTGTACGTTTGGTTCGAGCTCAAGTCGAGTTTGAATATTTTACTTTTATTGTTAAACCAATCTTTAACATTCTATCCTCAACAAAGCACGGATCATTTACTACACTAGCTAAGAAACTAAGGTTTGGCATGATGGGTAACCAATGCATTTCCACCCAAGTGAGACCGCATACCAAAGGGGTAGTGTATCCTCGGATATGGTGATTCAACTATCAATGTTTTACCCTTTGATTGAGGGTTTTATAAAATAGAATCCGCTTAATTTAACTGATGAACAATAAAAAGTTGAACACAAACAACAGGATTAAGGAGTCAAATTACAACAGAGTTTCTTCATTTTCCAGGGACAAAGTTAGTGGCGTAGGCCCATGCATTGTTGGCGACTGGGTCAGCAACATGGTCAAACAGGTTCTCAATTGGACCCTTTCCAGTAACAATAGCCTGAACAAAGAAACCAAACATGGAGAACATTGCCAACCTCCCATTCTTTAGTTCCTTCACCTTCAATTCTGCGAATGCTTCAGGATCATCAGCCAGTCCAAGTGGGTCAAAGGCACCACCAGGGTAAATGGGGTCAAGTCCTTCACCGAGTGGTCCTCCACCAACTCTGTACCCTTCAATGAAGCCCATAAGCACAACTTGAACAGCCCAGATTGCCAAGATGCTTTGTGCATGAATGAGGTTTGGGTTGCCAAGATAATCAAGACCACCTTCAGAGAAAATCTGTGCACCAGCCTTGAACCAAACTGCTTCACCAAACTTGACACCATTCTTTGAAAGGATTTCAGGGAACACACAGCCCAAAGCTCCAAGCATGGCCCATCGGCTGTGGATCACCTCCAGTTCACGGTTCCTAGCAAATGTCTCAGGGTCTGCGGATAATCCAGCAGTGTCCCAGCCATAGTCACCAGGGAATTCGCCAGTAAGGTATGATGGAGTCTGCTCAGAGAATGGTCCCAAGTACTTTGGGCGGTCTGGGCCATACCTGTTTAATTTGTCACATTTACAGGTTAATTATGTGAGTTTGTAGTTTAACATAAGGGGTATGGACTTAAAAGTTTTGATATGAATTTCCCATGAACAAATTATCTTTCTAACACCATAGAGAAAGTTTTCCAAGATAATAATTTCCTTCTCGAGTTCATAAGTTGAACTAAAACAGGTTGTTAATAGTTTATTTCAGCATGATTGTATAATAGTTTTTGTATTAGCTAAGACTATTACGAGTCCACCAATCAGACTATTTTGATTTATAAATAATTTGGTGATAGTAGTGGAGTTCGAAGGAATTTACTAGTTCATGATATTTAATGCCACCATATGTAAATCGGGATGACTCCAGCAATTGATGTATTAGAAATAGAATACATATTCAGAAATAATGATACTCTTGGAAGTTGGATTTTAATTCCGAAAATGCTTGGGACATAAAAAATCTCATAACTATCCTATTGCCACAACTTTACACATGGATAGTTGTGAATGGGGGATGTCAAATGGTGGGTCTACACCTCCACCACTCATAACTCGCCACATGGTAGAGTTGTGGTAAAAATTATGAAATTTTTTGTATCCTAAGCATTGCATTCTTCATTGTAGAAGTAATTGATTAAAACAATTTTTGTTTTGTTTTGTTTTGTTTTGTTTTGTTTTGTCTTGTCTTTTGATCTGTGAATTGAATGAAAATTTAAACATGCTGCATTAACGCGTAAAAAGAAAGTTTGGCCTCTAATGTTGGCCACCTCCTAATTTACATTTTAAGGAAACTTGTTCCTTTTGGCTTTTGCAAGTGTTTCTTTACTCTAAAATTGATGAACTTTGAAAACAGTGTTTAATTAATATGGGTACTAATTTTTAATTAATGTGAATGACTTAGTACCTTCTTTTTTTTTTTTTTTTTGAGTAAACGTGTGAATGACTTACTAATTCAGCAGGAAAAATAAAGAGTTAATAATAATAATATATATTAATGCTAATTAATAAGAAATTAAGGTTGTTACCAAATGCTTTGTGGAGCACTCTTTACTGTGCGCCTCATGGTAACGCGGCCACCGCCAAAGCCACCAACCTTACGGATGAAGTCATTGGACTGCTTCAAAGAGATGTGGGTGTGGCCGGCAAATGCAGATCGTTGGATGGTGGAAGTTGCCATGATTTAGTACGGTAAGCTTCTTCTATGTGTTTTTTGTGTGTATATATGTTGGAAAGGGTCAGAGGATCGAGAGAGATGTTAATGTTATGTTATAATTAAGGGAATGAGAAGATGTTGTGGATTAGGATATATTATCTACACTACACATCAGCGCCATCCTATTGGTTCGCATATTGGATGTGGATTTCCTTCCATGCTGATTTTTTCTTTGGGATGAGAATGTGGATAATAAATGTTTAGCCATGTCAGAATGAAAGATTTTCTGTTGGTGTGATGTCCAACTCAATCAATACACGCCACAGATGTATCTTACCACACATTTCTTCTTGTTTGGGGTTGGACTGATGCCACTTCATGAATGTCCATTGGCCAATAACTCGTCATGTCATCAAGTGTGTAGGGGTGATAGGCTTAGCAGTACATATTTATGTATATATTGGGCCAAGGGCCCAATTCGAAGACATTAAGCAGTCCGAGGACGGGTAAACACCTCCTAAAAATCTATGTTAGTAAGAAAAGAGGTGAAATCTAATCATGATCATCCCAGAAGGTAGTCCGAAGAGGAGTGCTTCCTCAGCTAAGCAAAGCCGAGGTCAGAAGGGGCGGTCTAACCTCAAGAGCAACGTTCTGGATAATTCCATTAATGAGGATAAGTATCAATAAGAAACAGGAGAGAGGGAGGATATGAAATATCTAAAGGGAAAGCTACTACCACCGTATTAAATGCTCTGCAGCTAACTCTCTGGATGCATTAATAAGGAAGTGATACCTAAACAGTAATTTTCAGCCTTACAGCTACTACCCAGAGACTTTAGGAAGATGCTAATGGGATAAGGATCAACACCAACAATCTGATCTGCATATGGAAGGTGGAGATGAAAGGGGAAGATAGTATAAAATGGAAGAGATACCCTAAGAGAAGGGGATCGAGAAATTAAGAGAAAACACTGTAACAACCAAAAGCTGAATTTGTAATCAAACTTGAGAGAAATATATAAGAACCGATCTCCTCGAATTGTGCCAAGGATGGTTTTCTTTAAATTAAACCAGTCTATCTTCATTTTCTTGTCATCTAAATCCACTTTACTTATTGTCTAACTTATTAAAACCCAGTTTTCAAACCCACTCTCTACAAATTCATTGTATTGGATTTTTTGGGCCTAAGTCTATCCATCGTTTAGGCTAGGGACTCAAATCTGGTCCTTACATTTGGCATCATCTGTGAAAATTTTTGGTGTTATAGTGAGTCTAATGTTCAACTATGGTAGGTTCAGGTCCGAACCAAGCAGAATCTATGGGGTCTGAGCGTCAAGCTCACTTCCGTGATTTTGAACAAAGAAGGGACTGGGAGGGAAGTGTACACACTTGGAAGCTACGTTTCTCATGTGATGAGCAGAGCGCTCAACCAAATTTCCAGATCACCTTTCACGCGTAAGATTGAGGGAGGGAAACTTCCTCGGCTGTTCACTCAGCCCACATTCACCATGTACAATGGTTGAACAGACCCTGTGGAACATGTGAGCCACTTCAACCAGAGAATGGCTGTGCACTCCAAGAATGAGGCCTTGATGTGCAAATTTTTCCCCTTCGGTTTAGGTCCCGTGGCTATGAGGTGGTTTGATGGCTTAGGGGTAAGTTCCATTGATTCCTTTAAGGAACTTACATAGGCATTTGGATCTTGTTTTATTACGTGCAGTAGGGTTCTTCGGCCCTTGGATTCCCTGTTGTCCATGTCCATGCGAGAAGGGGAGATCCTAAAAACGTACTCAGACAGATACTGGGAGATATTCAATGAAATCAATGGGGACTTTGATGACGTGGCCATAAGGACTTTCAATGTCGGCCTACCTGCTGAGCACGATTTGAGAAAGTCATTGACTAAGAAACCTGTGAGGAGTGTGCGTCGGCTCATGGACCGTATTAACGAGTATAAGCGGGTCGAGGAGGATCAGTAGCAAGGCAAAGGAAAGGTGAAGGTTATCCCTCAAGATAGGAGTGATTTCGGGTCCGACAGATACATTAATAACAAACCCCAAAGGGATTATGCTGGGCAGTTTGGGTCTAATGCTACTCAGGTGGTCAGCACAGTCTTCCAAGAGCCTATGCATCAAATTTTGGAAAAGATTAAGAATGAGCCATACTTCAAATGGCCAAACAAGATGGGAGGAGACCCTATGAGGCGCAACCAAAGTCTTCATTGTCAGTACCACTAGGAACAAGGGCATACCATCGAGGACTATAGGACTTTATGGAATCATCTGGAGTAACTAGTCAGAGAGGGAAGGTTAAAGCAGTTCTTGTATCAGCCCAACGTACAGGGGGACCAAGCAGGGTCAGAGGCTCAGGGAGGGGCTTCTTCAAGACCTCCTTTGGGCATTATTAATGTCATCTTCGCTGCTTTAGGAAGAACTGGTTCTCGCCCTTCAAGGGTGATGTCTGTAGCGCAACTACCTGCTGAGGACTCTAATTTTGAGCTGAAGAAGGCTAGGGTGGAGATTCGACCGGCGTTGAGTTTTTCGAATGAGGATAAAGTTGGAACCATACAGCCACACGATGATGCTTTAGTGGTCACCCTTAGGATAGGAGGGTATGATGTAAAGAGGATGTTGGTAGACCAGGCAACGGTGCAAAGATCATGTACCTTAATCTATATAAGAGGCTGGGTTTAAAGCCTAGAGATTTGACAGCCTATGATTTACATTTGATAAGCTTTGATGGGAAAGTTGTCATTCCGAGAGGTCAGATCAGATTATTGGTATAAGTAGGGTTTAAAGTGGTGGAGGTAGACTTCATTATGGTGAATGCTTATTCTCCCTACACGGCCATTGTGGCAAAGCCTTGGCTTCATGCCCTAGGGCCTGTTTCTTCCACCTTGCATTTGAAGGTAAAATATCTATCCAGGGACTAGATTAAAGAGCTTGTTGGGAGTCAATCCATGGCTAGGCAGTACTTGATGGCTTCAATTATGCACCAGCCTGAAGCCAAGTCCTCAGCCTCTACTGAGGGAGGCTTATAGTAATCAAGGATTCTAGCCATATCTACAGATGTGGTGTCCAAAGAAGCAAAGTGTGAGAAGTTGGAGGAAATTGTTATAAATGGTGACTCGGAGAAATTTTTTCAGATCGGAGCCTAGTTGCCTCCTCGGGAGAAGGAAAAGCTGTTAGCATTTTTAAGGAGGAATGTCGATGTGTTTGCATGGAATGCTTATGAGGCCCCTAGGGTGGATCCAGACTTCATTTGCCATCATCTAAATGTCAACCCAACTGTTCTCCCTAGGAAGCAACCACCTCGACGCTCATCTAAAGAGCATTTTGATGCTATCAAGTAGGAGGTGAACAAGCTTAAATAGGCTGGGGCTATTAAGGAAATGTTCTACCTTGAGTGGTTGGCTAATACGATGGTAGTGAAGAAGAAGAATGGGAAGTGGTGGGTGTATGTAAACTTCACAGACTTGAACAAAGCCGATCCAAAGGACCCCTTCCCCATGCCTCGGATTGATCAGCTAGTGGACACAACTGTAGGCCATCCTCGGATGAGCTTTTTGGATGCCTTTCAGGGGTACCATTAAATACCTTTACCTTTGGATGATCAGGAGAAAATAGCTTTCGTCACTCCTACTAGGAATTATCACTACAAGGTGATGCCCTTTAGTCTAAAAAATGTAGGCTCTACTTATCAGAGGATGATGACTAGGATGTTTGAGCTACAACTGGTGAAAAACATTGAGATTTATATAGACGACATGGTGGTCAAGAGTAAGTTGGAGCCTAAGCATGTTAACGACCTTGGGAATATCTTTGAGATCTTAAGGAGACACAAGCTGCGACTAAATGCTTCTAAATGCTCTTTTGGTGTTAGATCAAGGAAGTTCTTTGGGTACATGGTTACTCACCACGGAATTGAAGTGAACCCTGACCAAATTATAGCAATTAACAATTTGCAGCCATCTCGGAATCCCAAGGAAGTCCAGAAATTGACAAGGATGACTGCTGCTCTAAACTAATTCATTTATTGGTTAGCTGACAGGTGTAGACCTTTCTTCCAGTTGTTAAACAAGTGGAAGGGATTTGAATGGACCAAGGAGTGTGTCTTGGCCTTCTAGCAGTTGAAGGAATACCTATCTCGGCCACCCATTATGTCCAGACCCGAGGTGGATAAGGTTTTGTTTGCTTACATTGCTGTGGCTTCCTATGCGGTGAGCCTGGTGCTTGTACAGGTTGATAGTGGTGTACAGAGGCTAGTTTATTATGTGAGCAAGTCATTACATGAGGCCAAGGTCCGTTACCTACCATTGGAGAATGCCATTTTGGCAATGTTACATGCTATGCGTAAGCTCCCCCACTACTTCCAATCACACACAATTGTTGTCCTAACCTAACTTTCGCTTAGATCTCTACTTCGGAATGCTGATTACACAGGGAGGATTGCCAAGTAGGGTACGATTCTAGGGGCTTTTGATATCGAGTACATGCCTCACACCTCTGTCAAGGGTCAGGTCCTCGCTAATCTGGTGGCCGAGTTTGCTAAAACCCTATTTGAAGAAAAAGTTGAAAAACAGAACATGGATGGAAAATCAATTGGCATGGTCTCCCTGTAGGAGCTTTTACACTGGAAAGTACACGTTGATGGTACAGCGAATCATAGAGGATTTGAAGTGGGGCTAGTTATTATTTCTCCTGAGAAGATCATTATTGAGAAATCCTTAAGGTTAGGCTTCTTGGCCACTAATAATGAGGCCGAGTATGAGGCCTTATTGGTAGGAATGACTATGGTTTAGAAAATGGGAGGAAATGCAGTAAAAATGTTTTCAGATTCGAGATTGGTTGTAGGCCAAGTAGGGGGAGAGTTAAAAGCTAAAGATCTCGGAATGCAGGAATATTTGAACCAGGTTAGACACTTACAGTCAGGATTTGAGTCTTTTAATTTATGGCAAATCCTTAGAAGTAGAAATACATATGACGACTCTCTTGCCACGCTCGCAACCTCCTTGGCACAAAGTTTACCTCGAGTGATCCTTGTGGAAGACTTGTGTAAACTTGCTGAGATAGAAAGAAACGTGGTTCATATTCGTCAGATTAGGGTGGGTCCTAGCTGGATGGACTCTATTGTGCTATTCCAAGGGTAAGTCCGAGGCTGACAAGGTATGGAGAAAAGCTCCTTGGTTTTGGCTGTCCGAGTACCAAAAGTTGTACAAGCGCTCTTTTTCTGGACCATATCTGCTATGCATACACCCTGAAGCAGTTGAACAACTCCTGGAAAAGTTACATGAAGGGATTTGCGAAAGCCACGCAGGAGGTAGATTTTTGTCCCATAAGGCCCTCACTTAGGAATATTGGTGGCCAAATATGCAGAGGAAAGCACAAGAGTATGTGAAGAAATGCGATCAATACCAAAGATTTGCCTCAAACATTCACCAACCAGGAGGTGTCCTTAATCCTCTGTCCAACCCTTGGCCGTTTGCTCAATGGGGCTTGGATATTGTCGAACATTTCCCTAAGGCAGCAGGGAATAAGAGGTGGTTGTTAGTCGGCACGAATTACCAAATGGGTTGAAGCTGAACCACTAGCAAATATCAGGGATATGGATGCCAAGAGATTTGTTTGGAAAAATATTGTCACTTAGTTTGGAATCCCTTGTACACTCATCTCGGATAATGGCCTTCAGTTTGATAGCAAAGCCTTCAGGAGCTATTGCTGTGACCTGGGCATAACAAATAGATATTCCACCCTGGCATATCCACAAGGGAATGGACAGGCCGAAGCCTTCAATAAGGTCATAATGAGTGGGCTTAAAAAGAGGCTGGATGATGCAAAGAGAAAATGGGTAGAAGAGTTGCCACACGTCCTTTTGGACATACCAGACTACTCCTCGTAGGTCCACTAGGGAGACTCCCTTTTCAATGATTTATGGGGCCGAGGCTGTGATTCCTCTAGAGACAGGATTTCCAATGCTGAGGACAAGCTTTTTTACTCCGAGCAGCAATGATGGGCTGTTGGAGAAGAGTTTAGATTTGATTGAAGAGCAAAGGGAAAATGCTATGGTTCAGCTGGCGTACTATCAACACAAGCTCAAGCAGGGGTACGACTCAAATGTAAGGTTAAGGCCATTAGTGCCTGGAGACCTGGTATTAAGAAAGGTTTTGGGTACTACCAAAAACCTAACTTAAGGAAAGTTAGGGCCTAATTGGGAAGGGTTATATCATATCACATCAGTGGCTGAAATAGGTGCATATTATCTTGAAAATCTAGATGAAAAGGTTGTACCACGCCCCTAGAATGTAAACAACCTGAGAATGTATTATTATTAATGAAAGCTTTCTTTACCATATTCGGGTTTATTATATTGTGCATTGTGCATCTTATTATTTTCCTAAGTATCAAACAGAACATTGGTCATGCCTGGATTCTCAGACCACATACCTTGGATAAATTGATATTTTAAATCATTTTTCTAAGTATTAAACAAAACCTTACCTATGCTTGGCTCCTTGAACCACATGTTTTGGGTAAATTAATACTTCCTGACATCTATCTAAGTGGTCAATAGAATCTTAGCTATGCCTGGCTCCTCGGACCATATATTTTGGACAAATTAATACTTCTTGACATCTATCTAAGTGTTAAACAAAACTTTAGCTATGCCTAGCTCCTCGGACCACATGCTTTGGATAAATTAATACTTCTTATTATTTTCCTAAGTATGAAACAGAATCTTGATCATGCCTGGCTCCTCGAACCACATACCTTAGATAAATTGATATTTTAAGCTATTTTCCTAAGTATCAAACAAAACCTAGGTCATGCCTGGCTCCTCGAACCATATACCTTGGGTAAATTGATATTTTAAACTATTTTTCTAAGTGTTAAACAGAACCCTAGTTATACTTGGTTCCTTGGACCATATACATTGGGCAACTTCATACTTTGTGTTATTTATCTTAGTATCAAGTAGAACCGGCCATGCTAAGTGGCCAAAATCTTTGTTATAATAACATGATCAAATGAACACTCATGAGCATCACTTAAAACATTTGAAAGTATGTCCATGATTCAGTTTGAAAATTGATTATCATCCTCAATTCCTTGGACTTACTAATAAATGAAAAACTAAGTGGAGCCTGATATGAACAGATGCTCTGTAATTATGTATGTTTTTGAGATTAAGGTTACACTTTGCTGGGATTATGGACTTGGTAGTTTTAACTTATTATGTTGCTAATCATGTGGGATGTAATAAGTGTGCTATCACTTATGCAGATAACTAAATGGAGCTATATCTTATTTTCATGTCAATTAAGTGTCAAATAAAACAAAGTTAGGGTCAATATCAATATCACAAATATGAAGGAAAAACTCATAATTATCATTGATCTTAGCCTTAGAAAAAGGCCAATTGCTTACAAAAGATCAAACTGAATTACAAATTCTGAGGAAAAAAAAAAATCTATTGCTCTAAACTACTTTTTCTTTATTACAATTTTCTCTTTTGGTGGACCCTTGGTAGTTTGGGAGAGTGCTGCCTTTGAAGATCTTGAGTCTTTGCTTTTGAGGTCACACTGAGCTGGCAATGGAAGAGTTGCAAGAACTATCTCCATGGTAGAGGTCACCTTTTTCTCTTTAGGTGGATCTTGAGGAACATCTGGGGGCTTGGTGGTATCAGGGGCCACTCTCTTGTTAGCATCAGGTTCTTTTTTAGCAACCCTCTGCTGTTGAGGCTCCTCGAATAGGCTGCCAGAAGAAGGAGGGGCCTTGGCCGGGTTACCCTTCCCAAGTTCTGCCACCTCGAAGGAAGTGTCAGCCTTGGAACTGGCTAAGCCTGGTGCGCGAATAGCAGAAGGGTAGTATACACTCTTTGCTCTCCTAAGTGTAAAAGAGGCCTCAACCTCAGCTTGGTTAAGGGCCTCATTCCACACTTGGAGGCAGTAGTTTCTACATACCCCCGAGACCTCAGCCCTGAGGGCCTCCTCGGCCTTTGCTACCCCCACATCATAGCCTTCTTGCTCGGCTTGGTCCCTTGCCTTCTCGGCCTCCTCCAATTTCTTCTTTAAGGCGGTGATCTGTCCTTTGGAGGCGGCCAGCTAATCCTCGGCTTGACGAAGGAGTACCTGCTGACCTTCAGCTTGCCTCTCAGCGCTATCCAAGGCGGCCTTTGCACTCTTTTTGTCCCTCTCTACCTCGGACAATTTATTCTTCATTTCATTTTTTCTTTTTTCGGCCAGATTGAAGGCCTCCACGGCAGCATTGCGCCTCCCTTCTTTTTCCTTCATCTAGCGGTGGCAAAAATTTGTTATCCCCTCTGCCCAGAACATGGCTTGAACGGCTTGTCGAGGAAAGAAAGGGGAGGAAACTTGTAAAAAATAAATAAATAAAGGGCGAATTGAAAGACTTACCATCACGAGGTCCCTTTTCAGACTAAGGAAGACCTCGTGGCTCCTCAGGGACCTTAGACCGACCATGTCTTCAGGGAGTAGTAGTGCTTGCTCCACTGTGTCGGCCTCATAGCCGGCCTTCCCTCCTCGGAAGTCCCTGATAGAGGCATTGGCGGGCAGAAAAGCTCCATCCAGCATTAGAGTGAGGGTCCAAGATGGAGGTGCGACCTGAGATTCACTCCTCTGGTCAGCGCCCGTTTGCCCTACTCTGGCTTATTTGGCCCCTCTTTGGGCCTCACCCTCTTGGGAGGGGTGTGTTTTTCCTCCTTCCGCCACCTACTTACTCTTCTGCTCCCTTTTCCTTTTGAGGTTGGCAAGTTCAAGTCAGAGGGGTTGGGTAGGTGGAGGGGTGGGAAGCCTTGTCTGGGCTGCCTTCCCAGGCACGTTCCCCTCCTGGTTGGTACTCTAGTAGTTCTTGTAGGGTGGATCTTGGCTTGCATTGGATCCCTATATCGTCGGGTATGGAAGTAACTCCTTGGTGGTGATTGGATTGAGTTGGGAAAGGATGGCTGAGGTCACCAGTTGAGACTTCTGGGGACAAAGGCTGATTAAAGACTTCGAAATCGTCTTCCGAGTCAAAAACTTCAACAACCTCTTCCCTTTCCTTGATCGTGGGCTGGGACGAGGTTGCCTCCTCCTCAGCAGGGCGCTGGAAGGGCAATGCTATCTTTGGTATGCCTTCGGGGATAGGATCAGTGGTGAGAGTGCCTTTTGGGATAGGGTCGGTGATGAGAAAGCCCGAAGCAGCAACACTGATCTAATGTAGGCGGCGAGGGTCCTTCACTTTGATGACGCACTTCGGTGCTTGGTAGCTTTTGGAGATGGGGGTATAGCCGAGGATTAGATGTGTTGCTCTGAGCTAACCGTCACTATGGACGAACACTTTGGCCTTCAGTATCTTGTCTAAACTTGGCTGGTTAACAAGACTGAAGTTGGGAACAGCAGCATTCTTATCTGCAAAACCATTAGTAAAAACAAAAAACATCGTCAGCATAGAATAGCGCGAATCAAAGGAAAACTCATATACAAACACAAACCAAAGAAAGAGAAAAGGGATGACTTTGAAATAATCAACCTAGACCTAGAGGCCCACTTGGTGTCCCCTCTCTCGTCGGGCAAGGGCGGCCATCGAGCCACTCCCCTGATAGGATCAAGAAGTCCTTGTTTAGGCCTATGTTGGAATCGGGGAGGTATTGGATGAGCCTAACCTCAGGGTACCTAGACTTTAGGTAATACCCCTGCCCCTTTAGGTGGTGGAGGTTGTAAACCCAATTGTTATCATGGTGGGTCAGCCCTAAGCCCATTCTCTCATTAAAGGCGTCTATACTCCCTAAGATCCTAAACACGTTTAGGGCACACTGGGTGGGAGGTAATCTGTGAGCCCTAAGGTAATCCCTAGTGATGATGCCCATAGGGATTCTCATCCCTCCCTCTATGAAGGCAATCATCGGGATTACCACTTCTCCCTCTTGCCTTTTCTCATGTCATTCCCCTTCTTTACAATACCTAACGGATACACTTGGCGGAATCCTATACTGAGCTTTAAAGCTCTTTAAACCCTCATCAGAGTCCTACCAAATAGGTGAATCTACCCATTCCTAAGAAAGGTTTGGAGGTACTAAGAAGATTGAGAGAAGTAAAAGGAGCCGAGGAGAAAAAGACACAAAGAAAAGAAAAGTAGATGGAAAAAATAAATGAAAAGATTTATGAAGACTTAAGCTAAGTAGAAAACTCTCTTCGGAGTGGCTCTTGGTATTTGTGAGGACACGAGTAAATTGGGTAAGTTTGCAAGTTCAGTGTATGAGTGCTAAAGTGAGATGAATGATAGATTCAGGCAGTATTTATATCAAAAAGAGAGTTACAAGCGGGAAAAATCCCGCCTGACTTCCAATAAAATCCTCAACCGTTGGATTCGCATTGCGTCGTAGAACGTGGAAAACATGGAGCCGTAAAAATTTAATGAAGACGCGTCTTGTATGCCGAAGCATCAGGAGCATGCCTTAGGCAGTTAAAAAGGCATCTGCCCAGTCAGAGGTGATGTATGATGAGCACAGAGTAACCATAATAACATCGAAATCCTCCTTTCTTCCCGAGGATCCAGAAAGAAGAATCTCGAAGGGCTATTGTAGGGGTGATAGGCCCAGCAGTACATATCTATGTATTTATTGGGCTAGGGGCCCAATCCGATGACATTAAGCAGTCCAAGGACGGGTAAACACCTTCCTAAGAATCCATGTTGGTAAGAAAAGAGGTGAAATCTAATCATGATCATCCCAGAAGGCAGTTCGAGGAGGAGTGCTTCCTCGGTTGAGCAAAGCCAAGGTCAGAAGGGACGGTCTATCGTCAAGAGCAACGTTCTGGACAATTCCATTGATGAGGATAAGTATCAAGCAGAAACAGGAGAGAGGGAGGATATGAAATATCTAAAGGGAAAGTTACTACCACCACATTAAATGCTCTGCAGCTAACTCTCTGGCCGCATTAATGAGGAAGTGATATCTGAACAGTAATTTTCAACCTTAGAGCTACTACCCAGAGACTTCAGGAAGGTGCTGATGGGACAAGGATCAACACCAACAATCTAATATGCACGTGGAAGGTGGAGATGAAAGGGGAAGATAGTATAAAATGGAAGAGATACCCTAAGAGAAGGGGATAGAGAAATTAAGAGAAAATACTGTAGCAACCAAAAGCTGAATTTGTAATCAAACTTGAGAGAAATATATAAGAACCGATCTCCTTGGATTATGCCGAGGATGATTTTTTTTAGATTAAACTAGTCTATCTTCATTTTCTTGTCATCTGAATCTACTTTACTTGTTGTCCAACTCATTAAAGCCCACTTTTCCAACCCACTCTCTACAAATTCATTGTATTGGGCTTTTTGGGCAGTCTATCCATCATTCGGGCTAGGGACTCAAATTTGGTCCTTACAAAGTGAAATTAATTAAATCATTGCTTCAATTACCCATATTTATTATTATTATTATTATTTTTTTGGGTCCACCTAGATAGAATTTAAATCATTCGTATAAATTTAGGTAGAATTTTTTAATATTTAAATAAGAATTTCTTATTTTATAATTGGGAAATGTTAATGAATGCCTTAAGGGCATTTGTTAGTGAACTAATTTAGGAAAGTTTTTATGGGAAAGGGAGAAAAAAAAAGTCATTAATATTTTGACAGTTTTCGCTATTTTCCATAAAATTTGTATCAAAATTTTCCTGAAATTGTTTATTATCAATTGTCCAATGGGCATCTGTTAAAATGACCCTTTATAATTCTTTTTAAAAGTATTCTTCTTGTTATTTGACATGTAAAATTATCAATTAGTTTTTTTTATTTAAGTTTTACTAATATCTGTTTGCAATTGATAACAGTTAAGTGTCTTTAATCTTCTTATCTCGTAATCAATCTTAAGTTGGATTTTATCAATTTTGATTTTGAAAAACATTGTAATAAATTCTTTAAATGCATGCATTGGGAAAAAAAACCTAGTCTTTTAATAATCAATGTTTTATTACTTGTTTGAACATTATTAAGATAATTTTTATTTTTATCTGCTGTATTATTATTTTTTTATAACTTTTTTGACAAATTTCTTGTTCATATATAAGATTTTCATCTAAATTTCCCATTATACTTTTGATATTGCAAAATAAAAAATTGACCAAATTGCAATAACACCCCATTGGCCAATAACTTCACCATGTTATTATGTGAAAAAAAATTGAATTAACAAACCCACATTGATTTTAGTCTCCCCTTTTCTTTTGTGTTTTTGGGTCTAACTCGATAGAATTTGGATGATATAAATTTAAGTACGATTTAAAAAATAATTAAATATCGATTAAATAATATTTATTTAATTTATTATATTATTTAATAAAACTTATTATTCTTGTTTTTTGAGAAGTAAAATTATTAATTAAATATTTGTATTTAACTTTTCCTAATATCTCTTTGCAATTCATAATAGTTAACTCGCTAAATCTTCATATAATCAATCCTAAGTAGGATTTCATCAGTTTTAAATTTGGAAGAAAAAAAAAATCTTTTTACATAAAAAACTATAATAATTATTGTAAGAAATCTGTAAATGCAAGCATTGAGGAAATAAAAACGGTTTGGATCTTAGTCATATTAACCATTTCTGTAAATGTGAGACTTTTGGGGTATCCGTCATCAAGACCTATGCTTCTCGAGATAACCAGGATTTCGGGATTAGTCGTCAAGGCCTACGTACGCTTCTCGTAACCCCTTCTGACTATAACGGCCAATCAAACTACCATCCAAGTTGACACTGTCAACAAGGACATGATGCATGCCAGATATCCTTTGCTGAGACCTATGTCTCTCTAGTATACCATGGTGTCACAGTCACTATTGAGGCCTTTGCTTCAGTGACCCATCTAGCCAACTTGTGCCAAATTGGGGGAATGAATGCCACACTATCTAGCTTTTGCCAAATATTTCCATGGAAAGTTGGTACTCTTACCTCACTAGTGAGATGTATTAGATGACAAGATCCAAAATATTATTTATAATCCTCTAGTAAGTTCATAACTTCTCAAAACTTGACTTTTCTTAAAAATTGTTTAGTTTCCATTGTCGACGCCTCGCGGCTGCATGTCGACCACCCATTGTAGCGACACTCGCACGTATTGCGCACGTGCTGTGGAGATGTGTGTCGTATCTCAGGTGTTTGATTAGAATGTGAGTCAACTTTAAGGAAATTATCAAGGGTATAAGTGAAGTCGCCACCAATCATTGGGTTTTTGCAGGGTGTGATTGGTTACCTGACTCTATTTGATTAAATTACCGATCCTAGGTTAAGAAAAATGTCATTTTTCCTAATCTATATGGATGGGCAAAAAATCTTGATTCTTAAGTTCGGAAGTTTGGTAACGTGTGGGGAAGGTGTTAGGCACCCCACAACACCTGTCCGTAGACAGTCCTTTGTTTTGGTAAAATTATAATTTTTAGACATTGGCAATTAAAAACAAGCTATTGGCATTAGCTTTCGGGGTTTTGAATGTGTTGGGCTTTGAGGTTTGGTTTCAGAATGGGTGTGGTCCCGATCGATGCTTTCCAAGTTTGTTTGAGGTCGCTACCAAATTTCCACTGCGAAAATCCAATAGCATTTCACCTTATTTCATGACGGAAATCCGACAGCACTTCACCTCAGATGCATCATAGCAGGCCAAATGCTATTCTCACCAAGCTTTTGATGTGAGAATGCGGCAATGGGGATTCCCCATTTTCACGGCGAAAATCCAACAAATTTTCACGTTTGGTGCACTATGGCACATCGGTAGGGTTTTGCGTCTGTGAATACGGCATGTAACCACATGCTCGCACCATGGCGAGCCAAAGCCCTCTAAAGTGTTAGAACATATTGATACGTGTTGCATATACGGGGAAACCAATGTCACTTGGTGACATGGATCATGACAATCACACCACGATGATCGTGCACACAGTATAGCATGAATATGCACCTATGACAATCGCTTTGAGCACATACCCATACTACAAAGTCAAAAGCTCTCAAGACTAGAAAGGGTCGCTCACATAGCCACAAAAGTTCATCATACAAAGTTCACAATCACCCACACACACGTAGGCAGATATATATATATATATATATATATATACATGCATCATGCACAATGCTATCACACAAAGCGAGAAAGTAAACTAGACATTGCCAACATTCCAAGGGTATGGCCCAGTAAGGTACAGGAAATGTAAAACAGACATTGCCATACCCAAGGAACATGGCCCAAGCAAACTTGGATGGGGACCCTAATACATGCTCTAGAGAATAGGCTTAAAGAGAGGGAAAGAGAAGACCGCTTTGGTGGGGCTAGGCCCCCTAATCTACTGATCATTGCCCTTTGTGGGCTTGCCTCATCTTGCTTGCATTATTGCACTTTATGCTTGCGCCTAGGAGGTCGCACCCATGCCCCAAACGTCCTTGCTCCATGCATGTACATACAAAGACAAAAGGAACGAGCTAGCAGACAAGTAAAGAAACACATAGAAGTAGAAGCATGCTAAAGACTAGCTAGGAAAAGATGTCAAATGGGGGCAAAAATACATGTGAAGCACATGAAAAGACAAGGAAGCATGTTATAAAAAAAAAAGGGGGTGTCCTAGGAGGATAAATGTAGGTTTGGATCGAGTGTCCATAGTTTCATTGGATTGAAGTACGGATGACACACAAACTCATGCATGAACATGTAGGCAAGCGTGTAAAGATGCAAAAAAGCAAAGAAAGCCAAACGGGAGGCGCAAAGCAAGCAAGGCAAGCATATCAACATCGCACGGAGTGGAGAGAGGTATAAAGCAAGCATACTGACACCACAGAGGTGTATCCCACCAGTAGTCATATCCAAATAAACCCTAGGAGGGACGGATGTAACCACACAAGCACAAACCCATGGAGGGCACAAAGTATGGCAAAGCCTAGATCTAGAGAGGCTAACATGGAGATAAAGCATAGAAGCAAGCAAACAAACATCAACATGCAAAAGGAAATGATCCAAATTAGGCCTAGGTGTGTGGATGTAGGCCTAGACAACAGAATCTAGAACTACACCCCACTGAAAGGGCCAAAAAGCAAGAAAGAGAGATATCAAAGGACAAAAAGGGCTAAAGTAGCACATGGCATAGCAAGCAACATAGATCTAAGTACACAAGCATGGCACGGAGCACATAACACATAGATCTAAGCATATGAACATAGATCTAAACACTAACATGTAAATCTAAGTAAAAACATGACAAAAAACACATAGACATGTAGATCTAAGCATAAACATGGCAAGGAGCCTAAAAACATGTGGATCTAAGCACAAACTTGAAAAGTAGACATATCCTAGCCCAAGAAGGCTAGGCCAATAATATCAAAACGATAAATCATGGCAAAAAGCAAGTAGACATGCTAGGAAAACTATAAATCATGCTAGGAAGCAAAAACATGCTAGGAAAAGCAAATAAAGCATTATTATTAAGCAAATAAAGCTAGGAGAAGCAACAAAGAGAACTGGGTGTGGATTGTAGCTAAAAAGTTACATCCACACCCCTAAACCTCAAATCCAAGGTATAGAACCAAGGAGAGAAAGATTGAGAGTAAGAACACTATCTTTTGATTGTTGAGAGAAATGAGGAATTTTGGGAGAGAAATGTAAAGAAAAGAGATATAAAACTGCCCAAAAACTACTCCCAGACTGTCCTAAAACGTTCCCACTTCAGATTTGGTCTGGAAAAGGACGTTTTGGCCACTTTGTAAGCCAAAAAGTGGTCGGCGGCCCTTGTAAGACCGCCGACTTTGGAGGCCTTTTGAAGGCCTTCCCGAACTCGGATTAAGATGATCTTAGTGTCTTTGGAAAGCTCTAGATATCAAGTTTCTATAAAGCTAAAGAAACCAAAACGGTTGGATCAAAAGTAATGGTCTCGAGAAGCAAGCTGACGCACCCAACACGGTTTTCAGGATATCTCAACCATTTTAACTTCGATTTCAACCCATGAGTAGTCGTTGGAAAATGAATTAAATAATATCTAAAATGACGCTGGCCCCAATCCGTTCCAACGTACGGATAAAAAAATTAGGGTTTCTAGTGCCCCCAAAGGTCAACTCCAAGTCAAACTTGGTCAAAGTTGACAAAAATCTCCAAGTGGCTCGGGTTTGATGTAAAAATATGAAAAATATTGTTTTGGGATGATTCTGACCTATTTTGACTTTTGGTCAACTCAGGGTCGATTGGGGTCATTTTGGTCAATTTGATCGAAAATGGCGCTTCGAGTTCTCCAATGCCCAAACGGTTTATGCCATGTCAATCTAGATGTTTCCACGGCCCCTTGAAGAATAGTTAATGTTTTTGGAATTCTCAGGGTTCGGCACGCAAATTGAAGGTTGATAAAATACGGTATCTACATTCACGCTTTCCATAATTATCATTTCTTGAAAATTCTTTGTTAGGATTTAAATATTCTATTTTATGATGGCAAGCACGTGAATCAAAACTAGTCTTGTTATAGTATTTAGAGTCTATAGATATTATAAGACAAGAGCTCAAGTTTTGGATTTTAGCGTGCAAGAATAGAAATTCGATTCATTTCGACTGATAAAAAACTTACAGTTTTGAGTGACTGAAATGAATCTCAACCAATTGAAACATGGTTTTACTAAAACAAATTTTCAGCCTATAAGCCCATCAATTGATTAAGGTTTCAGTTCTATTTCACTTAGAATATAAAGAAAACCCTAAGGCACATTTTTAGAAGACTTTGGAGCTACTCATTTGAAATCTAAAAGGTTCTACAAAGTCACTATCGGTGTCCATTCTCATACAATCTGAACCGGTGGATCTGAAGTTGGATCTAAATCTTCAAGTGGATATCGAAGTCGTTGATTGGAGGTTTGCATTGCAGCAGGTTACTATCAGAGACATTTGTGGATCTCAGAGTTCAGTTTGATAATTGTAATTAAATTCATGAAGAATGTGGTTATTTAATCTGTAAACTTTTATTTTATAGTGGATTTGTTCACCTTGGGATTGATAAGGTCAAGTCCCTTCAAGTTTAACCTATGTGTAATGTTATATTTGTAAATTGGCATGTCCCAAGATAAAACGCACTTTACATATAATTGAGTCCTAGTTTCTACTATGTTCAAGAAGACCTCAAAGTTGACAAATAAGTGTTATTATTGAAGACACAAGAACACTCAAGGAGCTGCCCAAGAAAAGATGAAACTACAGATGCCGATACCTCTTTGATACTTGTCAATCTATCGAGATTTAATGAACTTCAATACTTGCTTGACGACACCTTTTAATCTATCAAGCCTTGGGTAAATTGAAATCCAAGATCTGTTTTGACCCATGATGACAAGGCTTCCTAGGGATTCACGTACTAGGGTTCCAGAGCATATAAGAGGCATACTTAACAACCGTCATCTGATTTATAGAGAAATATAGAGAGATACACGCTTAATAGAAGTTGCTGCAACATTTTGTACGCCTTAGGGTTTTGTGCCAAGCTGCTTCTAGATCATCCAAGCGTGGATTGAAGAACTCAGCCAAGCTACAACAATCAACAAGTTGTTGTGGAGTTTTTCACATACTAGGATCCGTGCAAAGGAGAAGTTTTCTACAAGATTAAATCCAATTAGGGATTGGAACTGAAACTGGTATAGCTCAGTTGGTTCTTCTATAGGTAGGTACTTTGAAATAGGCCAAGGGGGTAAGATTCCTTATACTTGTAACCACTTGTTCTTGATTAGTAGATTCTTCAAGAGTGGTGACCTAAAAACCACCTGATGAAGTTTTTGCCTGCGAAGGTTTTCCTTATCATGATCAAATCGTTGTGTCAAACTTATATTACACTGCACTCAATTTAGTTTGGTGATTTGATTGTGATCTATAACCCAACACTATGGAATTAGTTTGTTTCACTCATTTCTTGGATCATCATTTCGTGTATTATTTACTTTTTCACAGTTGCATGATATTGATGTTTATCTAATTACCCTAAGACTTTTCAACACCCTCCTCTAATTATTATATTATAAAAAATATATATATTTAAAAAAACAGCATTTGAAAATATATATATATATATATATATATATATGTATATGTATATATATATGTGTGTGTGTGTGTGTGTGTGTGTGTATATATATATATATATATAGACACACGCAGGATTTTTCCTTGCAATTATGGAAATGAATCAAGACCGGCTGATCATGAGCCTTGAGCAGATGCCATTAGTAGTATGCCGCTTGTCAACGTCTCTAATGCGTGTAAGGTGGCGGATTATTGAGGAAATATTGTCTAAAAGATTAATTTAACCACAGCAAGCAAAGCAAAGTTGTTTGTTGACTAAACATGAGTGCTGTGTGTGAACTTGTTTGATTGAATTGAAACCTATATATGTCGGTACTTGTGGGCCGGGATTGGCAGATTCTATTCACCTTAGCTTGTTCAAGCCAATACGGCCGGGGCTCTTAGTGCATTTAATTATCTTTTTGATAAATTCTACCTTTCATTTTAACTAAAAAAATTATCTTTTTGATATCCCATGTTCAATTTGGTTCGAATTATAGGCATAGATTGAAAATTTACATTTACAGGCATGTTTTGAAGATGCTGTATATAGGTAGGCATATGTTCTTTCCAGAATGTTTTGTAATCCAAGGTAGCAATAGTGAATAATACCGTGCTATGCCTATACATGGATTGAAAAGAAAAATCAAGCCCTCATAGTTCTTTTTCATTTATTAAAGCAACAAGATTTAAATGTGGAATCCACTCCATTATTATGATGATACCACTAGACTAACCAGCATTGGTTTCTCTCTAGAATACAAGCCTACCCATACGATGAACACTGGAAACTCTGTTTTCATATTCAGGAAATGTCTCTGAAATTACATGCAGGATTTTTCCATGCAATTATGGCCAAGGACTTCAGACAAACGCGTCTAATGGTGGTGGATATTACCTTGTAACTATTTTCTAAAACTAAAAGATTAATGTCACCACACCAAACCAAGAAGATTTTTTTGTTGTGTTTAAGAGTAATAAAACTTGTTTGAAGCCATGCATGTCGGTAACGGGGCTAGTTTTGGGGGGGCAGATACACGGCTTTGATTGCATCTAATTATCTTTTTGATAATTTCTACCTTCCATTTCAATTATATATATATATATATAATAAAAATAAAAAGTTCCAATTTAGATTTTACCCTCCTAAAATTTGAGTGTTTAGATTTTACACCTTAAAATTTCGGAATTTTGATTGTATCCCTTGAAGTTCTATTTTGTTCGTATCAACAACTCATTTATCTATATATTTTGTTAAGTGCCATATAACCACTCATTTTTAGTTTATCCAATAAAATAATGCCACATCATTTCTGTAGCCTAGAAAAAAAATTAAATAATTAAAAATGGCATGACATAATAAAAATTATGTTGCATCATTTTATTAGATGAACTAAACATGCGTGACAAGTTTATGTAGCATTTAATGTAAAATATAGATGGATAGGCTACTGATGCAAACAAAATAGAACTGTAGGGGGGTAAAATTCAAATTTTGAAATTTCAGGGTATAAAATCTAACACTCCCAAACTTTATGGGGTAAAATCAAAACCCAGAAACTTTAGGGAGTAAAATCCAAACACTTTCAAACTTCAGGGGTAAAATCCAAATTCTAAAACTTCAGAGTATAAAATCCAAACACACTCAAATTTCTAGGGTGTAGTTTGCAATTTAGCCTATTATATTTTTATAGTATGCTTGTTTGAAAATATATTTAGATAAACTTAAAATTGGATTGTAAAAATTTGTCAAAAGGTTAGTGACGGCTCTAGAAATTTTTTCTAGGGTAGTCACTAAGAAACTTAAATTATACAAAATCTAATAAATAGAAATCTTAAATATATCAATGTCACACACACAAAAAAAAATGTGAATTCATAAAGTATTATAATGTCATTCTACTAACAAAAAGAAAAAGAAATGGCAAATTACAACTTACCCACTTGTTGTTTGGCTGAAATTTAAGCTACTTACCTATGGTTTGAAATTTAACACTTTACCCACTTGAGGTTAGTTCAATTAGATTTCCTTAACCCACCTCTATTAAAAACATGGCTAAATATGTGATTTTGCTTCACTTTTATGTTTCTATCCTTAAAAAACACACACACACACAAAATCATAAAAATATAAGATCAAATAAGATCAAAAAGAATCTAGTGGAACACTTGCATCATGGGATTTCAAACCATAGGTAGGCAACTTAAATTTTGGTCAAACTTCAAGTGGGTAAAATGTCAAATTTCAAACCATAGGTAGCAAATTAAATTTTGGCTAAACCCCTAGTGAGTAAGTTGTAATTTGCCCAAAAAGAAAAATGGACTAACAGGAGATAAAGTTGGAACTAAGAATGTTGAGATTAGGTAATAAAATGAGAGAGAGTCTGAAATGAGGAGAGAGAGAGAGAGAGAGAGAGCGCAACATATGATATTTGTTACAATTGCAAGCTGAGTGTTCGAGTAGAGCAAAGCTATTATGACTACAAAGCTGAATAGAGCAGAGCTGCCGACATCGCCAAGGAGATCTCAAGACCATAGCATTTCCCTTGGTATTGTTTTTAGGAAAAATGAAATTATGAATTATTTTTATGTAATGGGTTGAAACAGGTTATAGATTTAAATGTTAGGGATTTTTTGTTTTGTTTTTTAATCGGATTTTTGTTGAATAATTTCTTCACTTGTTTGTTGTTTGGTCTAGTTTTGCTTTTGTTTAGATTATCTTTGTTGTTATCTAGTTTGTGTTTAGGTTACCTTTTCTTTGCGGATGATTTAGTGCTATTTGCTAAAGCTGACCATGCGAATTGCACCATTGTCCGAGAGGTGTTGAATGAGTTATGTGATCGATTTGGGCAAACAGTTAGTGAGGCGAAATCCAGAGTATATTTTTCGCCAAATGTGGATAGGGACATGAGAGTTTCTCTATGTAATATTTTGGGCTTTCAATCTACCCCAAATATTGGAAAGTATCTCGGCATTCCCATTAAACAGTCTGGCCCTTCAGCTAATGATTTCAACTTTGTTTTGGATCGGGTGAAGCAGAAGCATTCAGGCTGGAAGGCAAACCTCCTTTCTTTGGCAGATAGAGTTGTTTTGGTCAAGCATGTATCCTCTACTGTCCCTAATTATGTTATGCAATGTGCTTATTTACCTGGCAAAATCTCTAAGGGCATTGATAGAGTAAATAGGAATTTTCTTTGGGGTTCCTCGGAAACTGCAAAAAAGACTCATTGGGTGAACCGGGGAAAGGTTACTAAGACTAAAGAGGAGGGTGGCTTAGGGATCCAGTCGGCTAAGGGAAGAAATTTGGCCCTTCTTGCAAAACTTAGCTAGAGATATCAGTCAGAAGGAAGTTCTTTATGGGCTCAGGTTCTTAAAGGTAAATACTGTAGCACTAGAAGAATTAATTCAAGTAATAGAGACAGATTGCCTTGCTCTAGGGTGTGGTCTGCAATGAAAAAGGGAGTTGAGGTGTTTCAAAAAGGAGTTAGATGGACCATTGGAAGGGAAAGTAATCTTAGTCTTTGGAATGATAGCTGGACTAAGATGGGCCCTCTCCGGCAAGCCATTCAGGGCCCTCTGACCCGAGAACCGATGGACCTAAGAGTGAGGGATGTTGTCTCTGTTGGTGGATGGGACTGGACAAAAATTCCTTTTGTTTTTCTGGAGCCAACTAAACTTGAGCTTCAGGAAATTCCGGTTGCTTTGGCTTCGAGAGGAGGGGATAAGTTAACTTGGATAGATTCAGAGCATGGTACGTTCAATATTAGGTCTACCTATAAGGTAGCTACTAGGGTGGGTTATGGTGCTCAGTTTGAGGGGAGCTGGATTTGGAAAGTAAAGATTCTGCCCAAGATTCAATCTTTTGTTTGGCTTTGCTTGCATAATAGTATAGGAGTAAAAGATTGTCTCCTTTCAAGGAGTATTGTTCCTGAGAGCTCCTGCCCATTGTGTTATTCAACCAATGAGTCCATATTGCATGCTCTAAGGGATTGTGAAGTTGTGAAGCATATCTGGAGTCAATTGGGAGTGCGTGATGTGGACAATCATTTCTTTGAAAGAGATATTCAGGAGTGGTTAAAAGTCAATAGTACAAACAAGAAACCCACAGGTTAGCTGCACATTCCTTGGAGTATTCAATTTCTTTTTGCTGTTTGGTTAATCTGGAAGCATAGGAATCACACGGTCTTCAGGAGTCTTGGGCCGAATCCCCATTTGGCAAAGGAAATAGTCCAAAGGGCTTTTGAGTACAACTTCTGTGCTGCGCCAACCAAGGAGCTCGTTGTTAGAATTGTTAGGCCAATCCGATGGTCTAAACCTGTAGCATGTTGGTTGAAATTGAACACGAATGGCTCTTCCCTTGGAAATCCGGGTTTGGCAGGGGGAGGGGGTTTGATTCGCAATGAAAAGGGTGGATGGGTAGTTGGGTTTGCTCGCAAAATAGGAATTACAACTAGTTTTCTTGCTGAACTCTGGGCATTTAGAGACGGTCTTAATCTATGTGTTAATCGCAGCATATTAGCAATAGAAGTAGAGTTGGATGCAAAGTCTATTGTGGATGCTATTGTGAACCCCAAGTATTCTAATATCTTTGCTTCTGCTCTCATGGATGATTGTAGACACTTGATACAGCAAATCCCTCAAATTCGTTTCAAGCATTGTTTTCGAGAAGCAAACCATTGTGCGGATGCTTTAGCCAGGATGGGAGGTCTTCAAGAAGCTGAGTTTACTGTTTTTGAAAGTCCACCTGTGGACATTTCCAGTTTGTTAGATTTTGATTTCAATGGCTTGTACATGAACGTGCTCTGTCCTATTTCTCTGATTGAGCTTTAGTTTTGTTAATATAATTCCTCTTAACCAAAAAAAAAAAAAAACAAACTGTCAAGGAATTTTTTTTTTTTTAATTAAAAAAAAAAATCTTTCTTCCAACTATCCCTGACAAAGGAAAGGAAGAAAGATTATTACACATAAAACAGTATTGGCATCAAAGGAACATTTGGTAATAGCATGGACTAACCATTTAGATCAGATTCCTTTAACCCAATTAAATGAAAAATAATAATAACAATAAGATCCAAAGCATTACAAATAAAGTTAGATGTAGACCATAGGCTTTCTCTATCATTACTGTTAAATGCATCAAAATGAAAAATTTTAAACTTAAATAATCAAAATAAAATATATCTAAACTCTAAGGGTAAACAATGTAATTTAGTAATTTCCAGGCAAAGACATTCAAAACCTGCTTAGTCTTGTGGTCCCATTCAGCTGAAAGAAGTTGTACTCTAAATGTAAACTGAAAAGGTTGGATCCACTTGTTCTTGAGGCAAATGGTGTAAGGCCATTAGTATTATGCCACTTGTCAAGGTGTATACGCTTAGCTTGGTTGTTCAGCATTGGGAAAAGTTGTTTTATCAAAGCAAGAAGAATAGCAATGTTGGGATATTGCTTCAAATTCTAATTATGATTTGGAAAGTCAATTGGGTTTTTTAATTGAAGAAGAAAAAATTAATTTAGTTTTTCTTGGTGTGAAAGGAAATACTATTCTTTAATGTGGAAGGAAAGTCTATCCATTGTTAAAGAAGTAATTTATTCCTTGTTCTAAAGGGAATAGAAAAAAAATCTTATAAATAGACAATACTACAAAGAATTTGATAGCTTTGGCTCAAGGGTCCTCCCTATAGGGAGAGGGAAAATAAAGCGTGGAAGGAGAAAGACAACAAAGTTTGAGTTTTATCAACAACATTTTTTGTAAAAAATAAAATAAAAAATAAAAAATCAAGGAGAATTTGTGAAGCTCTGCTTGATATTGCAAAGTGCCAAATAAAGGGGTGCCGCATAGAGAGAGATAACCAAGAAGAGCTACGCGGAAAAGAGAAAGAAGAAGAGAAGAAAGTTAGAGAGAAGAGTACAAAGTGTTGCCATCTTTGAGACAAATAATTAGTGTGCGTGAAAATAAAGAAAAACAAGAAGAGTTTTCTTTAGCTGTGAGACACAAAGAGAGTGTATATGAGAGTAAAGATAAACAAGGACATTTTTCTTTAGCTATGAGACATACACAAGGTGATTTGTTATTGTATTTGGTGGATCTCAAGTTAGATGTAAACTTGAGAATTATTGTAATTGATTTTATAATAGTGAAATTATTTGGAGTTTGTCCCCTGATTTTTCCCTTCTAGGAAAATGGTTTTTCATGTAAATATTTATGTTCTTGTGTGTTATTGTTATTGTTATTTTGAATTGGTAATTTTGGTGATACTTTTATTTGGTACCCAACAAGTGTTATTAGAGCTTGATTGATTTAGTGGATGCTTTTTTAATGTAAAGTACAATGAAAGAGAAGGGTTTGCTATGATTAAGGTGGAGCTATTCCAAGAGGAAAAAAAACTACTTGATTTTGGTAGAGCTATTCCAAGAGGAAAGAAGACAGTTGATGGAATTTGGGTCAAGGTGGAGATTGTTGGGAGATTGCCTCAAATTCCAATTGTGATTTGGAAAGTCAATTGGGTTTCCAAGTTGAAAAAGGAAAATTTAATTTGAGTTTCTTTGGTATGGAAGAAAAACTATTCCTTGGTGTGGAAGGAAAGCCTATTCATGTTAAAGAAATACTGTATTCCTTGTTCTAGATGGAATAGGAAAAAAGTCTTATAAATAGATAATGCTACAAAGAATTCGATGGCTTTGGCCCAAGGGTACTCCTTGTGGGGAAAGGAAAAATAGAGCGTGAAACTAAGAAAGGGAAAGAAAAAAAAAATCGCTTGGGAGGTAACACAAGGAGAGACAACAAGGTTTGAGTTTTGCCAACAACTTTTTTTGTAAAGTACTCAAATCAAGGAGAATTTGTGAAGTTTTGTTTGATGTTGCAAAGTGCCAAAGAAAGAAGTGCCGCTTTTGAGATAAATAATTAATGTGTGTGAGGACAAAGAAAAACAAGAAAGGTTTTCTTTAGCCGAAGACACAAAGAGAGTGTGTGTGTGAGTAAAGAAAAACAAAGAGATTTTTTTTTAGCCGTGAGACCTACACAATAGAATTTGTTATTGTATTTGGTGGATCTCAAGTTACGCATAAACTTGAGAATTATTATAATTGATTTGATAATAATTAAATTATTCAGATTTTGTCTCGTGGTTTTCCCCTTCAAAGAGAAAAGATTTTCCACATAAATATTTGTATTCTTGTGTATGATTGTTATTTTATATTGGTAATTTTTGTGATAATTTTATTTGGTACCCAATAAATAGTATTAGAGCTTGGTTGATTGAGTGGATTCTTTTTTTGTGTGAAGTAATTTGAAAGAGAAGGTTTCACTTTGATTAAGGTGGTGCTATTCCAAGAGGAGATAAAACTACTTGATTTTGGTGGAGCTATCCCAAGAGAAAAGAAGATAGTTTATGGAATTTGAGTTAAGGTGAAGATTGTTCGGGAATTGCCTCAAATTCCAATTGTGACTTGAAAAGTCAATTGGGTTTCTTAGTTGAAGAAGAAAAAATTAATTTGGGTTTCCTTGGAATGAAAAGACTAATTCTTGGTGTGGAAGGAAAGTATATTCCTTATTAAAAAAGTATTGTATTCCTTGTTCTAGAGGGAATAGGAAACAAGTCTTATAAATAGACAATGCTACAAAGAATTTGATAGCTTTGGCCCAAAAGTGCCCTTTTTGGGAAGAGAGAAAATAGAGCGTGAAACCAAGAGAGAGAGAGAGAAAAAAAAAATCACTTAAGAGGTAATGCAAGGACTAAGGAGAGACAACAATGTTTGAGTTTTGCCAACAACTTTTTTTTGTAAAGCACACAAATCAATGAGAATTTGTGAAGTTTTATTTTATGTTGTAAAGTGCCAAAGAAATTGGTTCCGTCTTCGAGAAAAATAATTAATGTGTACGAGAGCAAAGAAAAACAAGAAGTGTTTTCTTTAGTCATGAGACACACAAAGTGTTTAGTAAAGAAAAGCAAATATGTTTTTTTTTTAGCTGTGAGACATACACAAGACGATTTGTTATTGTATTTGGTGGATCTCAAGTTAGGCGTAAACTTAAAAATTATTGTTGATAGGCCCAATAAATACCATTGTCAGATGAGCCCATCAAGTGCCATCGTCCACCCAGACCCAGCATGGATGATGGTAGAAGCGCCATAAAGAGGAACATTGAAGACCTCGGACGATTACGAATCAACTAAGAATACCGTTAGAGACCCATCAAAGCCTACATTGAATGAGCCCAAAGGCGTTACAAAAGAGGCACTTATGCCACCATAAAAAGGGTACAGCGGCTAGAAGAAAAGGGGGATATATATATAAGATACACTTCGGAACTAAACAAGGTACATACACACACTGAGATACTGATACTTTGATTATTTTACGCTAACTCTCATAAGCTCTCTCTGCCAATTCATTTCACTGACTTTATCGTTAGAGACTCCGTGGCCGGCACCACTCCGGTAACCACCTAGAGAGGATTACATTCTTAACCTTGCAAGTACAGAGATGAAGCCCGTGCTGACCTATCTAGACCAACCTAATTAACTGACGATCTCAGCATCATCAATTGTAATTGATTTGATAATAGTGAAATTATTTGGAGTTTATTCGATGGTTTTTTCCTTCAAAGAGAAAGGATTTTCCAAGTGGATATTTGTGTTCTTGTATGTGATTATTATTCTAAATTGATAATTTTGGTGATAATTTATTTGGGACTCAACAAACGGATGGTATGTAAACATGTTTACGTCATTGACGTCGCAGCAATTCTCGCGAGTTGCAGATTCTTTGATCTTAACTTTTTCAAGTCAATACGCGGCTCTCAGTGTATTTTACTTTTGGATAATTTCATGGCTTTCTATTTGGTTAAATTGTTTGGCATTGATTGAAAATTTACAGGCATGTTTGATAGATGATGCTATTGGCGTTTATGTTCAATCTAACAAGTTGTATGCTGCATTTAACTAATGAAATTTGCTGAGGAAAAAAAAAAAGGTTGTAATCCAAGGGTAGGATTAGTTACAAGAATACCATAGAAATATAATCACGCCTTATAGTTCTTTTTCATTTATTTAAGCAACAGGAATAATTTACCATGACCACTAGACTAATTAAGTTGGTTCTTCAGCATCGGTTTCTCTTTTACACAAGCCTACTCATACCATGAACACTGGTAATTCTGTTTTCACATTATGGAAATATCTTTGAAACTACATAAAGGACTTTTCCATGCAATTTTGCAAAGAAATTCAGACAAGCACAGAATTTCTAGTTGTGTTAAAAAATTTTGAAGATTGGTCGTGTCAAAATGAACTTGTTTAAGGTCTCTGTTTGAGAGTGACAGATTCTATCGACCTGAACTTGTTTAAACCAAGACATGTTTGTTTTTTTGCTTTTTTTTTTTTTTTTTTTTCACCTTATATATTGTAAAGTTGGGAGGAAGAATTTGTACCTTATACATTTCCCGTAGAAATACTAGGAAATACTATTTGACCTAAATGTCATTTGCAAAGATAGGCTTAGTTACATAAGCTTATATGTATCATTGTATTCACACTTGAAATTTTCAATTTTTAGTTTTCATGCAACTAAAAATAAACCTTTTGATAAGCTTTATTGTTATCGAGAAACTGAAGTTCATACCTTATACCTTTTGATTAGTTAGGATGCTTTGTTGGTAACTAAGTCATTTATATTAACTAATTCATTTATATATTTTCTTAATATACGGCTATATATGATTTCTTTTGCTCTTATTCTCCTATTATTTCTAAAATTTAAATATATATAAAAAAAAAATTGATTACCATTTGAATTATTCATCTAATAGAATTTATTTTTATCATTAATTTAAAACTCGGGTCTAAAAGTCTTTCAATAATTGACAACGCACTAAGATTGTTGAGGCTTAAACATCTTCACGGTTTAAACCACTAGATAATAGTAGTAATACTATATATGGTTTGGGGGGTTATTTTTATCATTTAGTGATTGAAGGGAATTTTTTTTTTTTTAATCACTCCTAAGGTATTTTGGTCATTTTTGAAGTCGAGGGGTATATTGGATTCTAGGGATATTTCTGTCATTTTTTAGTTCTAAGGCTATTTGTGTCATTTTGAGTATTTTATGGGTATTTTGGTTATTAGGGTGTTAGTTTTTTGCATTGGAGTATAAAAAAACAAAAAAGACTAAACTTTGTGGTTTTGTATTTAGAAAACACCTATAGAAGCAATATATATATATATATATAGGGTTGGGTTCAAGTTACACCTGGTGTAACTCTAAATAATATTACATCACCTAATAACTCATTATAGGATTCATATTTTAAAAATCTCACCGTTGAATTATATGATCTGTATGTTCTTAACACTCATACCAATTTTCATGTCAATTGGATGTTATTTACCTTTCGTTTCGATCAATAAACTTATCTTTTTGCATTATTTTAAACTATAAAAACTTGAATTTAAACAATTAATTGATGACATAACTATTAATATTCGATCACTTTGAAATTTTGCAAGCATGAAGAATATACGAAAATAATGTTATCTAACGGTGGATTTGTTAAAATTCACATCCAATTAAAAAATATTAAATAGTATAATTTGAACCTAACCCATATGTGTGTGTGTATTATAGGAGTTGAGAAACCGCTATAAAAAAAGTATATTGTAATGATTACAAAAAAAAAAAAAAAAAACCACTGTTATAAGTTATAACTTATCTTTTTTGTAGTGCCTCACTCATAGAAAATTAGTGAATTATGAGCAATTCAAAAAAAAAAAAAAGCTTATGCTTGTTCTTGGCTGGGATTTGAGAGAACAATGAGGGGATGTTGTTTGGGTATAATAAATGAGCATCAACCAAAAATCCTTAGTAGAATCCAAGTGGGCAATGTCTCATAATTTGAAGTTGAATTGTGCGAGCTGAGAGCGTAGTTAACATTGTGGCATGGATTGGTCAGGTGCTTTAGAAGTAATAAAAAGGTAAGATAATTAAGTAGACTAATATTATATATAAAGCCTGTTATCATGTGCAATAAAACTAAAACTATACATTCTGATCATTATCTCGAAAAGCTAAAAAAAACGAAGTATTTGACATTTATAAATACACTACGACGAGAGCAACATTTATACAATTCTGGGAAAGGTAACAAAGAAGTGATAATATTTATTTACAACCTGATGGCACATTTTCATCATAATTTATGATAGTGGTAAAAAGTGCAGGCAATGCAAGGAGAAGGAACGTGAAAAATGGAACGCCCAAATAAGAAACATAGGCTGAAGGCATCCCGTAAGGCAATGGCCTTGCAACTGAACTCAGAAACAGTGACCATATGCCAGCAAGCCATCTCAAGGCCCAATCAAATCCCAATGGAAGTGCAGCAACAAGAAAACAGCAAGTCCACTGCACTGCATTCAACTTCTCAAATTGGGTTATACTTCCAAAATAATGTATCAACACCACCTGCGTGACAATAACATTAGTTAAAAGTCAGCAAAAGAGAATAGTTTTGAAGGAAACCCCAGAACACTTCCCACTTTACTAGGTCCATGGCATTGAACTGATTAAAGATTTGGCATAGGATAAAAGTGTTGAAGACCATGGTTTTCCGAACAGCATCGTTCATGTCAGTTATGGCTTGACCCTTGAGTTGAAAGAGTAGCAAAACGGAAGCTTGGTACGAGGCTTGAATTGCTATGTTTACCCACACGGCCTTGGTTAGAAGCGATTGAGTTCTTTTAGCCGGTTGATTGGTTAGCAGTTCCTCGCTTTTTAACTCCATCTTCATAATTAGGCCACCTAGAAGGCACAGAACCAAATTCATCCACGTCAATTCTAATCCTGTTATTGGGGATTCTCCACGAACCATTGTCATCACTAGGCTTATTAACAACCCAGATAAGCACGCAGTGAACTGAAGTTGAATGAACTTCTGAATATTGTGGTAGCAACATCTACCAAACTTCAAAACAGGAACTAATGAACGATAACCTTTAAGGGTGATATCAGAAAACTCTTTCACCAGTATGGTGCTCTGGGTTTCCTCAATGATCCCTAAATCAGCTTCTTTCAGTGCGAGAATGTCAATTGTTGTTGATCCTCCAACGAATGCAACTATATGACCCTTTTGCTTCGAACACCGTATCATGCAAACCTTGTGCTCAGGGAGGCAACTTCCTACCACTGTAGCCCGATCCAATTCCTTCATTCCTTCTCTGGTTTCCAGTTTTCGAATATCTTCACCTTTAAGTGCCACATCCATTGAACGAGGACTAAAGATTCCCAATTCAAAAGCCATGGCTCTTACTACTGAGAGTTCATCATCTGATACCAACTTGACTCCTACTCCAGCATTTCTTAGAGTTTGCACTACTGATTTAAACTCTTCCTGACATGGGTATTTCAGACCCACTATTGCCAACAAGTATAAGCCATCTTCTTTGAGTTCTGGGACCTCAATTTTTCTATAAGCAAATGCAATGGGTATAAGACCGCCATCCTCCATATTTTTAATCAGTTTCTTGAACACTTTCTTCTGACCTTCAATGGCATGACTTTCCCCATTGCTGTCATAGTAGTGTGAACACATTTCCAATATAGTTGATGCAGCCCCATCCCAGTGCAAGTGCATAATTTTTCCATCTTCATCTTTTTTCCTCATCAAAGCCCCACTTCCTTTCTTGGAACAACTTTTATGGTCAAGAATGTCAAAACTTGGAAGATTGACATCTGAGTTGCATTTTTGCTTTGCCCAAGAAATGAGCAAAGCATTGGTGGGGCTAACAGAAATCTCAGACACACGAAGGGACACATCAATTCCCTGTTTCAAAGCTTCAGGAACATCTTTAAAGCCCCCATCGTTTTTTATTTCTCTCTCCCACAAAAACTTTGCTAACCTTCACCGGTTCACACATTAGCCCACCAGTTGCATCAATGTAGATGACTGTAACCAGCCCCATTGTGCCACAAGCTAATAAGTTTTGAGGGTGTGCCCAAGATAGCTGCACCTTTTCCTTCCAGCAACACAGAGACATTGTAATCACAAAAGGCATTCCGTGTTGTATTCCTATTACCACTGATGTAAGAGCACTTGTCAAAATCCAAATCTTTCCTTTGGATTTCAGGGCAATTTTCTCAAAGATTTTCGTCATCGTGTCCACTGAAACATTCCCCTTAAGCTCTGGCAATCCATTACTATTACTGTGGTTACCATGTAGGAGGCGAATTAACACCACAAGACTAATAAGAACAGTGACACATAGAGCAATCATATCCATGTAAATACTCGGCTTCTCAATCCGACCTTGAAACACTGTCTTCTCATTAGGCTGATCGGTCACCAAGCTGCTCAGCGGCTTGCCCATAGCTGTATTGTCACCAACCGATGTTACAAGCATTCTACCATCACCCTCAATAACCTTTGAACCAGAGAAGAGGAATGGGTTTCGCTCACGGTTAATTTTGGGTTTCAAAACCTCATCTAACTCCAAGTCGCCCCTACTCACTAGCAAACCGTCAGCAGGAACACGATAACCCTTCTTCAACAGCACTATGTTACCCACCACAACTTTGGAAATGGAAATCCATTGGGAATTTTCACCCCTTTCAACAAGCACTTCCAATTTTTCCATATTCTTCAACTTCTTCTTCGCCATCTTCCTTTCATGATGATAGTTCCCTACTGAAGGGAATGCCACAAGCAGGACCAAAGCAACAAGTATTGCAACCCCATCATGCCACCCATCTTTTCTTCCTTTCTCTATGATTCCAGTAACAAAGGACAAGACAGTTGAGACCAGGAGGAGGACATTGGTGTAACTGCCACAAGCCTTCAAGAAGAAGTAAAAGAACCCTTTTTCCTTAACTGAGTTCCATGCTTGATCTTGGCCTCCACCAATTCCATCCTGTTGAGATTGAGTGAGTAAATAGATTACACCACCATTTCTAATAGCTTAAGCTAACTTAAGAGAAAGAGTTGTATATAATATTTAGGCTCAAAATTTGTTTTCTTTAAAATTGCATGAATTTTTATTTAAATTAAAAAAAATCCATCCCTAAATTATTAAAATTTTCCTTACAATTTTTATTAATATATATATATATATATATATACCCTGACCAATTTCATGTCACTTGTTTACTTCACATATTTTTTTTGTAAATAGTTATGCTAAGACCACCAAAAATGGCACAACCTTGTGTCACAACTTGCCACTTGGCGAGTTGAAATTGGTGAAGGTATATTGCCATATGGCCCACAAACACTCACAACTCACCACATGACGAGTTGTGGCACAAAGTTGTGCCATTTTTGGTAATCCTAGCACAACTACAAAAGGAAAATGTTAGGACCACCGAAAATAGCACAACCAGCCTAGTTAGACATGTAAGATAACAAAAGTTAGATCACTTGCGGTGCTTGTATAGTAAAAAAAAGAACCACATTTTAACCAATCAAACTCAAAGTTCACTAATATCAGGTTCTGTAAAATTGTATAAAAATATATCATTCGTATAAATTTACATTTGTATTATTCATTTTACATTTAGTTTTTTTATTTTTTATTTTTTTTACTTGTCTTTGGATGAAGGAAGAGAGTAAATAGTAGTTATTGTGTGTAAAAAAAAAATTAAAAAAATACAAAAAATTGATATTCTAATGAAATGTAGTGTATAATAAATAATATAGGATATTTTAAAAAATGAGTTTGTAAAATAAATAAAAAATAAGTTTTTATATTAAAATATACATAAATTTTTACATGAACTAATATAAATGCTCTTAGCTAATAGAAGAAAGGTATGATAAAAAGTATTAACATTTTTAATAGTTTAGAAATGATAATAATTATCACACATTATTGCATATTTACCCTACACATTATTATGCGAGCTGAAATCAACTTTTTAAAATAATTTCAAAAAGAGTATGTACGTACAATAGCAATGCTTAACAAAGACTTTTTTTGTTTTGAAACTAAAAAATAAAAATAAAAAAAAATAAAAACTTATAACTTAATTAATGGGCCCTTTTTGATCTTTTCAACGGATTCAAATCCCACCTCTATCTCCAACTTAAAAATAAAATTTAAAATTTAAATAAAAAATAATTAAAATTTAAAATATTTTAAAACTTATGGTGCAAACTTTGAGAAAGAAAGAAAACAATACTCAGCATTCCCATTATAAATGCTAAAAATATATATCATTTAACCTTTCAAAACCCTACTTTATTTATTTTATCATCACATTTTATAATACACTTAAATTCAAAAGTTTTGTATTTTTTAGTTTTTACCACTTCAATAAAATATTTTATTTTTTATTTTTTAAAATTATTTTTATTCTTACCCTTATCTCAATTCTTCCATTACCCACAAACCCACTGCAAAACCCAACCCAGCCACCACCGCCCACGCCCATGCCCACACCCACGCACAACCTCAACCTCAACCTCCAACCACCAAAATCACAGAAAAATACAAACTCAAAACCAAAACATAAACCCATCTCTCCCTCTCTTCTCTGAACCAAAATCATCAAAACCTTTTTCCTTCTCAACCCAGCAAACCCATGACCACCAGCCAGCACCACCCACCCACCAGCCACAACCGTAAATTCCAACCCAAAATCAACCCACCACTAGCCACCACCACTACAAACCACACCCACCCACCATCAACCACCATAAACCAAAACCCACTCACCCACCCACTTGCCATCACCGTAAACTCCAACCCAAAATCAACCCACCATTAGCCACCACCACCACAAACCATACCCACCCACCATCAACCACTATAACCCAAAACCCACTCACCCACCCACCACCCACCACCCGCCACCACCGTGAACCCCACCACCACCGCCATAAATCAACCCACTGAAAAAAAGAAACATAACCACCACAAAATCTAACCTTTCAAACCCAAATCAACCAAAACTCATCCACACAATAGAAAAATAGAGATATTTTCAGCCATAGCAAATGAAAGAAAAAAAAAAAAAAAAAAAAAGATAGAAGAAAGGGAGAGGAAGAAGATGATACAAAGAAGAGATAGAGAGAAGATGAGAGGGGGAAGTGAAGTGAGACACGGAGAGGGAGAAAGGCAAAATAAGATAAAAATAAATAAATAAATAAATAAAAAGATGGGGATGAGGGCGTTTGGTACGTTTAAACAATCATTTTTAATTTTTTTAAAAATACGTGCGAGAAAAAAAAATGGTATGAAAGTATGTATAATGATATTTAAAAATTAAAAATATATTTTTAAAATAATATATTAAATAGTCTCTTAATATTATTTTATTACAACAGTCGGTTACAGTAAGCTGCTATATCAAAATATTTTAAGCATGAAATGTTTGATGTAATGGGTGCTTTTGTGTGTTGGTACTAAATTTAGCTAGCTTTTTAGCATTAAGAAAGATCTAATGGGAATGTCATATATATGTAAAAGGTTTATTACCTCCAACTTAGAACGCATACGTGCAAGAACCCCGTCAACGCCGCCGAGTCTTCTAAGATAGTTCAAGTCCTTCCGTTTCACAATCTCAGCAACTGTCTCCAGAAGGAGCTCTTCAGCATCTACATCTATGTTAATGTCCCTCCCATTATCAGAGTGAACGTCGATTACATGAACCGAGGGTATTTCAGAGGCAGCCCGTGGTTCTTCCGGTAAAGGAACATAAGATCGTGATGACAATGGAGATTCTTGGTCATCAGGGGTTTTCTTGAGAGTGATGAAAATGCCTACATATAAACTTTTACGCCAAAAGCGGCCATACTTAGGTGAAGTAGTAGTGGTGGTAATGAGTAAGCCAGCACCCAAAGTCTGAGCCTCAGTATCACAAGCTTGATTGGTGGTTGACTCAAACATTTTTCTGGGTTTGTTTTGTTGGCTAAAAGTAGAATATCCAAGAAGATGACACAATCAGAATCAAAGCTATGTATGTTTTTTTTTATGGTGACCTGGGTTTAGCTTAGACTGCTTAGTGGAAACCGTTTTTCTAAACAGAAAACGGTATGAAAGCTATGTATGTTTTTTTTTTTTTTTTTTTTGAGAGGAAGCTATGGTTATTTGGAGCTTTGGAAATAATCCAGTTTTAATAATTGAGAATGACTAGAAATACTTCAAAATATATATATATATATTTCTTGCTGTTTTCAAAATACCTCTTTCTGATTTTGGCTCAGCCTAAAGAAAAGAACGTTATATAAATTAAAGTGCCTAAATTGAGGAGACACCTCTACCTTCCTTAATTTCTTTCTCTCTCTCTATGATGGAACATAATGCAACTTGGCCTAAATTTATAGAAGATATGATACAAGTAAATTAAGGACTTCCGAAGTGACCTAGAAATTTAATTGGGTAAATAATTACGCTAAGTAATTAATTAGAGGAAAAGACCCAACTTTCCGAAGTCTTGATTGGAACTAAGAGGTAAGGGCTTAGAAGTTGAAGAGAACTCATCCTTATCTTGATACGCGTCTTGGGAAATAGATATGTAATAATATAAAAAGTGAAAAAATTTTGCATTCAAAAGCCTGCAGATTAGTCTTGTGGGTTGGTCCCGGGTTCCACTTTTTCTTGAGGCAAAGAGTGAATGAGAATGACCGACCATTACTTGTCGACGCGTATGAGGTTGGTGAGCATGGTGGAAAATTTGATTTATCACAGCAAGAACCAATAAGTAGCGAATAATTAATGGAATGTAAAAGTTTTACGTCTCTTGTGGGTTACACAATCTTTGATCTGAATTCCGAACTTCATTAAGTCAATACCCTATGGGGCTATCAGTGTATTTTGCTTTGGGATAATCTCATCTCATGCCGTTTTATTGGGTTAATTAGAATGTTTGGCATTGATTGAAAGTTTACAGGCATAATGTTTGATGGATGCTGTATACAACTATATATGCCGCATTTAACTAATGAAATTTGCTGAGGAAAAAACAAGTTTTAATCCAAGGTTAGGATCAGTTAAAAAATAACCATCAACAAATACCATAGAAATCAAGCCTTTATAGTTCTTTTTCATTTGTTTAAGCAACAAGTTTAAATGATAAATCCACTCCATTATGATGAAATTCACCAACATTGGTTTCTCCCTATGACACAAGAATACTGATACCATGAACACCGGTAATTCGGTTTTTATATTCAGGAAATATCTTTGAAATTACAAACAGTACTTTTCCATCAATTTTTAAGTCAGTCCATACGCGGTTCATAGTACATTTAACATTTAAATGCCTTTTTCAATAATCCCATTACATTCAATTTTGCTAGAATGTTTGGCATTGATTGGAAATTTACAGGGATGTTTTGAAGATGCTTTAGGCGTTTATTATCTTTCCCACAAGTATTATTCTGTATTTAACCTGAGAAAATGGTGGGAAAAGAGGGCATGAATCAAGGATAGGCCTAATAATTGGATTTTTTTTTTATTTAATTACTTCTTTTTTTTGGGGGGGGGTGGGCGGCGCTGAATAACGACTTTATTGCTCAAGCCGAACAGGGGAGAAACAATGTATAAGGAATTTGATCTTTAAACATTTCCCCATAGAAATACTAGAAAATACCATTAAAACTAAAAGTCATTGACAAATGATAGGCTTAGTTAAAGAGAACAATTATAAATCCCTCGTTACTTGTTCAAATCCAACCATTTAAGATGTTACATAAGCTTATTCATACCATCGACACTTGTGATTTTCAATTTTCATGCAACTGAAAAAAGACCTTTTGACAAGTTTTATTGTTATCAAGCAACTGAAATTCATACGTATGACTGAGACCTCTGGCCGTATTTGCTTGAGCAACTTTCATAATCTAGTGTTGCAACCCATACTAAAAGTATAAAATTAGAAAACCTTCACCGCCCCTCGCGGGGCTGACGATGGCATAGAAGAGTAGAGACGATCTGGCAAGTAAAATAGTCACGGGTGAAAAAATAAATGAACAGTGAAACCTTACAAAAATAGATATAAGCTCAAGCTGCCATTTACTGATCTCCCATCATATGATCCGTCAATAATACAACGAACTGTCAAGAAAGCATCACATTGAAAACAGCAACATGTATTTTCTTATCGAAGGAGGCAGCTATTCCACTCAGAAGAGTAAAAATACCTGCTTTGTAGTAAATAAAAAAATAAATAAAAATAAAAAGAAAAGAAAAGAAATGCAAAACATCAACAAGATTGTTAGTTGTATAAGACCTAACAAAATATTCTGACAATTAACAATTATCGTTCTTAACAATATTATTCCATTGGGGAAGGACCCTCTTCTAGTCTGGTATCATCATGAACACTCCCCAACATGATAGAAGTCAGCATTAGTTTGCCTGCCTCTGGGAAATCCTTATGCTGCATCAGTATTGAGTCCACTGAAGAAATTGAATCCCTAAAAACTGGAGGCTCCACATTTTCTAGTCTAAGTGGCAAAACTTCATCAAACCCTTCTCCAAAAGTTTCTGCATCGGGTCCATAACATCTGCTGGAAGCCTGGAAGAGCACTGTTTCCCTCAGATTCTGCAATGTTTCCTCGTCACTCCACCCTTGAGCTGTAGATTCTTGAAAGAGTTCATTCCAATCATCCTGATCGGCAGCATTCTTCCAGCACTCCTCCAAAAGATTTCTGTGGGTCTTACGAAAAGAGGAGCTGGTCCATGCAAATACATCAAAGGCACACAAGGAGAGCTTTGCATTTTGACCTTTGAGGCACAGCTTAATAAGCTCTTCTGGACGAAGGAGACACCTTTCAACATATTGCTTCTCTTCGTCAGGAGGGAGGAGTTGTATTATTTCTTCCTGTATGAGATGAAGGAAAATATATGAACTGACATTGAATGGACAAAGTCTAAAAAATGTACAGAAAAGCTTAGTTTAGTTATCATTAATAAGTAGACATGGAGGTTCACAAAGCAGGCCGTAGTTTCTGTAAATGACTTCAGCAAAAAAAGGGGAGAAAACCATGTCTCAACAGATTTTGATGCCTCTAAAGAGATCTTTTTGGTTGCCCAATCTGTGGCTTCACAAGACTACTTTGGAATTCAAATTTGGAGCTAGTCAAGACAAAAAAATTCTTAGAACCTGCTATGTGGCACTCTTTCTCTGTCTGTCTGCATCATTTGCCACATCCTTACCCAACCCCGACTTTATAAAAGCCTAGAAGACCAACCGGTGGGTGGGTTTCAGAGTAAGCTTAGAATGGTGGAAAAACCTCTTAGGGATATCATATACTATCATCAATATGGACTCCATAGTCAATATGAAATTTCAGCACTAGCATAAAATGACTGCAATCAAACTAGCTTTTTTTATGTTGTTTGGAAGAAATTTGAGATATCACTAAACATAGAATTATGTGATTTTATTAAGGAACAAAATGGCTTGAGCAAAGAACTTAAGAACATTGCACAAAGAAAACTGGTACAATATTCCCAGCATGCTCTGATTTGTTCAACTATTCAAACAAATTTGATAGCAGTTAGAGGTACTTGACATGAACCATGAGCTTTTCAAAAGTAAACAAACTTTGGGTGTCAAAACGGCAGCCTATTAGAAAATTGGCTATAGATAATCAATATGGGGTATAAATTAGTGAGTAGAGATTGAAAAAAATAAGAATTATAAGAATTAAAAAATAATAATAATAATAATAATAAGAATAAGAATTATAAGAATTATAAGAATTTAAAATAAAATAAAATAAAATAAAAAAAAGAAGAAGAAGAATAGGACAAATCCTAAGCTTCACCACCTAGAATCTGCCTCTACCTGAAAGGCTGAAACCGTAGCCTAAGGCTGTTTAAACGGTTTCAGCCACCTAAGGCTGTTTAAAATCACAACCAAGCTTTAGAGAATTTTTATTTCAGAATTATTTCAGAATTTTTATTCAAACTGCACCGTTTCAAACCATTCGTAGAGCGTCTTTTTCATAGGCTTAAAGGATCACATTAACGCACATTGACATCCCATAAAATCCACAACAATATTAAAGCCAAATTCAAAATTCAAAAGAAGTAAAATCTAATTAAAATTTCAAAAATGAAATCTGGAAGATAATCTCAAATAATAAATTCCGAAATAATTTTGGTTGTTCTCCTTGTATCAAAAGACCCTTCAAGGCTTCAACTAAAGATTAAACATGATCAGTTAACATTCTACAACAAACCTGCAATTTCAGAATTTCCAAATCAGCCTCAATGCGCTTTAACTTTGTCTCAGAATCAGCATCCTTACCTGGTGCTGAAGCAAAAAAAATATAATCAGAATAAAATTTCAACACATCTTTCATCACATCTTTCATAGGCAGTAGAACAAAAAAATTAACCCCGATACAAATCATCAACATGCTACTCAGCAAAACAAGAAATTACCATAATATGACCACCAAGATGAAAATTTTAAACAAATCAATTGTTGTATTAAAGTGTAGAGTTAATTAAGTTAGTAGTGGATCCTCCTACTGATCTAACCAGAAGCTTTATTTCAGTTGATCAGTTTACTATAATGGCAGCTGTGATCTTTGATGTCTTATGGAAAGCCAGGAATGCTGTATATTTTTGGTAATGAGCAAAAAGATCCAGCTATTTAGCCAAGATGAGCCCAATTAGCTTATGAGGAACACTCACAACAAAGGAAGAAGATAGAGATGGGTTTAGGCAGCAAGTGCAGGATATTTGGGAGGGCCACCAACGCATTGGATAAAGTTGAATGTGGATGTGGCTTGGGATAAAAGAGAAGCTTGTTTGGCAAGAAATTCTGGTGGTGTGGGTTTAAAAGCTTGGACAAAAAATCTCTCAACTCCCTCAGTTGTGATAGCTGAAATGCTAGTTGTAAGATGGGGCTATGGAGATAGCTTTGGAGGAGAATTTCTTTCAGGTTATAACACAAGGAGATGCAAAGGATGTCTTTGAAAGCTTGCAAACAGGGTCAAATAAGGAAAATTGGGAAATAAAGCAACTAGTTGAAGACACTTTGGAGTTGGTCAAGACACATGTTCAATTTCAATTCAATTGGGTTAATAGAGAAAGGAACAAAGTTGCGCACTCATTGGCAAGATGGGCATTTTGTGGCAAATCTCATGGTGCTTTGGAGCCATTGCCTTTCCTGGACAGAGTAGTTCGTGCTCTAAAGGAGGACATCTCTCTGTGTTGATTTTTTCTTTTGTTTTGCTTGTGTTGTTCTCTGTATCTTTATTGTAGCAAAAAATATATATATACATTTTTGTATAAATTTTCAGTTTCTCTTCCTGCCTTTTTGGCAGACCATTGGACTACAGACAGAAACCAATTATAGGCTATCAGGATATTAATAACAGCCTTTCTGTCTTTTATAATCATGTGATGTCTCTTTTGTCTAGAGTTCTGTTTCCCAATCTACAGTCTTCAGAAGCTCCTCGCTAAAATATTAACAGTTACATCACTGCTTTCACACATTTTTTTAAGATATGTGTAGACTGTGGCTCCAGGGGGTTAAATAAGATGAATATCCTTTTTCTCCATTTTTGGCGGGGAATGTTCAAGACTACATATGTGGATTGTATTCAACTACAAAGCAACTAACTATGGAAGTCATCCAAGATGGATGGATTGAAACTTCTCTTATTGGTAAGTGATGCACACACTCAGGTTTTGATCTCAAAACTTCACACTACACCCACACTTGAGAGGGTAGGAAGTGCCATTTGAATCAAGAATCATTAGCGGAAACTGAATGTTGATTTAAGGAGCTCCTGAGATAAAGTGATATGAATAGTGCTACGGCAGCTTTGAAGCATGACATTCATGAAAATTGGCCTAAAAACAATACAAAAAGCAAGCATGAGACACTGGCGTGTGCAGGAGCATGTGAGGGAGCAGAAACAAGAATTGCAGTTTAGAAGCAGCTGTCACCTGATACAGAATACCCCAAAAATTCTGGAGATAAATTGAGTGTATTCCTCAATTGAAAAAAGAGATAGAGCAGTACCAACTATATAAGAGAGATAATAATGGATTTCCAGCATTATAGGTTGTCAATAATTAAAACCACAAGCATAAGCAAAAGTGCGGCTAAAGTCACTCATAAGCCTCAACTTTGTGGTTTGATGAACATCTCAACTCGACTTTGCAGAATTCAAACGAAGTAGCCCATTTAGAGAGAAAATAGTGGAAGTGAACAACCAAAAAAGAAAGTATGTAATCAAGAAAAAACATGAGTGAACTGAGGTAAGAATATAGGATTTACTATAAAAGAAAGCTATAGCTTAGATCGTACCTGCCCTCGCAGCTATCCTTGAGAGATTTAAAAAGCGCTTTCTGTCTGCCAATGTTGGTTCCAAATTCATACTTTCAGGGTCTGCCCCCACTTCAGCGGCTGAAATAGAGCTCTCATCATGAGAGAGAGCTAGCGTATGAAGAATTTCTGAAGCTGACGAAAATTGATTTAGGAACACTTCATGAAGCCAAAGAAGCTCCTCATGCTGTCTTAAAAAGATAGATAGCTCTTCTGGGAACTCTTCCCCAAGTCTTAAAAGCTTAGAAAACTGTCTCTGCTCATACAGTTGTTTAAAGACAAAGTAACTGAATCCTCCATTAGGTCCCATGCTCTCATGCTGCATACAAAATCATCTAAACAATCTTAAGAAGAAATACAAGCATCAAATAAGACTAAGAAGAACTGGATTGCAGAGGACTTATGTTTTTCCATATCAATGACTACATATGTGTATAAGCATGCAGAAGATACAAACTTCAAAATTCACAATTAAGGAATGCTTCTGAAGCAGCTTGACTCTAACTTAAAATCATTCGGGCCTCCCATAATTTAAACAGTAATGATGACAATCTGCGGCAAAGCCTGCAATTTAGCACATAAAAAGGGCAAAGCAAGCATTGGACAACCATATACATACCATAAGATTTCTAAGCAGGACTGAATCATTGAGGTCACAGCATATTCTCCACATAGCTCTGTAGCATTCGTGCCGTTTTGCAATGGACAGCAAACGTGAAGAAAGCTTCCGAAGGATTTCTTCCTTTTTCTCATCTTCATTTAGATCCTGCAAAGATACACATTTTAAGGATGTATACAAAATCAGCAGCAGGAAAATGAGGAACATCTTGAACAAGATAGAATATTAACCTGATGCCTGCCTTCGGCATAATCTAGGACCTGCTTATAAAGGGAATCAAGGAGTGTATCCCTCCTATTCCAATACTCATCTAATAGACCTTTGTGTCCTTCACCACGGTCAACCTTGGCTGTGACAGCACCAGCATATGCCTCAAGTAGAACTTCAGTCAGTACTTCCAGTTGAGTATATAAATCAGATTTTGCAGACATATCAATTCCAGATGCTTCATTGAATAGCTGAAGCATATAGGAAGCAATGCTCCAAAGCCCATTACGTACTACGGGTTGACAATACCACGGTGTTAAGTGCTCAGGTGGTGGATACCACAAGTGATTATCATTTCTGTAGTGCATGGCCTCGTGAATTATAGTAACACAAGCATTTGAGAGCTCACAAGCTCTTTGGATCTGAATCCCAAGCGGCTGCTCTATGCTTATTACATAATCAAGATGTCTGTCTAGGCAATAAAATATGTCTTCAAGATCAGAAACCTTACTGTAGAACACCTCGGCATTATCTCTGTCCATCAGAAGAACAGTATTTCGGCGAGCTCTCTCCCCAACTAATTGAATAAGATCCCAAAGAGCACCTGACATTTGAATTTCTGCACTAGAATGGGAGGAGCCAACTCCAATTGAACGGTTCTGGCTAATCACATTTTGCAATTCTCTCAGTTGAATCATCCCAGCTAGCTTTTCACCATGTTCCAAGATAATTTGCAAGGAATATCCTGCCAATAATACTACAATTTAGTATTGACATGTTTCAATTCTTTTATTTATTATTTTGTTTTAAATTTAAAATCAACAGCAAGAGTTGAGCCCCAGAAAAACCACACTCAAAATACCTTAACATCAATGCTGACACAGCTGTGATATATAGTTGCACTAACACCTTACTAATGAAGTCCACAGTAAGATCAATGAAACATCATCATAAAGTACAAGCTTTCAAGTTTCAACACAGATCATACATACTGTAAAAGGAATTTGAAACTGAAACACACACACACGCATATAGTTGTCATATAAAATAGGAAATAGAGCATACTCTGTGTAGAACACAGCTCCTCATGGCATTTGGATAACGCAAGAAACTGGAGAAATTTTGTATGCTTCTGCTGCTTATCCATGAGTTGGGTAGACACAACAGCCATAGCCAAAATCTCAGCACCTCTGGTTGTTGTCCAGTGTTTAGCTAAGGTGTCTACAATTGATTTGCTCATCCGCGCAAAAACATTTGTTTCCCCATCCCTTTCAAATGCCCCAGAACTTTTTAGCTTTTCCAGCAAGCTATCAACCTGCCCAGATGATAGAAAATCATGGAAAAGATGACTCAGCAGAGCTTCTGATTCTTCATCTTGGCCAGTTCGACGTGCAATCCTAGTAAAACCCCCAGTTTGTCTTTCTCCAGCATCCCATGCTTCAGAACTTGCCCTTCTAGGAGCAATATCAGCCGCAAATGTGAGGTTTCTTCTTTCTTCTTGTGTAGATCCTTCATTTGAGCTCCCCTTACGTGACAAGCTTCGTTCAGGCGGTTCAACTCCACCAAGTACAACAGCCTTTTCAGGTATTGCCCATATTCCTGCTTTCTCAGTCAGTACAACCCATGCCCCTTCTTCAACATCATCCGAAGAAGGAAGAACTGAAGCATCTAAAACTTTTCCAGCGTCATAAGGCAGGTCAAACTGATAGAGCTTTGTTGCATTTTGATAATAATGAGATACTGTTGCCGTTCCATCACCTGACAGTATGATTGTTGATCCTGAAGGCTTACCACCTACCCGAAGTCTCATGGAGAACAAGAAATCCTCATCCTCTACTCTTGCTTTTGGGATTATTACCTGGATAGGAGCTTTTTTCTCTAGAACTCTTTCATGTGTTGGCTCTATACTCATCCCAGATTTATACTGCATGGTGAGAAGAGAATACTGTGTGTAGCTTGAACCACTAGCCCGGTCCTTACAGAAGGTGGCAACCAGAATGGTAATCACTTTTCCGTGATCATCTACCTGCACATCAAGAGGCCATATTCGCTTCTGACCAGCTAGATCCTTCTTAATCCCCAAATCACCATCCGTGCCAATAATTTCATGGGACCAGAGCTTTGAAATGTGTATTTCAGGATTCAGATTAACACTGAAACAGTGTATCTCATGATCAGTCAACAGATAAAACTGTCTATTAGAATCCTCAGGAGAAACATGTGAAAAACGCCAAGTTAGTGACCTTGGATACCCCTTGCTCTCTATAAGTTGACCACTATCACCCCCTTGAGAGGATAAGTTCAGTATATCGTCATATACTTTCTTACGGTGAATGCCAGTGGGACTGCAGTAAAACTGCCAAAGCTCACCATTTGAACCACATGCAAAGGCAACACAGATGTGCTGGGAATTAGGGACTGCAGAAGCAATCAAAGAGTTCAGTGTACTTGATCCAGTCGAACTACTTCCAAGCCTAATAGGTTGTTTGTGCCTGATTGGGGTGGCCTTTCCATCAACAAGTGAAGAAGTCACTTCGAATTCATCAGAAGATGCAAAACTGGTAATAGGATCAGTTCTCCTTTCAGAATAGATGTCAGGCCAGTATATAATCACTTGAGTTTTTTGGTTACACAAAACAATACCAGCAGAGTTGCAATGTTTCACAACTTTCTTTGTTCTCCTAGATGTGCTATCCCAATTGACAACACAAAGCAACCAACTGTTCCGGCCATTACTGCCAATGTTTCCATTTTCTGATACATCTGAAGGAAGTTCAAGAACAACGCATTTTGTTGAAGCTGCAGGTGATAAGTAACTCCAAATGAAGAGTCTATTTCCACAGATAATCCAAGCAAGAGATGTTCCCTTTTCCATTCCACCAGATATACATGCATCATCTGCCAGAGAAATATCAAGATTTTAGAAATTTACACTCTCAAAACATAATTGGTCTTTTAAAAAAAAAAAGAAATTCTCCTCCGGAGAAGGAAGAAAACCTTTGAATTATCAAACCCTATTATTTACCACTCATCCTCACAGGAATATAGCATTAAGGAATCTCTGAACAGTTTAATTTCATGGGTCGGTTAAACTAACCAGGAACACGCTGTTGCAGCCAACTGGCCTGTTCATCGCGAACCACTTGAGGGAACTCTCCAACATATACAGGCTTGATAGCGTCTGCATTATCACTTCTGTTCACTGCTGGAATTCTAGGCAAAATTAAATTATTCATTTCATTAGTAAACAGAAATCTAAACAATACATGACCCCTTACTTAGCCTCAACCATAAACAACACATAACAATAACCACACCAAAAATAATAATAATAACTAATAGATGCCTACATCATAAATTACAAAACCCATTAGCTCTCCTAAATGCCTCTCTTTGTCAACAGAGAAGAAAATCCACCTTCCAAGTTATACATACATACATAAATAAATAAATAAATATATACATACATACGCCAATTAGATGCTAGTTTTTGGCGTAGGCAAAATTGGAACCCTATGTCTCTTATTGGAGGACAAAAGAGTTTAGCAATAGAGATAACTAGTACCCACGTATAAATGAAATCAACCATAGATTCCTTAAACTAAAATTGAACACAAGAAAACCATTTTCCTAGAATAGAGGTAGTAGTAGTAGTAGTAGTTGAGGGAACCTGGCGAAGACGGAAAGGCGAGGAGCCCAAGGAGCAGGGGTGCCGGTGGAGGGGCGATCCGGAACGGAATTGTCAGTAAGGGGTCGGCGGTGAGGAGTGCTCGGAGATTCGATTTTAGGGAGCAGAGTCTTCTGCACTACATTTCGCTCTCTTTTCGAGCTCAAATTGCCTCTCTTTGTTCCCGGAGAGAACATTTGAGAGAGAGTGAGAGAGAGGGGTTTAGGGTTTATGAATTTTTGAAATTTGAGACAGTGATAAAGTGGTACAAAAAAGAAGTCATTTTAGTGAGAAGAGCCAGAAAATGTGGTGTGGTCCGCCTCCGCCAACGCCAACGTCAAGCCAAGGATTATGTCTGTCTTAAACGTTAATTATGTTGAATGGAATTGTGTTCCGTTTATTTAATTTTTTTTTAAAAAAATGTAAAATGCAATTTTAGTACGTTTAATTATTTGGAAATTTTACATTTTACTTATTTTACACTTACCCCTAAATTATGAGAATATACGCTTAACCCTCCTCAATTATTATCCTAAACTATAAGAATACACGCTTAACCCTCCTCAATTATTACCCATATAACACGTTAACACCAGCAGACCTCTCTCTCTCTCTCAAATTACATAGTTACAAAGCTCTCTCTTCGATAGTCACTCTCCCTCCTCTTTGGTCTCAAAACAATCTGGCATGAAAACAATCTCTCTCTCCTTAGTAAGATCCTTCGTTCTCTCTCTCTACTAGGCAAGATGAAATTCTCTCTTTCTCAATTGAGTTCAATGCTTTTTTTTTTTTTTTTTTTTTTTTGGCATTAAGCCAATTGGGTTGGTGGTGGGTGTGGGTGTGGGTTTTGATTTGGGTTTGGGTATGGCTGTGGACTTTGTTGTGGTTAGGTGTACGGTAGGGGAAAATGGTGGTGGGTGGTTGTGGTATAGTTGCGCCTCTATGGGTTCGAATTCAAATCAGTTTGTGTGGTGATGGAGGTGGGACTGTGGTGGTATGGGTTTTGATTTAGGTTTAGATTTGGTGATGGTAGTGTGGTTTTTGAACCCATTTGCATTTGTGGTCACATGGTGGTAAAAGCTTTGTGGAAGAAATACAAAACAAAATTTATATTTTCAGTTAAAGACCATTGTATAACACAACCATGGATTCTAAATAGAACAAAATTGCGTACCTGTCTTAGCAACCCGAACGTGTTGCCTCCCAAGGTATTCACTTCTCTCTCTCTGTGTTTCTTTTTGGGTTTTTAGAAGACTGCAGTATCACTCAGTAGTTCTAATGGCCAACAACTGATATGATATTTTTAGAATCTTATTTTTATTTAAGACTTCTAAAACTCAAGAGAGAGATTAGACATGAGATCCTTAGGGATCCTAATCTTCAGATGTAGGATTATTCAATAACTTTTTGAATGTTATTAACTTATCTTGAAACTCTTTCAAAATTATTCCTTAATTTTCTCAACCACATCAAGAAAATATTTGAACTTCTATAAATTGCAATAATGTCCATCAACACCTTGCAATTGACTCTTGAAGATTAAAGAATTACAAATGAGGTTCTCTTACTTACAATTTTATATCTATGTCCTTCCACCACGCTATATTCCCACAAGCCACTAGGACTAGATTAATATCATTGTCATGTCCCTAGCTTATGTAATCCTTAATTTCTTGATTTCATAATTTCTATTAGACTCCAAAATATCTTTGAAAAACTCTTTAAATATATATTTACAATATTATATATATGAAAAACATTTTTGAAAAATGTCACTGGCCGGTTTTGTTTTGAGTCCAACTTCAATATGAAAATCAACTAAATATATTATCTTCTTTAGAAACTGGTGGATTCATTGTTGAGCATTTACATATTTTACTCATTACACAAATAACCCAACATGTCTGTATATAGCCTTTAAAATTAGCATCACCAGTTGACATTGTCAAAGTTATGTGCATAATAAATAAATATACACAAACCTCTCATGTTTGAGGACGATGGAAAAATTGTGATAAAACAACTTTTTAATTAACAGTGATCACTCCATAAGGTATTCTTGATCGGATCCGATTCAGTGTATGTACTTATTACTTTACACCCACTTGTCTGCTTAAAGTCACTACCTCAATGATGGAGTAAATCATCCTATCATATAGAAGCACAACAAGTGTAGTCTTTAATGGTGATATTCAATTAATATCCACAGCCTAGAACAATTTAATAATTTATGAAAAATCATTACTCCATGTCTTTGGTTCCTTAACCATTAACATGATTTTTTTTACAGAGGCAACATCACATGCCACATTTAAACGATGAAATATACCTGTAAAAATTATGTATGTGAAAATAAAATTTTATTATCAAATAAAAATGCATAGCATTGTTTTTTAGGGCACATAATTCTAACAGGTGGCCATGGATTTGGTTGTGGTGGGGATATGGAGGTGATGGTTTCCGGTGGGGGTTGTGGCTGCCCATGGGTGTGACCGTTTCTCTCTATCACTTTGTGCGTGGTTATGGCATGGTTGTGGTGCTGTGGGTTTATATATGGTGGTGGACCTAGTGGTGATAGGGGTGGGTTTGGATTAGTTGTGGTGGTGAATCTAGAGATAGAGGTGGATGTAGAAGGATTTGGTTTTGGTTTTACCATTGGTGTGTGTGGTGTGGTTGTTGTGTTGAATTTTTAATTAAAAAAATATAAAGTGAAAAAAAGCAAAAACTAGAACAGAAAATAATGCTAAACATAAAATGGGTTGGGTAGAGAAAATGAATACAGGATTTGAGAAACAAAAAATGAGTTCAGAAAATTAAATCACCCCAATGATAACCAAACAGGGCCTAAGATTCTTGCAATGTAATAAAAGCTTTCCAGTCGAATGGACCCCCTATCAATGATCTAGCTAATTACACAGTCCATACAGTAGAAGAAACATAGAGCTTGTTCCAGCTATTTCGAAGGATTGATCTCTAATAAAAACACAGACAAGCAAACAGTGCAGTACATTAGCAAATAGTACAAAGTTGTCTTTTGCTAAACTTTTTTTTTTTTATCCTCAACATATTACTTCATTAAACCGAAATGTGAGCCATACAGTTTACATCATTTAGCACTTGATCTACAATCATAGGTGGGATATCTTCCACCCATATATCACATTCATGTACAAACTTGGCATGTCTTACCATAATATGAGCCGTGGAGTTGCAACCTCTACGTGTGTGAGACACCTCTCACCCAGCAAACCAGCGTAGTCCCAGTCTTGTGCCTTCAATAAATTTTTGGACACTACTTTGCATCAGGCCTTGTTCGCATAAAGCACTGACCACCACTTGAGAGTCACTTTCAATTACTATCTGACCAAGGCTAAGGTCCCTTACAAATTGGACCCCTTCTTCCACGGCTTTTGCCTCTACCTCCAACACTCCCAAAGGCAGTTCCAGTCATCTGCTCAGTGCTCCCATGATTTGACCCTTTTCATTCATGACTACCACTCCAATGCCGTAGCTCCCTATCTCCCTGAAGATTGCTCCATCCGTATTAACTTTATACCATCCTTGCTTCGGGGGAGTCCACAGTTGTGCAGCACTTGAGTGAACTCTCCTCTGTATTATCTTCTCATCTTTAATCTCTTCAACATAAGTAGCCACAGACTTGATAAGCCCTTCCTGCCCTTTGCTTTGTCAACCATGAACCATCATATTTCTGTTATTCCACAAGCTCCATCCAGTCACTGCAAACAGCACCCAATTAATATTTGGATGAGAATCCATTACCTCCCACACTAGAGTCAAGAACTTAGGCACTGGTTCCGACAGAGCAGGGAGTTTGATTTTTTTTCACTCCACATCTCCTTTGAAAATTTGCAATCCCAAAGGATATGCCCCGATGTCTCACTAGAACCACACAGCGCACAGCAGTCCTCACAACCAAAACCACTCGCCTTTAGCCTATTCCTAGTAGGAAGAATGTTCTTGCATGCCCTCCACATGAAGTGTTTTATTTTATTTGGACACTCCAACTGCCAAACCATTTCCAAAGAGCTTTCATCTTCGCATTATTAGAACTGCTGCCTATGTTAGATCTCGTCGACCCCTCCTTTAAACATCTCTACGCTACCCCGTAGGCACTCTTCACTATAAATTTTCCATTTGAGGTCCAGATATGATTGAATCATCAGGCAATCTATAGCTGATTGGAATGCCCAACACTAGCTCTGCATCATGTGGAAGTAAAATGTTTCTGACCTTAGCTGCAACTGAAAGTTCAAAATGGGTATGCAACACCCTTGAACGTTTAGACCCCAAATTACAAAATTACCAATTCAAGCTTTATATCAAACAATTAATGTGCGGAACATGATAACAAGCTTATAACATAATTGATAAACAATCTAAGCCAAATATAAACATATCCACAGCAGTAAATATGAGGCAAAGATAAAGGAAAGGAAGATGCAAACACACGGACAACACACGATGTGTTATCGAAGAGGAAACCGAAGTCCTCGGCGTAAAACCTCTCCGCCGCCCTCCAAGCAGTCAAATAATCCACTAAAGAATGTAGTTGGGATACATGAACAGTAAAAGACCCTCCAAGCCTAATCTATCCAAGTACCTAAGCCCTCCAAGCTTCTTGCTCCATCGAGGTTACGCCGAACATATTTCTTCTTTAGCTTCCCGGATTCCGCTACTAGATCATAGCATCAACCAATGTATATTGGTTCCTTCCAAACTGCTTCCCTTAGCACCAAATGAGCCTTCTCACAAACGTGGGTGTGGTGAGATAAGGATTTGGTAAATGACCTCTCAAGGGAATGATAATGGAGAGGAAGAGAGTAGAGGAATTTGTAGAGTCTCTAAGGTAAAGATTAGGGATAAGGCAATCTTGTTTTGCTCTAGGGTTTTTCTCACAAAATTCTCTCTAGAAGCTCTCTCAATATCGTAGGTATAAGGGTCTATATATAGTGGGGTGAGAAAAGAATACGAAGAGACAATTTTTTCCAAACAGGGTAAATTGGCGGCTTGGTCTCGCAACTTGTCCAAGTCGCGACGTAACTGTCTGGCCAGCCTGGGACTTTTGTCCTGTAGTGCGATAGCTGGCATGACCCTTCAGCTTCCCTGTGTGAATCTCACGTGCCTGCATTTGGCGGCTTGCCAGTCGCGAGCCACCCGCTAGTCCTAACCACGAAACTCTGCTTCTTTGCACAAACTTGAGATTTTCTTCACATCTTCTCACACACTACCCTTACAATAATCCCACCTAATTACAGGGTTACTAAATGCTAAATTACAAGCAAATTGGCACGGAATAAAGCCAACAAGATTGTTGATAAATTTCAACCTTACAATCTCCCCCTTTGTCTATTCCGTGACAAAACCCTAAAACAAACTCTAGACTTAACTCGTGAGTTGGGAACAATTGGAAAACTCACTCACACCTAACTCTAGAATCTGCGAAGCTTTAGAACCATAAGAACAAGTAACTCCTGAAATACAACAACACAATAAGTTCATTGTATGTGGAAAACTTGTAATACAAATGGAGCAAGCATAAAAACGATCAAGCACAATGGAGTAAAGCAATAAACCATGGCAAGACCAAAACAAGTAATCACTATAACCAAGTGATCACAATGCTCATTCACACTTGAAATGAACATCCGGACATTCAAGATGACAAACACAAGGCAAATCACTTGAATGACCAACACTCAACCAATGCACAATACAAGAAGTATATGCATCTAGGAAAAATCCTACAAGGGCACAAGAGTGATAGTACTTAAAAGGAATGCATAGCATTAGGTTAAAAGTACTGATTAAACAATGCACAAAGGCTGCATAAAGCATGGCACAAACCACAAAGGCCTACAAGCATGCAAAAAAATAAACCCTTAAAGCTTACAAAAGCAACATGAGTACAAGCACAACCAAAAACCTTAATAACCTACAAAGGTACCAGGTACAAATCAAAAGCAAAACAGTACAAGTGCTGAAAAACCTGAATAAAATTATCACATAAACTGAATAACTTAAAGAAGTACCAGTTAACCACACAATTTCCAAAAGTGTTAGAACCATATCTACACAAGAGTTCATAATAACTAGTGAACAGATTAACAAGTAAGTGTGTGAGTGTATGTCAACTATATCAGTTTCCTCCCTTTTTGAGCACACAACTCCGCCTTTCAATATGCACACTCTTTTTCATTCTTGTGCTTCTCTCCCCTTTACTGTGTGCTGCTCTCCCCCTTTTTGGCACGAATAGCTAAAGACTATCTTCTAGCTTCTGCTGAATGTTATCTAGTTGTAGCTTAATAGTTTCAAGACGCATTTGAGTTTGACTATGAAAGGAGTTCAGAAGCCGTTCCAAATCAGAAATCCGATGAAACACATTTTCGATGAAGTAACTTTGCTTCAGCATTTGGAAACCAGAAGGAACAGATGAGGTGCCGACATATTGTGCAGGAGTAACTATAGTAGGAGCAGATGGGGATGCTTGTGTGGATGGCTCAGTCTTAGGTTTCTTGGAGGAGTGACTCTTGCTTGCTTGGAAAGAGTACTGGGATATTGGTCGAGAACGAGGCAGTAATCTCTTATCTGATGAAGGACTAACACCTTTACTAAGAACAATCTTCATGATTAGACTGCAGAATGGAAGAATTGTTCGTGTTGCTGAACGAGCCGATGTTTTCCCAATGATTTGGAATATATGAGCACAAATGTCAATCGGAACACCAGAGATGAGGTCACACAGAAATTTAGCCCTTCCAAGATTGATGAAGGTAGTATTTGATAATGGGTAGAGATTGGAGAACATGATCAGCTTCAAGGTTGTCAGTTCAGGTGAAAATAATGCAGTGCTTATAGAGGATCCTGTGCTTCCCACTTCATGTTCATTCCCAAGAACTTGAAGGATGTCTTGTGTCTGAAGTTCCCGGTCATCGTATGGAGTTCGATCCACATCTTTTGGTGTAGTGATGCGAAGAACCTTAGCAATGGAGTCTGCATTTATGGTAAATTCTATTCCACGTACCCAGCATTTCAACTCGACTCCTGTGTATCTGGCATTTGAGAAGAATTCCTTGACCAATTCTTCAGTTGGATCCTCAAAGTTTCCAAATAAGTCAGCCCAATCTCTTTCTTCAAAGACCTTAGGGATAAATGTTGTCCCTAGAGTATCAAACTTGACAACTCTTTCCACAATGGGAGTAGACTCTTTGAAGATGTCTGTGTAGGTCTTTAAGTCAGTAGGAGTCCTGAATCTTTCTAAGGAGGAGTCCCTAGATAACTTAGATGACCGTCGTGTTCGTTTAGCAACCGGGGTTGACGAGTCGTCGGTTACAATGTCTTTGCCCTTAGAAGAACAACGGGTCAACTGAAAACAACAAACACACAGCAGAGAACCAAATGCAATGCCACAGGATACACACATTAGTATGATTAGATTCAGACTTAAGAGTGTAAAGAAAATTTCACAGAATCACAGAAACATGAACAAGTTTTAACACCAGGGAGACAAAGACAACACAAACAAAAGACTTAGGCACACAGATATGATGAACAACAGTAACAACGCAGAGTCAAAAGTGCAATGTGAATCACAAATTCACAAATGATAAAATGCCAAGAGCATGATGCAATACATTCATGAACCAAAACATATAGCACAGTCTCTCAATACACCAACACATAAAAGCACACATGAAGAATGAGAGACAAAGCGCACACAAGACAAGAACATCAAACCTCAAACCTCAAACCTCACAAACCCTCAAACAAAGTACGAACCCATTAAAACTCAACAAAACAGAACCACATCACACAACAAAAAAATACTTGAACCAAGTACAATGAAGTAAGATAGAAATAACCCATACCTTTTTCTTGGTGTTTGATGAAGAAATGATGCAAAAAATGAAGCTTTTTCAAGTGAGACACCGAGTGTTTAAGAGAGAGAAATGGGGAAGACAATGAACAATCACTGATATTCAAGGGAAAACTGAAAAATAATTTTAAAAACTGTCTTTAAAACGCAAAACACGCATTTTTCGCGACTGGGTTAAGTCACCAGTAAGTCGCCAGGGCAAGCTGCGAAACACTGTGAAGGTAAGAAATTTGAAAATTTCTCTAAGTATTTTTCGCGACGCGAAGATCTACCCGCGAGCTGAGCCGCGAAAATCTCTGTGTACCCTTCGCGACTAGACCTTCCACCCGCGAACAAGTCGCCATACTGAGTCGCGAAATAAGTAGAAACACAAATTTTGGAAAAATTTCTAAGTCTTTTTCGCGACTGGGATGCTGACCCGCCAGTGACCCGCGAAAATCTCTGAGAGAGCTTCGCGACTGGAGCATGCGACTAGACCTACCCGCGACTTAGTCGCCAAAACAGGGCAACACTGTTTTTAAAATTTTTGACATTTTTGTAAAAACAAAACACTTTCCAAAAACAAACTAAAACACTCAAAAATCTTTTTATGTTTGATCAACAAAGATTGAGCTTATGAAAACACATTTAATTAAGTACAATCACACAAATGAATATAACATTCATTGAACATAGACTTATGTGTTATGTGTGGATATCAAAAATGAGATAGTCCTTAGTCCAATGTGAAGCTTCAATGATCAATTCAATCAAGGCATACACAGCTAGCACTAGATAATGTGACCTATCTCAATTATAGAAACATGCATATATGACCTCCCACAAGCACTTGATAACAATTCTTTGAAGCTTTTCATTTGGCTCCATATTCAACATATCATTTGCACTTTTTGAGCAAAGAAAATCTTATTGTGAGATAGATGCCTGAAATTTTTGATATTTCAATTGATAAGTTAGCCTTTGGCTTTTTGGGCATCATACAATTTATTTTGGTCGCTTTCCCTTTTTCCTAGTCGAATACTAGTATGTGCGATAGGCTTTTGTAGTTCTATATCTCTTTTCATTTGGAGATTTACATTTAGAGAGCTCTTTTAAACATAAAAATAAAAAGTGGGAAGATATATAGGCATGAGTCTATGCATATCTCAAGATCAACAAAATCATTCACTAATCATTCATGACAAGGTTGAAGATCTATTTACAACAGTCCCATAGATTTCAGAATTTCTTCCACAATGATATGAGTGCATGAGAGACAAACTAAGCTCGTTAAATGCACAAAGCCATAAGTACAAAGGTGCAAGGCAAAACATGCTTTAAGACAAAACTCAACAAAGTGATCAAACTTTTTGGATTTTCTACTTTTTATGTGTTTTTGGATTTTTGACACAAAAACAGTAAAAGAATGATAAAAAACAAAACAAAAAGAACAATATAAAAACATTTGAACCAAAGACAAACACACACAGACAATAACAACCTAAATACTAGCAAGAAGTACACAACCAAGCATATTCACAAATATAGGAAGTATTGATGTATAGACATGTTGTAATGCTTATGCATGAGTACCCTTTGTCACCCACACGTTACGTGCGTTTGGGGTGATATCCTTGATGGATCGGGTACGAGAGTTAGGACTGTCAAACCTTCGTGTGAAGCTTTCCAAGCAATTGGTGAATGCACCAATCATCTTCATCACGTCCATCATTCCTGTATCACGGTTTTGACTTCTTGGTTGCTCACCACCCCAAGACCTCATATCATTTCTTCTTCCTCGTGACCGAGGTGCACTTGCATTGTTGTCTGCTCTCAGCTTTTGACAGTTGGGTCTGGTATGTCCTTGCAATCCGCAATAGTGACAAACATACTCCGCTCTAGGACCCTGTTGTGATCTTGGGAGAGATCTTCCTCTGGTTTCATGTTTGACCACAAATTGATTTCGGGGCTTATTCACCATCCGTTGTTCAGCCACATTCTTCTTCTTTACATCCTTAACCTTTTCAGCGATGGTTCTTTTACAACTGTTTCGTTTGCCTTCACAAACTTTACTTCTTTGGTGACTCTGGCTGATGAGCAACTTCTTCCGGTGTATCCCAACCCGAACTTGTCTGATGAAGGTTTTTGAGATGATATAACATCTTCTAACTTCTGGGAGGAGACTCTCTCTATTTTGGAATGAGCTTGCACTACCTCTTACTCAAGAAACCTTACTTTTGTGTAAGCTTCTGATAGCTCACCATTAAGTATTTTAATTTCACACTTTGCCTCCTTGTATCGTGCGAGAAGACTTTTGTAATCTTCCTCAGCTTTCTTCATCTTCTTCACAGCCGCCTTTGCCACTCTTGCATACTCACTCGATTCCTCTAGAAGTGAGGCATAATTCTCTTGAAAATCAGTTGAATCTTCCTCCTCTTTAGGTTCCGATTCTTCAACAATCCCAATAGACTCCAAATCAGAACACTCACCCAGCTCATTCACAAGAGCACTCAAGTCATCTGAAGATCCCACATGTGCAATGGTCATGAATGCGGAGTAATTTCCTTCTCCGTCACAGCTCTTTTCAGAGTCAGATTTTGATGAGTCTGAATCACTTAAAGTAGTGGCATAGACCTTTCCTTTTGACTTCAAATAGTTAGGACATTCCTTTTTGAAGTGTCCATGTCCATTACACTCAAAACATGTGATTCCTTGAGATGATTGGGAATCTCTATCATCCTTCCTTCGGAATTCTTTCTTCTCCCTCCCGGAACTCTGAAATTTTCCTTTGTCGCCAAATTTCCCACCATTCTTGAGTTTCAAGAATTTTCGGAAGTTCTTTACAAGATACGCCACATCTTTATCTACTGCATCTTCTTTCGAAGGGTCATGAGATGCCACTCTCTCATCAATTGTTTTAAGAGCAAGTGATTTGCTCTTCTTCTGAGAAGGCAGGGACAACTTATATGTCTGCAGAGAACCAACCAGCTCTTGAACCTTGATGTCGTCAAGATCTTTGCTCTCTTTAATGACTGTAACTTTGGCACGAAAACTTTCTGGTAGTGGCTGAAGGATCTTCCTTACAACTTTAGACTCCTCCGTCTTTTCCCCCAAATTAAATTTGTCGACGACCACCTCGTTTAGCTTACTGTAAAAAGAGTCAAAGGACTCATCCTCACCCATCTTTAGCTGCTCAAAGCGAGTGGTCAACATCTGAAGTTTGGTGTCTTTCACCTTTTTGGTTCCTTCATAAGTCATCTCCAGAATCTCTCATGCTTCCTTAGCAACGTTAATATGTGATATCCTGTGAAATTCTTTTGGAGAGACACCACAAAAAATAGCATTCAATACTTTACTGTTTGCATTAGCCGCCGCAAGAGCTGCTTTGTCCCAAGTAGATTTAGCAGCCTCCGGCTTAGTCCAACCTATTTCAACCGCATCCCACACAGCCTCATCCATAGAACATAGGAATGCCCTCATTCTAACTTTCCAGAAGGCATAATTATTACCATAAAAAAATGGTGGAACATTTAAGGATTGAGATCTATCCATCTCAATAAGGGTTAAGGATCACACTCAGGTATTAAAATCACAACAAGTGTACCCGCTCTGATATCAATTGAAAGTTCAAAATGGGTATGAAACACCCTTGAACGTTTAGACTCCAAATTACAAAATTATCAATTCAAGCTTTATATCAAACAATTAATGTACGAAACATGATAACAAGCTTATAACAGAATTGATAAACAATCTAAGCCAAGTATAAACACATACACAGCAGTAAATATGAGGCAAAGATAAAGGGAAGGAAGTTGCAAACACACGGATAACACACGATGTGTTATCGAAGAGGAAACCAAAGTCCTCGGCGTAAAACCTCTCCGCCGCCCTCCAAGCGGTCAAATAATCCACTAAAGAATGTACTTGGGATACATGAACAGCAGAAGACCCTCCAAGCCTAATCTACCCAAGTACCTAAGCCCTCCAAGCTTCTTGCTCCAACGAGGTTACGCCGAACCTATTTCTTCTTTAACTTCCTAGATTCCGCTACTAGACCATAGCATCAACCAATGTATATTGGTTCCTTCCAAACTGCTTCCCTTAGCACCAAATGAGCCCTCTCACAAACATGAGTGTGGTGAGATAAGGATTTGGTAAATGACCTCTCAAGGGTATGATAATGGAGAGGAAGAGAGTAGAGGAATTTGTAGAGTCTCTAAGGTAAAGATTGGGGATGAGGCAATCTTGTTTTGCTCTAGGGTTTCTCTCACAAAATTCTCTCTAGAAGCTCTCTCAATATCGTGGGTATAAGGGTCTATATATAGTGGGGTGAGAAAAGAATACGAAGAGACAGTTTTTGCCAAACAGGGTAAATTGGCGGCTTGGTCTCGCGGCTTGTCCAAGTCGCGAGTTCAAGTCGCGACGTAACGGCCTGGCCAGCCTGGGACTTTTGTCCTGTAGTGCGACAGTTGGCGTGACCCTTTAGCTTCTCTGTGTGCATCTCACATGCCTGCATTTGGCAACTTGCCAGTCACGAGCCACCCCGAGTCCTAGCCGTGAAGATCTGCTTCTTTGCACAAACTTAAGCTTTTCTTCACATCTTCTCACACACTACCCTTACAATAATCCCACCTAATTACAGGGTTACTAAATGCTAAATTACAAGCAAATTGGCACGGAATAAAGCCAACAAGATGGTTGATAAATTTCAACCTTACAGCATCCCAGCACCTCCTATCTGCATCAATGAGGTTCGAAACCATCACTTCGTCATCCTGAGCTCTTCGAGGCCTGATTACTTTGAAGGAATTTGGTCTTAAGACCCACCTATCGTCCCAAATGTGAACTTTTTGCCCGTTGCCAAAGTTTGGCTTGAAGAGCCACCTTTGTTCCTTGTTGATCAATTAGCTTTGGATGTACCCATCAATTTCGAGTTAATGAAATTCCCAATCGGGTTTCAAAAAAAAAAAAAAAACCCAATAACTATTTCTCATCAACCAAACAACAAAAAGAAAAGGCAAAAAAGTAGATTCTTCTTCTTTCAGCCAAAACCCAGCATCCTTAAAACTATTCTCTCTCTCTCTCTCTCTCTCTCTCTCTGTGTGAAAGTACATGCTATAACCCAAAAACAAACCCATCATCAACAGCCCTTGCAAACATAACTATTGCGTAAACCTATTGATGAAATCATCAACTTTGACATCGACCTCCTCATCGTACCTATTGAGATTGGATTGTGCAATTGGTCGAACTTGAAGGATCAAGGAACTTGCAATGGAGGCTAGGGAGAGTGAGAATTAAAAATTAAAAAAAAAAATTATTAGTTTTTTAATTAAGAAGCTTAAAAATACCAAAATACCCTTAGGTTTTGGTGTCTATCAATGAACTTTTAACAGAAGGACTATATTGAATAACCATGAAAGATAGAGGACTAAAATGATTAAAACCAAAATTATAGGACTGAAATGAATTTTGAACAAAGTTAGAGAGTGTATTTTGTAATTTAGCCTTCTTAATTTTATTATAACTAGCTGTTGGCCCGTGCTTTGCCTAGGTGTTTTTTTTTTTTTTTTTTTTTTGAGGGTCTGGGTATTTTTTATTTGTAAATATTAGTTTTTACATAAATTTCCTTTTAAAAATTTTAATAGAAGCTATTTTATGGTTGGATTCTATTGCTTAATTTGGTTCAAATAAAGGAAACACTAATAAAAAAATATCTTCAAATAAAGGATACACTAATAACTTGTGAGACTAGGATTTGCAGTCCATTCTTAATTATTAAACCTTCAAATAAGGTCTTCAAAATAAAAATAAATAAATAAATAAATAAAAACTTCAAATAAGGGATACGCTAGTAACTTGCTTGTTCTCATCCATGTCAGTGTTTAAAAATTAATTAATAAATAAATAAGTAAATGAAGCAAAGGACATGATTAACACATTGAAACAATCACATACCACATACGTAAAAATAATTTCACCAAATGCATGCCAGACAACAATCACAAAAATAAAAACACCAAATACTTTGGGACTTTTACAAACATAATAAGCCAAAGTTTACTAAAATTCATTGGAACGTTCTTTTCCAACGGCCAATATTTGGTACACAGAAGGTTAAAGAGAGTGTGAGAGCTATGGGTTTTACCATACTTGATAGAGCATGCATTTGTTATGCGGATTGAAACTGCAATCTAAAGCCACAAATTTTATATATATGTGAACTAAAAAACATGGCTGATGTATTGAACTGGTAATCCAAAGTTACAAAAGGATTTGTATGAACTAAAAAAAAATTGATCTATGTTAGAATAACATGCCTCGGATTGAAATTGATCTATGTCAGAATCATCTTTACAGCTATAATGTAACAATATAATCTTTGTCAGTGGGTTCTAGACTTCCAGTTAGCTCAACTAGTAAAGTTTCTGATAGTTGAATTAGAGATCTGTAATTCAATTCTCGTCTACACAAAAAATTAATTGGTGTCTTGGTCTGATGATAAAGAGCTATCATCGGCAACGGACGTTATAGATTAAAACTCTCTTGAATTTTTTTTTTTGCCAATCGCACATTCTAAGAAGCCTCTAAAAGTTGATGAGGGAGAGATAGAGAGAGCTGTGCAAACTGATTCATATATAATGGGGAAAAAACACACAAATGAAGAGGGGTGAGAACTGAGAACTAATTAGAGTAAATGTATTGTAACGGGTAAGGGCAACAACTAATTAGATAATTAGATAAGAAATAAATGAAAGAAAAAAAAATAACTCACTTTTCATGGGTAATTTGAAAAGGTAATAGAAGGGAAAACAAAAGTGCAAAACTGCACAGTTTTGAGTCTCCTAATGATGATGCTCATTTAAATGGATATATTTAAGTAATAAATTATAAACTTGACTTATGTTGAGGGATGGACCCCACCCAAGGGGAGGACCAGGGGCCGGAATATTTGTTAGTTATATCTTTTCATTTTTGCAATTGGCCTCCTATTTCAAAACCTTAAACCCCCCTCTCCTTCAATTAGCCCAACTAGCAATTATTCAACTCAAAAACTTAACAAAAATAAAACTTAAAAAAATATAAAAATCCTAGCTAGCCCAATATTAAGAAACAATATTATTTTGTGTTTTTTTTTTTTTTTTTTTTTTTTTTGTCTTTGTTGGTGGATAATTGCATCTTAATGTATTAATAAAAAATGATTTTGTGTATTTGTTTTGGTTGATATATATATATATATAGAGTTTCATAACATATGGTGTATGTTTCTGAAAATTATGCTGTTTATTATCAGACCAAGACACCATTTGATTTTTGGTATAGACGGAATTGAATTTCAAATCTCTTATGGTTGATAGTTTGTTAATACTATATAGATGCTTATTTAGAGTTTTTTTTTTTTTTTTTTTGCTTATTACACGCCCCCCTCCCGCGCCGCCGTGAGAGCTTAAAATTTTGGCTTCATCCTTGCATATGTTTGATATATATTGTATGGGTCTAAAATCAAAGACCCTGATTGATGGGTGGGGCTTTTGTTTGAAGTAATTAATTTGTAAGAGATGGATGTTTGGACCAACAGTTGAGTTAAAACAATAATTCAACATGACGAAGGAAGAAACAATGACACAAGTCCAACTTAAAAATGATGAGATCAATTCTTGATTGTTTTATCTTCCTCGTAAAATCTGAGGAGTGTTTGTTCTAGGATGGGAATACAAGACTCAACTATATTCAGTGTTACAGAGTTCTCTCTCTCTCTCTCTCTCTCGGATCCAATCCCTGTTCATGGGGGATCTTTCTCTTTTTATAGCTCTAATGCTTCAATCTTTGCCGTCCACCTATAGAGTGGATGATCTTTCAGAAAAGATATTTTCCCCATCTTTCTTCTCACCTCCATTTGAGGTTGTCCTGAGCAAGTAACAGGATGTTTACTGTTCAAGTGTCATTCAATCATTAATGTGAGGGTGGTGGCTTTGTCAGGAAGCTTCTCCCAACTTTTGTTCAGATGAGCTACTGTTGCTTCCTTCGACCAACTCCCTTGGTATGGCCTATCATTTCTCTATCCCCCTTGGTTCACTTCTTTCCTCGAACTAACATCTTCTTCGAACTAACTCTTTCCTCGGACTATTTAAACCCGGGTACTCCATATGAACGTTTAGTTAGGCCATCCTAGATTTCTGTCTAGGCCCAATATCCCTTAACTCACCTCGGCCCACACATAAATAATTGTAAATTATGTGTTCTTTTTTTCTTTTCTTTTTTGATAGAGTTTGAACATATGACATTTGCTTCTGTGATTTCACTTTTTATCATCAGAACAAGACACCAATAGGTTTTTGGTGTAAGTAGGAATTAAATCCTAGATCTCTTATTCATTCATTAGAGATTTTACTAATTGAACTAACTAGAACTTACTGTAAATTATGTGTTCTAAATGTGAATAGTCACACAAATATTACTACATAATTACTAATAGCTAAAATTATAGCATGGAAGATACTCTAGATTCAACCCGTCAGCTTTCTTTATCATCAGAACAAGACACCAATAGGTTTTTGGTGTAAGCAGGAATTAAATCCTAGATCTCTTATTCATTCATTAGAGATTTTACTAATTGAGCTAACTAGAACTTACTATAAATTATGTGTTCTAAATGTGAATAGTCACACAAATATTACTACATAATTACTGGTAGCTAAAATTATAGCATGGAAGATACTCTAGATTCAACCCGTCAGCTTTGCTCGTATAATGGAGCCTACAGCTTAAGCTGACGGGATAAGTGGTGGGAATAAGCTGAAGACCTTAAGGATGACGCTATTGACAAGCAGACGCCAATATATAGCTGAAGGAAATAAGATAAACCGACAGTCCTAAATGTGACGACCCTATTAAAACTTGGCTTGACCACCATGCATGAGTATATAAGGAAATGACTTGTATCCCAAACTGAGTGTTAGTGTCCTACAAGGAAAGGATTCTGCAATCTACGCTCATAAGGACTCCTATAAGGAAAAGACTTCTACTCCAAGGAAGAGAGGTTAACCCTTTACTACTATAAAAGTCCCAACACCCTCATAAATCGAGGTACGCATAATTAATCCCTCTCTAGCACTCTAGAGTTGTAACAAGTTCTAACTTGACCTTCGGAGGGTATTTGGCCGGCACCACACCGGTGCTCTCTGTTAGGTCTTCTCCTTTTTGTTGCGCAGGTGCTGTTTAGAGTGTGCGAGTATCGTGTGGCTCACTGGTGATTTTTTCGGCATCATCAGTTGGCCCCATCTGTGGGAAACGTTTTGCTGCAATCCGCAAGCCATACAGTAGTTTCCTGGATAAAAGAGTTGCATGGTGCTCACTCGCTCGATGGCAAACACAAAAGACGTTCAAGAAGAAGAACCACCCACGACTGCCCTCGAGAGACAAGTTCAAACTCTCGATGCCGCCGTGGAACGCCTTACCAAACAAAACTGTGATCTGGAAGAACAGTTGCATCAGAAGAATGCAACACCGAATAACCAAAAAGATGATCAAGAAGGGACCAGTGCTGAAAGAAGGAACCAGGAGGGACCCGAAGGTAGCAACGCTCCAAACCAACAGGAATAACAGGAAACCAGCCGTCCCTTCGGTTTTGACACGGCCCCCCCTTACATGGTCACAGAGATGCAATTGATGAAGGAAAGGATGGATCTTATGATGAACGCTCTTAAAGGACGGGTGTGTAGTGACCTCGACGACTTGGTTCACCGGACCGATTCCCCATTCACTACGTCTGTCAACTCCTTCCCCCTGCCACAGAAGTTTCGCATGCCACAAATTGAGAGTTACGATGGAGTCAAGGACCCACTTGATCATCTAGAGACCTTCAAGACCTTGATGCACCTTCAAGAAGTAGCAGACGAGATCATGTGTAGGGCCTTCCCTACAACGCTGAAGGGCCCGGCGAGAATTTGGTTTAGCCAGCTGACACCCAACTCCATCAGCACTTTCAAAGAGCTGAGCGCCCAATTCACTTCGCACTTTATTGGAGGGCATCTATACAATAAGTCTACTGCATGCTTGATGAGTATCAAGCAATGGGAGGATGTGAGATCTTACATAGCCCGCTTTAATAAGGAAGCGCTCTCAATCGACGAGGCCGACGACAAAATACTCGTAGCAGCATTTACGAATGGGCTGAAGAAGGGTAAGTTCTTGTTTTCACTATACAAGAATGACCCGAAAACTATGTCAGATGTGCTTTATAGGGCCACCAAGTACATGAATGTCGAAGACGCCTTACTGGCTCACGAGGAAAAGCCCAAGAAGAGAGAAAGGCAGGAAGATACCCGCCAGGAAAGAGGGCGGAAGATAGCGAGAACCGGAGAACGAAGGGCTGATAGGCGATCTAAGCCCCTTGCGGGGAGGTTCACGAGCTTCACTCCATTGACCACCCCAGTCGACCAGGTCCTAATGCAAATCAAGGATGAAGGGACATTAACTTTCCCAGGAAAGTTGAAGGGAGATCCCAACAAGCGGTCCAGAGACAAATACTGTCGCTTCCACCGCGACCACGGACATGACACAACTGACTGCTATGACTTGAAACAACAGATTGAATCACTCATTAGGCAAGGGAAGTTGCAGAAGTTTGTTAGCAAAGAAAGGGTAGACCCACTCCCTCAGGAGCAAGCTCCCCGACGAGATAAAAAGCGTTCAAGACAGCCCATAGGAGACATAAGGATGATCGTAGAGGGTGCGACCGCCAGCGGCTTATCGAAAAGGGCTCGAAAGACTTGTGTTAGAATGGTCCAGAAAGTTCAGCTTACTGGTGCCATCCCGAAGATGCCTCGAGTTGACAACCCATTTATTGGCTTCTCAGAAGAGGACGCCTGACGCCTCCACCATCTGCATGACGACGTGCTAGTCATTAGCATCCAGGTAGGAGACTATAACATATACCGGGTCTTAGTCGACAACGGGAGTTCCGCAGATATTCTCTACTACTCGGCATTCCAACAGATGCGGATTAGTAGAGAGCAATTAACTCCAACTAACGCTCCACTCATTGGGTTCGGAGGAACCAAAGTGTACCCCCTTGGTGCGATCACATTGCCGGTCACAATTGGAGATTACCCCCAACAAGTCATTAGGGATGTTACATTCCTCGTGGTCGATTGCTCCTCTGCCTACAATGCCATTATCGGACGGCCCACCCTTAACTCCTGGAAGGCCATAGCTTCGACCTATCACTTGAAGATCAAATTCCCGACTAAGTACGGAATAGGAGAGTTACGAGGGGACCAATTAGCCGCTCGCGAATGCTATGTTGCGATACTGGAATTGGATGACCATTTGCCGACCATAAGCATAGAAGAACAACGGACGGGGGCAGAACCCGTGGAGAGGCTCGAGGAGATACCCCTCGATAACTCCAGGACGGACAGATCCACCAGAATTGGTACTCTCGCCAGCCTGGCAATTCGTTCAGCACTTGTAACCTTCCTTAAGGAAAATCAGGACGTGTTCGCCTGGAGCCATGAGGATATGCCAGGAATTGACCCTTCAGTCATGGTGCATAAGCTGAATGTGTCGCCATCCTGCCTACCTGTCCGATAGAAGAAGCGAGTCTTTGCCCAAGAGCGAGACCGAGCGATAGCAGAAGAAGTCGGCAAGCTACAAGAAGCAGGCTTCATTAGGGAGGTGTACTATCCCGACTGGTTAGCCAACATGGTAATGGTGAAGAAAGCCAACAGAAAATGGAGGATGTGCGTGGACTTCACCGACCTGAACAAAGCATGTCCCAAAGACAACTATCCCCTCCCGCGGGTCGACATTCTAGTAGACTCTACGGCCCAACACAAGCTGTTAAGCTTCATGGACGCTTTCTCCGATTACAACCAAATTCGAATGCATGAAGCTGATCAGGAGAAAACCTCATTCGTAACTAGTCAAGGACTCTTCTGTTATAAAGTGATGCTGTTTGGCTTAAAAAACGTAGGCGCGATGTATCAGAGGCTTATGAACAAGATGTTCGCGCAGTAGATTGGGAGAAATGTCCAAGTCTACGTTGACGATATGCTGGTGAAAAGCCGAAGGGAGGAAGATCACTTGGAGGACCTCAAGGAAACATTCGACACTCTTCGCTCTTACAACATGAAGCTTAATCCAGGAAAATGAGCCTTCGAAGTGACGGTAGGAAAATTCCTAGGATTCATGGTGTCATAGAGAGGCATCGAGGCTAACCCGAACAAGATCCGAGCCATAATGGAGATGGCACCGCCAAAGAATGTGAAGGAAGTACAAAGCCTCAACGGCAAAATAGCTGCACTGAATAGATTTATGTCGAGGGCAACGGACAAATGTTTACCCTTCTTTTGCACACTGAAGAAATCTTTCGAGTGGACTGCCGAGTGTCAGCAAGCATTTGAGGAGTTAAAAACCTATCTCTCTTCCCTGCCATTACTAAGTCCCTCGCAGCCCGGTGAGGAGCTTTTCCTCTATCTGGCCGTCTCCCCTACCGCCATCAGTGCCGCCTTGGTCAGAGAAGAAGAAAGAGTGCAAAAGCCCGTGTACTACGCCAGTCGAGCGCTCCGTGGTGCCGAAGAAAGATACCCGCCTATAGAGAAACTCGCCTTCGCACTAGTTACGGCGGCACGCAAGCTCAAGCCGTATTTTCAAGCCCACACGGTGACCGTCCTAACCGACAAGCTCTTGTGGCGAGCAATGCGCAACCCTGAAGCTGCTGGCCGATTGGCGCTATGGGCTATAGAGTTAAGCGAGTTCGACATTCAGTATCGCCCATGAACCACCGTTAAAGGACAGATCGTCGCAGATTTCATAGCAGAATTCACAAATGACGAGGACAAAGGGGCAAAAGAGTCCTCAGTGGAGCATACACGTAGACGGATCATCTAACAGGCAGGCTGGGGGAGCTGGCATCGTATTACTGTCACCCGAAGGGGACGTGGTCGAATGTATGGTCCGCCGCAATTTCCCTACCACCAACAATGAAGCAGAGTACGAGGGCTGTAATAGCAGGGCTTAATCTCACTAAAGCTACAGGAGCCGTGAACGTGGTCGTTTACTACGATTCTCAGATCATTACCAACCAGATAAATGGGGACTACGAGTGTCGGGGTGAAAGAATGAAGAGGTATCTGGACCAAGCAAAGAAGAAGGCAGATGAGCTGAAGGCCAAAATCATGCAAATCCCCCGGGGAGAAAACGAGCAAGCCGACCGCTTGGCCAAAGCTGCCTCGGCCAAACATATGACCACCATAGATAATGTACTCTCTTTTGTTCAGCTCTCCCCACTTATAGATTCCATCGATATGCAGGTAATAGGCTCCGAAAGCAATTGGACCACGCCGTTAGTCTCTTACTTAAAAGAGCGGCGTATTGCTAGACGGAAAGGAAGCTGCAAGAAAGCTGAAGGTCCAAGCAACGAGATTCGTCCTGATAAGAGATGTCTTGTACAAAAGAGGTTTCTCCCGCCCCTACCTAAGATGCTTAGGTCCTGAAGAAGCAGACTACGTCATGAGAGAGGTACACGAGAGAATCTGTGGAAACCACTCAGGGTCGAGATCATTAGTGCACAAGCTAGTGCGAGCAAGGTACTTTTGGCCAACCATGCAGAAGGATGCCGAGGCTTATGTAAAGACCTGCGACAAGTGCCAAAGGTTCAGCAATGTTATCAAACAACCACTCGAAGAACTTACCCCGATGACGGCACCGTGGCCGTTCGCTCAATGGGGACTAGACATCATAGGGCCATTCCCTACGACAATACGATAGCTGAAGTTTCTGGTAGTGGGCATCGACTACTTTACGAAGTGGGTGGAAGTTGAAACCTTAGCTACCATTACGGAGAAGAACGTACGGAGTTTCGTCTGGAGATGTATCATATGCAGATTTGGCATCCCTAAGGTCTTAGTCTCGGACAATGGAAAGCAATTCGACAATGACTCCTTTCGGGACTTTTGCTCGCAGTTGGGGATACGGAACCACTACTCCTCCCCCGCCCACCCTCAAGCTAACGGACAGGTCGAAGTCACGAACCGATCCTTGCTCAAGATTATCAAGACTCGGCTCGATGGGGCAAAGGGCATATGGCCTGAAGAGCTGCCAAGCATACTTTGGGCGTACAGGACGACGGCGAGGACGCCCACAGGGGAGACACCATTCCGACTAACATACGAAAACAAAGCAGTCATCCCAGCCGAAGTCGGACTCACAAGCTACAGGGTACACAACCATGACGAGAGCAAGAACGAAGAAGCTATGCGTCTACAGCTCGATCTAGTAGATGAAGTCAGGGTGACGACAGAACAAAGGCTCGCGAGGTACCAGGACCGCATGGCCAAGCACTATAATTCTCAAGTCCGACACAGAAACTTCCAGGTTGGAGATCTCGTTCTAAGGAAAGTCATGGGCACTGCAAGAGATTCGACCCAAGGAAAACTCGGCCCAAATTGGGAAGGACCTTACCGAGTCACAGCATGGCAGAGGAAGGGCACCTACCACCTGGAGACGCTTGACAGACGAAAGCTGCCACATCCTTCGAATGCCGAACACTTACGGAAGTACTACCGGTAGAGATGGCGACATGAAGAACAACACCCCCTTTTTATTTATAGTTTACTGCAGCGAATTTTAGTTATACTCCTCAAATTTATCATTTTAGTTTTTGCTACAATAAGCCCAAAGGGCAAGTTTTTTACTTTAGTTTTTGCTACAATAAGCCCAAGGGGTAGGATTTCTTTTCTTTAGAACTACGTTTTTCTATAAATGCATGGCAATAAGAGGAGTTTATTCAGAAAGGCTGACGTTTTCTATTTACAAGCTTGCAAAAAATAGACGACACCAAATCCACAAAAGGTGAAAAATTCTAAGTTAAAAAGTGGAAATCCTTCAGTCTGCAAAAATGGGCAACTGTAAGCCCTCGAGATTGACGAGTCAATCCCAAGAGGATATGCCATAAAAATAACGGTCGATATGACGGACTCATTAAAAGAGACGGGCTCATGAAAGTGACGGTCTCAACAAAGTGGCTCCACAAAGTGCATAATATGGACAAGGCCATAAAATTAACGGTCCATGTGATGGACTCATTAAAAGAGACGGGCTCATGAAAGTGACGGTCCCATCAAAGTGGCTCAACTAAGTCCATAATATGGACAAGACCATAAAATTAACGGTCCATGTGACAGACTCTTCAAAAGAGACGGGCTCATGAAAGTGACGGTTTCAACAAAGTTGCTCCACTAAGTCCATAATATGGACAAGGCCATAAAATTAACGGTCCATGTGACAGACTCTTCAAAAGAGACGACCTCATGAAAGTGACGGTCTCAACAAAGTTGCTCCACTAAGTCCATGATGTGGACAAGGCTATAAGATTAACAGTCCGTGTGATGGACTCCTCAAAAGTGACGGACTCAGCAAATTGACGGTCTCAAAAAAAAAAAAAAAAAAGGATTTTAATAAGGGATAAGTCCAGTGCAAGAAGCCGATGGACATAACGTACCCTTAAAACAAAACAAGCCTAACATTAACATGGACAACTTCAAGAATGAAGGAACGACTAAAAATCCCTTAAAGGGGGACAACGGCTTTACTAAGCTGACGGCATCATTAAAATAGACGAGTCCATAATCATTACTATAACCCACAGCCAGGCTGACAACCTCGGCCTACGACTAGAAAATAAACTCAATCTACAAAGTAAGAAAACAAAGTACATGGACAGAATAGCCATACACACATGATCAAAAGCGACGATTACTAGAGTATTACTAGCAAGAGTAAGTTACTTACAAATCAAAGCCCAAATGGGCACTTTAAAAAAAAAAAAAAAAAAAAAACATTGTTTAAGTATTACAAATGAAAGCCCAAGGGGCACTTAAAAACGTTGTTTGCAAAATGGAACAAAAGATAACAATGACAAAAACTATGGTTCGACAGAAGGGGTGTCACTTAAAGTCCTTTTACTTTTTTTGAACGGGAGGGTCTTCCATGTCAAGGACCTCCACAGAAGGATTGGAAGCAATAACTGGAGGGTTCGCAACAGGCTAGGCCAGAACAACGTCGCTATCTTCAGCAGGAGGGGCATCCTCAGAGGCGTCACCCTCAATGTCGACAGCCTCATTAGTAGGCATCATCGGCGGAGCATCATCTAAGGTGATCCCAGATAGATCCAATCCAGGAAAGGCTGACGCAACTTACTTAAGGCAGTCATCGAATCCAGTACCATAGTATCCCCCGCAGAAATCGATAAAGGAATCTGACGCCTTGAATTTCTGGACCGCATCAGCCTCAGCCGTCTCCACCTGATCACGAAAGGCCGTCAGCTCTTGTTCTAACTTCTCCTTCTGAAGGCCCTCCTTTTCCAACTTCTGCTTTGTCTCTTTCAGCTCCACGTTCAAAAGACGGACGGCTTCTTTGTACTGTGCCTGCTGGTTCAGCAAGTTAGTGTTATGCTTACTAACGCGAGTGATGACTCTCTCCTTGGCCACACACCGGTCCTGGAGTGCTTTTACATGTACCAAGGCCTAATAAGGACATGGCCGTCAGTCAATAAACAAGAAAAGATAATAAGAGAAAAACCAGATAGAGGAGACAACTTACCCGTGTTAGGTCAAACAAAGTTGACGCCCCCAAGTCCTCCGTCTCCAACAAAGCACAAGGATCTATATCCGTTGGTTTTATGAACGATTCTACCGTGTCGACGCCATAATCCTTGTGTGTCAGTAGGCAACGGGGCCCCTCTAGGACAGGACCACAAGGGGTCATCATCCCCTTTCCAGCTCCATGACTTGATTTGGGGGGTGACTTCTCTAGGGGCTCATTCCCAGAAGTGACGGCCACCTTTTTAGACTGACGGCCATCTTACCCGTCGGGTTTCCTCTTCAACGAACCCTTAGTGACGGTTTGGGGGGCTGACGTGGAGGTCAAGTCGCCCTTTGCCCTCTTTTCCTCCTTCTAACGAGCAGCAACAGCCTTTAATCGTTGCTTAGCTGACTCCATCTCTGCAAAGATAGCAGATACATATAAGAAAAAAAAATTTGATGAAAAAAGCTGAAATGACGAGATCACAAGAAGAAGCTACTCACCACGGCGAGAAAATTCTTCTAGCTTGCGAGCTTCAGGCGTCGGTTCAGGACCCCCACAATATGCGTGAAGGGTGTCAAGAGTAATTAAATCTCGACACGTTCGCTCCTCTAAGGGTATCTCTAGAACTCGACGGATAAAATCCCTCTACTCTTCGGTCATAAGAGGGCGAGTGTTAGCTGAAGAAGAAAAACAAGTAAACATTAAAACACTTTAAAAGATAGAAAAGCGAATACATGTAAAAGCTGACGGGGATAAAAGCTGTCGGCTAAAATAAAAGCTGAAGAGGATAAAAGCTGTCGGCTAAAACCTGAATCCCTGACAAAAGCCCAAGTATTATCAGAATAACCGCGGGGCATCGTCTACCATTCTTCTTGACGGCACACCCAGTTCGTCCCTTCAACAAAAAAGTACCTACTCTTCCAAGCTCTATTTAAATCTGGCATCTCAGACACTAATCTCAAATCCCTCTCCCTGGCGGTGAAATGGTACATCCCCTTAGAAGAAGACAGCTGCTGAGGTCTATAACAGTAGAAGAACTCATCTAAGGAAAGCTGACGATGTCCTCCACTCAGACGACCCTATAAGACCTCAGCACTTATAAAGATCCTCCATGAATTAGGAGCGATTTGGCTAATGGACAACCCTAGACAGTCAGCCAACTGACAGTGTAAGGCCGTCAGGGGCAGTCTGAGCCCCGCAGCGAACATGACATTATACATACCCACGTCTGCAGTTCTCCCCGTATAGCACTTTTCATTTTCCCTAGGGGGACAGATAGGAATATGATCTGGGATTTGGAAACGGACGCGCAACTCTTTAAAAACCTTATCACTCATTTTTGGTAAAAATTTGTTGACGGCCCATTCCTCGGGAAGGATGAAAGGACGGCTACCTCCAGGACTTCCTGAGGTTCCCTCACAAGACTCCTCGTCACCCTTACTTCCGTCACTATTCCTCTCTTCTTCCACCTCAACTTCACCCTCCTCACCTACTACCTCCTCCTGACCTTCATTTTTATGACTCCGTACCTCCTCGTCAGGAGATTGGGCTGACGTCTCTCTCTTCGACGACCAGGAAAAGCTCCCGGACTCATCACCTGAACCAAATACCTCGTTGTAGCCCGCTCCATCGCAGACCGACAACTGATCACTCGACGTGTCACTTGACATCTGACTACCTACAAGTGACGGATTTATTCTAAGCACCTAGGATGATGGCCTCGCTATAGAGAAATCAACCGAAATAAAGCATGTACAAAGAAAGGGAAAAAGGACTTGCGAGTTTTTAAAACAGGTGACGGTTCTAGAAGCGACGGCAGAAACACGGGCGACGATGTTGAAGAGTTGACGGAACAAAGACGACGGATCTTCTCTCCAGGAATCAGTAAAGATGAAATAGGAGAAATGAGGGGAAGAGGTGGATTATATATAAAGGGGAAAGGCACAGAAGACGAAGCGACGCCCTAGTCCAGAAGCAGAGCCAACCAGAGTGCGCCACGTGTCCGAGCATTTAATGATGGCTGCTCGAGGAAACACCTTTGAATTATTTTTTCTCTCTCTTTGCCAAAGTGGAAGTTAGCAACGAAAAATATAATTCCATAACCCGTCAGTTAAAACTGACGGAGATATGGAGTAGGGGGCAACTGATAGCTAAAATTATAGCATGGAAGATACTCTAGATTAAACCGTCAGCTTTGCTCATATAATGGAGCCTACAGCTTAAGCTGACGGGATAAGTGGTGGGAATAAGCTGAAGACCTTAAGGATGACGCTATTGACAAGCTGACGTCGATATATAGCTGAAGGAAATAAGATAAACCGACGGTCCTAAATGTGACGACCCTATTAAAATTTAGCTTGACCACCATGCGTGAGTATATAAGGAAATGACTTGTATCCCACGCTGAGTGTTGGTGTCCTACAAGGAAAGGATTCCGCAATCTACACTCATAAGGACTCTTATAAGGAAAAGACTTCTACTCTAAGGAAGAGAGGTCAACCCTCTACTACTATAAAAGCCCCAATACCCTCACAAATCGAGGTACACATAATTAATCCCTCTCTAGCACTCTAGAGTTGTAACAAGTTCTAACTTGACCTTCGGAGGGTATTTGGCCGGCACCACACCGGTGCTCTCTATTAGGTCTTCTCCTTTTTGTTGCGCAAGTGCTGTTTAGAGTGTGTGAGTATCGTGTGGCTCACTGGTAGTTTTTTCGGCATCATCAATTACTAAAGTGTTCAATTCCATAATAGTGACAGGTTTTTCAAAAGGAATTTAAAAAAGAATAGTACCATTAATATTTGTAACTAGCATTAATTTAGAATTTGGAATTAAATGTATTGACACATGTCATGTGTGTTACGTTATGGATAAATTGCTACTTGCCATGTGGCACCATTGTCCATGTTATTCTAAATAGATAGAGGATTGTGCCACTTGTCATCGTTGTGTGCATCCATCAATTGTGGGATCCAACTTTTATAGATATATTGTAGATAGATAGATTGAATGACACGAGTAATTTTTAGGCACGTTCGCATTTTGTATGAATAGGACAACATTGAAACAAAGTCAAAATTAAGGATTGAATTGACACAGTTGATCTTAAAAAGGACCAAAGTGAAATTGACCTAATGATAATATAATTAATTTTAAAATCATTATAAAAATATAGTGATCCATGAGAAGGATTAGGAAAATCTTAGTCATTATAACGTTACAAACCCTTTGAGAAAACAAGATAAAAAAATAGAAGCTCAAATAGTACAAATCCTGTAACAAATGAAAAGCCTAATTTTGTCGTTCTATTAGTATAAAAGTATAACTTTGATAAATTCTTAATTGATTGAGATTGCAGCAAAGTGTGATGATTTTGAAAATAATTCAAATTTGCAGAGTTTTTTACTATAAGAGCATCCATATTGGTGGTGCTAAATAGCTATATTGCTATTTTTAGTACTACCAATACTTAAAAAGCATGCTGCAGTGGTGGTGCCATAGCTAAATTTTTTTAGCTTCTTGCTACAGTGCACAGCTATTTAAGAAACTAAATAAAAAAATTATTATTATTATTATTATTAAACTTCTCTCTCTTCTCTCATTAAAAAAATAATTTCTCTTTTTCTTTCTTTCTCTCTCTCCGGCTTCTTTCCTTTCTTCTTTTTTTCCTTCTCAGTTTTTTTTTTCTCTCTCTAGCGCCTCCCTCATCTCCTCTCTGCTTCGTCGACCCACAGACCCATCTCCCCAAACTCATCTTGCCGACCCACAGACCCATCCCATCGAGACCTCATCACCCCAGACCCATCTCGCCGAGACCCCATCTACCCCAGCCCCTTCGCCAATCTATTACTAAAACCCCATCGCCACTGAGTTTGTGCTGGATTTGTGTTTGTGTGCGGAGTTTCCGCAAGTTTGTGATGGGTTTGTGTTTGTGTTTGTGTGCTGAGTTTGTGCTGGGTTTGTGCTGATTTGGGGTTGATGGGTGCTGAGTTTCACACTGGTGGTGGAAGTGGTGCCTAAAGATAGTGAAGAATAGGGAAAAAATAAAAAATAAATAAATTGTTTAAAGTAATAGATTTATTATTTTATTGTGTTATTTATATTATTTTATTGTGCTGAAAGCTAAAATAAAACTACTGATGTTGAATGTTTTGTAAAGTGAGAAAGTAAAATAGATAAAATAATTTTTTGTGGTGCCAAATAACTAAAAAAATAGCTCTATCAATGTAAATGCTCTAATAGTCTCGTTATATGCATTTTATTGAGGGAGAAACAATAAATTCATTATTTTGCAAAAAAGAATTATTCTCCGATAACAATAACAATAATAATGTAATAATTATGGGAGCAAAGGGATATTTATTGGGTTAACAATAACTTTGATGGGAGGAAGTGGTTCGTGAACCTTTCTAACTGGTCAAGCTTGACCTGATCTTCGGGCCTGGCATTGCACATAGGTTTAAGTTTGGCCCAGCCACCCAGGCCTGTCTCAGACTGCCCACTGTTTTGTAAATCAAATAGCATCTATTAATTTTTCTAACAAAAAGCATTCACGTTCAAATCCATCGACTTTAACACTGAATTATAAAATAAACAAAAGAAATCTTAAGAGTATTCTCGTTCAGAATTGTAAAAAATTTTGCATTTAGTATCTTAAAAAGTTACTTTATTCATTTTAACATCTCACTTTACAATACACCCAACATAAAAAATTCTATTATTTTACCACTTCATTTAAATATTCTTTTTTTATGTTTTCTTTATTCTTTCTTTATGTTTTCAAATAACTACAATTCATATCATGTTTTTTGTACCCAGCAACTTTCATTAAACAAATCATTTTTTTTTTTTTTTTACAATCTTGCTACAGTGGGTTGCTAGAGATAGTAGCTCATTGTAGCTAGATTGCAAAATTAATAGGATTTACAATTCTTGATGGAGTATGTTTTTTACAAACTTGATGTTAAAATTTAGCATTTATAGCATTTACAATTCTTAATGAGAATGCTCTAAGAGCATTCTCATCAAAGCTTCTAAAAAATTTAGCATTTACTATTTCAAAAACCAAATTTATAACATATTACACATCACTTTACAATTTTTCTTACATTAAAACTTCTATTTTTTTAACATTTCATTTAAATATTCTTTCTTTATTTTTTTTTATTCATTTTTTATTCTTCCTCTCTCTCTGTCTCTCTCTTTCTCAACCCAACTATTCTCAACCCACCAGCTAGATCCACCGCAACCATAAACAACAGCAAAGCAAAAAAAAAAAAAAAACCTCCAAATCCACCCACCACATCCACATCCATCCATACCACAACCACCACATCCACCTAACATCGCTGCCACCAGCTAATAGCCTCCAGCCAGATCCACTGCAACCCCAATCAACAACAAAAAAAATAAAAATCAATCGAACTGTCGATGACCCAAGAACACGATCCAACGCCACCAACCAGACCCATTAGCAATCAGACTGTCGGTGACCAAGGAACATGACCTATGACCATCGGTGACCCAAAATCAAAACCACGACCCATGACCTAGTAACACTGCACCATGACCATCGGACCATCGGACCATCAGACCACAACGGACAATCAGACCATTAGACCACATCAGCCCCATGACCATCGGACCACCATTGCCGACATCACCAAACCACAACCATCGAGAGAGAGAAGAGAGAAGTGAGAGAGGAAAGAGAAGAGAGAAGTGAGAAAAGAGAGGAGTTGTGAGAATAAAAAAGTTTTTTTATTTTTTTATTTTACAATCTAGCTACAGTGAGTTGTTATTAATAACAACTCACTGTAGCTGAATGTTAAAATCCTTAGCATTTAGCATCTTTGATGTATGTATGTTTTTATGATTTGAGGTGTTAAAAATACTAAAAAATAGTATTTATCATTTTTAACACCTTTGATGAGAATGCTCTAATAATATTAAACAAAAGAAACTTGTAATGAAGTGACTAAAGATACCAGATTATTGCATGATTTTCTTGGATTTTGAGTCTTGCTGTTTTGTTATACGCCAAATAAGTGATGTGCCAAACAAGATTTTCCTTAGTTTCAGGTCTTAAGCATCCACATCAGTATGTGGAAAAATTTTTCCATTTTGCACCTCTAAAACCTACTTTTTCTATTTTTCACTCTCATTTTTACAAAACACCCACATCAGTTTGTCTATTATACACATTTATTCAAATATAATATTCATTTCTTTAACACTTTCATCTCTCACAGACCCAACACAACTCGCATAGCCACCATCATCAGCCACCATCTCTCTCAAGATCGACGCCTCCGGCCTCCGATCACATCAGATTCCCAAAGAAAACCAGTAAAAAGAAAAAAAGAAACAAACCCAGTAAAAAAAAACCAAAAAACTCCAAAGATTGATGAGACGAGAGAAAGAGAGAGCTTCACCTCGACGTCTAAGTCTTCATCTTCGTCAACGTGGTGGCCTAATTTCTGCTCCTCGACGCTCAGAACAAAGCCTCAAGTTTCTCCATAGGAGAACTCCGTTCGTGTTGTAGGCGATGGATTCATCCGGCGACTCGGCTTGCTCGATCTTGTAGGCGACGGACTCAATTTGCTCCTCGGCGATCGATGGAAGCTAGAGCAGGCCAGATTGATGAGATGAGAGAAAGAGAGAGCTGTGTGCCTGAGTCTTTGATGAAATGAGAAAGAGAGGGAGGTGAGAGTCAGTACAAAGAGAAGAGAGAAAAAACTATTAAGATAATAATTACACATACTACAGTGGCCGTGTAAATTTACACGGGTACTGTAGCAATGTGCATTTATACACGAGTTTACACCTACTTATGTGGGTGTTTTTTTCCTCAAAATGTGTAAAATTAGTGACGTTTTTCCATTTTGCACATTTATACACATTTATACATCCACTGATATGGATGCTCTTACTGTTTTAGTATGTGCCAAACAATCTATAGGCTTAATTGGCATTATCAACTAACTTGTGCATGGCTCACATCGTTTGATTTACATATTTTAAATACAGGTTTCCTTTTTCTTTTTTCTTTTTTTGCTTTTTTTAATGATGGTTTTTATGAGTAACTATTATAATAATTAAAATTGCATTTAATGGTTTGGATGATTAGTCCACTAAATTGGTAAAGTCTACTGATATCAAATAAGGTACCTCGATTTGAATTTTATCTATACTAAAAATCACTTAGTACATATTTTCTTCCTTTTAATGAAAAAAATCAATAAATATCTTAGTTTGATGATAAAAAATTAAAAAAAAAAAAAAAAAAAAACCATAGAGTGGACCTGTTTTATTAAGGCATAAAAACAAATTTCTCTCTCCCTAGCTCCTAGAGGTCTTGGAAAGTAAAAGCTATCAACTCGCGTTCCTTCATAAGATTCTAACCTCTCTCATCTAAATTATTAAGATCATCGTAAGAGATTTTGCTCTTTTTGTTTGTTTGTTTGTTTTTTTTTATTTATTTTTTTTTATTTAAATTTAACGACACTTTATACCCCTCAAGATGGATGCATCTATGGATGAACTTTGGAAACGTTTTTGCATTTCTGACAAAAAAATAAAAAGAGGCGATGGTAGTCAAATCACACAAAGTGACTCCCTTTAAATAGCACGCACAATTCAGTATTTTGTTCAAATTGTAGACCAACAAGGATTTTAACAAAGAAGCTTTCAAATTCGTCATTCACCAACTTTGGTATTGTTCTCACGGTGTAGTCATCAAAGCCGTTGATATTAATTTATTTTTGGCTATCTATAATAAAGAGGAGAACTTGAGGGAAATCTGGATAAAAGTCCCTAGACTTTTAACAAAAGACTTATTCTGATAAAACATTTTAGTAGAGATCTCAGCCTTAGTAATGTCAAATTCTAATATTCTCCATTTTGGATTCGGGTTTTTAATATTCCCATTAAAAGCATGAACAAGGACGTGGGATCTCACATAACCAATGAGATTGGTCAAACTTATCACAGTTGATGCTTCCAAAAGTGGTCTCACTTGGGGTCCTTTTCTTTGCATCAAGGTGAATATTGACATCACAAAGCCTCTCATGAGAGGTAAAATGGTTCATATTGAAGAATTAGATGAAGGTTGGGTATTTTTCAAATATGAGAGATTGCTTATTTTGTTATCGATGTGGGGCGTTCGGTCATTATGATTGTGAATGTCCCCAACTTAAGCTGTTTTTTGACAGATGAAGATGATTTTTAGAGTCCATGGCTCTGATCCATAGCTCCAAAAGGTGTACAGAGGAAAGATTCAAACTATTTTCCTTCCGATCCACAACATGAAGAAGATAAAGTACAATTGTCAAAAGAGGAAGAAGAAGAATCAACTCAACGTCAACACTCTCAAGTGGTGTTTCACACGATGGAAGAAACTAGTGTAAATTCTGGGCGGGAAAAGGAATCAATCTCTCTAATTCCAAATTGAATTCAATTTTTGAGAGGGAAAATATTTCACCCAATCTGGGAAAAACACTGGCAGCTTTGCCAAGGGAAAAAATCTTGGGTGAGATAGGCACATGTACTCGTCGCACAAGATACCTTCTCCTTTCAAGGAAGTGGATACCATACCGTACCGGTTAGTATGTATCGTACCGATACGTGCACGGTACCGAAACTCTAATATTTTTTATCGGTTTAAATATTGGCCATGTACTGGGCGTACCAATCGATTTTAGGTGTTTTGGTCGGTACTAGGCGTACCGGCCTATTTAGAAAAAAACCTTTTTTTTTTAGTTTTGTAATTTTTGAATTTTTGTAAGAATAGAATGGTAACTTATTTGTATTATGTGTTTTCTTAGTATGCAATGAACAATTAAGTTTTTTGTGTTTTATAGTGTTTTTTTTTTTTTTTTTCCTTTTCTTATAGTTGATGCTAAAGTCTAAAACCATGAATAGTTTTTTCTGAATAAAGGTAATGTTTTATGGTAAATTTTTATTTTTATTTTATATATATATATATATATATTTATAAATATAAAAAATAGCGGTAAACCCAAAATGGTACACTAGTATTGACTGGTACCAAGATATATCGTTCCACTGGTCAAATTGGTACAGTCTCCAATATGAGATTGATTCTCTTGAGCTTTACCCCTTTTTCAAATTCAAACGGTATTTTCCAAGATAGCAACCATGAAGTACCTATTCAACCTGATCCTCTTCCAATAATTCTTTCGGATAAGCCACTCTCTGCTCCTGATAAGGTAATCTCAAATTCTAATCTCACTACTACAAATGGATACAATGTTGGGAATGTTGATTCAATCCAACATCTATCCTCAATAGACGTTTGTCTAAATCATGATAACTTGAGTGAGAGTTTGGTTTCTGCGTTTAGCGTCTGCGTCTTTCTTGTTTCGCGTTTTGCTTCCTTTTTTTTTTTTTTTTTTTTTTTTTAAGGCCGCTTATGTTGACTTTAGCGGCAAAAATTTACTGTTGTGAACAGTGCATGCACTGTTCATGCACTGTGCATGCACTGTTCACGCAATAAAAAATATTAAAAATGGGTCCCGCAATACTATTCACACATTTAAAAATTATTTTGCTACAGTGTTTTCAGTTTTCAGTTTTCAGTTTTCAGTTTCAGCAACAATAAGCTCAATCTAAACGAACCCTGAGTTTGAATTCTCCCCAAGATAGACGTGCCTCTATTGAGATAAATGATAAAGTTAAACAATTTTCAAATAATGGGAATCTGTTTTTTTGAAACAGTGGTGGATGTTGATATGGAGATAATTTCGGGCGATCTGGTTGAGGTTTCGAGCCCCACCAAGCCATCTTTTAGGACTTGGAAACGTATGTTATGTAAATCTACAAACCCCTCTCCAAATACAAATAGTTCTCATAACATCACCCATTTATCAAACAAACAGCCACTAAAGCTTCTGAAACTATTTCTTCACTTGTTGGAAACTCTCATCACAAGAGACAAGCAATTAAGATAGGCAAGAATCATTATCTTCTTCCTTTCGGGTTGGTACTTGTGGGGCCAGCAAGCCTTACGGCTCAGCCCACTTCGTTCCAGGGCCGAAAGCCCGAGCCGAGGAGGCATCCAAGGCACGAGAATGAAAACGAGAAGCCCAGGAGCCCAACGGGCCACGCCGAGGACGACCCCGTCCTCGGACATCCGACACCTTAAGGCGACCGGCAACACATTCAAGGGAGCCTTCCTGGCTACTCAAAGAGTCGAGAGGGAATACCACGAGCCAGCAATGGAAACCTGGTGGAGGAGCAAATTCCTGACAAACTGTCACCTCCGTATCAAACGCACCTGACTACCGCCCTGGCTGCATTAATGAGGAAAAGACTTCGCAACAGTGCCACCTTGGTTGCCGCGACCCACAAAGAGAATGGGAAGGCGGCTGATGGGACAGGCACTTGAGTAATGGCCCGATTGCTCAACAAATGTAGGACTAGGATCGGTTGGGGGAGGGGTATATAATGTAAGGGACCCCTCCTGAGAGAGGAAGAAAGGGAGAGCCAAGCTCCTCGGACAAATGCCGAGGAGCAACTCTAACAAGAAATCCTGGCGTACAGCCTTCAATGGGGATGAATTCAGGATTAAGTTCCGTTTGCCTGTAAGGGCCAATTTCTTCAACCCACTATCTAGAAATTTATTGTTTGGGGCCTACAGGATTACTTCCCTTCTAAATTCAAAGGGTCCTTCCAAATTGAGTCCCTACAATTGGCGCCGTCTGTGGGGAGAATTTGTGCACTAGCAGGCGCAACGGACAATCGTCCCTAGGAAGTCAGTCGACGGAAAGTTCGCAAGAACGCGTTTGAAAAAAAAAAAACACCATTGCAGAAAAAGTAAAAGATTCAAAGGGAAAGAGAGCAGAAACAACAGTATTTTATTAGATAAAAGAAGCTACAACATACAAACAAAGGCCCAGACAGGCCTGTTTTAAAGCTAACTAAAGGGAAGGGGGCTGAAGCAGGCCTATTTTAAGGCTACCAACAACGCCCAAGCTGGTGCGGTGGCGCTGGCGCAAAGAGAGGAGCAGATGCAAAGGCGCCGGACGGCCCTTCCTCATGTTGTTCCCTTGATTCTCTTCCAGCCCCATGGTGGTTGGCTGTTGGAGACGACAACACTCGGGCACCAGATATGACGTATCTTTGCATGCTTCCACCGGCGTGACAGCGCCCCGGGGAAGAGCGTTATGTACTTCAGAGACCTCCCTCTTGGCTGCTGTGCGGGGCACCATCAGGATGACGCACGAATTCAACCACACCGGAGATCTGACGCAAGCCATTGCTACGGCGGCTCTCCGTCGAGGAAGGAGGACTTTGGGCCTATGCACCCTCACTCCCATCCAGAGACGTTCCATTTCTCCAAACTCTTATCACAATTTTCGCAGGGTCATTGAGAGGGCTCTGAAAGTTGGGAGGATATGTTTCCTGGTATCTCGGAGGTTTCGTGAAGAGTAGAAGGTCATTTCCCCTACATAGCCTTAAATAGGGGGCGGAGATTGATAAGAATGAAATTACGCAGAATTCGAAAAGTGGATTATCGATGACATTAATCCTAACCAAGTTCCCAAAGCGCCTATCAACCATTCGATCCGCATCAGTCCAAGAGAATATTAATGAGAGCGCGCCTCGAGTGTTGAAACGTCAAGAACGGAACGCGAATCGTTGGGGACGCCTCGTAACTGATGACTGCAGAAACTTGAACTGAAGGCAGCGTCACTGCCACGTGTAAGGTTAAGAGTCACAAACTAGCCTCACCCGGGGCACTGCGGGGTCAATAGTCTGGTACGCACGATGCCCACTTCCGACGAGGAAGGGCCGAGGCTATTGTCACGCCAAAACTAGTATGACCAACGCTGAGGATAACCTCCTTCACCACATACCTAAGTGTTAGACAGAACCAAGGCACTGCATGGTCCTCGGACTTAGGCCTATGGGGAAACTAACTACTTCAAGAAGATCCTAAGTGTTAGACAGAACCAAGGCACTGCATGGTCCTCGGACTCAGGCTTATGGGGAAACTAACTACTTCAAGAAGATCCTAAGTGTTAGACAGAACCAAGGCACTGCATGGTCCTCGGACTCAGGCCTATGGGGAAACTAACTACTTCAAGAGGATCCTAAGTGTTAGACAGAACCAAGGCACTGCATGATCCTCGGACTCAGGCCTATGGGGAAACTAGCTACTTCAAGAGGATCCTAAGTGTTAGACAGAACCAAGGCACTGCATGGTCCTCGGACTCAGGCCTATGGGGAAACTAACTACTACAAGAGGATCCTAAGTGTTAGACAGAACCAAGGCACTGCATGGTCCTCAGACTCAGGCCTATGGGGAAACTAACTACTTCAAAAGGATCCTAAGTGTTAGACAGAACCAAGGCACTGCATGGTCGTCGGACTCAGGCCTATGGGGAAACTAACTACTCCAAGAAGATCCTAAGTGTTAGATAGAACCAAGGCACTGCATGGTCGTCGGACTCAAGCCTATGGGGAAACTAACTACTCCAAGAAGATCCTAAATGTTAGACAGAACCAAGGCACTGCATGGTCCTCGGACTCAGGCCTATGGGGAAACTAACTACTTCAAGAAGATCCTAAGTGTTAGATAGAATCAAGGCACTGCATGGTCCTCGGACTCAGGCCTATGGGGAAACTAACTACTTCAAGAAGATTCTAAGTGTTAGACAGAACCAAGGCACTGCATGGTCCTCGGACTCAGGCCTATGGGGAAACTAACTACTTCAAGAAGATCCTAAGTGTTAGACAGAACCAAGGCACTGCATGGTCCTCGGACTCAGGCCTATGGGGAAACTAACTACTTCAAGAAGATCCTAAGTGTTAGACAGAACCAAGGCACTGCATGGTCTTCGGACTTAGGCCTATGGGGAAACTAACTACTTCAAGAGGATCCTAAGTGTTAGAGAGAACCAAGGCACTGCATGGTCCTCGGACTTAGGCCTATGGGGAAACTAACTACTACAAGAAGATCCTAAGTGTTAGACAGAACCAAGGCACTGCATGGTCCTCGGACTCAGGCCTATGGGGAAACTAACTACTTCGAGAAGATAAGTGTTAGACAAAACCAAGGCACTGCATGGTCCTCGGACTCAGGCCTATGGGGAAACTAACTACTTCAAGAAGATCCTAAGTGTTAGACAAAACCAAGGCACTGCATGGTCCTCGGACTCAGGCCTATGGGGAAACTAACTACTTCAAGAAGATCCTAAGTGTTAGACAGAACCAAGGCACTGCATGGTCCTCGGACTCAGGCCTATGGGGAAACTAACTACTTCAAGAAGATCCTAAGTGTTAGACGGAACCAAGGTACTGCATGGTCCTCGGACTCAGGCCTATGGGGAAACTAATTACTTCAAGAAGATCCTAAGTGTTAGACGGAGCCAAGGTACTGCATGGTCCTCGGGCTCAAGCCTATGGGGAAAGTAACTACTCGTACTCAACCCCCTTTTCCTCCATGAAAATACATAACCTAAACTACCATCGTCTTCAGACAGAATTTGCTCTTTAGAAGTTGCTTGGATTCTCCAGGATATTAAGCTTTATTTGTGAGAGCTTTATTTATATATTCTTTGTTAGTGCTCATTTATGATGTAATTGTGTTGCTCTAGCTTCTGCTAGCACAAAAAAAAAAAAAATGAGGTGGTCGTTGTTTAGTTAGAAAAATGCTCATCTTTTTTCTTTCTCATTATACAATATAATTCTGAATAAATAAAGTCTAGCATCATTTCTACTCAAAAAAAGAAAAAAGAAAAAGAAAAAGAGAGTGGACCCTCTAGGGTATCTAATATATCGTGTATCAATAATAATAATAATAATAGAGACTGGTACATCCGTGGACTCAAGTGGGTTTATAAACTAGCTTGTATAATCAGATCAACTTCTCAACTACAAGGACCAATTCTAGATAATTATAGGACTCAATTATTCGTTTGCAATATTGGAGTCTGAATTAGTACATAAATATTGGCCTACCAAAGTGCAAACAAAAAAGGGTCCATCTGTAGGAATTATCTCTCTCTCTCTCTCTCTGTGACAAGCAACCGTTGTCTCATGTTCAACTACTAAAATAATCACAACGCTATTTACTGTATCGAACTAACCTTTTAGAAGTGATAAATACGCAGCGACCTTAATAAAGCTAATGACGCATCTTTTCAATACTAGAAATTTAGAGCCAAATCTCACCCCTACCATTAATAATGAATGCATTTTCCACTACACATATTAATAGGTAAGATTTGTGATCTGTGTCTCGCTTCTCTCATTTACCACTCTGGTTCTTTTCTCTCCTTTTCCCTGAGACAATGAGTATGATAAAGAAAGAGCTTACCAAATAACACTCTCTTTGAGAAATGGAAGAAGGAATTGGCTTTCAAAAAGAAGAATTTGTTGTCATGGGTCATGGATGCTCCTCTCCTTGCTTTTGAATGCCATATTTTAGAATCTATTTTTTACTTATTATCATTTCTTTCTCAAAGTCAAGTTTTTCGCTTCTTGCTTTACTTTAGTTTTCAATAAGGGGCGCGTTAGCGCTTTACTAATAAAAAAAAGGGCTTTTTCAGCTGGATTCAGAACGTATAGGAAATCTATCAGTACGCCATCCTCTTCATATTTCGTAGTTTAGGAACTCGTCCATCCACGGGACACCTTTTGTAGTGAGGGAACTCCTCTGTTTTTACTTTTCTTGCTCACATCAATGTCCATTTCTTTCAAGACATGACAAAAGGTTCTCTCCCATGATAACAAAGAAGGATAAATAATAATAATAAGAGATCGGTTAAGGACATACATTAATCATCAATTTTGGAAAACTTTTTATGGAAAATTGGAAAAGCTGTTAATCATAATAATGAAGTAATAGAAACTATGACTTCAGATATAAATTACTTAAGGAAAAGAATGTGTAACCAACTGACCGATATGTCCAGGATCCACAGCCAACTCTAAAAAATATGGGACTAAGGTTTGGTTTTTGTTTTTGTTATCCTAAGCCCGTTATCATACATGGTTTCTTATACTGAAAACATAGTAGTACTAGTCACAGAGTAGGGGAGTTATTTTGATTACTCAAAACATGCTCTCTGTTTTGTTTTCCACAGATTAGGATAGAATATGAACTATAAAAACCAACAGAAATTAAAACGTTAAAGGGCTTGTATGTAAAATATAGTTCTCCCAAAAGAGAACAAACAGCAACCTTTGCCAGATTCAAGACCAAAAAAAAAGGTTCTTTCCTACTTTCTGTTTCTGTTCTCTAAACAAAAAGAAATTTAAAAAAAAAAAAAATTAAAAATACATACATATAAAGCAGATCTTGCATCACGGTTCCAGCTTCAAGGAAACAACTCGCGACTGTCTGTTACGTTTTGCCACCTTGACAAAGAGTACTGAGAGACAAGATGGAGCCCACCATGGCCGGCGGACCTTCTGTTCCCCTTTCAGGCAAGCCACTGGAGATGTAATAGGTTTCAGTATATACAGCTAAGTATCCAGTCCAGAAGTAAATAACAAATATCCTCCTAAAAAATACACAGACTTTATCTAGAGAACCATGCATCAATTTCATTATTTAAGAGAGAGTACTGCATACACACACAAACAAAAGATTAAGGAGGCACTCATTTCATTATTCAAAAGAATAAAAAAGATACTACACATCAGTTTCTCAATTAAAGCTCAAGTTGTTATGACAGAAAAATTGAATAACATGAAAATTTTAGTAGTGCAGCTGACTGGAAATGCAATATCATGACTAACATTTGTGCTTATCAGTAAAATGACCTAGATATTTGAGAAGAATGAAACAGTCACAGCCAACCTATTCCTGAAGAGAAAACACATCTCATAAATATAAACAACCCATGTTCCTTCATGTTTTTAGAAAGATTAGAATTTTCCTCCTATAAATATTAACAATGAAAGTACAAAATTACTCAACAGCCTTCAGTTTACAAAATACAGCATTAGTGAAGCATTGAGATTTTTCCTTTAGATCTTCGACAATAAAATATGACACCTATGGTCTTTGGACCAAATGGCTTTCCCCCTTTCTCCCCATGTTTCTTTTGGCCAATAAAAAAGGGTGGGAGAGTGAGGCCAGAGATTCAATCCCAAAAGGTATGCCAATTGTACTTTTATAAGAAAACAACCACTAAAAACAAGGAACATTCAAGGTTATGAAATACTCAGGTAAGGGAATGGAGTGCCATCCTCCATAGAAGTTACATTGTTAACGTTCCAAAGCACACCCTCATATGAAGCATACTTCAACAATGCCAAGATTTTATAAGTTCACAACTAAGGCATTCTGAAGTTGTCATGAGAAAATAGTGATCACAAAAGCTTCTTCCAGAAGAGACTACAGACATAATCAGAATTCTCTAACCATAAAACTTCTAAGAAGTAGCATGACTAAACAAATTTTCTCACGCTAAACTAACTTCTCATTGACAGTCATCAGATACAAAAATTTGTTGTACACACGCATTTATCCCTGCATCTACACACACACACACACACGAGCGAGAGAGAGAGAGAGAGAGAGAGAGAGAGAGAGAGAGAGAGAGAGACCTTTAATTCGCCTGAGTTCCTTGCATAGAGTGATGAAGTCTCCCCATTTCATGTGGCATCGTCTTATAAACCGAAGAATCTGCTCAGTAGTGAACATGGACATGCCTTCCAGGTATTCTCCATTGACACCATTTTCTTTAAAAATCTGGCGGTAACTACCAAGGTTTATCTCTTCCAACCACAAACCAACATCCTGGCAAAACAGGAAAAAAAGTTGTGGAGACATGCCAATGAGCCACATATCCCTATCTTTAGGTTTTTATTTTTATTTTTTGAAAGTCACATACACACTACCAAGACTTGAAAATGGTAAAAACATAAGCTTATGTTCCTTAGTTCACTTCTATTAGCACAGTGTTCATGTCAATTTTTAGGCTACATACAAACAAAAATAATTAACAAAACCAAAGCACATTTCCTTCAGTCACCATTAAAAATTGCTTTCCACATGCATTTCTTTGAAGCTTTAGCGTACCTCACTAGTTTGTTAACAAAAAATTGCATGGTTTTGGAACCCTTTCATTGTTCTTAATCCACATCACATAAAACTAGTTTTCATGGTGAATGAACAACTACCAATTAACGCAAATTTTCTTTACTCTGTTCTTTTTATTATTATTATTATTATTTGGACAAATAACTTTCATTCTACTAGGAAAAAAAAAATTGTTTCCTTTATCACCATAATTATTTCATCTTAGTCCCCTTCTGGTTGCCTAATATGTCTTAACAGGCAATCTCTTTTAGTTTCTGTTGTGTTATTAAAGCATTATTTTTCTGCACAGGATGTATAGAACAGAATAGCACAGGAAACACAGAAAGAAACAAAGAGATGCAATCTTTAGCAACTGTGCTGAACACCTAGCCAGATCTTGGCCACATAGCATTCAAATTTTTTTTTTTTTTTTTGATAAGTAACAAGTAAAGAACTCCAGATCTCGGCCACATAGCATTCAATTTTCAAACAAAGAACTCCAAAGTAGAAGCATCCATGTAGCACATGCTAGGTCTCAGATACATGCAATGGTAATATGGAGTAGGTGCTCCAAGACAATTAGAAGCATTCATGTATAACATGCTAGGTCTCACATATGTGCAATGGTGATACAGAATTTGGGTAGTTACACTGTAACTTTCAAAATAATGTTGTACGAGTACAATCAAGACCCCATATTGCTCAGGCATTTAACCAATAATTGCAACACTCAACAGTATCACTTTAGAATTCTAATTGGATAGACTTGAATATATGAAGAAAAAACTCTTTTCAAATGTGCTTATTAGGGTCCTCAACCTCAAATGCGTCATTTCATACCAATCCACATCATTGGAAAAGCAAATATGACATCCATAACAAGACAACGAAGTTAAAAGTTTTATATCCTACATAAACACAAGTCCTTTCAAATTACAAATGCATTGTATAGAAACCGGACCCCAAATTCCTTGCTCGAATGTTAGAAAAGACCGTTAATTAAACAAAATCAACATAATCTCTAGTTACCGTTATTAGAGCCAATAAGTCAGGTTTTACAACATCAAAATAATCAAAACAAAAACTTTCCAGTCCAAACTTCCACGATTCAACATAACCACCAAAATGAATCACTAAATACTATCAAATTCAACTAATACCCAGATTTAAATTCAACCCAAAATCACAATCAAATTTAAAGAGAAAACAAACTATAAAAAAACCCAAAATTTAGAAAAATCAATTATTGTACATACAAAAACAATCAGATAACAGAACCAATTTACCAACCACGATCAAACCTCCCAAACAAGCAATTCTAGTATATCAGCATAGAAACCCAAATCAAATATAAATAAATAAATAAATAAAAAATTAAACAAGATCTAACCGCAGAAACAGGACCCAAACAACTAGAATCAGATAGAGACAGAGAAATACAGTACCTCAACAGTCCAAATAAAGAAATCAAGAGGCTCAGGTGGGTGTTCTTTGCTCATCTCCCAAATCAATCCCCCACAAAAAAAAAGTACCTAAACCATTTGCAACCAAAGAGAGTCTTTAAGACCTCAAAATTCCAATGAATTTAAACTCAAACACAAAAATATCAAAGGAAGAAGCTTTTTTTTTACAACATGGGTTCCAGAGAAAAGGAAATCAAAGAAAAATGAAAATTGGTAACAACCAGAACAGGTGTGGGACTGAGAGGCAGTGATAAGATCCCTATTACTCTGTTTAATATGATTATTTCTCGGGAAACAAAAAAGGCGTAAGAAAAATTTAAAAAAAAAATAGAAAAACTGTTAAGAGAGGAAAGTGAAAGTGCTTACCGTGAGAGAAGGGTGAGTTTGTGGAAATGATATGTATTGTATGGTCGTAGTATAAAGTTTCTACATTTGAGGAGGGCTGACTACTGATCCTACACCGACTGAAGGGAGAGAGAGAGATAAGAGAGTGCGTGTGCGTCAAATAGTTTGGTTTTGGCCACTCTTGTGTGTCTCTAGTCTCTACTCTACTCTCTACTATTTATTTTATTTTATGGGGATTGATGGATATTGCTCTCTCTCTCTCTATCTCTCTCTCTCTCTCTGGCCTTTCAGCTCAGAATTACATGCATGCTTTGGCGTTACTTGTCTCTCCTCAAGCTCACTCAAGGATTTTTTATTTTTATTTTTTTTTTATACTATTTCCTTCTCTATTTACGTAATCAATAAACAATGGTCTTATTAAATGGTAAAAAAAATAAATGGTCCTGTATAATAACCTTCGAAGTTTTTTTTTTAAAAAACCCTATTTTCAAAAGCAAAAAAAAAAAATATATATATATATATATATATATGTATAGATTTATTGGCTTAAACCCTCAAATTCAATATGATTATATTAAATAGTGTTTTTCTTGATATTTGTGTTCATCAAAAAATATTTACCTTCTGTGTAAAGTAATATATGTAACTTAGTTGGTTCTCAAAAATATTTACCTTACGTATTATGCTTAAATGACAAGGCTTTATTACATATTTATACTAATAAGCATTGATGTAATTATCATAAAAAATTAAAAATTAAATTAAAAGCACTAGTTTATGTACTAAGCTCTAAGATCAAAATTCTACAAATACGTGGTTTCTTCTTTTTTCGATGATTCGATATTTACAATTTAAGAATTGAGAGAGAGATTTAAGCCCTGGATGTCATGGACAAATTATAGAGTGTCAACTAATTGAGTTACAAAACTCTTGGCAAGCTGTGAGTTCTACTTAATTCAATTAATAATGTTTCTCTCCATCAAATAAGAAATCAAAGTTTATATCACATCAACACCAAAAAGAAACTTATTGCTATATTAACTTGATGATGAAGAATAATTATTATAATACTTAGGAATTTTTTTTGTATATAGAAAAAAAAAGAGAAATTACAGTAAACCCACCTATGGTTTGACTCGTTTTCATTTTGCCTACTTGTAGTTTAAAACTTAATACTTTGCCTACCTAACCTTCAATCCGTTTGCTCTCCGTTACACCCCTCACCCTCAAATGTTAGCAAAACATCTTTTTAATACAAATCACAACATAACACGGATCAAAACACGAACCCTTTGAAATCTTTCCTCATGAGCCCTAAAATCACGAAAATCCTTCTCCAAAATAAGAAGAAGGCTGGGTCAAGGCTAATTTCATCTAAAAGAGCAAAGCTTGAAGAGATACCTCTAGAAGAAACTACTGAGCTTGAGCCATTCTCAGCTTCAAGATGTTGGATCTTTAAAAGATTGAACAATAACAAGAAGGTAGCTTACATGAAAGATTTAGATCTTCATGTATGTTATAATTGTTTGAGTAGTTAGTTCTAATTTTCCCCCTATATATAAATGTTTCAGATTTAATAAATTTTGCATTATATGATAATAGCGTTAATGTCACTATTTTTCTCACCTTTTTTTTTTTTTTTAAAGATTGCCAAATAACAGAAGATGAAGCCGTTTACCACAGAGTTATGGGGCACCGTCATCATCCTATAGAAGCAATACAAAGCTTGAACACCTATAGAGTAATTTTCTTTTCCTTTCTAGATCAGATGTGACTTTTTATACTTCTGTTCCTTGTGATATGGGATTCAATAAAATCAATCAAGAGGTGACATTAGTTTTTCTTTTTTTCATTTTAAAATAAATTTAGCAGGTTGTAGAGGAGCCGAAAACCTTTTCTTCTTTCAAGGAACGGCTTTACCATTTACGGGCAAATTTTCAACCTTTCTATTCAGTAGTAATCTTCAAAGGGTTCGTGATTTTGATCCGTGTTTTATTGTGATTTGTATTAAAAAGGTGTTTTTCTAACATCTGAGGATGAGGTTGGTAACGGAGAGCAAACGGATTGAAACTCAGGTGGGCAAAGTGTTAAGTTTTAAACCACATGTATGTAAAGTGAAAACGGACCAAACCACTTGTGGATTTATTATAATTTTTCCAAAAAAAAACTTTAGAACACCTCATGTTATGTATGAAAAAAACTCTAGAACACCTATATAGTTTAATTGATTGGTGTTTTACTAATAGTTTACAATAAATATTTTTTAATTTTAGGCTTGTAGCATGTTGTTATGAAATTAAAAACCTAAATTTTATAATAAACACACACGTGTGTACACATATATAATTCAATATATAATCAGGATGTTTTTAAATAAATATAATCTAAACTCAATATCAATATTTCATTTTTTTTTAATATCATGTGATAATATTGTTTGGAGGTGTGACGATTCATGTTTCAATTTTTTTAATTGGAGAGGGAAAAAAATCGTATAACAATATTGTTATTATATTATATTATTTTCAAGAGATGATTTTATTGAATATCATGGAGTATAAATAATGTATAAATGTCTCTGTTTGAAACATTAGAAGGTGCAAACTAATCGAATTATGAAACTCTTGACAATTATTGATTTATTTCATTACTCATCGCTATTAAACACTCTATTTGTCCAAAATTTTTGGTCATGTATTCCATTTTGTGATGTTCCAAAATTTTGTCCAATTTCTAAAATTAAAGCCATTAATTTAGTGTGTTTCCTATAATACCCCTGTTAAACACAAGCACTTTAAACGATAAAATTTTTTGGAAAAGTGTTACGTCCACAATATTTTTACAACAAATTCTAATTGGCAGAATCCACCACTAAAATTACTTTCTTGCCCACTAGTAACAACAAGTAAAAACCTGTTACATAAAATTTATTATAAAATTGTTTATGAAAACGCTATGGACATAGCATTTCTCAACTTTGTTTAGGGAAATTTTAGAAACTTATATCCTTTTAATTTAAAAAACAAAATAATAAATTTTTTTTAGAGAGTTTCAAAATATGGCGTCTGTTGGATTGAATCCCAGATCTCTTATATAATCATAAGAAATTTTACCAATTGAACTAATTAGAACCCACAAATAAGATAATAAATAATGTTCTTTTAAAAAGTTGATTTTTCTAAACAAGACCAACAATTTAATTTAAGACAAATAGAGTAATATTCATCCATATATATATATATATATATACATATACATGGAATTTATTTAAAGAATAGGTCTATTCATGATAAAATGTGATAATGTAGGGCATAAAACGCAGGGGAATCAACCGTACCTTATGGATTAAACTTTAATTACATCATTAAAATTGGCCATTGATTACAATATACAAGCTGTGATTTTGTAGGGTGATGTTGTCCTTTTAATTACTCCGATATTAAAAGTGATCATTTATAAACAATAAAAGTAATGAGCAACGCCCCTAATAAAATTGTCTTAATTATCGTACAGGTACAGACCTAACCACAAAAAGAATTCATATAGACACGTCAATCCTGCAAGGTGTCTAGGTTGGGAGGTCCCTCTTTGTCGCTGCCCAACCATGTCTTCATTGTGCACGTACAGGTACAGCCACAAGATTTCGATTTTGACAAGTGGGGTCACAGTAGATTCCCATGATCATAACCGTCAAAGACCAAATTTTGAGCCAATAGTGACGAGATGGAACGGCTTTGATTGAAGCACCACGATGCCAACATCCACCTCTTTAAAATTTCATGTCTATTTTAACTTCTTCTTCTTCTTTTTTTCCCTTTTTTTAATATTTTTTAATTAATTTTTAAGACATCTCAAGTTAGATTATTTATGCTAAACTTTATTTCATTAAAATTATATATTTTCTTAATTTTTCTCTCTTCACACGTCTCAAAGTCCATAACCATTATTCATTCTCAAAAAATATTTTCTTAAAAAAGAATAAACAATTAAAATGTACCGTGCCTGCATATATTTAATAACAAAAATGCATTTTGAACAATTGATACATAAGTTAAGGAATATGAACTTTAAGGTTTGTTAAGACAGAATTTGGGTATTTAACCACATTACTTAAGAGAGTATGTTATGTATTATATAACTTGTCTTACTCTCCTTTAAAAGTTACTATAACTTTTGAGTAGAGTTATGATGTACTTTTGTGTTAGAACTTATTTTTCTCTTTCTTAAATATATGTGTTTGTTTCCTTAAAAAAAAAAAAACCCATTTTAAGTGAAATCTTATCCTCGTATGTGTGGTGTGCATGTACCAGCTAATGCCTAGCATAGAGTTGCATGTACAGCACATGTACAGTAGCATCCCTTGTGTTGCTTCTCTTCATCACAACCTAGGAGTGTCAAATTGGTGGGTTTGGGGTGGGTATAATTGAGTTGGGTATATAAAACCCATTTACCTATTAAAACTCATTTAACTAATTACTTCTAACCCAAATTCAACCCAACCCAATTATTATGGATAAACCCCAACTCACCAAATTACTCAATTATCAAAATTATCAAAATGCCACTAAAGTGAAAATGACCAAAATATTCCCAAATCTTAAAATTACCAAAATACCCCCAAACCTTAAAAAAAGGCCAAAATTCCATATTAGAGAAATAAAACCAAAAAAAAAAAAAAATGAAAATGAGGAGTTTAAAAAATTTCCCAGTTTTTCTGGCACTTTCTTGGTAGCCAAACACAACAACAACAAAAATTCTTCGTGGAGTTTAACCTAGAAAAATCCAAACCCATAATCAGTTTGTTAAGGCCTTTAACCAAACCTAGACTAAAAATCCCTTAACCATTTAAAAAAAAAAAAAAATCCCAAAACCCCTCAACACTATTCACAATAACCAAGATTCAGAACTATTGAGAAACCACAAAATCTATACCAGTACCCTAGCCACCATTGTTGGACCAATTTTTTTTTCTCAGATCTGCAAATTTTTATATCTCACAAACTCAAAACACAAGAAAGAAAGATCTAGATTACAGTTGAAGGCTTGATTTGCGATTCTTCTATGGATAGCCCATTTTTGACCACTAAGCCCAGCAAGTCCTTGACCAAAGAGTGGCCTAGCCAAGGGGTTCAAACTGATCTTTTCAAAGGACCCATTTGACTTTGTAAGAATTTCCTTAACCATGTTCGGGTCGAATATTGCCAACCTTGGTGTTGACCCGAACCAGAACAAGAAGTTCTTACCGTACATGGAGCGTGTTAAGATCTAGAACCAATGTGCCTAAGATCGATCTATTACTATTGTGCTTAAAAATGATGCTGATCTCTTTAGGATCATCATCTCTAGACTAATCTCAAGGGCTTGAGCTTTCATTGAAAATCTCTTAATGAAACTACTGGGTTTTCGACTAAAACTTTATTGGAGGCTAAGAAAATGAGGGAAAATGAGAAAACCATTGTGAAACCTTGAAACGTTTGAGGGCTGGGTTTCTTTTTTCTTTTCTTTTCTTTCTTTCTTCTTGATGAGATGTCCCAGTATGCCTTAGTCAAAACCAAATTGGCGAGCAAACCTATGGGGATTATAAGTCTGAGTTTCATACTCATCTTGAAAGCGTACCTGAAGATGAGAGGGAAAAGCACAAGTAACAAAAGAAAGTTCTTCCTTAGACCAGGGGGTGTCTCTGTAGTGAGAAACAGAAATGCTTTCTAGGGAAGTGAATAGTGGAGGAAGTCCACCCTCTAGGGCAGAATAAGGTCTGGCTGTCCAATTAGTAGGGTCATCTAGCACCTTGCTAAGAAAACTATTTGAAGACCCTACCATCTTGTTCCAACGCTAAGAATGTGGCGGACCTTGGGGTGATGGCAGATTGGTTTTGTAAGAGCTTAACACCTTAGGGACAGGGGCATAATTCCTAAAGTGTTCCCACAACTATATTTGTAAAAAAGCAACTAGTATGAATGTTTCTACTTGAAATCTACCCCTTGAACGTTGCAAGTCAAGGGTGAAATGATCTAATTGAGAATATAAAGTTCTTAGAAAATAAGGAGCAAGGGGAAAGGATTGTCCTTTGGCTAGTTTAACAGACAGAGGGAAATGTCTACTCAGAATCTTCTCATGAGGATAACCTTCAAACAGATGGCTGGAAAGGAAAAAGGCAATAAAGGCTTCAAGTTCATAAGGGCTAGAGTTACCTTCTCCAACAACGAAGTCGGTGCCTTCTTTCAGGGAGTCTTCATTGGCTTCCTCATCTATGCCATCAGCATATTCTTTTTAGAAGTACTTGATCCATCCCCAGAAGTTGGCATTGGAGCCCTTGTCTCCGCCAATACTAGTATCCTCTGGCACTTCTTTGCTGGGGGCTTTCCCTCTTCTTGCTGCCTTTAAGACTGGTTTCTTTAGAGTTTTCTTCACTGCATCTTCAAGGAACTTTACAGCTTTAGACTCATCAGGATATAAAAGAATGTTGACTACTTCACCATCTCTGAACAGAGGAAGTCTCAATATTTCATAAACATATTCTAAAGATGGAGAGATTTCTTAACACCATGTGAAGAAGTTGTGAGTAGTAGGATTCCATCAATACAGGAGAGAAAGAAGACTCTCACTATCCTTGCTGATCTCCAGTTTAGAGAACACAAGAATGGTGTCCATAAGTTTCACTCTCTGTAAGATGCCCATGAAAAGGGGATGAGCAAACACCCTTTGACACTAACTTCTCCTACCTCTGGAAACAGAAGTGTTAGATTTGAAGACCACATCTACGGTGGGAGCAAAGTCCCCACTGCAGGTGCCAAACCTAGAGATATGCTTTAATTCCAAATCCATGGTCAAAAGATCATTGGGTTCCCCACATGTCGTGTAGGGAGGGTCTCCAGAACAAGGGGCTGAATCCCAATCGAGACTTTTATCAAACATATAATTTTCGAAGAAAGGAAGGATGATCCACTGTTCTTCTATGAAAGGATTTTCATCTCCTCCTAGAAGGGGTTTACTCTTCGAAGGTGTAGGTTTTGAAAATTTGGTAGAACAAGATCTCAAGAAACATTTTACACCCATGATTTGGTGTTTTAAGAGAATTCTGGGTTTCAGGTTGAAGAAGAAGAAGATAAGGAAAAAAAGAGAGAAATAAGGAAGGAAAATATCTTTCTTTTCCTTTTATACTTTGAGGAGTTAATATTTTCTCTCCAAAAGAGGTTGGTTCAAAAGTGAGATATCTTTTTAAAATTGACATGTGTCAGCATAAGAAAAAAAATTGAATTTCTGACAAGAAATGGTAGTTGATGGTGATGAAATCAAGGAAACCGCCCTCATAGACAAAGTGCAAAGGCGTGACCCTTCACCAATAGGTTCAATTTAATTTGCTGCATTTCACATTTTGTTAACTAACATGTTTACCCTTTTATGTTTTGTGTAAGAATTTTATATGTGATAAAATAAACATAAAACCTAACATAAATGAAAACAATAAACATGTAATAAACTTTCTCTTTCTTTCATATATTTTTGTGTTAAAAGTTTTTTTAAAATTGGAAAGAGGGATTTACATGATTTGGCCCTTATGACCTATCACCTCTTTCCTAAATACAAAAACACAAAATTATAACAAAATAATGAAAGTTAAAGTTTTTACAACTTAAGCCAATAAATGGCTAAACAAAACAAATACAATAATAAAGAGAGAGGAAAAAAAAAGAAAAAAAAGAATTGCAGGTTTGATGGTGAGCAACTCAAGGAGATTACATAGGCATCCGAGTCATCCCCAGAGTCCTCTTGGGGATAATCTGGAGCCTGATATTCCATCTCCTCTTCTTCCTTCACCTCTTCCTCACCTTCATCCTCCCTTGAGCCATAACCATCATAAGAGCCATCAGAAGAGCCTTTAGAGGGGTTGTTAGAGGAGTCTGACTCCTTAGGGTCAAAAAGCTCTGAAGCACTGGACTCCGATCCTGATTGAGAGGGCCTTCACCTTCTCCTGCACCTAATGGGGGCATCCATAAATGTAGCAGTCGTTGTATCCTCATCATCCTCTTCAGCCTTCTGCCAAAGTTCCTCTGAGTCCTCTTCTTTGTCGTCGCTTTAGTTGAAGGGAGCAACCTTTTTAGGAATGAAGACCTGAGGAGGCAAAGGGTGAATGGGTAAAGGGAAAGGGGGATGCATAGGGCTTGTTGGTGGGGAAGGAGGATGGTCACTGGAAGCACTCCCAAAGGAGCTTGAAGAGTGTTTTGGGAAGTTAGAACAAGCAGAAGAAGGGTTCAACATTTTTATTCGTGAAGGTTAAGGTTCTTTGAAAGAATTAGAAAAATACAAAGGGAATGAAGATTGAAGAAGAAACATTCCCTATTTAAATCCTCAACTGCAATTAAGTGAAGAGACATGGCATTTATGAGGAGTAATGTCTGTCTGCCAAAACGCAAGAAACGAGGAGGCGCCAAAATGGCTAGAGATACCCCTACGAGCCATGTGTCCATGTTCAAACGTCACAAGGCATGGTTACTAGAGTGTTAATGCCTGAACCAATGTGTCTGTCAAAGGCCTTTGCCATTAAACGCCATTGACAGTCAGGGGGCTATGGTACATAACACCACTAAGACATTGGAGAATGCACATGTGGTTGAATCTGGACCTTACACATGGAACGGCGGTGAGCAAAGGAAAATGAAGCATTGGCTAAAAGATCTTGTTCTTAGTCTGTGCAAAAGGGGTGACTACCTTGGGAAGGAAGTAAAATATGCACCTAACGTGGTACTCAAGCACTCATAAAAAAGAAGATAGTGACTTTCTAAGTTCAGAAGCTATGAGGACACCTCTTATTGGTTGAATGCATGTTGGACCACTTCAGAGACACATTTATCAATCACAGTACTCTGGATGTCCCTCTCAATGTCTAGGAACTTGTTTCCTAAGCAGTGGCAAAGTCACCTACCCACGGGTCCCAGTGCCACATTATCCTCTAATCAGTAGATAACCTCACAGCTATGAAATGGTCCAAAATAAGAAAATGATGACTTAACACCTGTCTTTGTACTCAGCCATATTCCTCAGATTATAAGAGGGACATGCAGCTATAGTTTTAGACAATAACCCAAAAATAAAAAGAGATATTCTATAGACGAGAGTAGAAAGTTGAGAGGTGGATGTTGGCATCGTGGTGCTTCAATCAAAGGGTTTTCTACGTACATCTTGTGTCCTTACTATCACTTTCTTCTTAACTTTCAAGTGTCATGTCAAAACTAGCATCTTTTCTAGCTTTCTTGTGTAGATGTACTGTTAGATAACTTATTTTATTCTCCTACATAAGCTCAAATCTAACTTGCACGTACACAGGTTAAAAGTATGCATACGCATGCGTTTGACCTACGTGCACAAACTTTTGCATGCGCACATAGGCCGTTGTCCAGAAACTCTAATTTAGGTTTTTTGCTTTGTTTTCTTTGATTGTTTCACATTTTATATCTCTATTTTGATTCATTTTTTTATTTTTATTATTATTATAGATATTAGTCCATGTTCTATGTTTATTTCTTATTAGCCTTTCACATGTTTAAATTAAGGTATATCTTTGGTTTTTTTTTTTTTTTTGATGCCATGAACACGCATTCACATATTCATGCATTAATGCCATAGGTGCTGAGATACAGCAAGGTAAGTGAGATAAGTCATGCATTTATTTATGACATAATCTTGTTTAGAGTTGATGAACATAATACGGTGGTTTGAATAAGCATGTTTGTCTTCTTAATGTTTTCAAATGATCCTTTGATGATACCATGATTGTTTGCTGCCTATGTTCTACCTTGATTTAATGTTTATTTGCTTTTTTCTTGGATGTGATATGATGACATGATGCTAGATGAATGCTAGGTTGATATGAGATGCCATGCTAGATGAATGCTAAGTTAATATGAGAAGCCATGCTAGTTGAATGCGAGGTTGATATGAGATGCCATGATAGATGTATGTTAGGATATGTTGTGATATGCCATGATAGATGAATGATTAGGTTTTGGGATGATTGATGCCATGATTGTATGCTTAGATGTACGCCAGTGTGTGTGTGTAAGTATAGATACAATATTGAATGTACCTTTAATAGGGTTAAGACATAAGACACAATGAGTGGAAGCCAACCCTAGGGTTAGGCGGTTTTGGGTGCCTAATACCTTCCCAAAACCATACCTAAACTTTGAACCCATACTCTGGTGCTAAGATTAAAATGTCTTTCCTTGAGAGGACGCTATATTCATGGTTCCTAGGCCATTGTAAAACTAGGTGGCGACTCTCCCCGTTGTGTCCACAAGGGCAACAAACTTTAACATAAAAACAAAAAAAAAGATAATGAATTCCATTTTGAAAAATACCATGCTTCAATTCTTGGAATTGTTAACAAATTGTTTTAAAGAACTTCGAGATTACTATTAAAAAAAATGTAAAGGGAGATTAAATAATAATAAAACCTGCTATATTTTTCTCATCAATTACCTTTAGAGTTAGACACTAGACCGGGACAAGATTCTCTCAAATTTCCTTTAATTTTTATACAAAATACATATAATATTTAAAATCAAGTAAATATTAGGTGTTGTACAATATTTGACTAAAAATGAGAGGAAATTTGAGGATTTTATTGGAGGAATCATTTTCCCACACTCTTTATTAAGTTATTATGGTTCAAACCCCAAGATAGACATATTTCATTAGTAATAATAACATCTTATCTATGGACAAGGTTAGGGTCAATGCATACATTGTACCAAAGAGAAAAACCATTTAACGGTTCTCTGCTACTTTTGCTAGGGTTCTCTATTTAGTGAGTAGAAGTCTGGTTTTTGCCTTAGTGCAAGTTTTCTGTGCCCTTTAGTTCTTTGGATAAGGTAGGATGGTGTATGGATCTTTGTATCCTATTTTATTCTTTTTTTGTTGGTGCTATCCCTTTGGTTGCTCTATTTTTCTCTACAAATGGCTAACATCGAGGATTTGTGGTCCCGATTTTCGCTTACTAAAGAAGAAGAATAGGGCGCCAACGTGCCAAAGAAAGGAGAGATTTGTATCTACAAACTTGCTGCAAAGTTTTTCATGAAGAGAATTGTGAACGCCGAGGCCATTGCTCAAATGTTTTAAAACCCTTTGGAAACCAATCGATGAGTTCAAAATCAGAGATGTTGGAGGGAATGTAATGGTATTTGAGTTTGAGGATGCTATGGACCTTGAAAGGGTATTGGAGTTCAAACCTTGGTCCTATGACAAAAAGTTTGGTTGTTTTCTAGCATGCTGTGGATATAGAATCTGCTCCTACGTTGGCCTTCGCTTTTGCCACCTTTTGGGTGCGGTTGCATAATATACCAGAAAAGAACATCAATCAGGAAACAAGCGAAGTTGTAGGTAACACCATAGGAACCTTTGTCCAGGCATTTAATCCAGAAGAAGATGGTGTGAGGGGTGAGTTTCTTTGGATCAGAGTCACTACCGACATAACCAAGGCTCTTCCTCACTGTTGCAAGCTTTGGTCTAAAGGTGAACACATCGATTGGGCGCTAAAATTTGAATGACTTCCTAATTTTTGTTATTGGTGTGGATGGGTGAATCATGGAGAAAGGGAATGTGAAGTGTGGATACAGGGGAGAGTCAAGCTTAAGAAAGATGAACAGCAATACGGGGAATGGTTATGTGCTAAACCATTAAGGCAATATCAGAACACTGTGGTGCATGTGGCTAGGAGTTCTCGTACTCAAGCCCCATGGAAGAAAGGACCAGCGATGCAAAGAAAAAAGAAAAAAAAAAACCCTAGGCTCGGACATGGATGTTCAGATTTTTAACACAAAGGATGACAAAGTGGTGGATGATGGAGAATGTGCCCAAACTGGATGTTAACTTTCCAGGTGATGGTATTTTCCCTAATCCCTGTAATCCATCTATTCCCTCCTCTGATTTTGGTTTGGCAACAGGAAGTTTTCCATGTGGTAGTTCAGGTTTGGGGGATGAGACCCTTGCTTTACCGGTTAACCACTACATGTTTAATCCATTTGTGGATGGAGTTTTTTCTACTTGCTCCAAGGGCATTCTTATTTCAACCACAAAGACACAAGCATTGTGTGATGTATCAAATGTATTGCATGCAATAGAATCTACGGGTGCAACAAGGAAATGGAAACAATTGGAACGTTATGAAGGAAAAATTAACAAATGCAATTTAGTGGTTGATCTTGAGAGTAGATGGCCAGTTTTGGAGAATTCTGGTCTCAAAAAGTCCAAGAAGAGGTGTGTGATAGCAGGAGGTTTAGATAACAAAGAAAATTTTTAGGTGGAGGCTGGGAAACAGCCCCCCTAATACTAATGAGTTGCCTAAGCTGGAACTATTGTGGGTTTGGGAACCCACAGACAAAGGCTAAACTCATTGTCTTAATTGGCAAAAAAGATCCCAAATTGATTTTTTGATGAAAACTAAGATTGATAAAAAAGTTCTTGAAAGAATTTGCCGAAAATTGCAAAATACAAATTTATTTGTTGTTCCCCATCTTAACAAAGGTGGGGGTCTAGCCTTGTTGTGGAAAAATGATTCTAATGTGATAGTAATGAGCTCATCTGACTGACACATTGATACTGTAATTGACCATGGAATGAATGATGCCTGGCGTTTCATGAGTTTCTATGGAGATCCTGAAACTGCCAGCCAGGAAAATTCCTAGTCTTTTCTTAGAGATTTAAACAACCAGTTTGCTCTTCCATGGGTTTGTTTGGGGGACTTTAATGAAATTCTTAGGGTGGAGGAGAAACAAGGGTGGTCGGATAGACTGGAGAGACAGATGCAGGGCTTCCGGGATGCTTTGGATTTTTGTGGACTAAAATATCTTGGATTTAATGGCTACCCTTTTACGTGGTGCAATAGAAGACCAGGTGATCAGAATGTGTGGGTTTGTTTAGATCGTGGGATTGCATTGTGGAGTGGATCCTCCGCTTTCCTACATCCCATATTCACCATTTAAAGGCATTCCATTCTGATCACAAGCCTATTCTACTCATTTATGACTCTGAGCAAAATTAGTTTTATTGTAAAGGGAGACCGTTTCACTTTGAGGTTATGTGGCTAAAGGATAAATCCTATGAGGATGTGGTGAAAAAATATTAGGTAGAGATAAGTGAGCTATCTCCGGTTGGGGCCCTATAAAAAAAATTGTTAATTGTCAGGACAACCTTAGAACTTGGAATCATGATATTTTTGGTCATGTTCGGATTACTCTTGCTAAGAAGTTAAGGGAGTTGAGTGGGACTAAAGAGGGTGTGTTGTACTAATCAGATCCGATCAGAATTTGTAAGCTCCGGGAAGAGATATAGAAGCTCTAGTCCAAGGAAGAAACTATGTGGAAACAATGGTCTTATGCTGAGTGGTTGAAGAAGGGTGATCGTAATATTAGATACTTCCATTGCAGGGCAAATCAGAGGAATAAACACAATTATATATTAGGGTTTGAGGATGAGATTGGTAACTGGGTTGAAGATGATGTCCGAATGGGGGAGATGGTGGAAGCATATTTTACTAATATTTTCATTACTTCAAACCCACCGGGTTTTGATGAAGTACCAGATGGTGTGCTGCCCACAGTGACCAGAGACATGAATGCAGATTTGAACCGGCCATTCACAGTAGAGAAGGTACATAGGGCTCTCCACCAGATGGCTCCTCTCACAGCGCCCGACTCTGATGGTATGTCTCAAATATTCTATAAATCTTTCTAGCACATTATTGGTTGTGATGTCACTAAGGCTGTTTTATCAACTTTAAACTTAGGTGTTGTCCCCGAATCCACTAACACTACATATATTGCTCTTATTCCAAAAATTATGGATCCTAAAAAGGTCTTTGATTTTAGGCCTATCAGTCTTTGTAATGTGATTTATAAACTTATTCCAAAGTTTTGGTTAACCATCTAAAGTTGATCTTACCTTATGTAGTATCTGATACTAAGAGTGCTTTTCTTTTGGGATGACTCACTACTTATAATGTATTGATAGCTTTTGAGACTTTAAACTATCTCAAAAGGAAAATGCAAGGCAAATTGGGGTTCATGGCATTGAAACTTGATATGAGCAAAGTGTATGATAGAGTTGAATGGGAATTTTTGGAAAGGGTGATGTTGCATTTGGGTTTCTCAGTGATTTTTGTGAAAACAATTATGTCTTGCTTCAAATCAATCTCTTTTACTGTTCTCCTAAATAGGGAGCTAGTTGGTAACATCAAGCCAAGTAGGGGACTGTGCCAGGGTGACCCTCTTTCATCATACTTATTCCTGATTTGTGCTATAGGACTCCAATGTTTATTACATAAAGCTGAATCTGATGGCCTTCTTAAAGGGGTGTCAATATGCAGAAATGGACCTTGGGTTTCCCACCTTTTCTTTGCTGATGATAGTGTTTTGTTTTGTTGGGCAAAAGAATCATAATGCCAAGTAATTCTTGATATTTTATCAGTCTATGAGAAGGGATCTGGTCAGAAAATCAATAAAGATAAGACTAATCTCCTTTTCAGCTCTAATACACAGCTTGACCTTCAGTCTCGGATCCAACATGTTTTGGGAGTCCCTTCTATCAAGAAATATGAAAAATATTTGGGTATGCCAGCTTTTGTGGGTAGAGCCAAAAAACAAAGCTTTGTCTAAATTAGGGAATGTGTGTGGGAAAAATTACAGGGTTGAAAGGAGAAATTGCTATCTTAAGTTGGCAGGGAAGTACTAATTAAATATGTTATTCAGGCTATCCCCACTTACTCTATGAGTTGTTTCAAACTCCCTAAAGGTTTGATCAAGGATATTGAAGCGATGATACAGAAGTTCTGGTAGGGCTATAGTGGTGATACAAGAAAGGTCCATTGGGTGAAATGGGAGAGACTCTGTGAGGCTAAGGAGTTTGGGGGGATGGGTTTCAAGGAGATAGAAAAGTTTAATGAAGCTTTGCTAGCTAAGAAAGTATGGCGTATGATGAATAATTAGGAATCTCTTTGTTACAAAGTGTTTAAAGCTAGATTTTTCCTAGACTATTCTATTCTTGATGCCTAGGATACAAGAGGTGGTTCATATTTGTGGAGAAGCATTCTAAGTGTTAGGGATGTAGTGAAAAAAGGTATGGGGTGGCGCATTGGCGATGGCAATTCCGTATGAATTAAGGAAGACTAGTGGCTTTCGGATAAAGTCTATAGATCGGTCAGCTCTCCTTTGCCTTCAATTCCTTCTAATACTAAGGATAGCACCCTCAATGATTTAAACTCTAGAGCTTGGAAAACTGGGGTGATTAAACAACTGTTTCTACCGCATAAAGCCAAGGTAATCCTACGCATTCCTTTAAGTAACTGACTCTCTTTTGACATGTTGGTTTGGTCTAAAACTCCTTCTAGTAAATTCTCTACCTGAAGTGCTTATAAGTTGTTGGCTTGTAATGCTTCAACCAACAACCCAGGTAGCTCTAATTCGAGCCCCCAGAAATCTTTTTGGAGAGGCATTTGGATGCTACGTGTTCCACAAAAGATGAAGCATTTTGTTTAGCGAGCTTGTAACAATTCTCTTCCAACCATGGACAATCTTTTCTAAAGACAAATAGTACCATTTGCTCTTTGTATCTTGTGGGTGCAATGGGGAGTATGCCTTGGTCGAGTGGACCGTGGCGGAGAAAAATGGAGTCACTACCTAGATTAGGTCCAAGAACCATAAATATAGCATTCTTGTGGAATGATTGATCTTTACCAGAGCACGTGTTCAGAGTTTAGGTATAGGAATGATAAGGTGTTTGGTACCCAACCCCACCTGACCCATAGGTCAGCCTCCACTCATTATATTTCAAATCCTAATCCCATCAAAGGGTTCTCTAATATGTTATTCTAAACTCACACACACTAACATGCATCTAACATCCAAACATGGCATATGTCTCACACTCATCCATAGCATAAAACCCTACCATTCATCTAGCACATATATATCCAAGGGCAACAAGTATATCACAAGGTAGAAACATCAATAAGGCATTAATCATCAAGTATATTCAATCATTCTAACCTAGCCTCATGGTATTCATCAATCAAGGAGGCATCATCATATTCAAATATGCATATTCATATTCATATGCATGACTTACCTTCACTTATCTTGCTGCACCATAACACCACGCACCTATGCATCAATGCATATTCAAGTTCATATGTAACCCTAATTATCAATTCAACAATCAAAGCATGTGAAACATATTATTCTACTAACCCTAGACCTAAACATGTGAAAACTAGACTCAACAAGACCTATACATGTGATTAAAACTAACCAAAACAAATAAAATAGCAAGAATCCTAAATCTGCATTTCTGGGCATGAGTATGCATTTGCATCCCAACTATATGCATACGCATACTTCAAGTATGCATACTTATGCATAGAGCATGCACACGCATACATGCCCAAAAACACAATTTTAAAGTAACAAACAAAACAACAATTTAACAAACCCTAGCATACTTGTAATACACAACTAAACAACCGGAACTAGCAACAAAGATATCAAAGATAAACAAAATGAAAATAAATAAAACAAAAACTATTCCTAAACATGCATTGGATTTAACAACAAACAAGAGCAACATTTAACACATCAAAACATGTTTATCAATATATCCAATTATTTAACTTATTAATCAAAACATAATGAGACACAATAAATCGAACCCAAACAAATCAAATCATATTTCTAAGTGAAAGCTTGAATTTGTGCTAAAATACGAGAACTTGTTCAGACCCCCAATTAAAAATTACAGCTAGATTACTTTTACTCTTAATCAAAGTGCGGAATAAGAGTAAATATGCGCAATGAATCGATAAATACTTTAGTGCGTAAACATGAACAACAAACAATAAATGTAAAGCACAAGAGTAAGGGAAGAGAGATGCAAACATAAGATAACACCAAGACGTGTTATCGAAGAGAAAACCGAAGAACTCGGCGAAAAACCTCTCTACGACCCTCCAAGTCGAAATCATCCACTAGTAAATAAGTTGGAGTACACGCATAACAAAAGACCCTCTAAACCTAGTCTACCCAATGTACTTGAGCCCTCCAAGCTCTTGCTACCAACGGACTTCTTAGAGTCTTTTGTCTTTACTAGCTATCCAGATCCTTTAATATGTCCGATTGCATCTGCCAAGCCTCACCAGCATTTTTTAGCAAATCCTTAAAGCTTCCCAAGCTCCAAAACACTCTCTATACTCTGAAAATATGTGGATTATGTTTGGGTACAAATCTCCTCTCAAGTTATAACAATGGGAAAGGGAAAGGAGAAGAGGCTACAAAGATTTCTCACTAAGGATGAATAGCTCTCTCTCTAAATTAAAGCTGGGTATGTTGTGTTGTGCTGTAGAAACCTATCTAAGGTTTTCTCTCTGAATTGCCTCCATACAATTCATAGTTAATGAGAGTATATATAGTGTGGGTAAAGATTTTGGTAAAGCAAATAAACTTTTTGCCAAACAGACAGTTTTGCGGGTGCTTTGCGAGTTGGTCCTTCTTGTGAAACACTTGTGAAATTGACAGCCTGGTATGACTCTTCAACTTCCAATCATGTGCTCCACACTTGGCCTTTTTGTGGGTTGCTTCTTGCGAGCTAGTCGCGAATTCCACTGATTCATCTTTTGAAGCTTGTTTCTTTATCAATCTCTTACACTCATCCATAGCAAATAAACCCACATACATACAGGGAAAAATGATTGAAGAAATTACAATCAAATTTAGCACAGAATTAAAGCCGACACAAGATAGTTGGAAATCACAACTTTACACTAAGAATATATAACACATAAATAAAATTAAGAACAACAAGAATACAAAAATAATTCAAATCAAGGAAAAGCTATGAAGAGAGATTCACCTTACTTATGGAACATGACTTGATTGATATTTTAACCGGCCTCTTAGTGCCTACACAACAAGATCAAGTAATAATCAAAGGAATCAAATCATTCAATAGTTCATAGATAATCACAACTCAAAATCAAAAAGTTTTGAAAAGGTTTTTAGAAATCCCCTTAAGAACATGTTTCTGCCTTAATTTTTGCGCTAGAAAAAGGTTTTGAATCTCTATAAAAAATGTGGTGGCTGCTGCCCTAAGGTTTTTGAGAGAGAAAAAATGGTTTGAAAGCAAAGAGACACTTTTTCTAGCTAGGGTTTGAGTTTGGAGGCATAAGGTTGTATTTATATGTTTAAACTAGGGTTTTTAGACTTAATTAGAGTATTTTAGACGTTTCAAAGGATCTAGGGCTGGGGCCCATCAAAGAGGGAGGTTTTGGGCCCTAAAAAATGAAGTTCTGGGCTTCTGGAAGTCGGCCTATGTACACAGGTACATGCAGGCGTACGCATGCGTCTCTAGAAATCCTAATTTTGACAGCTCTAATAGCTCGACTTCAAACAGTCATAAATCACTCAATATAAGTCCAAATTAGGCAAAATTTGTGTTCAAATTAAAGCTCAAGATATCTACTTTCCAATGAAATAAACTGTACTAAAAAATATATTTGTAGAGAAAAAGTTATGGTCAAAATAGTGAGTAAATATCATTTTTCAACATTATTTTCAAAGCGAGTTGAACACTTTTGAGTTGTAATTACTTCTAAACTATCAAAATAACTTCAATTATTTTTTGTAGATATGTCAAGCTCATCATTGGGACTGGGTACTAAAATTTATTAAACGGGTATAAAATGAGGTGTCTACATATCTAGTGTAAGACCTGGCCTAAAGACATTCTGCATGTGGTGTGGGATTGTACGGAGGTTGATAGTTTGTGGAGAAATCTTAGCTGGGCTCGCTACTCGGATCACCCTCCACCTGGGGACCTTACTAACCTTATTTCAAGGTTTTTGCAGGTTGCTGAAGATTTCAGAGCTGATATAGCTTGGTTCTTATGGAATCGGTGAAACGCGGGTCGACTAAGTCTTCCTACTTAACCCGTGGTTAACATCATCTTGGTTGCAAGTGGAATGCTCCAGGATTTCCTCAATACGCAGGAGTTCAAGCCAGTAGAAGCCCGGACGTCCATAAATCATCACTGGTTCCCGCCGATCCAATTTCAGTACAAAGCCAATTTTGACGATGCTGTGTTTCAGAGCAGTAACTCGGTAGGGCTAGGGGTGGTTATCCGAGACCACTGAGGTGACATTGTAGGGGCCCTGTCCATGCGTATCCCCCCTCCCTCCAACGGTGGCCGAGATTGAAGCTCTTGTCTGCAGACGTGCTGTTCAGTTCGTTAGCGAATTAAGCCTCCGTGAGGTGACTTTCGAAGGTGATGCTCTGTTAGTAATCAAAGCTCTCACAACTAGTATGGCAGATCAGTCCATGTATGATCACATTGTCGTTGATATTCTCCATCAAACAGCTCCGCTGAGGTTCTTTCAGTTTAGTCATGTTAATCGTAGTTGAAACAGAGTTGCTGATGCTTTGGCAAAAAAAGCCAAAGCTGGGTTAGAATTTAAAGTTTGGATAGAAAACATTCCGGGGGACATTATTCCCTTGGCTCTTGGATGATCTTTCTTAAGGTTTTTGTTTTTGGTTTAATAATAGCCCAGTCTGGACTTCCAGTTTCCAAAAAAAATAAAAAATAAAAAGAGAAAAACCATATAACGCTTCATTTCATTATTCAGTTCTGACTTCTGAGAAAATAAAATTCTATTTTTTGATCCTTATTTAAGACTGAGTATTCTAATTGTAGTGTTTATATACGGAGCGCGCTGATGTTACCTTATTTAAGGAAAGACACAATTAAAGATATGCTGTTCTTTTAGGGCTTACGTGGAATATCCAATGATTTGGATATATATATATATATATACACACGGTTGGACAAGGCACATGGAGCACAAAAACGAAATGATTTAATTTGGATATATCTTCTTTTGAAGATGGGAAGAAGACGGTGTTAAAAGATAAACTCTGGTGATAAAATCGAAATCTATAATAATAATAATAATAATAATATAAATAAATCATGAACCTTCCCTATTAACTGTGATTTAGTGATGCCACCTAAAAGTCTCTTCAAGAGTGTCCTATGTTTTGATGTCACATCTATACTGAAATATAAAGAAAACTATGTTAATCTAACTTTAAATCATAACAATGTCCCTAGTCAAAGATCATGAAAAGGTGTTGGACAAAATTGGAACGGTACTGTGTAAGAATTTAAGAAAACTTGACGTGTCCCAAATTTAAGTAATAAATAAAAATTCATATCTTAAAGATTTTATTTGTGAAAAATATTATGGTGAATAACAATTTTTAAGTAACTCTCAATTGATATAACTCATTTGGTTAATAAACACATTGAAATTACAAGTTTTAAACTCCTTGATGGAAAGAGGGTTATGGAATAAATCTTAATTTAAAAGGGAGCCTATATATATAGCTTGTTTCCGTCAAAAAGAAATATGTAAGGAAAATGTTATAGATTAGAAGACACCTTTTGTATACACTATCATGTAGTGAATTTTTTTTTTTAAAATACTTTAACAACTATAGCTAGAGGTATGTTTATGTTATTTATTTTCTACTGTAAATTTAAATTTTATCTTACATACTGTTCATTAATACTAAAAATTTTTAGTATTTAAAATATCTGATATGAGAGGTTTTTTAGTATTTGGCACACCTGATACTAGTGCACATCAATTGAAAGCTAAAACAGTGTTAGGAGGGAAATAAAATTCCTACTACTGGGCCTTTTTTATACATCATTGTTTGGGTTGGACCTAAGTGACTTTTTCAAAATAGATACCCGTGGCCCTTTTTTTTTTTTTTTTTCTCTGAAGTCTGAACATATTCAAAATCTCACCACATTTATAATCGTTACAAATATATTGGGTTTGACCCATTCATTTCAGATTCATCAAGCCATTGATTTGTTAATTCATCAATCCACCAATCACCTTATCTGAAGCAATGCCCTGAGCAACTTCTTTAATTAGCTTGTGAACTATTTTTAAGGCTAAATTATAAAATATACCTTCTAACTCGGTCAAAAATTCAATTTAGCCCAATAAATTTTGATTTATGTCCTATAAATATTACTTTTATTTAATGTAGCCTTTCCATCTAATTCTGTTATATTGTGTTGTTAGGTTTCCTAAAAACAATGCTGTTTTGGTTATTTTTTTAGTTTCTTATGTTAAAAAATCCAAAAAAAAAAAAAAAAAAACTACTAAAAATATATTTTTTTAAAGATGAAAATATACTTTTTTTTTTCTTTAATCTCCAATTCTCCCTCACTCTGATATCTTCAAGTTCAATTGTGGATGATGATCTATAGCATTTTTTATTTCTAGCATTGTAGCTAAAGGTCAATTAATTTTTTCTATTTAGTTATACAATCCTTTTTTTTTTTTCAATAGTTACAATGGGAGAGTCGGAATTTGAATCCTAAGCATTCCGTTGAAAACTCTAAGAGATGCCAATTTAACTACAAATTTTTTAGCAATTTAGCTGTACAATCTTGAGTTCAATTTAATTTTTTGAATATCAACTATTCTCTTCAACTCGAACCCTAGAGCCCAGATTTTTCTCTACTTGCTCCTAGTCCCTCACCAACCTACACCCCCCCCCCCCCCCAAATTCCCTCTCTCTCCTCCTTACATGAGCTCATCATCCCCTTTTCCTTGCCCCTCCATGTTTCCCTTCTTCTTTGCAATCTCCCCCTCTATTCCCCTCTCTCATTTCTTCTTTATTGTTCCCCTTCATTGCATCAACCACGCCAAGATTTGATAGTTCAATGCTGCTATTTCATCTCCAATCCAGAAACACTGCTCCCATGAGACACGACTTTCGTAGGTGAAACAACTTTGCTCCTCCTTTTAATTTGTTGAATTTTTGCACAATGAATATTTTCTTTGAGATATATATATATATATATATATTATACAATATGAAAATTCTACTATAGTCTAATCTAAGTGTATATGTGTGTGAAACTCCCTCTTGGAGACTTAAATCCTGTCACTTGCCCCTCACCCCACAAAAACTTAGTACTTATAGAGTGACCATCGCACGCAAGTTGTTAGGGTTTGGTTTATTTTATTTTTTTTGTCAAATTGTTAGCATAGAATTTGAGTGAAAAATTAGCCTCTTAGGTGTAAAATAGTGAGATTAATTTAATTCAATTCATTGATTAGCAAGTTTCTTTTGCTTGTTGGGAAAGTGGTGGCTTCTTTTGGACATGTATTTTTTTGAACGTCTGTATTTTGTTGAATTAAATCTGAGTATAAAGATTGATAGAAATTTGGTTGAATTTATGTAGTTGATTTTTTGGGCAAAATAAAATTTGTATAGAAATTGTATTGGGAATTTTTTTTTTTTTTGGGGTTAAATCCTCATGGCCCACTTCATTTGGATTGCTTTTCCCATTCAAGTACAAAAAATTTGTAATGATATAAATCTTTAGCTAAATTCATGTAATCTCACATTCTTTGCCATTTTAAAAAAAAAAAAATTTATTTTTTGGTAGAGGAGAGGAGCTTTAAATTTTTCACTTTTTTTTCCCCTTCAAATTGGAAAAGAAAAAATAGGGAAAAAAATTACATTTTTCAAAATTTTTATTTTTATTATTTTGAATTCAGTGATTTCAATAATAATATAACAACATCGTTTTAGGAGTACATAACAACATCCCACTTGACAAGGTGGACATATAGATGATATTTTGTCAATACCGTATTTTGCCCAGCCCCGATTCACGCGTCAAAACAATGAAAAAAATCCAAACAAATTTTAAAAAAAAAGTGAAAATCATGATTTTTAAAACCAAAAAGGGGCAATAAATAAATGCAACACAATCAAATGGTGAATCAAAAAGTTGCAACAATTAAATCCCTTCTGATAAAAATTAAAACCAAAAACCCTAACCGAGGATGGTCAAAATGTTGACTTTTTGATCTGTCCGTCTGATCGAGCTAAATTTTGGATCATCTCATAGGAAATATTTTTCCCTTCGAAATAACAGTTCACAAGCCAAAATCGGAGTTAAAACGAATAAGATATCAATAAAACTTCGGAACCCTAATTAAATATTTCACTTTTTTTTCACACGTCAAAATGGTCGTTTTTGGACCGATTTCACAAAAAGGGCTCGATGATATCTGCTACAGATTGGAAGAAATGAATGTTTCAAAAAACGTGTTGCAAAATTTCCTATACTGCGTCATTTCTCTTCCAAAGGTAATATCTTGACGACCGTAACTTTGAATCGAGCGAAGCTAGAGCCTATAGAAACTAGACATCTAAAACTTTTTAGGGATATCAAGTTTAAAGAAATCGGAGCTCAAAAAGGTCTCCAAATAGCAGCATGAAAATCGAACTAGAAACCAGGAAAAATACAAAATAGCCAAAACTTGGAGAAAAAGTAGGCTGCTATGTGGTGGTGTTCCAGAACACCGTCATATAGCCTCTTGTCGATATCGTATTTTGTCCGACCCCTATTCACGCGCCAAAACAAATGCCAAAATAAAAAAAAAATAAAAAAAGAAAATTGAGAAAATGTGCAAAAATACAAAATTCAAGGCCTAAAAAGGGCAAAAATAAATACAACATGATTGGATAGTGGATAAAAGGGTCACAATATTTAAAAACCCTTTTTATAGCAACCGAGGCCAAAACCCTAACTAGGTATGGTAAAAAAGTTGACTTTTTTATTCGACCATTGAATTGTGTTGAATTTTGGACCATCTCATAGGGAATGTTTTTCCCTTTGAAATGATAGTGTATGGGCTAAAATCGGAGTTAAAACAGATAAAGTATCACCAAAATATGAAAAACCCTAATAAAAGTCTCACCTTTTTTTTCCCTTCTTAATAGGCAATATTTTAGTCGACTTCGCGCAATAAACTGTACTAATTGGGTAGAAACTGGAGTGATCCGGCTTACCATCTTGAAGAATAAGGTCTTGGCCACTTTTCATAAAAATGGCTCAATGATATTTGCCCTGAATTGGAAGATGCAAATTTTTTAAGGAAAAACGTCACAAAATTTTTCAACACTACGTCATCCTCCTTTTGAGCATGATAACTTGAATATTGTAGCTCCAAATTGTTCAAGACCAAGACTATTGGAAACTAAACATCCAGAGCTTTCTAGGCATATAAAGTTTGAAGAAAACGGAGTTTGGCAAGTCCTCGAAACACCTGCGCGAAGATCGGACTAGAAAACGAGAAAAAGATGAAATAAGCCCGATGTGGTGGCAAAAGTGGGAGGCTAGCTATGTGTAACATGTTACACCTAGCTAGCCTCCCATGTTTCCTCTTCCTCTATAAATACCTCCTCATTTTTGTGAAAAATAAGAAGAAAAAGATAGAGAAAAAGGGAGAAAAAATAGGAAAAGAGTGGAAAAATTTTGAGACAAATATTCTAGAAATTTTGAAAAAAATTATTTTCCCTCCTCTCTAGGAAACCCATCACACAAAAAAAAGCCTCTTCATTTTTATTGTAATTTTGTGGGTAAGCTTGTAGGGATGGGGTAGTTTTTCCATAGCTACACCCATCCCATTCCTTTATCCTTCTCATGTAAACATCATATTTCCATATATGAAATCATTTTATTTATCTTGCCTTTTGTTCTTATTTGCTTTAAATCCCTATGTTGTTTTAAATATCTCTCTTTATCTTTATGTCCATATTATTATTTGCTTGCTTGTGATATTGTATTATCTCCATAGATGGGTATTGAACCATCTCTTAGGATTTGTATGGGAAGTACCCTTAGGGGGGGAGAAATCCTTTCCCACCTAGGCAACTAGGATTTTTATCTTTCTTACTTTACATTTATATCATCCATTTTATTTTCAAGTTATCCCCTTCCCCTTTACATTTATGTCATCCATTTTATTTTCAAGCAGTCCCCTTTTCCTTTTATTTTATGTCATCCATTTTACTTTCAAGCAATCTCCTCCCCCTTTACATTTATGTCATCCCTTTAATTTCAAACAATCTCCCTTCCCTTTTATTTTATTGCACCTATATGTATGCGCGCGCACGCACTCGTCTCTAGACACCTAAATAAACAAAATGATTTTATATCCTCTCTCTTAAATGGTTTTTAAACCTCAAATAAAGCACAATATATGTACGTCTCATAAGAATGGTTGATGGCTTAGAACTTCCATTTATTTATGATGAAGAACTCATAAGGCTTGAAAGAGATTAAAATCTATTTAAATGAGACATTAAAAAAACCTTTTTCCGATAAACCTTTTATATATCTGCACTTTCTTTTAATGTCATTTAAATTTCTGCTCTTTACTTTTTATGTCATTTAAATTTCGGTTATTTACTTTTTATGTTATTTGAATTTCAACTCTTTACTTTAATGTCATTTAAATTCCAGCATTTTACTTTCCTTGCAATTTATTTTCTGCACTTTATTATTGTTGTTCCTTTACTTTTCTCATCAATAAAGTTGCCATAATTAAATATGCTTGGGTAAAACATTTCTTTACACACTCTAAGGGCATGTTTGGTTGACTGTAATAGATACTGTAATGTAATAGATATTCCTATGACATAACTATTTAGTTGTTTGGTTATGTTTTTATTACAATGAATAATTATTCTTTATGAATAACTATTCTTCAAAATGAGGAATAACTATTCCTTATTAAAAGTACTGAATATCTATTCCTTCACCTTATGTAATAACTTTTTTTAAAAATTTCCTAAAAAGTCATTAGTTGCCACATCTTCAAAAGGAAAGAAAATAAATTTTCATTGTTGTTAATTATTAGCTCTATTTTGAACACCCTAAAATAGGTGTATTTTAGGAAATTTGACTTAAAAATGATTTAATTACATATTCTTTTTATACTTTACTAAATTGTTGATGCATATTCAAGATTCTATTCCTAAATGGTCACCAAACTAATGAATAGTAATACTTATTACATTCCAACTTAATGTATTCTTTGTAATACTTATTCTTATTCCCATGTAATAATCATTACAGTGTACCAAACGTGCCCAAAAGAAATGCTTTTTAAAATCTTCTTCATCCTCTTTCTTTAAAAAAAAAATAAAAAATAAAGCCTCTCAAATAAAAAGAGAGTTTCCTTTTAAGATAACATGCTTTTTTCAAAAAAAAAAATTCCTTTCTTTGAAAGAGTTGTCAAATTTTTTTTTTTTAAAAAAATTCTTTTTTTTATTTGAAGCTTATGTTAAAAAAAATGTGTTTTCAAATATTTGTGTTTTAAAAAAAATTGATTTTCCTTTTCTTCTTTCTAAGAGAAATTCGAATTTTTTGCCCAAAAAAAAAAAAAGAAATGCTTTCAAAAAATATGTTTTTACCACGTTAGGAAAAAAAAAAAGTTTTCTCCCTTCCAAAAAAAAAAAAAAAAGACTCGAAAAAGTGTGTTTTCAAAAAAAAAAAAAGTTTTCTTCCTTTTTTTTCCATAAAAAATCCAATTTTTTTGTCTAAGTAAAAAAAGAAGAGTTTCTTTAATATATATATATATATATATATATATTACCACGTTGGAATTCCTTCAAAAAATATATATATATATATATATAAATGTTTTTTTTTTTTGTCAAAACTTCTTAATAAAAACTTTTCAAAAAAATATGTTTTCCAAAAAAATAAAAAGTTGACGTTGTAATATTTCTTTATACTTTCAAACTTTTCCTTAGATTAGTTTTGTTAAAGATTTGTGTCCATGGTTCATTTTCTTGGACCATTGAAGACCAATCAAGCTTACATTATCCCTCCTATTTCGTTGGCACTAGCAGCGTACTTCTTTTTTTTTTTTGCATAATAGTAAATGAGAAAATTATGGATGACAACATGGTGCTACTCTTCTAACTCTCTCTTTTCGTGTTGTTTATTTATATAGTAGTTTAGTATTCACATGCTACTTACCTATTAAATAATCTACTCACATGCCTATCTCTCACATGCTACCTATAAATGTATATGCCTCACATGTTTTTGTTTGTAAATATTCAATGGAATTAATATGCACATGCTAGTTATATGGTAAATACCTACTCACATGCACATATATGTATATATTGTTTGCAAAACCGTTTTTCTCAAAAATCAAAATGTCAATTATTCTATTTCTTTACAAAAAGATCACGTTTGAAATAAATTAAAATGAGGTACTATTTTCAGATAGGCGTTGTGGGGTGCCTAACACCTTCCCCACATGTAACCAAACTTTTGAGTCCATGATCTTTGGTTTGAGATTTTTTGGTTTGCCTTAATTAATGAACGCTTAAAAGTTGGTTTAGTTAATTAGGTAACTTAAAATGAATTAGACCTCTAGGTGACCAATCACAGTTAATACAAAACTAATGATTGGTGGCGACTCCTAAAATAAAAGTAAGAAAAAGGGACTCACATACACATATCCCACCCTAGAGACACAAGCACACAAGCGTCATGTCACTAAGAACCCAATGTGTGACTAAACCTAGAAAAAAATTTCAAATTTTTTTTGGGGGGCGTCCACACTCCTAGTTTTCCCTGTATATATCCCCTCCCATTTTGTAAAATATATACGAAAAATAGCCTAGAAACCTTAGAGAAATAGGAGAAAATAGACTAGAAACCGAGAAAAATTCTCTCTCTTTTCATTAGGAAATCCCTCCCAAAATTTTCAGCCCCCTTTTCCTTCAATAAAAAAAATAAAAAATAAAAAATTTTATTGGGTAAGTGGGTAAGTTGTAGGGGAATGGATTAGCTTCCATATAGCTATTCCCATTCCCCATCTCTCTTTTCTTTGTAACATCATACATTATACATACGAAAATGCTCTTTTTATCCATTGTCTTTTTTATTCTTGCTCTTAAATTCCTAGTCTATATTTACATTGCTAGTTTGTTGTTTATATTTATCTCTCTGTCTCTTTGTTCATGTTTATTTATTTATGTATATATTGTTGTATTATTGTTGTGAGTTTCCTAGATAGGTAATATACCTTTACCTAGACATTATATGAGAAGTACCCTTAGGGGGAAGAAATCTCACCACTTCTAGGCATCTAGGAGCAATTTTGTTTTGTTCCATTTATTTTGTTGTTCATCTATTTTTATATTGTTCATATATATTTTCACCCCTACCCCTTTTTAGTTATTGCACTCTTTATTATTTCCTTTATTGTTCTATATAGATATGCTCATATATATATATATATATATATATATTTATATATACATATATTGTGATATATTGTTCTCATCTCTCTCTCATCACCCAAAAATATTTTCTACCCATTTTTCCTAAATGGGTTCTAAATCTTGTTTTAAGCACAATATGGGTATGTTGCCTTAGAGAATGGTAATGGCTTGTACTCCCATTTCTTCTTTGGGTAAAGGACCCATAAGGTTTTGGAAGATTAGAACTTATTTAGGAGAAATCTCTATAAAAAAAATTTAAAAAAAAAATCTAATTTTTCCAATAAAGTTTTACATTTCAAGCAATTTACTTTTCCTTGTCTCTTACATTTCAAGTCATTTACTTTTCTAGTCATTTAAATTCCAAGTTATTACGCTAAAAAACCTTTAAAAAAAAAAAAAAAAGAAGAAGTCTTTTAAATGAGAAAAGTTTCTAAAAGGGAATAATCTTTTTTCAAAAAAAAAAAAAAAAAAATCAAGGGATTTTTAGGATCCAAACTTCTTTTTCTAAAAATAAAAACCCATGAAAACTTTTCTTTACTTAACTTCTTTTTATTCAAAAATATTTTCCTCATAAAAATATTTTCAATACAAGTCTCTTTTTACTACAAAAATGATGGGATCTTTTAATTCAAATCTTTTCTTCTTCTCAGAAAGAAAAACCCATGAAACTTTTCAAAAACTTTCCTCCAACCATCTTTTTCAGAATTAACTTTTTTAACAAAAAGATTTTCAAAACAAAACCATTTTTTCTTAAAACCTTATCATCAAAGTAAAAATCATGGGTTTTAAAAAAAAATCAAACCCTTTTTCTTTAAAAGAAAAACCGATGAAAATTTTCAATCAACCTCTTCCAAAATTACCTTTTTCTTTGTTTTCTCAAAATTGGTAATTTTGCAGAAATGGTTTTCAAAACAAACTTTTTCACAAATGCCATGGAATTTTTGGGGCCCCTTAAGAAAAAAAACATGGGCAGTCCTCTTTTCTAAATAAACTCTTTTCTAAAACCCTTTTTAAAAAAAAAAAAATTGTTTTCAAAAATGAAACTCCCTATTTCAATTTTTTTTTTATTCAAAAGAAACCTTTTTCTCTACACAAAAAAAAAAAAAAAAGTTTTCTAAAACTTTTTCTCTTTTAACAAAAATAAAAATAATAGTAAAACCTTTTCTCCACCAAACAAAATGGTAGGGACCAAAATGGTAACAATTTTCAATTTTCAAGGACCAACATAAGCGGTCCAAAAAAGTAGGGATCAAAATGAGAATTGGCCCAAAATGTAGGCACCAAAAGTGCATTTTTGCCTTATTTCTATTAATGTTGTTCTATTTTTTTTATATATATAAAAATTTTAAAGTCTTAGAGTATCTAATTTTATTTTTCATAAATTTTAAATCTATTTATTTATATGAAATTGATGTGGCATTTTTTTATTGGACAACTAAGACACACATGCAAGTTGACATGGCACTTAATGACCACATCAGCAAACAACAAACGAAGGGATTAATGATCAAACTGTTATGTAACTTTAGGGTGCAAAATTCAAAATTCGAAACTTTAGGGTGTATCTAAACATCTACAAACTTTAGAGGTGTACTTTACAATTTAGCCTTTTTTTTTTACCGCTTGGGGTAAAATGGTAATGTTACATATATATATATATATATATATATATAAAACCAAAAATGATCATTGCCCTAACTTTCACATCTTTTTTTTTTTTTTTTAATAGAGTTTCAACCTATGACGCCCGCTTTTAATAATTGTACTCTTTATTATCATATTAATTGGTGTAAGTAAATATTGAACCCCAATCTTTTATTCACATCCTAAATGGATGCAGTGAAATTAATTTTATAATACTATATTGGTTGACAATTTTAACCATGGTTGACATATAGATAATGTACGGCACCCATACCCAAGCCCACTTGGGCCTTTAATTCTTATACACAGATGTGGCCCACACTCCTATTCTCTCTCTCTCTCTCTCTCTGCAGGCCCATCCCGAATCTACACAAGTCACTGGCCCAAAATCTTTGCCTCCTTGGTTGTGCTTGGCAAGTCCTTACCGATCGATGTTGTGGACGGCTCCCGAACGTGCCGTCCGGTGGATGCTCGGCAGAACCTTTGGGTACACCGCTGCCGAGCGTGTCTGCGGAAGTGGGAACCAAGTTCCAAAGCCATCCTCACCGCTTCCCACTCCCACCTAACCTCCCACTTATGTTCGATGACACTGGACGGCTCGCTGCACTAGCTGAAAAAGTGATCATGACCTCTCCAATAACTCAAAACTATAAATACGAGACATTTGGGGAGAAGAGGGGGTTGGAAAAATTGACCAAAAAGAAAGAGATAGGAGAAGAGGGGAAAGGGAGTAGAAGGTGGTTCAGGCAGTTGAGAAGAGAAAAGTGATCTCATTGAGTCTCTGTGCCAAGGACAACCCAGTGTAGGAAACCCAAACCCACCATACAAATAAGTTGTGAGACCGAGTGAGCCCAAGCCCATTAGCCTCATTTTTGGTGCGCACAATTGGCGCCGTCTGTGGGAATCTCCTACTAAGCCGTAGTTCTACTAAGACTCAATCCTGGGGAGGCAGATGTCTGGGAGATGCTCTGGGAGCGTCGCTGAAAGCGGTTCAGCGGGATGTTCTCGGGGATCTTCTTGGTGAGAAAGAAGGCAGTAGAGACGTGAAGATAGGGACTGCGAACGAGAGGAGCAGTCTGGCCTCAGGGAAGGGTTGTACCAAACGCAATAAATGATTTTAAACGCCTCAGGGGACCGGCAACTCGATGAGAGAGACGAAGAGCTTGAACGGTTGCGTAGGCTAGTAAGAGACCTGGAGTTGGAGGCAGAGAACAGGCATTAGAGCAAGGATGGAAATAACCGAGAAAGAAGGGCCAACACCGGGGAAGATCGTCGTCAAGCTGGGTTAAATCAATTTAGGTCCCATAACCGCCGGGAACGCTCCCATTCCCGGGAATCTCGTCGGCAAAGGGAACGGGCTCATTCGCGGGAATCCCGCCAACACCGAGACCGTTCAAGGTTGCGGGAGTACACCGACCGAGGTTCGGATTCCCCAGAAGAGCAACGGCCCCATAATGCGGCCATGGATGCGATAAGCCGCGCGCTACGAAGAGTTGCCCGATCCCCATTCTCAGTTGACATCGAGAAGGCCCCAATGCCGGACAGATTCACACGCCCTCCTTTCAACTCCTACGACGGGAAAACGGACCCAGTAGAGTATGTTAGTCACTATATCCAGATGATGTCTTTGCATACCCACAATGATGCACTGATGTGCAAGGTTTTTCCGTCGAGCCTCGGTCCCACCACTTTGAGATGGTTTAACGAGCTGCGGAAGGGTTCTGTCCACAATTTCGCTGAGCTGATACAGGAATTCGGTATCTGGTTTGTAACTTGCAGCCGGGTGCCACAATCGGTAGATGCATTGCTGTCCATGAAAATGAGGTTGGGGGAAACCCTCCGTAGTTATACTAGTCGGTATTGGGAGCTCTACAACGAGATCGGCGGGGGGAACAAGAAGATTGCTGTGAGCACCTTTAGGATGGGGCTGCCTGAGGAATCCGGGCTAAGGGAGTTACTAACTAAGAAGCCTCCCGAGGATATGAGGCAGTTGATGAGGCGTATTGAAGAATATAAATGGCTAGAAGATGACTAGATGCAGAGCAAAGGCAAGGCACCGATGATGAATCATCCCCACTCAAGTGCCTTTCAGCCGAGGACCCGGGGGAATTTGAGAATTCAAGAACCAGAGGCGCAAGTAGGGGAGGTAAACATGACGTTCAAGGAACCGGTGCACAAGATCGTGGACAGGATTAAACACGAGCCGTATTTCAGGTGGCTGAACAGGATGGTCGGTGACCCCTCCAGGAGAAATCAAAACTTGTACTGCACCTATCATAAAGACAAGGGACACACGACTGAGCAGTGCCGGGTGTTAAAAGACCACCTCGGGCAGCTGGCCAAGGCTGGGTATTTGAAGGAGTTCGTGCTAGGCGCGGAGGACCGGGGGACGGGGCAAGGAGCTACTCAGAGGGGCAACCCCCTTCCACCCCCACTTGGGATAATTGAAGTCATCCACGCCCCACCGAGAAGTCTCGCCTCGGCAAGAAAAAAAGGGGTGCTAAATGTGGTCCCAGTGGAGGGCAGCACGGGCACACCACCGGCGGGGAAGAAGATGAAGCTTACCTGGGAGCCTATCGCTTTTGGTGACAATGATCTAGAGGGAACGGTCCAGCCGCACAACGACACGTTGGTAGTTACCACCCAGGTAGGCGGGTCATAGACCAGGGGAGTGGGGCTGACGTGATGTATCCGGACTTGTACCGGGGGCTCGGGTTGAAAAGTGGGGACCTCTCTAAGTACAGCACGCCTTTGGTCGGGTTTGATGGGAAAATCGTGATACTCGAGGGGCAAATATCTATGCCCGTGAATATGGACGGCAAGGAGGTGGTGGTGACGTTTATAGTGGTGACTTCTTTCTCCCCGTACACAGCGATACTCGGCAGATCGTGGATCCACGCAATGGAGGCTGTCCCATCAACGCTGCATGTGAAAGTAAAGTTTCCTAGCAAGCATGGTATTACTGTGGTGAGGGGGAGCCAGCAGACTGCGAGACAATGCTTAATCGCCGTGGTTAACCAGAGGAAGGAGGCAACCGATCAGGGGGAGTGTGCCCAGCAGAAGGGGCCGCCGTAGGGGGTCTTATTATAGCAATTACAGGATGACCGAGGAGAAGTGGGGGATGGTGGCATTGAGGAGATGATAAAAGTAAAGGTACTTCCAGATGCCGACAAATGTTTCCATGTAGGGAAAGGCATGGATGAGCAAGAGAAAGTGGAAATGTTGTTGCTCCTCATACAAAACGTAGACGTGTTTGCATGGAGTCCATATGAGGTGCTTGGGGTGGACCCCGAATTCATTGTCCATAGACTTAGAGTTGACCCCTCGTTCCCCCCTAAGAAGCAGAAGCCGAGGAGATCGGCCTGGGAGCCCGCCGAGGCGGTGAAAGCGGAAGTCCAAAAGCTGAAGGATGCTGGGGCGATAAGGAAAATATTCTTCCCGGATTGGTTGGCAAATACCGTGGTGGTGAAGAAGAAGAACGGCAAGTGGAGGGTTTGCGTGGACTTCACGAATCTAAACCGAGCATGTCCAAAAGACCCTTTCCCTGTGCCAAAAATTCACCAATTGGTGGATGCCACGTATGGGCACCCGAGAATGAGCTTTTTGGATGCTTTTCAAGGGTATCACCAAATTGCCCTGGCGCCTGAGGACCAAGAGAAGATGGCGTTTATCTCCTCGGAAGCTAATTATCACTACACGGTGATGCCCTTCGGACTAAAGAATGTCGAAGCCATATACCAACGGATGATGACAAGAATGTTCCTAGACATGATAGGGCGTACGGTTGAAGTTTACATTAACGACATGGTGGTGAAGAGCAAGCAGATAGCACGGCACACGAACGACCTTCAGGGAGTTTTCGAGGTTCTTTGACAGCACAAGTTACGTCTTAATGCCGAGAAGTGCGCGTTTGGCGTGGGGGCCAGAAAATTCTTGGGGTATCTGATCACTAAGCGGGGAATAGAGGTCAACCCCGACCAAATTGAGGCTGTGAAAAGACTGAAGCCACCGAGCAGTCCGAAAGAAGTGCAAGTGTTGACCGGGATGCTAGCCGCCCTTAATCAGTTCATCTCCAAATTCGCAGATCGATGTCGACCATTTTACCAACTTTGAAAAAATGGACTGGATTTCAGTGGAACGAAGAATGCGACAGAGCTTTTATGGATCTGAAGGATTATTTGGCGCGGGTACCCATGCTAACGGCACCAGAACCAGGTGAGGATCTATTCATGTACCTGGCGGTGTTCGAGCATGCCGTGAGCGCTGTGCTATTGAGGGACCAGGGAATCCAACAACCCGTGTACTACATCAGCAAGACTCTAGTTGATGCGGAGACGAGATACTTACCTCTAGAGAAGCTCATGTTGGCCTTGTTACACGCCATGAGAAAGCTGCCACAATACTTTCAGGCTCATATGGTTTACGTCTTAACCGAGTATCCTTTACAGTCGCTGTTGAGGAGGTCAGACTTCACTGGCCGAATAGCAAAATGGGGAACTCGGCTAGGTTCTTTTGATATACGGTACAGGCCCCGAAGTTCAGTGAAGGGCCAGGTCCTTGCAGATTTTGTTGCCGAGTTCTCGCCGAGAGGGAAGGGGGAGATAATTTTCCACGTGGAGTCTCACCCGTGGAAGGTGTTTGTGGATGGGGCATCGAGCTTCACGGGAGCTGGCGCAGGGGTTGTCATAATCACCCCAGAAGGAATACGGTTAGAGCACTCATTTAGGTTGGGCTTCAGAGCCTTTAACAACGAGGCAGAATACGAAGCCTTGCTGGCCGGACTGAGGACGGTTTCGAGTTTAGGTGCCCAGGAAGTAGAGGTGTATTCAGATTTACGTCTAGTAGTTAATCAGGTTAAGGGCAGTTTTGAAGCCAGAGATCTCCGTATGAAAGCATACCTAGAACAGGTGAGGTGAGCCATGACCAGCTTTAGCATGGTAAAGGTTTTCCAAGTGGCTCGAATGCAGAACAGACACGTCGACTCCCTCGCCACGCTGGCATCATCCGTAGCCGAAGAGATACCCCGACTAATCAAGGTCGAGCTTGTCCCAGAGCCGAGCATCAAGATAGTAACTGATCCGAGAGCTGCAGGGATCGATATCTCAACAATCACACCACTCGGGCTGTGCTGGATGGACCTCATTATTGACTTCCTGGCCGAGGACCGACTCCCGTCTGACGTAAAGGAGGGCAGCAAGATCCGTAGAATGACCCCTCGGTATTGGCTATCAGAAGACCGAACGTTGTATTGGAGATCCTTCGGGGGGCTTTACCTTTTGTGCTTACTCTCGGAGAAGGTGGGCGAGCTCTTGGCCGAGCTTCATGAAGGAGTGTGCAGCAGTCATGTGGGAGGACGTTTATTGGCGCACCAGGCAATGACTCAAGGGTTTTGGTGGCCTCAAATGCAGAGGGACGCCGCCGAGTATGTATGTAAGTGTGAACAGTGTCAGAAGCATACCCCCCTAATCCATCAGCCCGAAGGCCATTTGAACCCAATCAGCAGTCCCTGGCCTTTTACACAATGAGGGTTGGATATCATCGGCCCATTCCCCCGGGCGACAGGTAATCGAAGGTTCGTCCTGGTGGCTGTTGACTATTTTACCAAATGGGCGGAGGCGGAAGCTTTGGCCAATATCCGGGATGTGGATGTAAAGAAATTCGTATGGAAGAATTTAATCACAAGGTTAGGGGTGCCGAACTCTTTCATATCAGACAACGGGCTGCAATTCGACAGCCAGGCATTCCGTGAATTCTGCGGTGATCTTGGCATCAAGAATAGGTACTCGATTCCAGCGTATCCCTAGGGTAACGGCTAGGCCGAGACGGTGAATAAAGTAATTGTGAATGAGCTGAAAAAGAGGCTAGAGGGTGCGAAGGGAAACTGGGCCGAGGAGCTGCCCAAAGTCTTGTGGGCATACCGGACAACTCCCAGGAGATCCACCGGGGAGACCCCTTTCTCTCTCACATACGGAGCGGAAGCTGTGATACCAACCGAGGTGGATCTGTGCAGCGCACGAGTCGCGGGATTCGATCCCAACCAAAAAGATGAGATGATGGTGGGATGCTTGGACAGATTGGAAGAATTTCGTGAAGTGGTGACTATACGGCTCGCGCAATATCAGCAAAAACTGGCCCAGAGATATAGCCGAGACGTAAGAACAAGGGAGTTTGGCATTGGGGATTTGGTTCTTAGGAAAGCCGTAGGGAATATGCGGGATACGAACGCCAGGAAGCTGGTGCAGACATGGGAAGGGCCTTACAAGGTCACTGCCGTCACGGGCGCAGGAGCATATTACTTGGAGGACCTAGACGAGAGGCCACTTCCTCGGCCGTGGAACGTCCATAATCTCAAGAAATTCTATCACTAATGGGCAGTACTGTAAATTGTAAGGTTGATGTAATATTGCGCGGTTTTCGCTAATGAAGAAACTGGCGTTCATCTGGCTACACTCTTTCAATTTCTCAGTTCGACTTCAATTACCGATCAAAAAAAGAACCTCAAGCTACGAGTCTTAATAAGGACAGAAACCTGCTTCTCGGTTCGATCTATATCGCCGAACAGGTAGAAACCTTAAAAATTACTCTAAGGACAGAAACCTGCTTCTCGGTTCGATCTATATAGCTGAACAGGTGGAAACCTTAAAAATTACTATAAGGATAGAAACCTGCTTCTCGGTTCGATCTATATCGCCGAACAGGTAGAAACCTTAAAAATTACTCTAAGGACAGAAACCTGCTTCTCGGTTCGATCTATATCGCTGAACAGGTGCAAACCTTAAAAATTACTATAAGGACAAAAACCTGTTGCTCGGTTCGATCTATATCGCCGAATAGGTGGAAACCTTAAAAATTTCTCTAATGACAAAAACTTGCTTCTCGGTTCGATCTATATCGTCGAACAGGTGGAAACCTTAAAAATTACTCTAAGGACAGAAACCTGCTTCTCGGTTCGATCTATATCACCGAACAGGTGAAAACTTTAAAAATTACTCTAAGGATAAAAACCTGCTTCTCGGTTTGATCTGTATCGCCGAACAGGTGGAAACCTTAAAAACTTGCTTCTCAATCCCCGCCTTACGGCGAAACAAGATTCAACTACCCGGACCACTACAACATAAGTGCGAAGCAAATAAACAGCACAGTGAATATTCCAAAACTAAATCATCATATCAGGAATTAAAGCAGTAGCTCGACCACAAAACCAAGTGGCCATTTAAGTATTAAACGAGGCAAAAAAGCAATTGTTCGGTCACTACAACCCGGTGACATAAGCGAGCCAACTAAAAAAAAAACCACACAAGAGAAGCTTCATTAAAGTAAGAAGTCACGGTTCGGCAATTAAGAAGCGAAATCTGCAGGTTGTTCCCGAACGCCGATCTCCATGAAATGTTGCTGCGCCTAGGTCTGAGGGGGGTCCTAGTCGAGCTAATCTCCAGAGCGGGGGTGGCTGGCCACTTCCATTTCCTCCAACTCCACATGAGAATCTATTTGCTCCACCAATTCCCTCAGGCTGGTCGTTTCTTCTTCATCAATGGGCCTTTGAGGGTTCGGCGAGCCAGCTTTGGGGACCGGGAACAGAATTTGGCCGGGATTTCTTAAAGGAGAATCCTCGAGGACTTCCAAAGCCTGCAAAGTGGCCAGCCACCCCTCCCCAAAACCCAGCTTCCGAGTATCCCTTATGACGGGCTCGGCTGAGTTCTCCGCATCAGCAAATCCCTCATTGTACCACTTGGTCTCGCTTGCCTCCAGGGCCACTCTTAGGTCAACCAGCTCCTTGGAACGCGCACTGTTTATGCTCTCGGCTTCTACCAACTTGAGCTCGGTATCCCCCACCCGGACCTGCAACTCTGAGTACTTCTTTTCCGCGGCTATCCTCGCTTTCTCTGCTGCGGCAGCCTTCTTCTCCGTAGTCGAAGCAGCCACGGCCTTTTCCTTAGCGTTCACTTGGGCCACATCCTTAAAAGCTTTCTCTCGACCGGCATCCTCGGTAAGATCCTTAACACGCCTGTCAAGTATATACGCCACTTGCGTGGCCTGATGAAGTAACAAGAACGGGCACCAATACCCAGAAGATAGAACATTAGTAAAAAAAGAAAAAAAAAAAGAAAAAAAGAAGAAAAAAAGAGAGATACCGCGATGGTGTGCCACTGCAGCCTCCTTCCCATCGATTCGTCCGTACCCTTTTCGAAAGCACGCACGTCCTCGGGCAGTAGAAGGCCACGCGCCAGAGTCTGGACAACGTGACCACCTGCCCCCTTTCCCTAAACGTGCATGCTGGCATCTGAGGAGAGAAGTTTGCCATCCAACATGAACGAAGGCTGCCACGTGGGTACGGAGCAGGAGAAGGACGACACTTGCACCCCGGTCTGAGTTATGGGTTCGTAGATCACAATGCCACTGGATGGCTAGGGAGGAGTAATTGAAGGCGCATCACTCGGGCCGGCAGTAGTATGCTCGGTTGTACGCTACTTTTTTCTTTGCCGACCAGGGGCTGTGGTCGGGGAAGGAGGGGTTTGGCCGTGCCCCTGGTTCTGCTGCTGCTGCGCGGCAGGTTTGGCTCCGGGAATGAAACGGCTGATTGTCATCATTCTCCGAGTCACCATCTCTTCACCTTGGTCGTGTTTGGTTTCAGGGCGGCTTGGAGATTCTACAACTGCTTCTTTAGTGTTCGGGGCTGGGGCTCCTTGGTCGATGGGCCTTTCTGGTTGGACGGAGGTTTCTCGCTGAATTTGCTCTTGAGCTCGTTCTCGACGTTCTCGGGATACACGCTCGGCTGACTTGTCCCACACAGGCTGGCGCTCATCAGAGCAGATATACCGAGGGCCTTGGTCACGGGCCTCACCTACTGTAAATTTCGGGGGGAGAAAATTAGCATGCCGAACGTCGATGTAGGACAAAAGTGGGCTATCAACTAGCAGGGCTTGGCTGAAGGCTTGCCAGGTGGAATACACGGGATTAACCTCGAGTATCAGATGGGACGCTCGGAGCTGTCCGTCCGAGTAGACAAAAATCTCGGACCTGAGCACGAAGTTCAAATCCCTCACATGCATGAATCTAACGTCCGAGACGAACACTCTACTGTCTGCGATAACCCACACAAATAAGTGTCAGAGTGAGTAAAATGTTTACAATACGAAATATACATACGTTCATGCATGAAAATAAGTAAGAAATGAAAGCAGGTCAATGATCGGGATGAACCCACTTCGCGCCTAGTGACGGGGTAGAGGAATTCACCAGCAAACCAATTGCTGCGCACCCAAACAAACTCCCTGGCAGAGTTCCTACTTGAGTCAGGCAGGCAAGAGATCAGCCGTACCCTCATGTCTCTAAGTTTCAAATAGTAATTTGTTTTCTTACTCCCACATAAACTGTACATGTGGTTTATGTCATGTTGGTTTAACTGTAAACCTTACATCTGGTTTAACTGACTCACACAACTCACTACCCAGTAAAAGTTGGGAGGAAGTTAGTCGGGGCACAACCCATAATACCCAAGGGTGTCTACTAGAAGAGGGTCTACGGGAAACCTCACCCCACCGTCCAAAATTGCCATTAAGGGAAAAAAGGCGGTGTTGCCCCCTCTGTGGAGAGCGATCTCACTCTCATGGCAATACGCCACCTTGACATCGCTGGGGATGCCAAAGGCCTGCCTAAAAGTGGCTAAGGCCGCATCCGTATCTAGAAGGTGTGAATATCCCATCCTAAACTCTAGAAGAAAAATGAACGAAGATACGGAAGTAAGAAGGAAAATGTAGAGAACTTACTTTGGGCTCTAAGATGAGAAGAGATTCTGGGCTAGAGAATGAGTGTGCGGATGAATGTACGGCAGAAAGGGGGGGCTCAGAGGGTGGTGAGCGAAAAAGTAAAAGAATGATGTGAAACGGGCCTTTTATAGGAGTCCAGAAGGAGGTTAGCGATAGCTAACCAGCCATTATGAGGATTATTTAACAGGCCTCACTAGTCCCAACACCAACTGGCATCTGCGCCACCTCAGTTCACGAAGCGTGAGGTAATAATGAAGGGCGAACCAAATGGCTAAATCCTGCGCGCCTTTTTAGGAACGCATTAATGGGATTTCTAGAGCATCCCAGACGTCGCCTCTCCGAGCCTTTCGTGTAACATACGCCATTTGGACTCCTTGATTCTTACTGGGGCCCGGGCACAAATCAAGGGGGGGCTATTGTACGGCACCTATACCCGAGCCCACTTGGGCCTTTAATTCTTATACACAGATGCGGCCCACACTCCTATTCTCTCTCTCTCTCTTTGTAGGCCCATCCTGAATCTACACAAGTCGTCGGCCCAAAATCTTTGCCTCCTTGGTTGTGCTCGGCAAGTCCTTACCGATCGATGTTGTGGACGGCTCCCGAACGTGCCGTCCTGTGGATGCCCGGCAGAACCTTTGGGTGCATCGCTGCCAAGCGTGTCTGCGAAAGTGGGAACCAAGTTCCAAAGCCATCCTCACCGCTTCCCATTCCCACCTAACTTTCCACTTATGTTCGATGACACTGGACCGCTCGCTGTACTAGCTAAAAAAGTGATCATGACCTCTCCAATAACTCAGAACTATAAATACGAGACGTTTGGGGAGAAGAGGGGGTTGGAAAAATTGACCAAAAAGAAAGAGATAGGAGAAGAAGGGAAAGGGAGTAGAAGGTGGTTCAGGCAATTGAGAAGAGAAAAGTGATCTCATTGAGTCTCCGTGCCAAGGACAACCCAGTGTAGGAAACCCAAACCCACCATACAAATAAGTTGTGAGACCGAGTGAGCCCAAGCCCATTAGCCTCATTTTCGGTGCGCATAGATAATATCACCCTTTATAATTAAATTCAAAATAATTTTACTTATAAAATTGGAATACATTTATTTTATATGGAAAAACACTAGCAAAAATAAAGTCCAACTATGCTAAAAATGCTGAATAATAAAAAGAGTTGAAAATCAAAAATGAAATCGAAAAGATCAAAAAGTAGGCCCACAGGATTGATTGATACATCAATCAAGGACCCAAGTGCCAATCAAGAAGCCTTGAGTGACTTGTAATTTTTCCTCAATAAAAATATGAATTTCCTTCTACTTAATTGAAAAAAACAATAAAAAAATAAATTATGGGAGATAAACTTTATATTTTATCATCAAAAGCATGACTTTTGGTCCCTAAAGATAAGGAAAATGACTTCCCCTTTAAAAATGAGAGGTATTCCAACTAAAAAAATAACCGGATTTTTCACATATGTAGAGTAGAATCCCCTTTGTTCTAGGTTTTTCACCCCATCCCCCAAAAGTACTATGAATTTTCTTTATTTTTTTTTTTTTTGCATATTTTCATCATTCTATCATTACATCACACACAAATTACAAATGTTTTCATTAGAATAATCACAAAAAACTGAGCTACATCATCCATGGAGATCATAAAGAATGCAGAAAAGTCACAATTTAAAACAAAACAAATAGAGTGAAATCCAAAACAAAAACCCAACCACCACCATAAACACAAAAACCCAACCACCCAATAAACAAAAAATCAAGCCACCACCATTATTATTATTAAAAAAAAAAAAAAAAAAAAAAACCAACCACCACCATTAACACAAAACCCACCATCACCATTAAACAAAAACCCAGCCACCACCATTAACACAAAACCTACCACCACCATTAAACAAAAAACCTAGCCATCACAATAAACAAAAAAACCCACCATTACCATTAAACAAAAAACACAACCATCATAATAAACAAAAAAACCAAGGACTCGTCATCTAGTTTTATGGTCTAAGAACCATGAACATAGCGCCATTACATGGAAGGATTGATCTTACTACCAGAGTATGGGTTTGGAGTTTAGATACGATTTTGGGAAGGTGTTAGGCACCCAAAATCGCCTGACTTGATGGTTGGCTTCCACTCATTGTGTCCTACATCTTAATCCTATTAAAGGCACACTCAAACAAGAAGCTTTTCAAGCTTGATTTTGACCATTGCCCTCAGTCAACTTATTCACAACCAAACAAAAATGATTAGTAAACTTCAAAACTCGAGGATCAAGACCAGAAAAGGTTCCAATCAAAATAAAATTGACTTGAGGATGTTTTGTGAAAAACTCCCTCTTTGATTCACTATTTCTAGTGAATCTTAGGTTTTCCCTTAGGATATTCTATGTGTTTTGAAAAGGTACCATGTATGACTTTATATAGTGGGAAAATAGGGGTTTGGAATGACTCCTAGAAAATGTGGGATTCGTTCCAAACCTCAACATTAATGTAGAAAACTTACCTTTTATAGGTTTCTAAAACCTTAGCTGTATGCGCATGTCTATGCTTGTGTACACATGCATTAGACCCGCGTATGCAGGCCGAGGGTTTCCTTGGCCTTTTAGTTTTCAAAAATAGATTTATTTTCTCATAAAAAGTTATATTTTCCATTTTAACACCTCTTAAGTTAATTTGTAATCTATAGATTTCCCTCTTTTGATTCGTGAGCTTTGCTAATGGAATTAAAAGAATAAGAGATAAAACATTTTGTTTTGACGTAAAACATTTTGTTTTGACGTACGGCTCGAGCCCAACCTACGCACATGGCACACAACACGCATACATGGGGTGGGGTGCAACTCCGTAGAGTTACATGGGATTCGTATGTTTGAATTTCCACCCTTGTTGCTTGGGAAATGAGCAACGATAGGTTCACTATCCTAGAACATATTTTACCAATTGTAAGCAAAAGGTGAGTGACTCACTATCCTAGAGTCACTTAAAAAGAAAAACAAACAAGGCCAATGGGCGTAACCATCAACCAAACAAATAAGGTGCTTTTACGAGCTTAAAGGATATATATCTGTGGTGTCCATCGAGGCTCTTGCCTCAAATTTCTCCGAGTGGCTTGTGCCTCTAGATAAAACTTGCCTTCTCTATCTCTATCTCTATCTCATCTGGAGAGGTTCTTGCCTTAAGGTGACGTTGGTCTTTGTCTCTATCTCTACCTCTGCCATTGTGCCTACATATTCAATTCCCTTGGGATATGTGCACAACTTCTGTATGATGTGCCTGCATGTTCAATTCCCGGAGGATATGTGCACTAATTCTGTATTCTGACTTTGCTTGACTAGTGTGTGGCTTGTGCCTGCATATTCAATTCCCATAGGATATGTGCACAAGTGGCCTTGGTGTTCCGACCCACGAAGGAGTCTCCGGTGAAGAATCCATTGGGGATGAAGAAAGACTCACAGGGGAGTGTTCTACTGAGAAGTTTTGGTGACTCACAGGGGAGCCTTCTTGGTATGCTATTGTTCTCTTCAGGATTACTCAGCCCTTTGAGGGTGTTGGCTTGAGGGTGCGTTATTTGGCAGAGATGGTACATTGCTAGTTGGTGGGTGAGGATGCCCCACAGGTTCCGATGCCTCACAAGTTTCGATGGACCCTCTAGTGTTTATGCTTGCCCTGCTTTCCATGACGAATGTGGAATACCAGTTATGGAGGAGTGGCATCCCTAATACCTAACAGGTTTTAGATAAGCTAGACTATAAGGAGTTCCCTCACTCGTATGATATGTGCTCTCCCTTCCCTCACTCCTGCGGTACAATTCCTAATTTTTTTCTAGGTTCTCAACCTTGCAAGATCCCTCTAATTTTTTGCATGGATTGCGATTTTCAACCCATCGAGGCTCTTTATATCGTCTTTGTCATTTTTTTATATCTCTCTTGTTTTTCCACTCATTCTTTTCTTTTTCTTTCTCTCCTCCCTCTTCTTTTTCAAACATGGCTATATGAAAGGCTTCGATTGCTCCATCCCCTTACTATTCCTCCTAGTCAATATCTCCCCAAGTACTACCGTGACTGTAGGCCCAAGCGCGATGAGATGAGTTTTGATGAGTTCATTGAGTTCATGAAGTGTACTGATGTCACAGATATTCTATAGGTAGTGGAATGGTGATGCATTTCAAGCATGGTCAACCGCAGCTTCAAGGATAACTGTGTTCCTTTGGTTTGGCTTCGTTGTTGCTCTTACTACTCCATATGTCGTATTGCAAGGCAATTTGGTGATCGCCAAGGAGCTCCTAGTGATGATGGTTCCTTCCATACCTTGGTATTTACTGATAGGATCTTGGGTAGAATCCGTGAGTCTTGGCCAGGAAGGAGGGTGACCAAAGGCATCCGTTTTCCTCGGTTCTTTCATCCAACTTTGGGGTACAAGAAATGGCTAGAGGCTGACATGAAGTGGGTTCCATAGATGAAAAGGCTTACAAGAGGTACAACAAAAGAAAGATGATTGACTAACTACCTTGATATGCCCCAAATTTTACTTTTCTGCACTTCATGATTCTCATGTTTTTTTTTTTTGAATTTAATAAAGGATTGGAATCGTCCAAATCCCCTATGGAAACAATTTATTATCTTTTAATTTGAGCAATAAGAGAATCATCCATTTATTATCTTTGCTTATTGTCATTATTTTTTTTTCTTTTCTTTTTTTCATGCCTTGAAATTTTTGCCCATGACGTCCTAATAGGAATTTTCGCCATGCCCATGGTCTTTTTCCCTATCTTTTGCCTAGATCGCCCTTTCAAGTTTTCAATCTAGCGGGACTCTTTTCCCTTAATTTTTGCCTAGGCTGCCCTTAAGAGTTTTCAACTTAACAGGGGTTTTTATTTATTTATTTTTTTTAAATGTTATATCTCCGGAGCCTATCCATGTTGATTGGGTGAAGCATCTATTCTCCATCCAAATCTATAATTTTTGTAGCACCTCCTGACACGATTTTCTTGATAATAAAAGACCCAAATCATCTTGGCTTCATCTTCCCTCTTGGATCAAAAGTTTTATCTCTAAGCACTTTTAGGACCAAGTCTCCTTCCTTAAGGTTTCTAGGTTTCACTTTTTTGTTGAATGCTCTAGCAATTCTCTTCTGGTACCCTTGTGCATGGTATTGTGCCCTAGCTCTTTTTTCATCTATCAAAGTCAATTGTCCATACCTTTCTTTCATCCAATCTTCCTCTAGGTCCTTGGTTTCCACTAGCACTCTCAAAGATTGTATCTCTACCTTAATGGGAAGGACCACTTTGCATTCATAGACCAAAGAGTAAGGGTTGCCCCAATTGATGTTCAAATAGATGTTTTGTAACCCCATAAAGCAAACGGAAGTTTTTCAGCCCAATCTTTGTATGTCACTATCACCTTTCCCAGGATATTATAGATGTTCTTATTGGTTACTTCTATGGCCCCATTAGTCTGTGGTCGATATGGCGAAGATTTGTGATGCTCAATATTGTATAACTCCATGATCCTTCGAACATCTCCCTTAGAGTGGGAGCCATTATCTGAGATGATCTCTTATGGAACCCCGTACTGACAAATGATGTTATTCTCTATGAACCGAGCCACATGTTTGGCTTTTAGTATGGAGTGAGAGCCTGCCTCTACCCACTTGGTGAAGTAGTCAATTGCCACTAGGATCTACTCATGCCCATTCGAAGCCTTAGGGGCTATCCTTCCAATCACATCTATGCCCCAAACCGAGAAAGGCTAAGGGGAGGTCATGTTGTATTGCTCGCTAAGTGGTACGTGATTCAAGTTTGCGTGCATTTGCCAGTCATAGCAACTCTTCACAAAGTCTACACAATCAATCTCCATTGTATTCCAGTAGTATCCCATCCTTAGGATCTTTTTGGCTAACATTCTTCCATTCATGTGGGGACCACAAATCCCTTGATGAACTTCTTCCATAACCCTTTCTGCTTCATCTTTCTTCAAACAACAGAGACGTATACCATTATAAGACCTCCTATAGAGCTATCCTCCACATAGGATGTATTGCATAGCCATTATCCTTATCGAATGACGTTCTCTCTTATCGGCGCCATCAGGATACACTCCCATTTCCAAGAATATCATCATGTCATAATACCAAGGAACCCCTTCTTCTTCTATAGCAAAGACTGAAGACTAGGTTTTCCCCTTATATACCAGTTCATAACTCTGCCCAATCTCTAGGGGTCATGTCCATACTCCTTCGGGTATTTCAACCATGGAGGCTAAGGTAGCCAAGGCATCTGTGAACTAATTCTGAGCCCTAGGAATGATAGTATATTCAATCCTATCAGAGGTTCTAGTTATGTCCTCCAAGTATTGTTGATAGGGTTTCAAATTTTCTTCTTTTACTTTCCATAATTTTTGTGCCTGAGCTATAACCAAGGTCGAATCTCCAAATACTTCTGCTTCTTTTACCTCCAATTCTTAGAGAACTTCCATTCTGGCGATACAAGTTTCATATTCTGCCATGTTATTAGTCACCTCAAAGTTCAATTTGATAGCCAAAGGCACATGGGATCCATCGGGGGTGATCAAAAGTACTCCTATCCCATCCTATATTGGTTCACAGCTCCATTGAAGTACATTTTCCATGCCCCTAATTCAATATCCAAAATATTCTCATCTGAGAAATCTTCTTTTCCATCATCTCATACTATGGGGTTTTTGGCATAAAAATCTGACACAACGCTCACTTTGATCATTTTTCTTGCCACATACTTCAAATCGAATTCTGCCAATAGGATCAACCATCTTAACAATCTCCCACTCAAAGCGGGTTTCTCAAAAAGATACTTCAATGGGTCCATTCTGGTTACTACCCAAATCTGGAATGGTAGATTGATGTGTCTCAACTTCTGCATGGCCCACACGAGTGCAAAACATGACTTCTCTAAAGGGATGTATCTAGTCTCATAATTGTGGAATCTTTTGCTCAAATAGTACACTGCTCTCTCATTCTTATCATCATCTTCTTGTGCAAGCATGCTCTTAACCACATCTCCTATGATAGAAAGGCATAGTAGTAATGGCTACATGTGCTGTAGAGGCACTAGAATGGGTGGATGAAGTAGGTATTCCTTGATAAGTTCAAGGCTTTCTGACATTCATCGTTCCATGCATGGGGTTCATTCTTCCTTAGGAGCTAGAATATGGGCTCACAAGTGGAGGTGAGTTTGGCAATGAATTGGCTAATGTATTGTAGTCGATCTAGGAATCCTCTTATTTCTTTCACACTCTTGGGTGGAGGCATCTCCAATATGGCTTTGATCTTGGACGGGTTAACTTCTATCCCTCTATCACTTACTAAAAAGCCTAGCAATTTCCCAGCTGTTACTCCAAAGGTTCACTTTTGGGGGTTTAACCTCAACCTATACTCCTTGATCCTTTCGAAGAACTTTCTCAAGTTAATGATGTGATCCTCTCTATCCTTGGATTTTATGATCATATCATCAACATACACCTCAACCTCGTTGTGCATCATGTCATGTAACAAGGCTGTGGGCATTCTTTGGTAAGTTGCTCTTGCATTCTTGAGTTCAAATAACATGATTGTATAGCAATAGATTCCCCATTTTGTGGTGAAGGTGGTCTTAGTCATATCTTTAGCCATCTTGATTTGGTTATATCTTGAGAAACCATCTATGAAAGACATTAAGGCACTACTGGCCGTATTATTCACTAGGAAATCTATGTGGGGGAGAGGGAAATCATCCTTAGGGTAAGCTTTATTCAAATCCCTAAAATCCACACACATCCTTACTTTTCCATCATTTTTTGGTACGGGCACAACATTGGTTATCCATTCAGTTTGGTGTACGGGTTTGATGAACTCTACTTTCAACTACTTAGTGACCTCTTCTTTGATCTTTAGAAGCCATTTGGTTCTCATACGCCTTAACTTTTGCTTAACTGGTACCATGTAAATATGAGTATCAATGTGGTGTTGAGCTATCTCACGATCGATGCCAAGTATATCTTTATAGGACCATGCGAACACTTCTTGAAATTCTATGAGAAACTCTTTGAGATCTTTCTTTTCTTTTTCGCTTAGGGTTGAGCCAATTTTAATTAAGCGTGGATTCTGATCATTGGCCAGATTAAGAGTTTCAAAAGTTGGTTCCATAGGTTCAATTTTTTTCCAATCGTTTATTAATTTCATTTTCAAATTCATTAGAATCATTTAAGTGCAGAATTTCAATATTATGGGACACATCAAAATAAGCCAAATCAAAATTCATTTTATTGAAAATGTTGAAAAGTACATTGGAACTTGCATTATAAAATTTTTGATAGGCCAAAAACATATTGACCCCTTGTGATTAAATTAATTGATTAATTAGCCAAGTTATTAATTAATCAAATCAACATGCAAAGCGCATGGTGGCACAAACAAATTACTAATAACTAAAGTATGCAGTAGAAAATAAACTGACACAGTGATTTGTTTACGAATGGGGAAAACCTACACGGCAAAAACCCCACCGGGTGATTTTAAGGTCACCACTCCCGAAATTCTACTATTATCACAACAAGTGGTTACAAGTAAAACTCTGTCTTCGGTCACAATTTGCTTGAGTAAACTTTTCTCAAAACTTGTGCAACTTATGAACTCTTTGACGGCCCTTAAAATAATCCTTTTATATGTCTAGGGTTAGGAGAAAAGAAGGCCCAAAGACACATTCACAGAGCTCAAGAAAATCATATTAAAATTTTGAAATTCTTAAACCTCGACAGATAGGAGCTGTCGAGAAGTTGTCGAGCAGGTGTCGAGCACACGGGCTAAGATAGCTTTCTTAGGCTTGATAGATGTAGATGTCGAGCTTTAATGAATTTGACTATTCAGCTTGTTTCTTGGACAAACTTGAATTGTTTTAACACTTGATCTTGAAACCTTATTTCTTGAAGTATTAAAAACACCTAGATCTACCCAATTATAAGTAAAGTGCGTTTTGTCAAAGGATTAGCTAATTACATAAAAGAATGACATATGATCTTAACAAGTGAAACACATATGTCCTAACAATCTCCCCATTTGGCAATTCGTGACAAAACCACAACAAACAAAGGAACATATGAGAGAAGTCATAAATCACTAAACTCATATTCACTTGTTGAATACAATAAAATCTATCCTAACACAAACTCTTGAAAAACTTTGCAAGAGGAGAGTTTATGGCAAGTAGACTTTGACAACCTGTATTTCTGAAACATTTTAAACAAAACTCATCAAGGCATCTTAGTGTGAAATAGAAATAATAGATTACATACAATTAATAAGAAACATGTGCATAAAGAGAGAAAAGAAACAACACATGTAAGGGTAGGTGAGAAAAAACATACATCCACATATAGAGAGAATAAGTACAATGTATGTCGAAAATAGTCACAAGACCCAAAGTACAAGAACAAAGTATCTATAAAAGAAAGAAAAGAAAAGATACAAAAAATCCTCACTACATCCCTCATATCAACACTCCCCCTAGCAAAATGTCCTAGACTAACTCGCCTCCTAAGAATGACTACTCTCATATAACCAAAAACTACTCACCCTTTTTGTAACGAGTGACAAAAGGTAGAGTGTCAAATAGACATCTCATTGGTAGAGCTAGCATCTCCATCATCATCATCAGAAGCATCATCGTCATCACCATCATCATTATCACCCTCAGCCTCAGAATCAGAAACCACATGAGAAGGTGGATGAGAATTCTCAGAAGCAAAACCACGCATGGTCGCCTGCCGCCTAGCAATACGGCTAACACGAACTTTCACCTGATACAATTCAGTAAAAAGTGTATTAAGGCGAGCATCCATGTGTTGAAGCTGCGCCATGATGTCTCTGAGAGTCATATCACTTATGGAAGAGGAGGGAGCGGATGTGGATGAAGCAGATCAAGATGGAGTTGAATGGGAGGGAGGGCCTGTTGAATCCAACTGTCGCGACCTAAACTGTGCCTCACTACGTTTAACGATAGCGGCATCTATGGCACAAATGTGAGTGAAGTGGTCAAACATAGGAAAAGGGACAGAAAAATGGCGTAAAATACTCGTGATAGTGGAAAGAAAAATGAGCTTATCACTGGACGCCGAATCCAGATGAACATCTATAATGGAAAGAATAAAATGAGAAGAGAAGTCTATAGTAAGATGCTCAAGAAGGGATAACAAAAACCGAGCACGAGGCTCTGTAATGGAGTTATAATGAGAGAGAGGATGGAGAATGAAGGTCATTACCATGTTTATGAATCTAGGACCTTTAGCAAAGGGCTTACATGGTGCAAACTGACATTCACCTCAATCACAAGGGCGCTTGCAGAAAGCAGACATGAGCTCATCCTTGGACACAGTCCTCAGACGCTCACAACTAGGATAGTCAGGAAACTCTATCCTAGGAACCTAAAGCACATCCACAACAAGTTGCGGTGTGACAGGAAAGCGCGTACCTCGAACGCGAGTGAAGAAGTGAGGTACTGAACGGTCAATTCCATGCATATTGGAGTAAAACTCCTGTATAAGCATGGAAGGACAGGTGATCGAGACGTCACATAGTGACTCCGATCCCTGACTGTGAATGACATCGGGAAGGTCGGTGTCCGCGAAGTCCGCCAGAATGACATGGTGTTCAGAATGAATGCCTCGTCAGGAAAAGTTCTCCAAAAAAGCCTTACGAGCATCCTCATCATGGAACCGAAGATGAGAGGGAGTAGGATCAGACAAAGACGATGCCCCGAAATGAAGAGGGTTCCAGGATGGAGCATATTTATGCTTAGGTGCCATAGACACGACTAACGTAAACAAAAAGAGAGGGAGAGAAAGAGACAATCAGAAAAGCTCCAAAACAGTTCAAATATAGCAAGTATATTGAAAAGAGAGTACGTATGCATGGAAAATGCATGAACATGTGACATGCAATAGAAAATTCATCATGGGCTCAACCCAATCCAATCCTACCAGCACACAATCAACTTGCACACATCTAAATGCATGATAATACTGTTATAATGCTAATGTGATGCAATGCATGAGATTTTAAACTCATTAAAACAAAAACCCATCCAAAAATTGTAACAATAACTCATTAATTTTGAAAAACTCCAAAATATTTCAAAAACCCCAAAACCTAGGTTTCAAAACATGAAAATGCATGAAAATGAGAGATTAGAAGCTTACTAAGTGAAGGAAAACTTGAAAAAGCTTGAAGAAACCTTGAGAAACAAGTTTGGAATGAGTGAGATAGAATTTGAAAGGTGAACAGACAAAGGCATCAAGAGAGATCGAGAGAAATGAAGAACCAAATTGCATAGAACCTTTAAATAGAGGGTCAGTAAATCTCAGCAGATATAGGTGTCGAGAGGTGTCGAGTCATCTATTGAGAAAAATAACATCGACAGATGAAGCTAACAAAAAGGTGTCAAGGAACAAAGCAAAGACACAAGAATAGAAGCTCGATTGATCCACCAGGTGTCGAGAAGCTGTCGAGATTGTGATAAGAAAAAGCTGAGGAGCTCGACAGAGTGCTAGGTGTCGAGGAAGTGTCAAGGAGCTGTCGAGATTGTGATAAGAAAAAGCTGAGGAGCTCGACAGAGTGCTAGGTGTCGAGGAAGTGTCAAGGAGCTGTCGAGCTAGCTTTTAAAAACAGTTTTTCGAGAAGTGAAAAACATAGACATGAATGCAATCAAACATGCAACTCAACCAATGATCCAATCAACATTTTTAGCTCTCAAAATCATCTCTCGACAACAATTTTAAGCACATGGATCCCAAAAACACACACACACACTAAACAAGTCTAACCAATTTTATATTTCAAAAATAAGTCAAGACAGTTTATTGAGCATACATTAACACATGTAAACCTTGTGATGGCCAAATCACATTGTACCTGCATATGTATCAAGAGTAGCAAAGAATATTGTGTGTTGTGTGTGAAAAATATCGCAAGATTGCATAAGTGTATACTTGTTATGACGATTTGAGATATGAGAAAATCACTTTAACTCACACACAATCATAACTGTTTGATGGGGACTATCACCTTTGAGGTATATCCCATAACTCCCACATCTCCTAGAATACACGCTTGCAATCATATTTAAAAGCATTTTGATCTTTTTGCTTTTAATTTTTCTTAACATATTTTTCTTTTGAATGAGCATATCATGTATGAGCATAAAAGAGATAGAAAAGAAATGCCCAATGATATTTGACATTCCAATTTTGCTATGCTGAAGCACATAAATGTCATTGACATTGCACTTATGCTATGCCTAAACATACAGATGTCATTTCATGATTGGTGGGCAACAGTGGTGAGATGGTTATTTATGCCTTTCTCTTAGGATTTTCTAGTCCTTCCCGTCAAAAAGAGTGATACGAGTGTTAAGTACAAGAGATCACTTAATCTTACTCATTACAACCATGAGCCACAAAGCTCACTTGCTTAGTTGTGCAAAGAGATGCTCATCTAAGTTACAAATGATACAAAGTTTAGAAAACTTTATTTCAATGGCCATCCAAGGTACACAAGCACTAATGTACACAAAACACACATTGTTTTTGTATTTTTCTAATTTTTCAATTTTTTATTTTATTTTTATATGAAAAACAAAAATAAGCAAAACTGAAAATAAACAAATGAAAACATGTTAAGTAAAGCAAAGCATAAAACTAGATGCAAATGCATGAGGAAGAAAGAGGAGAGAAAGAGATCAATCCTTGGAGATAACACCAATATTTTGACGAAGGAATTCAAAACGTTTGCTGTCAAGAGGTTTGGTGAACAAGTCAGCCTTCTAATCATTGGTGTGAATAAACTTAAGAGTGAGAATACCATCTTCGACAAGCTCTCTAATGAAGTGATGTCGAATCTCTATGTGTTTCGTTTGAGAATGTTGAATCGGATTCTTAGAGATATTGATGGCACTGGTATTGTCACAATAGATGGTGAGATGCTCTTGACAAATACCATAATCATCCAGAGGAGTTGGGTGCAACAGCTACTGGCAGCAATGTATTCAGCTTCTGCAATGGATAAAGAGATGGAGTTCTGCTTTTTGCTCATCTAGGAGACAAGATTGTTACCCACATAAAAATAACCCCCCGATGTACTCTTTCTATCATCAACATTCCCAGCCCAATCAGCATCAGAATGCCCAACTAAGACATCATTTGTGTCCTTGCTATACCACACACCAAACTCAGCAGTTGTTTTGACATACTTTATAATTCTTTTTAAAGCAGTCATATGAGATTCTTTGGGATTAGCCTGATATCTAGTACACACACCAACACAGTAACTAATGTCAGGTCTACTGGCAGTAAGGTAAACAATACTACCTATCATGCTTCTATATAGAGATGGATCAACACTCTTGCCTAACAAGTCCACAGTGAGTTTAACATTTGGGCTCATAGGAGTTCTAATAGAACTAGTAGATTCCAAACCAAACTTTTTCACAAGATTCTTAGCATATTTAGATTGAGATAGGAATATATCTGAATCTTGTTGACGAATATGCAATCCAAGGAAGTGAGTTAGCTCTCTAATCATGCTCATCTCGAACTTGGCTTGCATGAGTTTTGAGAAGCCATGAGCAAGTTCATCCTTATTCGATTCAAAGATGATATCATCAACATAGACTTGAGCAACTATCAACTCGCCATCTTCCTTTTTGATGAAGAGAGTTTGATCAGCCTTTCCTCTTGTGAACCCATGTGACACCAGATATTGTGTGAGTCTATCATACCAAGCTCTAGGGGCTTGCTTCAACTCATAAAGTGCCTTTTTGAGGTACAACACATGATCCGGAAAGTGTGGATCAATGAATCCTTTTGGTTGAGCCACATAGACATCCTCTTTAAGTAGCCCATTCAAGAAAGCAGTCTTCACATCCATCTGATAAAGTTTAAACTTCAGATGACATGTTAGGGCAAGGAGAATTCTGATGGACTCCGTACGGGTAACTGGGGCAAATGTTCCATCATAGTCTACTCCTTCCAATTGTAAGTATCCTTGAGCTATAAGCCGAGCCTTGTTGCAGATCACATTGCCTTCTTCAGCAATCTTATTGCAGAATATCCACTTTGTGCCGATGATGTGCTCACCCTCCGGTCTAGATACTAGAGTCCAGACATCATTCCCTTGAAACTGGAGCAATTCATCATGCATTGCTTCGACCCAACTTTCATCTTGAAGTGCTTCCTCAACTTTCGTGGGTTCAACCTATGACAAATAACAAGAATAAGACATAAAGTTAGCAACACATATATCAACTGTACATTTCCTTAATGTGAGTTTATTCATGTTTCCCACAATAACTTCTAGATGACGATTTAATTTAATTTTGGAAGAAGGTCCTTTCTCTTTATGAGATTCAGAATCTGGTGAAGTAGGTATATCTGCAGAATCTTCCACAACACTGGGAGTACCAGGAGTACTTGGAGATGCAGGTTCTTGTTCAATAATTTCTTGAACTTCCTTAGACTCAGGAGGAAGAATTTCTTTGGGGAGTTCCTCAATACCTTTCTTAGAACCGGAATCTGAAGATTCATCAATAACAACATTTATTGTCTCCATTACCTTTATAGTTCTTTTGTTGTATACGATAAGCCTTGCTTGTGGAAGAGTGACCTAGAAATATACCTTCATCGCTCTGGGAGTCAAACTTTCCCACATTCTCTCTATTCTTGAGGATGAAACAAGTACTTCCAAAGATTTTGAAATACTTCACATTCAGCTTCCTTCCTTTCCATAACTCATAAGGAGTCTTTTTGGTACCGGGTTTGAAATACACCCTATTAACCGTATGACATGCAGTGTTAATGGCTTCTCCTCACAAGTTTCTAACCACATCTTTGTTATGCAACATGGCTCTGGCCATCTCCTGAATAACCTTGTTCTTTCTTTCTACCACAACATTCTGCTGAGGAGTAATAGGAGCAGAGAATTCTTGAGATATACCTGATCTTGTGCAAAAAGATTCTATATATGAGTTCTCGAATTCTTTACCATGGTCACTTCGAATTCGATCAATCTTTAGGCTCTTTTCATTCTACAGTCTTGTGCACAAAGCTTCAATGTGCTCAGGAGCATCAGACTTGGATCGAAGGAGAATGACTTAAATGTACCTAGTGAAGTCGTCTACCACAACCATGATATATCTCTTACCACCAAGAGACTTGGTTCTAGTTGGACCCATAAGATCCAAATGTAGAAGCTCCAATGACCTAGATGTAGCTGATGTCTGAGTGTCTAGATGCTTAGCTTTCGTCTGTTTCCCAAGCTAACATGGTCCACACACAACATTGCTCATTCTACTAAGCTTTGGTATCCCCAAGACTGATTCATGTTTAGATACAATAGAAAGATGTTTGTAACTAGCATGTCCCATTTGTTGATGCTAAACGGTTTTTAGACCCCTTAACCCAACCAGATTAGCCTAGTTAATTAGCCAAGTGATTAACTTAATCAAATTATGCAAATCTAGGTTATCACAATCAAACAATCATATCAAGAATATAAAGTAGCGGAAAAATAAATGACACAATGATATGATGACCCAGGAAACCACACGGTAAAAACCTGAGGAGGATTTGACCTAGCTATCCTCAAGGTAAACCTGAAACCACTATACGAAAGAATCGAAGTTCATACAAAAGGACTTACAAGCTCCCCGCTTGACTTCTTAATGCTACCCACCAGTAGAACTTACTGACACGACCACGTGCAAGCTTCGAATCCACGGACTTCTTCTTTCTTGGATTCTCCAATCAGCTACAAGCACCCACGCTTGTTATTCTTTAAGCTCCAATGGCAAGAGTTGATCATCAAGATGTTGAAATAATCTCTACCTTGAAAACCCTGAGTTTATGTGAAGGAAAGCTCCTCAATGATCTCACAAGAGATTCACACAAACAACAAAGTATGGAACAATACACTCAGAGCAACTCACAAAAACGTGGCTAGGGTTTTGCCTTATATACCTAGGGCAAAAATATAAAACCCTAAACGTTTAATGAGGTAGGGCTGAGCTGGAAAATTCTGCAGAAAAACATTCTGGCCGACTTTCGATCGATCGAGTCTAACTTTCGATCGATCGAGCCAGGCTGAAATGCACCAATGCATCTGCAGCCTCTCGATTCCAACTTTACATGAATTACACAACTTTGAGCAAGCCTAAACAAGACTAAACACATTGTTTTGATCATGGTTTGCCAACATTACACATTAGACTTCTAAATACACAAATTCCTAAATCTTTAGAACCTAACAGATGTTATAGATCTTCATTTGGCAAATGAATGCTATTGCACATAATATCAGCATCAGGAACCAATCCATAACAGTTGTCTAAAGTGCGAACCCCACTTATGAGTTTTTTTTCCAGACTCATCCATAACAAGGCACTTTCCCTTTGAGAATAGTACCATGAAGTCTTGATCACATATCTGACTTATGCTCAACAGGTTCACCCTTAGACCTTCTACATAAAGAACATTTGCAATGTCCAGTAGTCCAGGTAGAGAGATGATTCCTTTCCCTTTAATCTGTGACTTGCTCCCATCACCAAAAGTGACATTGCCACCTTTCTTAGACTCGAAAACCTTGAAGAAAGGTCGGTCTCCAGTCATGTGTTTTGAGCAACCACTGTCAAGGTACCACAAACATGTGTCCATAACTTTAAATGCGGATTTCATCATAAAACACACTTCGTGTTTAGATGACAGATCAGTGGGAATGGTACTTTCTCTCATCTGCTTTTTACAAGCTAAGCCTTTAATCTTTACTCTTCTTAGACGAACTCCTTTGCATATTTTCATTCTGAGATAGTCTAGTTTATTCTTAGTCAAACTGAGATCTTTTCCAATAGTCATTATAAGAGAATTCAAATAACTTTTAGACTTGTATTTTCTGAAACACTCAAACAAATAAAGATTAGAAAAACAAGATGTATTCGAAAACAAAGATCTCTTCAAGCCGGTTACAGCCATGACAGCAGGGGTCAATGGATCAACACAGCAAAGATTAAACCTAATCAGAGTGTGCCTGCTCTGATACCACTTGATAGGCCAAAAACATATTGACCCCTTGTGATTAAATTAATTGATTAATTGGCCAAGTTATTAATTAATCAAATTAACATGCAAAGCGCATAGTAGCACAAACAAATCACCAATAACTAAAGTATGTAGTGGAAAATAAATTGACACGGTGATTTGTTTAAGAATGGGGAAAACTTACAAGGCAAAAACCCCACCAGGTGATTTTAAGGTAACCACTCCCCAAATTCCACTATTATCACAACAAGCGGTTACAAGTAAAGGAATCCCAGTATCTTATACCAACCTACAATTGAACCCTTACCCCAATACCCAATTGGACTTGTTCTGTAGTGACAATTTCTCCTTTTGATGCACGGCTTCTAAGTACATGACTAACTAATTGCGCAGATCCCAGCACGCGACTTCAATCACCAACTAGAGAAGATTGTTGGCTACAAAATTCTTCAGTTCATCCACACGATGAAGATCAAGAAGATGCTTGGTCCCAAAACCTTATGGTGCACATACACAACAACTTCTTCAAGAATGATGAACTAGGGCAAAACTCTATCTCCGGTCACAATTTGCTTGAGCAAACTTTTCTCAGAGCTCGTGCAACTTGTGAACTCTTTGATGGCCCTTAAAATAATCCTTTTATATGTCTAGGGTTAGGAGAAAAAAAAGGCCTAAAGACACATTCACGGATCTCAAGAAAATCATATCAGAATTCTGAAATTCTTAAACCTCGACAGATAGGAGCTATCGAGCACACAGGCTGAGATAGCTTTCTTAAGCTCGATAGATGCAGTTGTCAAGCCAACTATCGAGCTTTAATGAATTTGCACTATTTATCTAGTTTCTTGGACAGACTTGAATTGCTTTAACACTTAATCTTGAAACCTTATTTATTGAAGTATTAAAAACACCTAGATCTACCCAATTACAAGTAAAGTGCGTTTTGTCAAAGGATTAGCCAATTACATAAAAGAATGACATATGTTCTTAACAAGTGAAACACGTATGTCCTAACAATTTCTTTACCTCATTCTTAGAAAACCCAACCCAAGTCCAATTATTAAGGTGCCCTTCAGCGGGCACGATGAAGGTAGAAGGATCACTTGGCTTTTCATTGGTGATGGCGAACACGTCCCCCCCACCTTCAACATAGTCTCCATTACTTCAGTGTCCATGTAGTCCACCCAATCGACTTTCTCTTGAACTTCCTTGATCACCACAGTAGGTTTCTCCTTGAAAGTAAGCTTTTCATTGAAGAATATCTCCTAACCCAGATACACTTTTCCATCCATACCTACTCAAAGTTCAAGAAAGCCAAAAAAAGGAAAGTCTCCTCCTTCCTTCTCAAAGTTTCCATTAAGGGTACCAAGTTTTCTTTTGATTCCATCGCAGCCTTCAAAGAATCCCAAACCTTCGTTGGTTAATTGAGTCTTGAAATTGGGGAATTCAGCCACCCCTTTTCCTTCTTTTCCAAGACCCATACCAAGCATATACCCCATGTTCTTCATCATTGCAATCACCCCATGGCTACAATATGGGAGCAAGTCCATAGTATACCTTTCATCCTTCAATTCATAGTCAGCCATGTTCATAAACTCAAAGCCACTCATTTGAAGCTCACTTCCTCCTTTCTTGAGTCCACAGACAAGAGATAGGATTTCACCGTCACTAATTATCACAGCAATACCTCCCTTCCATGAGATTTTCATTTTTTGATGTAGAGAAGAAGGAATAGCTCCAATGAGATGAAACCACGCCCTTCCCAAGAAAAGGTTGTAGTTAAGGGTCACGTCCATCACGTGGAATTCCACAATCATCTCCAATGGAATAATCTTGCAAAGAGCCATGAAAGTTCCCATAACCTTTCTTGAAGTATTGTTATATACCCTAATGGTAAAAGGAGAGGAGATGATTGTCTTCACATCTAGGCCAATTGTGAGAGCAGTCCTAAAAGGGAATACATTCAAAGTAGATCCATTATCAATAAGTATCATTGGAACCTTGGCACCCATGCACTCAATGGTGATTTGCAATGGCCTAGTGTGTAGACATTGCATTTTGTACTCTTTACGACTCGGGCCTCCCGTTCCCAATGATGCTGAATTCTAAGACCTAAGGTCGGTTTAAGGACCAATCAGATGTTAAGTTGACTTGAGAAATGTTAAAATGAAAAATATAATTTTTAATGAGAAAATAAATCTATTTTTGGAAAAATAAGACCAAGTAAACCCTCGCTATGCGCACGCAAGAATCAGCCTGTGCACGCAGTTTTCTGCATGCGTATGTAGGCCCGATCTTATGCATGCATAGCAAATTCCAGAAACTATACAAGGTTTTTTGCATTAATTTTGAGGTTTGGAACAAATCTCACATCATCTGGGAGTCATTCCAAACCCTTATTTTCACACTATAAGTAGCCTTACATGGTATATTTTCATAACACACAGAAATCCCACAGGAAAACACTAAAATTCACTAGAAATAGTGAATCAAAGAGGGAGTTTTTTTTCACAAAATATCCTTAAGTCAATTTTCTTTTGATTATGGCATATTCTGGCCTTGATCTTTAAGTTTAAGATTACTAATCACTCTTTTTGTTAATTGAGAATAAATTTGACTAAGGGGAATGGTCAGAAATCAATCTTGAAGAGCTTTTCTTTGAGGTATTAGTCTAAACCTTTCTTTTCTTTTTTTCTTTTTTTAAATTTTTTATTATTTTTTATGCTTTAATCTTTCTGTTTGCTTTTTTTTTTTTTTTTTGGTTATAATATGTTATAATATGTTATAATATGTTTATGTAGTCTAGGTTTATGTTTTTGTATGTTTGAAAAGCATTTTAGGATGTTAGATTAAGTGTTTTAAGCATCTGTTGTGTTTCTAGGGTTTTTGGGCAGAAACTCATGTATGTATAACCTTGTTTGTGTACGCAGGCTTAGTTATGTGCACACAAGGTTGTTCATGCGTGCGCATGAACTCGCCTAGAAACCCTAATTTTAATTTTAATTTTAATTTTTTTTTGCTTTTGCTTTCACATGTATGCTTTTGTATAGCATCTTTTTCGTATTTCTATACTTTCAAAGCTTCTATTTCACATGTTTAATTGCTTGTTTGCTCTCACATGCTAGAATTAGGGTTTTATTGTTTTAAATACTATGAACATGTATTCACATGTTCATGCATGATGCCATAGGTGCTAAGTTGCTGTAAGCTAAGTAAAGGTAAGTCATGCATTCATAATGCACATGCATGGTTAGGTTTGATGATTTAATTGTGATCTTAGTGCCTTGGGCGATAACATGTTTTGATTGGCTTTGTTTTACCTTGGATATCTAGGATACGATGATAGCGTTTGTAATGAAGCATGATTAGATGTGTGATTAAGGTCTTGTGTTATGATGAATGCCTTGATGCCATGACATATATGCTAGACGTATGATAGGTTGTTTGTTAGATGAATGCTAGGTTATGCCATGATAGATGTATGGTTAGGGATGTTTGATGCCATGTTGATTGTTAGATGTATGTTAATGTGTGTGTGTGTGAGTTAGAATAACAATATTGAGTGTGCCTTTAATAGGGTTAAGACATAAGACACAATAATGGGAAGTCAACCTTAGGATTTCGCATTTTTGGGTGCCTAACACCTTCCTAAGACCGTACCTTAACTCCAAACCCATATCTCTGATAGTAAGATCAAAAGGTCCTCCCACGAGAGGACACTATTGTGAGAGACCGCAAAGTGGGTGCTCTCAAAAAAAGAGATTTGGGTGCTTTAGGCACCTCTCTTTTTGGGTAAGTGTGTGGAGTTGCCATTTATTTTTTATACAAAAAAAGAAAAAGAAAATATAAATACAATTACATATCCAAAATACCTTAAATGTCATTAATTGATAACAAAAGGCACAAATTGGTAGAATAACCTTACAAGGCTTTGGTCCTAGTTACAATCCATGCAAAAGTTACAAAGCTTTGATCCTAGTTACAATCTACCAAAACTAAAGACAAAACATTAATCTACTAACCAAAATCCTAGACTCTAATGACCATTATATACCCCTTTTTATGATGTTGAATGATATGTTGTAACACACATAACAAACACTTGGCAAAATTAATTTAAACAAATTTGTCTTAGGAAAATGACCTCCTCTCAAAGAAAAATCAGATCTGTTTTGCAAGATTAAAAATTGGGGTTTGATGAATAAAAATCAGATCTGTTTTGGTACAGAAAAAAACGAAATTTGATTCGTAAAAAGAAATCAGATCTGTTTTGCAAAGAATAAAAAATAGGATTTGTTTTGTAAAAAATCAGATTTGTTTTGCAAAGATTAAAAAATCGGATTTGATTTGTAAAAAATCAGATATGTTTTTGTAAAGTGTGAAAAGAAGGATTTTGTTAAAAAAATCAGATATGTTTTTTGTAAAGTGTAAAAAGAAAGATTTTGTTAAGAAAAATCATATTTGTTTTTGTAAAGGGTAAAAAGAAATATTTTGTTAAGAAAAATCAGATTTGTTTTATCATTTTTTTTTTTTGTAAATTAAAAAAAAATATGAGATTTGCAAAAGATGACTCATATTCATAATTCAAATCTATTATGCATGCAGCACATATTTAAAAAACTTTGACCTAACTCTTAATTCATTCTTTGAAATTTCAAAATCTGCAATTTTAATTAATAAGAAAAAACCTATTTCAAAAAAAATTATCAGATCTGTATTTAATGAAAATACAGATCTGTTTTGTGGTTGAAAAAAAAAAATCAGATTTGTATTTAATGAAAATACAAATCTGTTTTTTACTCGAAAAAAAAATTCATATCTGTATTTAGTGAAAATACAAATCTGTTTTGTTTTTTTTTTTTTAAATGTTTTGGTGATTATTAGCAAATTTTGAAATCAAAGAAAAAAATTAAAACAAACTATCAACTAAAGAACATGTCAAAGAAAACTCCAACTAAGTATATAAACATGGCAAATATGAATTAAAAACAGGACATAATAAAATCAAACATATTAACCAAATTCATGCAATGAACAATCACAACATATTAATTAATGGAAAAGAAAAACAAAAAGAAGAAAGAAACTAAATACCTCTTGCATAAGCGTGCTCTTCAATAGAGGAATATTTTAGAAATCAAAGAAATTTTCACTTCTTTGAGGTCTAAAATACTTTACTTACAAAAAAGAAGTTCTTAATACCAAGGCTTCTAGAACGTCTTTAACACAAGGGGAGTAGAAAAGTCAGGAAAGATGAGCCCTGAATTCTGACCTTTTTCCTCTATTTATAGAGGTTGAGATGCTTAAAAAATAACCTGAATGAGATTAGATATGAATTGGAACGAGTCCTTATCTCTAAAAATCTGAAAAAGATAAGTTTTATCTCAGTCAGGAGGTTCCTGGGCCAAGCCACACATTTGGGCCAATTGGCACTTGCCATGTGCCAATTGGCAGTCCAAGAGTGATGACAGGCCCTCTTGGGTGCCAGGCCCATGTTTGAGTTTTGGATCGATTTGGACTCCTTTTTTAAGGATTTTTAAGCCGGAAATTGCATCTAGACGAGTTTTTAATCCGTGTTCTAAAAAATTAATCTCTTTTTCTTGATATTTAAGTATTTAAAGTGATAATTATCTTATAGATAAATATTCCAAAAAATACTTAATTATCCACAACTTCTTTGTTATCTGATTATCCACTTAATTCCCATGCAAGCAGGCCTATTTTTGACACTAACCAACAACCAATCACAAAATTATTTAATTAATTTTAATTGTTTAACCAATCAGAATTAATTTAAATTAATCATTCGTGGTTGGTTCCACCCAAACAAAATGCATGCGGACCATGAAAACTTGATCATGTGATATCTTTCAATCCGACAGTCCAGTTTGGAAATCGGACATACTGTCGTAACCATTAGAATCTCAAGATCATTTTTTTGATATGCAATGAATGAATTAATACATGTAATGCAACTTTAAATTTTGGGTATATGAATAGTTACTCTAGCCATCTCCCAAAATTAAATTATGGGTGCAAAATTGAGTGTCTACAGCTATATATATGGTTCCTAGGCCGTTGCCAAAACTAGGTGGCAACTCCCCCCCCCCCCCCCTGCCGTGTCCATATAGTGTGAGTGGCTCCTTCAGGAGGAAGTTCTTTGTCGAAAAATGCAAGGCGAGGATGGGATGGAGCTTCAACTCCCAAGAGAGATAGCACTTCTTACGATGTGGTTTCTATGGGTACCTCCTTCCCATTTAAGGCATCCAAGAGAGCACTATGATGTTTGTGAGTAGCCATTAGCAAGCCACATACAGACACGTGGGCTTAAGTCTTCTTCAATTGAGTCAAAACTCTATCTTCTTCCTCCTTCTCCTCTTTTCCTTTAGGTTTCATGGGCTTAGACCCTTCTCCTATGTCTACTAGGATGACCCTTTTCCAAAAAGGAAGGCTTGTAGTGCTTTATACTCCTAGTACTGTTTGCCACATTATCTTCCACAACCATTTTCTTCAACTCGGTTATCCCTTTGGAAAGTATCCCCCACATAGCCACTGCATTTTTCAAAATCTTATCCTTTTAATCCCATATCCCCTGAACTTCTACCACATTAACCTCTACGATCTCTATCAACCTTGAACAATCCCATTCGATCTCATCTATTTGCACCCAATTTTGATATGAAGGAGGAGTTCGGTGGTAATTGGGCAAGGGGTCTTCCTAATGCTAGGCTTGGTGATGATGTTGGGATTTGGGAGGGTTCCATTGTCTATGAGGTCTTGTATTTTGTGCTTGAGGTGGAAACAGTTGTTGGTTTTATGGCTGGATTTTTGGTGGAAATGGCAATATTCATTGAGGTTCTAAATGGGAGGTACGGGATTGGGCATAGGTGTGGGATCTAGATGCTTGATGAAACCTATGGATGACAAATTTTCATATGCTTGGGTGAGGGTCATTCTTAGGTTGGAAAATTCTCGACGGGCTTTCTTTGTGAAGCTTGGGTAGGCTAAGGTTTGTTGAGGTATGATGGCACTTACATTCACGGGATTAGGTGCTTCAGAAGTAATTACTCCTCCACCATATGTCTTCTTGATCAGGGGTTTGCTTTCACCTTTCTCCAATTGCCATTATTGATGGCATCTTCAATCCTAGTTCCAAAATCACACAATTCCCCAAAAGAACTAATAGGCAATGACAAGAGCCTACTATTATATGGTGGAAGCAAATTCTTGATAATCATGTTGATTTGGTTTTTCTCATTTGGCCTATTGACCATCTTTGATACCTTTCCCTTCAACGTAGTCATATATTCAGAAAATGTCTTCCCCACCCCTTGCTTAGTGGTTTCCAAGTCTCTTAAAGTCACATCAATCATAGTATTGAAGATGAATTGATCCATAAACAACTTCACTAGATCATTCCACACTTTAATCTTGCTTGGATCTAAACTATAGTACCATCTTGACGCACCCCCCGTGAGTGAGAGAGGAAATGCATGCAAAGTTTGCTTCTCATCCAACCCTTTCATTTCAGCAATGCTTAGGTATCTCCTAACATGTTGTTTTGGATCTCCAATTCCATCAAACTTTTCCACATTAGAAATCTTGAATTTTGGACACAATGCGATGGGAGTCTTCGAACTTATGCCTCCCAAGTTATAGAGGCAATCATCCATCCCTTGGGCCTTAGGGAAGGCTAGTTGCCTCTTTTCCATCTTTTCTTTTATAGCCGCAGTCTCTACGGTGAGCTTTTCAAATTGCTTGGTCCTTTCATAGTTAGCCTTGTCTCTTTCATCCCATCCTTCCACTTCTTCATCGTCTGAAATCTCTAAATGTGTGGTCTTTTTTCAACTTGGCTTCTTCTAGCTTGGTGAGGCAACTCCCCATCTTCTTGAGAACATCGCTATGCTCCTCCATTGCTTGGGATATCTTTTGTGCGGTCTCATCGGTAATTGGAGTAGCCATTGTTACTTGAGATGATTTCCCTTCTTGAAATACTTCTTCTTGATATGTGTCCTCAATCTTGACCAAGCATCTTTCGTGCTTGTCTGGGACCTAAATTGGAGTGGGGACGTGTTTACTCGATCTTGGTGGTGCAATGGTGCCTAAAAAGAGGTCCCATCTTTATTAAGTTCATATCCCAATTAAAAGATTATTTTTAACCTTTAGATGTTCTTAGAGAGTCTTTAAGTCCATTTTAATGAATGCCCAATTACAAAATCACTCAATTTCCTCTTGTGAACTTGGCCCCTTGTTTTATTTGGGCTTTAGTCAATTTACAATAATGCTCTCATCTTGCTCTCGTGGGCTTTCATTATAATGTACTTAGAGACTTTCAATCTTTTGTCTCAAATATGGGCCTACAATGTATTCATCACCTTTGGGCTCTTTTTTTTTTTTTTTTTTCTTTTCCCTTTTATTATCATCATTTTTTTTTTAAGTAGCTTTCTAGCTAGAATATATTGTAACCTTTCCTTCAAGGTCCATGAATTTCTCATCATTTTGGGCCTAGGCATGCAACAAAGAGGCCCAAGATTAGGGAATTTCATGTTGACTTGTAGGATGTTGGATGCTAAGTTCATAGCATACTTGTTACCTTAAGCCCAAGGTCCTCTTTTTCAAAAGGCCTTTTGGTTTGGGCTTATGATAGCAATTAGACTATAGTCTTATGAACCTTTCAAGTTAAGATATACCTTTGACCTTTGGGATAAGTTTCTTATATGTGAGAACCTTTTTTCTTTTACCCCAAAATGTCTTAGGGTATGCCATAACTTTTGAGTCATCCTTCAATTTTATACCTTTATTTTTCCTTTAGATATAGGTGAACACAAGATATATGGTTGAACAAACAAGAGATATAAAGGGTATCCTCTTTTGATGGGATCTAGGATCTCTCTAACTGTGGGTGGGCTCCCTAAAGCTAAAAGGATAGATAAGGAGGTCATTCACAACTAGGTGGGCCATGATTCCAACCGAGAGCCTAACTGGACCTTTGTGGATTGGTGGCAAACTGTTATCGTACTCAAAAACCATCATAGGCAATGACACACATTGTGAGTTAGTGGGATGAACTTCAAAAGACTTTGGCCCGAATGGAGCATACTTATCTTCCCACTTATCCCCAACCGAGGTAAAAGGGAGAAAAGAACCAAGCGAAGTGTGTGCAAACAAGTATTGAACAAGCCCTTATTAAGATTAAGAAATAGGACACATTGGAATCAAACTTTCTATCCCTAGTGGAGTCACCACTGTGGGTGCAAACAGGAGAGTACACCTTGGCAGAGTGGATTGGGACGTAGAAACACAATGAGTCACCACCTAGTTTTTTGGTTTAGGAACCATGAATATAGCGCCCTTACGTGGAAGAACTGATCTTACTACTAGAGTATGGGTTTGAAGTTTAGGTACGATTTTAAGAAGGTGTTAGGCATCCAAAATTGCCCAATTCGTGGGTCAGCTTCCGCTCATTATGTCCTACGTCTTAATCCTATTAAAGGCACATCCAACATTGCACCTTAACACACACACACACACACACACTAGCTTACATCTAAGCATACAACATGGCATTTTATCCCAAACCTAACATACATCCATCATGTGTATCAACACATTACGAACCCTAGCATACATCTATCATCAAGGTCAAGGTAGAGCATAGGCATGGCAGCAAACAAACATACATCATATCTAAGGTAAGAAACACATAAAGAACCAAACAAATATGTTAATGAAAATCTCATCCATGTTCATCATCCAAACAAAATCATATTCAAATCAATGCATGTTCATGTGAATGCATGTCTTACCTCATTTACCCCACTATATCACAACATCTATGGCATCAATGCATGATCATATTAATGCATGTTTATGGTGTTAAAGCAAGAAAAGAAAAGAAAGCCTAATCTAGCATGTTAAAGCAAACAAGTATACAAACAGAGAAATAGTGACTTAAAAACATGACAAAAGGATCAAAATAGAAGTATATTATATGAAAGGAACAAAGAAATAGAAACATAAAAACTTGAATTAGAGTTTCGGGGTATGAGTATACGTGTGCATACATAGGCCTACGTACGCAGGCCAAATGTATGCATACGCATACTTCAAGCTTGTGTATGCATGCAGAAGCATGCACACCTAGACATGCCTTAAACCCTAACCTAGCAACATAGCAACACAGAAAACAGAGCATAACTTAAATCTAACAACATAACATGCATAAAACAGAAAGACTAAGTAAAACTAAACCTAAACAAACATATCTAAACATAAACAAAGCAAGGAAACAAGATTAAAAACAAGATTAAAGCAGAAATGCAAGAAAAGAGTTTTGAACTTAATACCTCAAACAATAAGCTTTTCAAGCTTGATTTTGACCATTCCCCTTAGTCAATCTATTCATAACCAAACAAAAATGATTAGTAAACTTCAAAACTCGAGGATCAAGACTAGAAAAGGTCCCAATCAAAATAAAATTGACTTGAGGATGTTTTGTGAAAAACTCCTTCTTTGATTCACTATTTCTAGTGAATCTTTGATTTTCCCTAAGGATTTTCTATGTGTTTTGAAAAGGTGCCATATTTGGCTTTATATAGTGAGAAAATAGGGGGTTTGGAATGGCTCCCAGACATTGTAGGATTCGTTCCAAACATCAACATTAATGCAAAATACTTGTTTTTCATAGGTTTTTGAAACCCTAGTTGCATGTGTAGGTTTGTGCTTGCGTACGCATGCATCATACCTATGTACGTAGGTTCTGGCTTGCGTATGCAAGCCGAAAGTTTCCTTGGCCTTTTACTTTCCAAAAATAGATTTATTTGCTCATGAAAAATTATATTTTCCATTTAAACACCTCTCAAGTCAATTTGTAATTTGATTGGGCCCTAAACAAACCTTGAGCCTTAGAATTTCGACATCATTGGGGAATGGAGGCCCGAGTCGTAAGAGGTACAAAATGCGGTGTCTACACCCATCACCACCATTAACACAAAAACCCAGCCACCACCATTAACACAAAAACCCAGTCATTACCACCCCGATCCACCACCACGAAACAACCCACAATCCACCACCACCTTGATCTGCCACCTCTACCACGACCCACCCAATTTTGCCACCCCGTGACCTCGTAGAACACCATACCACCACCACCATGACGTTGCCACTCTGATCTCCCCCAAAACTAGGCCACCACTGCACACTGAGAAAGACAAAGAGTGGAAGATAGAGTGATGGAGAACGGGAGTGAGGGAGAGAGGACTGAAGGTGAGGGAGAGAGAGAATCAAAGAGAGAAATGAGCACGGAGAGAGAGAGATAGTGGGAGATGTGTGAGACAATGGGAGACGTGTGAGTGGAAGGAGAGAGAATAAACTAATTAAAAATTATACAATTGTGCTATAGTACCCTCATACATATAAGAGGTTACTGTAGCATAATTGTAAAAAGTTTTACAATTGGAAGCCCAGGTAATGCATGTTTTTGTGCTTTAATGCTAAAATATAGCAACATATACCATATGCAAGACCGGTTACTGATACTCTTATAGTGAAAAGAACCAAAATCCCCCTCGAAATCCCATCCAAAATAAATAAATAAATAATCCACCTCAATCGTGACCAATCAACTATCTACAATCTGGAATTTTCATGCATCTAGTATTTTAGTCCTTTAAAAATAAATGCTTAGTTTAGTTAAGATTTACTATGCTCTTTAAATATTCACCAAAAAAAAAAAAAATAGAATAGATTTTCTTTCATCATTTTTTTTCGGTGCTAAATTACAAATTACACCATTATTTAGACCAAAATTTATTTCAGGTTTTTAACTTCATTTTCATTCATTTGAGTTATCTAACTTTCAAACTTATTTAATTCACATCCTTTGATTTATGTAAAAAATAGACCCTAATTTTTTTGTTTGCCTAAAAAATATCATTCACATGTTATGTAGAATAGATCAATGTTTTCATAACACGTATTCTTGTAAAAAATTGCGTTTAGAGTTTTCTTGCATTAGTTAATCCGTGATCTTTCTTACTTATTTTGCTATCCGTATTTTATATTCACGACATCTTATCGTGATTTTGTAAGTCAAACTAAGATGCATCATGCAAGTAAAGGATATTATATAGGAGTTATCTTTATGTTGTTTTGGATCTATTTTTATCATTATTATATGTTGGAATAGATAATTTATTTATCTTGGTCATTGTACCCTAAAACTCAAATTTAGGTTGGGTGATGTGAGTGCTTAACTCCTTCCCACATAGTAACTTATCATTAATAGTAATCTTTGGTTTTTCATGTAATTTTACTGTTAATTTGTTTTTTTGTTTGTTTGTTTTTTAATATATTGTAACTAGGAAATATAGTCTTGTAATGTTTATTTTTTTAGGTTGTATTTCAGATCAAAGCCAAGTAATTATTCAAGCAATTTTTGTAATATTACTTTTATCATTAAAGATTTACTTTTGTAAGGTTTCTTGGTTTTTACCTTTTAATAAAATTAAGTGGTGACTCCATTGTAAGTCCCTTAACTTAAGGTAAACAATCTTTGACAATTGAATCTCTACCTATATATATATATATATATATACACACTCAACTATAGTTGTGGTAGAGGTTTATCCCTAACCTAAATACAAAATTTGTACCCACGTCACAATTCTCACATCTACAAGGTTCTCTCTCTCTTTCATCAATTTTCTAAATGCCTTTTTTGATGATTTTGGAGAGAAAAATGGCTTAAGAAATTTAAATCTCTCTCATCCCTCTATCTCAAAGTATTTGAATTCATGTTTGTGTGACTCTCTCATCTTTGCTACTGTTTTTCTTTGTTCCTATTATTTGTTTGGAGATTTTTCTCAAGCCTATAATAATTAAATTTTCACAATTAAATTGGTATTAGAGTTTCTATTTTACAACAAATTGGAATCTAAGCTAAGGTTCACTACCCAGGCATTTGAATTTGTTCTCTTTAGAGATTTTGCTGCTTGGGTTGTGGATATAATTATTGGAAGAACATTTTCAGCAGAAGCCTAGGAAAAGATTAATAGACAAACTTTTGGTACTATTTTCAGGTGCATTTGGCGTCTATTGGCACATTTGAAGGTAGCTTGCGATGATATGCACTTTATTCTTTTGGTTGGGCTCTAATTTGTATTTGATGTCGTCTTCAAGTGCATTTCACAATTGTTGGGGCATTTGAAGGTAGCTTGGGTTTATTTGACTTTGTTTTGGTTAGTCTCTAATTTGGTTTTGATACTTGAAACATTTGTTGCTTAAGCGAAGTCTTTTCAAGGTAGAGAGAGGAATTTGATGAACAATTAATGGTGCTCTGCAAATTTCACCAAGGTGGAGACTTGTTATAAAGTTGATCTAAATTTGGAACTCTTGCTCTATGAAAATTAAGTTAAGGTGGAGAATTGTCAGAAATGTTCTAAAGTTCCCAATTTGATTATGTTTGGGTTTTCTTGGTATGGAAAGGAAGTTTATTCCTTGTTAAAATTTTTGTCTACGAAGGAATGTAGTCCTTATCTACTAAGAAAATGTATTCTTTGTTAACCAAGGAATAGATATGGTGGCTTTGCACAAAGATCTTCCCACATGAGGAGAGACTTTTAATTAGTTTGAAAGAGCTCTAAGGAAATATATTTATTTATTTATTTTTTAATTTGAGTCTTCCTTACACTTTGTAATCTGTATTTGATATAGTGAATTCATCCCTTACTACTTAGGAACGTAGGCTATCACAAAACCACATAAATCTTTGTAGTTCTTTTCTTGTGTGTGATCGTGTCTATTTTTTCACAACACTTACAATACACACATGCATGGGTCGCCATTTGGGGGCGGTTAAGAAAGAAACTAACTTCCCATAAAAATAATAATAATGATAATAAGAAAGAAATAAATTGACTAATTATCAATTGTCTAAACACATTATTAATAAAAATTTTGTAGTGTGTTTGTATATATATATATATATATATATATATCCTGATTCAGTGCTTTCATTTTTGGCTCATGAGCATTATATATCCAAAATCAATTTAAATTTAGATGGTAGGAAAAACGTTAATAATGGTTGAAGGGAGCCATATATGTGAGAGTTAAGTACCGGGTTTTTGGTTGTATTATTAGTGCATTAAAATCACGTAGGTATCTCGATTTAGGAAGTTTCCTTCGAAAAGAACCACATAAAACAAGGAATGGCCAACAAAACCAAACCACATCCAAGAACAAGGCTACGGATAAAACATACAACCATTTCTAGCTAAAAGCAATGTAACCCATAAATTCCACAATCATTCACTTCTAGATAAGAGAGCAGTTAGGGAAGGATGTCATCTATAGCATTGATTAAAAACTTTGGCCCTAGTTTCATTGTTTGTCTTCCAAGTCTTGTTCTATTTACACTATACCGTACCTACTGGCTTATTTGTTTTATTCAAATTTTTTCTTAGTTTCTATCATTACATACATGCTCGGGCAAAGGGACATTCAATGTGTCTTGGGACATTGATCAAACAAAATCTTAGTTTATTTAATTTCTCTTTGACCGTGGTAATTATTATTGGGTAAATTCACATTTAAACCGACAAAAAAGACTAATCTGTGTCGTGGTTGATGAATGTTTGCTGGAGAGATCTATAAGTGAATCTGACCATGTATTTTTTTAAATCATTATTTTTTCGATTAAGTCAAAAGATAAATGTATATAATTCTGAGGACAGTACTGTCTGTCGGGCATTACACTCTCAATAAAAGTAGTAATGGTTATTTTGTGAGTTTCACATTCTATAAAACAATGGCTACTTTGTGGTTTCAATTGGTTCTAATGTGTGTGTGTGTATATATATATATATATATGACTTGGATAAGAATTACCACTCCGACACACGTTGATCCAAATCTTGAATATGATTATTCAGTTACAACCTCAAATTAAAGATTCTTACCATTGATGTTCATCGGTCATGCAATAGACACATTTAATTAAACGAAGAAGAAGATGAAGAAGAATATATATAGGTACTACAAGTGAATCTGACAATAGACACAGTGTATAGATGTATAATTTGATAGAAATAGTAACATTTTATTACACACACTTGACAACAACAAGAAGGAAGTACAAATGATAGTCGTTGTGGGTAGTGAGTGAAAATGTGAAATTCTTAGCGTACTTTACGGGTTTCTTCTTGTATTCTTTCAATAATGAAACTATGCTCAGCAAGAATAGAGAACAGTGCTTTGTAAGATGAGTCCAACAAGAAAAACAACTCTCCATGACACACTCCAAAGTCTAAAATACAATACTGTGGGGAGCCTCCGTGCATAGAAACTTTTTTTTTTTTTTTTTAATATTATAAATCTAATGTCAATTCAAACCTTTTCTCCCAAATCAGGCTTGTGTCTTTATGATATTTTATTATACGCTTTTTGTTTCGAAGTACTTGGTTGTGGGGGGTGGGGTTCCTTTCCAGGTTAAACTCCAACTCCATAAGACAATCGAATTCGAATAACCAGCCAAGGCTGACCATTATCTCAAAGGTCGTCCTTTGGTTTGGTGGGTAACCGAATTACATTAGTTTTTTATAGGGAACATTTTTCACCAGCCAGAAAATTTTTCTAACACCCTAGAGACTTTAGTCACCAAAAGCACCATCAGCTTACCAAAAGAGTTTTTGGTCACCAAAAGCATTATGAGCTTATTAAAAGAGTTTTTGATCACCAAAAGCATTGTCGGTCACATAGGGAGTGTGGTACCATGCGCCACACTCCGCCCTGATGGTCATCACGTATCAAGAGGTTGTCAGGTAACCATGGGTCGTCAGGGACCTAGGAGTTATCAAGTACCTTCCTTGACACCAGGCGACACACTCCGCCCTGATGGTCATCACGCATCAAAGGGTCGTCAGGTACCTTCCTTGACACCGCGCGACACACTCTACCCTGACGATTATCATGTATCAATGGATCGTAAAACCCATGGGTCATCAGGGACCTAAGGGTCGTCAGGTACCTTCCTTGACACCAGGCGACACACTCTGCCCTGACAATCGTCATGTATCAATAGGTCGTCAGGTACCTAGGGGTCATTAGGGAACTAGGGGTCGTTAGGTACCTTCCCTAACACCACGCTACACACTCCATCTTGACGGTCGTCACGTATCAATGGATCGTCAGGTACCCATAGGTCGTCAGGGACCTAGGGGTTGTCAGGTGCCTTCCTTGACACTAGGCAACACATTTTGCCTTGACGGTCGTCACGTATCAATGGGTCGTCAGGGACCTAGGAGTCGTCAAGTACCTTCCTTGACACCATGCGACACACTTCGCCCTGACGGTCATTAGGTATCAAGGGGTTGTTAGGTACCTTCTCTGATAGCATGCAACACATTCTGCCCTAACGGTCGTCACGTATTAAGGGGTCGTCAGGTACCTTCCCTGACATCATGCAACATACTCCGCCCTACAGGTACCTTCCCTGACATCATGCAACATACTCCGCCCTAACGGTCGTCACATATCAATAGGTCGTCAGGGACCTAGGGGTTGTCAAGGACCTAGGGGTCATCAGGTACCTACCCTGATACCACGAGACACATTTCGCCCTGATCGTCGTCATGTATCAAGGGGTCGTTAGGTACCCTACTCATCGCCCAGAACATGTAGACACTAACTTGTCTAAACCGGTGAGACACTTTTGACAAATGACCTACTATACTTGTCCAATCAACAAACCCACTTGCACAATAATAAAGGTCTTTTCGCCCAATAAAGTCCTTCGAGCACTTGGCCTATCAAGATGGAATACTCCGCCATTGACCCGTCAAGGTATATGCCTCTTTTAGTGGGACACACCAACTACTAACCCATTAGGATGAACTCCTCATTTGACTTCCTTGAAGTCTCTGCAAATCAGTTTCCCATGTGCCCGAAAGATGGTTGCATATGTACTCGATAGATGTTCATGTTTTATCCTCCGTATTCATACCGATGGACGGATGGTCATACCGACGGTTGAGTAACTAGGTCCTACAAACCTTTATCTATTCTCCACTCATGCATCCCTATATGGAAAGAACTTGCGCGCCACGCCCAAAGACCATACTCCACGCTCGTGTCTTCCCTACATGGTAAGAAAAGCCCAAGATCTCGAGGCCTTAACTCCAAATCTTCTTTGCAAGGAAAAACCCTACATTCAAGGGATCTTGAGCTCTACACCACTATATAAGCACATGGCCTCGTCTTCCTTAAGGTACAAGCAATTTCCTAGCTCTTACACTTTTGAATTATTGGAGATTCTTTTATCACTCACTTAACCTTTGAAGAGTCTTTGGTCGGCACCTCACCGGTGCTCTCTGTAGGTTTTTCATCTTCTTTGTTCTTCAAGTGCCTCATTCGACACATGTGGACGATCAACTCACTGATGATTTTATGCACCATCAGTTTTAGTTATTAAATCTAGTGACATAACTTTGTGCTTCCTCAACCTCAAAGTCACAACTTGTAAGTAGTAAATAAAATCATAAAAGTGATGTTACATTGGATCTAACTTGTCATCCTAACAAATTGAGGTAAAAGTTATCTCCACATAAATGGTTTTTTTATTTTTTTTTATTTTTTATTTTTTTATGCTAATCTCCACACAAATGTTGTTATTTATATGTTACACCCACAACAAATAATACAACTTTTTTCCGCATCTTAAGTAGCAAATTAAAATAGTATAATATTACTTTCACATGAGAGTACAATTGACATCACATTTAGTTTACATCAATTATAAGATGGAATGGACTAATTGTACATTTATATGTTATTTGAAGGGAAAACATGAGATGGTGTGATATAGTTTTTCTGGTGTCATAATAAGGAAAAGCTTTTATATTCTTATATATTTTTTTCTATTATATTTATTTGGATATGCATGTGCAAGTGAGTCCAAACCTTTAAATTTAAGCTTCTGAATTAAATGATGTTTCAATATGCCTAAAGACAAAGTTTAACTTCAAACATGTTTGAAGCTATTTTTTCCAACCCATTACATGACAATTTATAAGACTATTCATACATTATATTTAAACAAGTCACACAACTCATTAAAATAGTTATATGACTAAACTACACACGAATAATCTCTTTAACCGCCATATAATAGGTTGGAGCAAGATTGCTCCAAACATGTTAATTTGGAGCCAAATCTTTTCCTATGCCTAAGGTCTTTTCATTCGAAAGATTACAGAGTGGAACAACTCATCACTTGTGCGTGGTCACTCAAAAGACTACAGGCTATAGCAAATTATTTTCATTGTGTGTGTGTATGCGAGTGCATGCGTGTGTGTTGTGCTCCAAGTTTCCCAAATGTCTTGCTTCAACTTTTTAATACTTGACAAGAGACGGGTTTTTGAATCAACTTGGAATCATGTGGACTAACAATACTACATTGTAAGTCAACAATTGTTGCATTTGAGATTTATTGTCTATATGTGCCATTTGTAGGGGAGTTAATATATGAATTCTTTTTGTTAGAGATATATTAGCCTAATAGTATAGGCCCAAGCTCAATCATACTTTGTATGCAAGTCAAGTTTCTTACTTGTACAATAAGTCTATTAACCATAATTAGATTAGGGTTTAGCCTACTATATATATCCATGTTGAGTTCATTGTAACACAAGATTTGTACTTCACTCTTTTAATAAGATGTAGCATTTATGAGTTTACTCCGTGGATGTAGATTATCAGGCTGAACCACGTAATCTTCATATTCTTGAGTTACTCTCTATTTTATGCTTCTTCTTTTGCATCTATTTTGACATATTTAACACTTTCACTACATCCTTAAATTAGTTCTGAAAAATAGACTAACTTAAATATATATATATATATATATATATATCTAAACTAGAGTAACCTAACTATTTACTACTCGTCACTTCCATTTGAAAGTAAAATGAACTAATCTTCATAGGGAGTATTCAAAGGTTAGATCATGTCAAATTTGATATGAACTCGTCATTCAATTCTATTATGTCGAGTGACAAAAGGAATCACCTAATGCTATTGAATAAGAAGCAATTGATTTGGAAATAACATTCATGTCCAAGTTTAATTAAAAACTTTGGCAACAATTGAAACTTAAATAAAAAAAAATTAAAAAAAAAAACTAAAAATTAAGTGTGTTTGGCTCTAAATTAAAAAGTTAGTTTATTTTACTATTCAACTTATTTTGCTACTATTCATGGATCCCATTACATTTTTTGGTAATATTCATGAGTCTCACTATACTATTTTAGTTTACTTTTACTTTTATTTACAATACTTTCATAAAAAAGTTTTCAGTTTTACCAAAATAAGCAGATCCTAAATAGAACCTAAATAACACTTGTAATCACGAATATAAAAAAATAAAAATAAAAATTGTGTACTTAAGCTAATCGAAATAATCGAATATATGTAAATCACTCAAGATATAAATTATATTCTTAATTATATTAATTTTAACAATTTACAATCACTATCTTCTTAAAGATATGTAATATAATTAAAACTAATTTTCAGAGTAATTACTAAACCATATTATTATAAATATTATACATGAGTCAAAAATATTTATGACTAAATTACAAATTACATCCTTAAATTTTGACCAAAATTTAATTCAACACTCTAATTTCGCTTTCATTTAATTGAGTTCTTTAAGTTTTAAGTTTATTCAATTAAATCCTCCTGTTAGTCTCCACCAAAAGAGCTCCATTAGAGACTCTCTAAGCGACGCAGTTTATATATATATTTTAAGTTTTTTAATTAAAAAATATGAAAATTCAATAATAAAAAAATATATTTAAGACCATAAAATAAATAAAATTTATGAAAAAAAAAATGCTAGTTTGATTGGATTTTAAAAAATACATATGAGAATAAATAAATAAATAATTTGGTACCTAATACGACCAACGACTATGATAAGACAAAATATGCCACCAGACGCCCCTATTCAACCCGTCAGCCTGGAGCTTATAAGGGGCATTGAGGTGGCTGACGGCCTTTTATATGGCTGAAGGGTATGAAAGGGGTCGACGAGACTTCATGGTTGAAGGACATAAGGTGCGCTGACGGGCCCTAGGCTGACAGTTAAACAAAACCGTGGCTTGGCCACCACACATAAAACTATAAAAGGATGACTTGTATTCCTCATTCAATATTAGAGTCCTATAAGGAAAGGATTCCGCGATCCGCGCCCATGGGAATCCCTATAAGGAAAAGACTTCTACTCCAAGGAAAAAGGTCAACCCTCAACTACTATAAAAGCCTAATATTCTCATAAATCGAGGTACGCATAATTAACCCCTCTCTAACACTCTAGAGTTGAAAAGAAGTTCTAACTTGACCTTCGGAGGGTATTTGGCCGACACCACACCGATGCTCTCTGTTAGGTCCTCTTCTCTTTGTGCAGGTATCGTTTCGAAGGTACGAGTATCGTGTAACTCACTGTTGATATTTTCGGCATCATCAGATTACAAAGTAGAAATATGCTATGGAAGATAGGTTCAATATCCCCAATCTTCTTGTTCTATGACGTGAAGAACAAGAACCACACTTCGAACTACTCCCTGACAATGTCGTCAAAGATGAGCTCCAAGAGATAGGCCCCAGCTATGACTGCTCTTTGAGCCCAACTCGGACCGATCTCGTCCATCCATTTCTTTTGACCCAACTCAAACTCTTTTGGCATGTTAGGTAGTGGGTTGATTGAATTTGTGTATGTCAGATTCAAATTCAACCCAATGGAAGAGCGGTGGAGGCAGCATATCAGTCTTCGAATTCAACTGTGGGTGACACCTCTGTAGTTTTGACTCCCATTCCATCTCTTGCTACATTCATATACTAATTTCCACTTTAGACATCCCCTAGGATTACATTTGAAGGTTCTCAATTTTGGTCACAACTCACAACCTTAGTCCTTAGGTATTCCATCTTTAATCTGAGTCTCTTTGTCTCCTTTGTTAAAAGTAAAGCTCATTTTGAGCACCAATACTTATCTAGGTTTCTTCTTGCCTCTCTAAAACTTTGTTGATTTTGGTCACTCTTTCTTCCCAAAGTCTAAATTCATTTCAGGGTTTTCTTGATATACTTGAATATAATCTTGTTTTGGCCCAAATACTAATCTGGGTTTTATTTCATATTGAATTCAATCCGGCGTTTTTGGATTTTGTCAAAAGATTTATAATTTAGCAATGATTGAATTTTTGAATATATTGACTGACTTTGTGTAGATACTTTTATTTATTTTATTTTGTATATATTGATTGAATTTGTGTAGAATTTTTTTGTATAGTTTGGGTGAATCTGTGTATGTTGAGAGTAGGCTTTTATTTTATTTTTCCTCATCTATGTGTTCTATTCATTTGGAAAATATATAAAAATAAAAAATTCCTATAAAATATATTTTTTTTATTTTTTCATATATATTTTTATTAAATAATTTTAAAAAATCAAAACTATGTCATTTTTTAGAAGACTAACGATACAATTTTGACAGAAATACAAGAGATCTTTAATTGAATAAATTTGAAATATAGAAGACTCAATTAAACAAAAGTGAAGTTAGATGATTGAATTGAATTGAATTTTGGTCAAAATTAAGGAATATATGTAATTTATCTTTTATATATATGTGTGTGTATGTGTAGCATATTTTTGCACCTCATGGGATACAGACTAATTATAATTAATATTTTTTTTTTTTGAGGAAAATTATAATTAATAATTAGGGAAGTGATATCTCTAATTCTTATTGTAATTATCGGAGAAAAAAAATGCAGAAGAAGAAGAGTATATACAGTGACTTAACGATTAGGATTAGCGTGATTGAAGGAAAAGCTTAGATTACATTCTACATAATCTTTTAACTTTTTTCATAGAGTCAATGGAAAACCCCCTTTTTCTCCTTGACATAAATCCAAACTTGACTGAAGTGAAGAAATCTTTCCCAGTAATATATCACTAATTTCATATGAATAGACACATGTTGCAGTGTCACTTCATTCTTCTTCTTTTTTTTCTTTTTTCTTTTTTGAGAGGTGGAAGAGGACACCACTATTTGATTTAAGGGCTTATTGTAGAAAACTATTTTACCTAACAAACCAATTAGTCTTTTTTTAGAAACAAACACACATGAATAAGGAGAGGAAAAAATGTTATAACATAAAGATATACCATAACTTCACTCAAAAGTCACGATAACTTCTAAGGGAATGTGAGGCAAATTATACTATATACAATACACTCTCTTAAGCAATATGAGGCAATTATCCATCCTTTTTTTTTTTTTTTAGAAACAAACACACACACAAGAAAGAGATAAATAGGTTCTAACACAAAGACATACCGTAATTCCACTTAAACCAATTAGTCAAACAGTTGAAACTACTCAATTGTTGCAAAGATTAAGCAAGAATTTAGTTAATTGAAAATGTATATTTTGTAAGAAACGGAAATTATTTTAATTGTTATGAAGTAATGTACTTTTCTCTTAAACCCTACTAATGAATGGTATGAGACCACCTCTACAATAATAGTAGAGATTCTCACTACTTGAACCAATAATATGAGTCTCATATGATAATGAACTACAAGAGCTTCCCACTTCTAACTACTAAGCAACTCCCACAAGTGATCACTATTCATGAGAGAGAGTAAGGACTATTGCTCCTGGAAAAATTAAATAATTACATTATAAGAGAAAAGTTTGCACCTTAAAATTGTAAAGAACCATGATCGATATATCTTGTGTTATCTCTACTGATAGGAAAAATCATAGTTTAGACAAAACCTTTTTTTTTTTTCCTTACACAAGACGCTAAGCTGGATATTAAATTTGTTTGAAAAAAAAAAAAGAACACTTACAGCCTCTGTAGTCTATTCTAGAAGTAGATATGGTCCACTACCTTATTGTAAATGTTACAACAACATAGAGTTGCAGACTATATATCTATATTCATGCACAGCTAAACTATGCAATCCCCAAAGTTCACAACGGCCCTAAACGAAAGAAAGTCTTTGAAATATGCAAACAAGAGGAAAAACAAAAGCAACAACAAACAACAAATCTGCTTAACCCGAAAACAGTATTTGAAAACAACAAAAAGAAAAAGCATAAAGCATTGGTTCCAGTTCTTTGCCTTTGAACCTTTTCCTTTTGGCCCCTTCTCTCCTCTCATTGATACCCCCACCTCACTCTCTCCCACACACAAACTATCTAAACCCCACCCCTTTTATTTTTTTTCTCTAAAACTCTTCATTAAACAAATCAATACATAAATAATATATATATATATATATATATATTCTAAATCTCCGCAACAATAGATCTATTTTCCTTTATAAATAAGAAAATTAGGACCGTTTCACATCAAAATTTGTCATGCTCAATGTGAACATTTTTTTTTAGGTGTAAGGCACCTAGCTAGTATATAAATTGTCTATATTTTACTCATAATGCGTATAAATCACAGCCTATAAACTTTGTCAAGTATACTGTTCAGGGTTTAAATTTCTATTCCTAACTATGAATACTATTAATGGTAAATAATAATAATAATAATAATAATAATAATAATAATAATTATTATTATTATTATTATCATCCAAAAACTCTCTGTCTCTCTCAAGTCAAATCCCTTAAACCTCACTGTACTAGTACAAATACTAAACATTGCTCCAATATATATACATATATAATCTGTTACTCTCTCACAAGACTCTTACTCTTCTTCTGTGTCTTTCACGCACATTCACATTAATTAGAGAGTAGCTAGGCGCGCACACACACACACAAATAAGAACATCTCTCTGTCTCTGTCTCTGTCTCTGTCTTTCAAGTTGAACGGACCTAACTAGCTAGCTGATCACTTCTTAACCCAGAAATCTGTATAGTGAAAGCCATGCAGCAAATGAAAGTAGAAGAGAAAGAGAAAGAGAAAGAGAAAAAGCCGAAGTTCCAAATGAACGACCACATAGACATCCTCATAGAGGTGCTGAAACGCCTCGACGGCCCTTCACTCGGCGTCGCCGCCTGTGTCTGCCGCCTCTGGTGCACTCTCACTCGCTCAGACTCCCTCTGGGAACATCTCTGCTTCCGCCACGTCTCCTCTCCACCTCCTTCCTCTGTACGACCTGTCGTCGTCGCCCTCGGTGGCTACAAACGCCTCTACATGGTCTGCGTTAGACCCGTACTGAGTAGACTCCGAAACTCCGACTCTGAACTCGTCTGGACTCGTGACGAGGTGCAACTCTCACTCTCTTTGTTCTGTGTTGATTATTACGAAAGGAGACTCGGTGGTGGTGCCACTTCAGCTTCCTCCCTCATGTTCCTCTGCAACCCTATCAACGTCTAATTTTTTTTTTCCCCCTCTTTTGAAAAGGTATTATTATAATAATTATTTATTTTTTTTCATTAGATTTATTATTTGGGACAAAATAAAAATGACTAGGGTAGTTTGTTTTTTTCTATGGGTCTTGTTAATGGGTGTCTAAATGCACTTGTTAAGATAAGATTTAATAATATATAGTTATCTTTTGTTTAAAGTCCAGCTATTTATTACTGAATTATGTGTAAGTTTTTATTTTAAGTTATTAAAATGTGAAAAAAAAAAAAAATTTATAGTTTGAGATGTAATTGCAAATTGAGTGAGCTATGAAAGACCAAATTTCTGAGAATAAATTTATATGGGCACGACAATGGAAGATTTGGAAACTTAGCTGGCCACTTGAGTTTGAAAGTGAAGGTTCAGAGTGGCAATATTCAAAGAATAAAATGCTCTTTCTTTTTGTCTCTATTAGACAAGATAATCTTTGTCTTAGCCTACAAGCTGGTCCCAAAGTGGTGAAAATTGGAATAAAATAAAATGAAAAATAATGTTCTTCTGATCTTTCTCCCAAATTTTGAATTTTATAAAGCAGTTGAGAGCAGATTGTAAGTGTCATTGCTTCTCACCTTCAACAAGCAAATTACTCTCCCTCTCTAGGCTTTGGCAGCATTTTCATTTGGTTTGACTTTTCTTGAACATTGGGTTTGAATTTTATGACACTATTATTTTTATTTTTATTTTTTTTGTTTTTGGGGGGGGGGGGGGTGGGTTGTGAAAGACTCACTATTTTTATAGTTAGCATTTAGGTTGACAGCCATTTTCCATGTCTCAATATTCTTATTTTATTTCTTTGATATTTGGAAATGTAGTTTATTATTAATACATAATTTAATGATGATGATAATATCTTAATTGTCTTCTATCTCTCTTATCTCTTCCATAAAATGTGAGATAGTATGGTCTCAAATTTCTGATTGGGACCAGACAAAATGAGCCAACTTGCATCTTACCATTGACTTAATTTTATTATGTTAAACTCGATCCCTAGCTATCTTCAAACCAACCACAGCTTTTGGTTTGTTTTTTTCCAGCTTGTTGTGTTATGAATCTGGATACATTTTACTTTAGGAGGCAGATAAAGGTTTAATAATCACACGACTAGAAATAGAAAAGAATGCAATGCCAATGTGCTACTGCTAGCTGCTGCAAATTAAAGGAGGAATAAGCTCTCTCTCATCAATTGATAATGATTCAATTCATGACAAATCGTAAGATTAGATATTGGTGTCACGAATGTCTTCTTGTCATCCATACAATATATATGAATATGACGCAAACTCATGACGATCCATCCCCGCATTAAAGATATTGTTTGTGCTGTGCTGCCACGGTTCCATCCATATATAATCAACAACGTTTGGGGTTTCACATTGAAAATAATAATACTAATAAGATGTCAAATACCATTTTGGAAGTAACATTTATTTAGCTAGGGCCCCATTTGCATTTGGTATATATATATATCATATGCAGCTAGTATATATAACTTATTGAGGCAGCACAGTTGATTTTAAGTAAAGAGAACTTTTGGTTTTGGAATGGAAAGACGTCAGATCTACCTACTTTACCACAGCCATAAATATATACTTTGCTTAATCCACAGGATACCTTGAATGCAAAAATACAAAAAGGAATCCTATGTTGATATTTAATTGATGTACAATATACTGATAAAAATCTTTTCTTTTTTGTTGCCTTTGAACCATGTTTGCCCAATTTCTGAATTCAATTGGAGATTCATAAATCATAGGAGCCTCCTACTTGTTAGTCATGCAGGATCGCATGTTATTCGTATTGTATGCCATCTTTATCAAATTAAGCATACTTAATTTAAGCACACTATCCTCTCCTGTATCATGTCATGTTATGTTAGTGCCTCTAGTCCAATTATAGACTAGACTACCATCCACTTATAGAATAAGAAGAATGTTTACATATTAGAAACACCCCCAACCAATAGAACACAACAAATCCACTCTAATCTAAGCAACTTGACACAAAATCGTCATACACTGAATCAAAAACATACAGTTTAATGAAAATACTATTATAACCTCATTTTAGTTTACCAAAATAAAATAATAAAAAAAATAAAAAAAATAAAAAGAGGAAAGGAAACCTTTACCTTTTAAAAAAAAAATAATTAATGAAATCCTCTCTCTCTCCAAAAATAAGAAGTTTTTTTTTTTTTTTTTTTTGAGAATCCAAAAATAAGCAAGTAGTAGTAATAAATAAAATAATAAAATGAAAAAGATAACACAAAGTCTACTTCTATTCTACCCACTACCAAACACACACACACACAAAAGAAAAAAAAAAAAAAAAAAAAAGAGGAAAGAGGGGATCTACACAACACAACACACCACAGCGCACAATAGCACTATCCCACCATTAAATCCCCCATTAACACACCGTTTACATTACTCCCACTCAAAAATAACCTCTTTTATTACTATTACTAAAAAAAAAATTTCACATTTTTTGTTTTTTTCCTCTCTCACCCTTCATTTACGATCGCCGATCCGACAACTCCTCCAAATTCCTCGCCGGTGCCGGACCCACACTCCGACCCGGATCCGAATACCCATCAAAGCATACTCTCAATTTTTATAGTATTTTTTTTTTTAAATTTTAGACAAACCCTAAATTTAACCTCCATTTTTTGTGTAAAAAAAAATGGGTTTGTCTTCTGAGTTTGTGTGTTAGTGTTGTTGGTTGGTACAGTGAGATTCACAAGTAGCTCATCTTGATTTTGCTTCTTTTGCTTTTGCTCGAGCTCCCAAGTACACGTGGCGATCTGGGTCGTCTTCATTTCCACTTTGCTGCTCAAATTTCAGTAAGTTTTTTTTTTTTTTTTTTTTTGGCTTTAATTTGTGTGCTAAACTGCTAATTGTTACTGTGCACTTATAATTTTGTATTGTAAGTTGTTTAGATTTTCGAGCTAAAGATGGGTTTAATATATTTAAATTAGTTTTCTAGGGTTTTTTGTGTGTTCAATTCCGATCTCTGTTGGGTCTTGATTTGCAGAATTGAGCTGGTTTTTTGTGTTTTTTTAGTAGATTTAAGAAATGGGGTTTTGGATTTTGGGGCTGAGATTGTTTGGTGGCTGAGAAAATTGAGGAAACTGATAGAAAATGAAACTTTGAAGATGTACTGCTTTAATGTTGTATAAATTGTAACGAAAGAAGAAAGTCAACTCTGGATAATGATTTTAGAAGTGTTTAATTTAGTTGATCGGTTACTTATTTGGATCAAAGAATGAAATATTTAAGGAATCAATTTAGTCTTTCTTCTCTTTTCCTTAGGGTTTTCTGTAATTTAATTAAGGGTAAGTTCCAAAGTTGAGATTGAAAATTAATAGTCTAAATTGAAATCGTAAGACCTGTTTCTAGATTTAGTGTTGTCATGTTCTTCAAACCGAATAATGTATGACTTGTTAAGACTAAATTTCTAAATTGGAAAACTTTACTACTGTAGAAGCTCGATAAAACTGTAGACCTAAACATTTTTAAAAATATATATATTTGCAGACATGGAAATGATGTTAGATCCAAGAATTGGGCTTTTTGCACGATTGAGTATATCGGGCTGGTCATAGCTTTTGTTTCAAGAGTTTGATTTTGAAGTGATTTGAATTCCCACATGGAAGCAAACATAGAGGAGGCTCTTAAAGCGAAAGAGATAGCCGAGAAGCGATTTGTGGAGAAAGACTTTGCAGGTGCAAAAAATTATGCCTTAAAGGCTAAATCACTGTATCCAGGACTGGAGGGTATATCTCAAATGGTGACCACATTTGAAGTTTTTATTGCTTCTGAGGTTAAATGCAATGGGGAACTGGATTATTATTCAATTCTTGGGTTGAAGCCTTTTGCTGATAAAGATGCAGTAAAGAAACAGTACAAGAAGATGGCAGTGTTGCTCCACCCTGATAAGAACAAATGTGTTGGAGCTGATGGGGCATTCAGACTTGTTTCCGAAGCATGGACGTTATTGTCTGATAGTTCTAAGAGAAGCACTTATGATCTCAAGAGAAACAAGCAGCTAACATCTGGGGTTAACCAGACCAATTTATCTTCAGTCCATGCTACAGGGGTTACAGGTTTTAACAATTGTTCCAATTCCTCGAACTCTCATGGTAGACTTGACACTTTCTGGACTGTTTGCACCTCTTGTAAAGTTCAGTATGAGTATCTTCGGAAGTATGTGAATAAGAGACTCTCTTGTAAGAACTGTCGTGGTATTTTCATTGCTGTGGAAACTGGGACAGCCCCAGCAAATGGTTCTTTCCCTTATTGTCCTTGGTCACATGTGCCTGGTAATGGGTATGGTAGTCATGGGTTTGATGGGGTTACTTATATCCCGGCAAATGCTACCTTTGTTACAGGAAATGGGGTCTCAGGATTTCATTCTGGACATGGGTATGAGTATGTTTCAAATGTGTCATTTCAGTGGAGCTCCTTCTCTGGAACTTCTGCTGGAATCGTGGGTCCTAATGGACCATCTACTATATCCACTGATGTCTATCAAGCTAATGGAAATGTTAATAAGGCAAGAGCAAAGGTTAAGTCAGGAGCCAATAGAAAGCATTCCTTGAAAAATGCTGTTGCTGTTATAAATTCACCCACTGCCTTCAGTGAACCTCCAGTACCTAAGGCTGGTAGACCCGAAAAGAAAAGGAAGATGACTATGGGATCCACTCTTAGAAATGGGGATGAAGACAAGGGATCAAAATCTGCTTCGGAAACAGGATTGGATGATGGAAATGTGAGTAATGGACATGATCCCAAGCTTAACAATTCAAGTGAACTTCCAACTAGACGTTCTATTGCACCTACATTTGATGCTAGAAAGTTATTGATTGAAAAGGCAAGGACAGAAATTCGGAAGAAATTGGAAGAGATGAAATTGGCATCTGTGGCAGCTCCTGCTGCTAATCAGAACGCCAAAGCACTGGCAGAAGTTGATCAATCTGGAGGTAGTGTGGAGGCAACTAAAAGAGCAGATACGGGCGCTTCTGGTCTGCTATTACAGCCAAATAAAACCAGACCAGTCTCATTAGTAGTTCCTGACCCTGACTTTCATGATTTTGACAAAGATAGATCAGAGGAATGCTTCAAGCCTAAACAAATCTGGGCTTTATATGATGAAGAAGACGGTATGCCACGCTTGTACTGTCTGATCCGCGAGGTCATCTCAGTCCAACCATTTAAGATTCATATTGCCTACTTGAACTCTAAAACTGATAGCGAGTTTGGGTCGGTCAACTGGCTGGATTGTGGGTTTACTAAATCTTGCGGCAATTTTAGGGCAGGGACCTCAGATGTTGTTGACCAAGTTAATGTTTTCTCTCATGTTCTTAGCCGAGAAAAAGCTGGTAGGGGAGGTTGTGTTCGGATATACCCCAGAAGTGGAGATATTTGGGCTGTTTACCGGAATTGGTCACCAAAGTGGAACAGATCAACCCCAGATGAAGTGAGGCACCAGTATGAAATGGTGGAGGTTATTGATGATTACTCTGAAGAGCTAGGTGTTAGTGTAACTCCCCTTGTCAAATTGGCTGGATTTAAGACAGTATATCGAAGAAATACCGACAAAAATGCCGTTCAATGGATTCCACGAAGAGAGATGTTACGCTTTTCACACCAGGTGCCATCTTGTCCGCTTAAGGAAGATAGGAGTGATTTGCCAGATAAGTGTTGGGATCTAGATCCGGCTGCAACTCCAGACGAGCTGCTTCATGCTGTTACAGAAGGAAATGCATAACATGCTAGTCAAGCAGGAACTGAAGATCAGTTTGAAGTTCATTTTAGTATTCTTTAGACAAATTTAGATTTAACTGTACAAATATGTCGCTCACACTTGGTTAGAGGCCAATGCAACATTAACCCCAAATGGTTTTAAGGGGTGCAATGTTTACTGAGTGAAACTCGTGTCTAGAATATTATTAATTCTTAATGACTGTTGTTTACAAACATTTATTGTCAATGATAGATATTTGGAACACTTAATGAGTAGTCCTGGCAAATCAAGATCTCAAACGAATTGCAATGGTGCACTCAAACTCAAGTTGGCATGTTGCAGTTTTTAGGTAATTCCACCATCTTCTGCATCTCCCACAAAAAAAAAACTTGCAAAGCTGGCAACAAAAAGCCCTGCTATCAGCTGGGGTTGTTTATTTACAATGACTAGGTTGTTCTCTTCATTAATGTTTTATTGAATTTCTTAACAAATAAAGCCCAGCAAGAAGTCAAGATCCTAGTAGCTAGGGTAATAACGCAATTGAGAATGCAAGTTGTTAACTTTACCAAAATTGTGCAACGCTTGCATCCTCCTAGGACCTCCTTGTGTAAGGAGCGATGGACAAGTTGATGCCCACTGTCTTTAGACTCCTTTTGGATTTCCCATTAAAATGTGTGGACACAACTTGGAGAAATAGAAAATTCAAAGTATCCTAAAGCCCGGATAACAATGTCAAAGTGACTCTAAAACTTCGTTTGGGAGTTTATAAGGAATTGAATGAAATAATCATAAGGAATGAAATGAAATAATCATAAGGAATAGAAATGAATATGTTGTATTTAAGTAAGAGAAATGAATGGAAAAGAAAAGAATGAAATAAAATTAAATAACCTTATTTGGATGTTTTAAAATAAATGAATGAAAGGTAAGTAACCTTGTTTGAGAGTAACATAGAGGGAAATGAATGACATAATTTTATGATATCATTATTAATACTATTAGACCCCTATTTTAAAATAAAGAGTTAAATATATAGGAGTATTTTAGGAGTTTTAGTAAAAAAATTCATTAAACTTCATCTATTTTAAGGGATATTTTTTTTGACACACTTTTTGTCATTTTTTTTGGTTACGTGTCAACTAGGGCTGTCCAGACCTGACCAGAGCACGACAACCCGGGCAAACCGCCTGACGCCGACCCGATTTCGACCCAAACCGAAGGTCCAGTCGGTCAGCGGCGGGTTTTCGTTCTAAAAAACCGATGTTGGCGGGTCGAGTGGCGGGGTTGCATCTCCAAAACCCGAGCAACTCAAACCCGACTGGAGCTGTAAAAAAAATCTGGCCAAATCCTGCAAAAACAAGCTAGATCCGGTGAGATCTCGACCAAATCCGGCTAGATTTGGCAGGATTTAGCTAGATATGGAAAAATCCAAGCAATTTTTAGCGAAAAAATGCAGATTTTGACGAGTTTTTCCACTTTTTGGCAAAATTTTCCAGTTTCCAACAAGTTTTTCTAGTTTCCAGCATGATTTTCCAGATTCTGGCGACGCTTTTTTTTTTTTTTTTTCAAATTTTGATGCCGTTTTTTATTCCAGCAACTGACCCGACCCGACCGATGCTCACCCTCACCCGAAACCGACTCGACCGATTTTTCTAGCGGTCGGTTACGGGTTCCTCCACCCGACGTCGGCGGGTCAAGTCCGGGTTGGGTCCAAAATCGACCCAGCCCGACCCATGGATAGCCCTAGTGTCAACTATTTCTTTTTTTTTTTTTTTCCTTTTTTTTTTTTAATTTCCTTCTATAGTTTTTAGTTCTTTTCCTTTTCCTTTTTTTCTTTTTCCTTTAGTTTTTAGTCCTTTTCCTTAAAAAAAAAAAATCCTTCTTTAGTTTTTTTTGTTATTTTCAGTACTTTTCATTTGGTTCATGCTTTTATTTTTTGTTCATCAGTATTTTTTTTTTCTTATTTGATATATATATATATATATATATATATATTTTCTATTAGGGGCATGAAAGTAAAGTTATACAAACTATATTTTATATCCTCCACTTTTCTAGTATCAAACCAAACACATGAGGGAAAACTAAAAACTTTTCTATCTTCCCACTTTTCTATCCACTTCCTATTTTCTATCCTCCCATTTTTTCACCCCTTTAACCAAACGGACCCTAATTGTTTCCTCCTACCCATTTTATTTCTTCTTAAACTCCTAAACAAAGGAATGCACTTTCCATTTCCTCGATTAAAACTCCCAAACAAAAGAAGGGAATAATATTCTAAAATTATTCTTTTTGTTTCTTTCCATTCCATTCATTTCCCACCTCCCAAACGATCAGTAATGGATGATTGAATCACATCCAAGAATGGAAGTGGATATGGTTTAGGCCTAGTTGTGAGGAATGAGAAAAAGGACCTAGTAGTTGTTGTGAGCAGAAAAAAAGTTGACCAAATTTTGGGAAATAAGAGGCAAAAGCCACGGCTCTCAGTCATGCAATTAAGATTGTGAAAGAATCTGGCTTTCATGATGTCATATTCCAAAGCTATGTAAAGGAAAATTTTATACAAAATGAAGTACATGTTTGTATATATCTTATATAACTATTTAGCACATACTCACTATTAGGATTGAATGAGAAAAATTCATAACAGAGAGGGAAGTGCTTATCAGCACTCAAAGGAGGCCAATCAACACTTCTACCTTGCATGTTGATCGACACTCATTAGTCGTTAGATTGGTTTGAAATATGCATCGTCGCTTCCTCTTACTCCCATGCATGCGATTCAACCCTAAGGTGGCAGCTTGGAGCTAAGTTGGATGAAATTTCAAAGGTTAAACATGTTAGGGTTAGTTTCACATTAGTTACTTGGTGATATACAAGATTGAGTTTTTTTTTTTTGAGAAAGAGTTAGTTAGGGTTTTTAAGAACAGGTATCACAATAATAACATGTGTAAATCTCTGGTATCACATGATAAATTAGTAAGTCAATAAAGCGGAGCCATGTGAGCCAATTACATTATAATTATATTAGGGCTATAATTGTATAAATAAGTGCTTGTAACTCTCATTTCTCTCATGGAATAAAGAATTCTTATTTTGATGCTTAGTCTTGTTTCTCTCTTGCTAGTTCTTTTTTGGCGAAAATACATTTTTGGTCTCTATATTTTGAGCCTAATCTCATTTTGGTCATTAAATTGATTTTGCATCTACCTCAGTCCCTGAAAACAGAAAATTATTTCCATTTTGGTCCTTGCCGTCAACCCACTTACAGAAAAGTCCTACATCGTAAACGGAATGTACTATTGGCACATTAAATGCTGACGTGGCTAATAAAATAATAATAATGACAAATTTTATTTGCCATTTAAAAAATGCCACTTTAGTATTTTAATTTTTAATTTTTTTAAAAAAACCACATCAAAAAAACAATAAAACAAAATTATAAACTTATGATTTTTTTTAAAATAAAATAAAATAATTAATTTAATTTCTTTTTCTTTTCATTATTAATACATTTTTTTTGGAAGAACGTGTTCTTCCTAGAACATGATTGTTCATGTTCTTGAAACCCAACAAACCAATAAAAAAAGAAGATCAAAATAGTGAAACCAAAACCAAAACAGAAGCCACCATCTGAGATTAAACTGGTCAAACCCATATGAAAAAAAAAAATTTCAAAACCCATCAGCCCATCAAACCCATATGAAACCAAAACCAAATCAAACCCATCAAACCAATCAACTCATCTATCACCACGGATCTCTACTTCCATTTCACAACCACCAACCACTACCGATCTCAACCTCACCTATCAAATCACCTATCTTAGCCTCTCTCTCTCTCTCTCTCTCTCATTCGAGTTTCTCAGTTTCACATCCACCTCCACCCCTACCACCGATCTCCACTTCCACTACCGACCACCCACACCATGGAAACCCAGAAAAAGAAAACAAGAAAGAAGAGAGAAGGATTGAGAGTTTGAACAAAGTCAAAGAGAGGGATTTGAAAAGATAGAAGAAAAAAAAGTCAGATTGAGAGAGAGAGAGAGAGAGAGAGAGCTTGAACAAAGAAAGAAGAAAAAGAAAAAGAAAAATACAACACACAGACTCACCAAGAGAAAGAGATAAGATTTATTTATTAATTTATTTATTTTTCTTTTTTCTTTTTTGGTTTATCTTAAAAGAAAGAAAAAAAAATAAAATAGATACAAACACAAACACAGACCCACCAACATAAGTGAGAAGAAGTGTTAATTTAGTGTTTGTTCCTTAAGAAAGTTCAAGAAAAATTGAAATAGTTGCTATAAATTTTTTTTCTCAATCTTTAAAATTGAAAAAGTTTTTTGTTTTGTTTTTTTTTTTTTTTTGAATTTAAATTTTAAAAAATTATTTTTATTTTTTATTGATTTATATGCTAACGTGGCATTTTTTAAGTGTCAAATAATTCTTTTATTATTATTTTATTATCCACATTAACATTTAGTGTGCCAATAGTGTCAAATAAGTCTTTTATTATTTTTTAAGTGCACTCCGTTTGCCACGTAGGACTTTTCTGTTAGTGGGTTGACAGCAAGTACCAAAATGGAAATGATTTTCTATTTTCAGGAGCTAAGGTAGGCGCAAAATCAATTTAGGGACCAAAATTAAATTAGGCCCAAAATTTATGGACCAAAAGTATATTTTCACCTTCTTTTTTAATGTTATTTTTGTTAGATTCCCTAGAAGATATCTCATATTGGAGAATGTGACTAAAAAAATCACAATCATTTTCACCATTCATCGATCACGAGCAATCTGTCCATGAAAACCATCATTACTCATTTTCATTCTCTCCATTACCAAACCCTAGTTGCATTTCCAATCAAGAACCCTTATCAATGACCACCACTCATAGGAACCCAAGGCATACCCAAATTGGCCAACACTTAAACACCTAACCCTAGCCTTCAACTTAAAAAATTCTCACATCAAACACCAATGCTCTATCATTTACAAACCATACCTGAAACCTCTATTCATCAAAACCCTAATTCCCTACCTTTCCTTATCAATATTCCACTTGAATCATTGTAAGGACACCCACTCACAATTGTCTTCCTATCATTCATATCCTTGATTAAGCTAAAATCAAGGATAATTAGCATGTCCTTGATTTTAGTATCTGTAGGGCCTCTTTGTGCTTTTGGGCTAAAGTCTTTTCTGCTGTGGGTTGGAGAGTTAGGCCTGGCCCACTATCCTAGCAGGACCTTGTTAAGGAGCCAGTCTATGCACAAGACAAGCATCCTAAAAGAAAGACAACAAATAGCAATAAATGCATAAGTATTGTGGGGGGCCTTTTTTGTGTTAATGGGCCAGGGCCCGTTTTGCTATGCTTAAGCCTATTGGGTTATAGGTTGGAGAGTTGGGGTTGGCCTAATACCTTAGCAAGTCCATGCTACAAGCCAATTTGTGCACAAGCTGAGCATTCCCAATGTGGAGACAAAGTAAAGAGTGCTACAGCAAACCAAGTATCATAGCAAACGCGAGAGACGGCGCCACAACAAAACAACTGATACAACAAATATAATGAAAGATACCATGGTAGAACAAATGATATAATGAATATAATGGAAGATACCACGGCAGAAACAACTGATACAACAAATATAATAAAAGAGGCTATGGCAGAACAACTAATGCAACAGAAAGAATAATGAAAAATACTACAGCACAACAACTAATATTGTAAAATAATAAAAGATGTTACAGCAAAACAACTGATACAGCAAATATAATAAAAGATGCAACGGCAAAACATCGATCACAATTTCTAACAAATCAGGTTACTTGTATTCACGATCAAGATCATGAGTCAAATCTTTCAGCAGAAAATGAACCAAGAAGGAACTTGAACCCTCACTTAAACAACCTCGTCACAGGCTTCTACCATCAAAGTTGTGCATTTTGGGGAAAGAGCCTAAATGGCTATTCATTAACACTTGTGAGATTCTAGAGAGAGAGTTTGTCAATAGGGAGGGAAAATATGGTCTATTGATGCATGCCTTTTCCTACTATGTTTTCCCTTTTCTTTCTTTATCTCTTCTTTCTTTCTTTTTCTTAGTCTTTTTTCTTTCTTAGTCTTTTCTTACTGTTATCTCACTGTCCTCCTTTTTTTTTTTTTTTTTTTTTTTCATCTATGGATGCTGCCCTTTTTTATAGTAGCCTAATTTAATGGGATTTCTCCATTTTACCCCTTGGGTTTCACCAAATTTTCTTGGTTTATTATGGGCATCCCTTCAGGATTGTCCATTAATCCATTGGTTGCCCTGCCATTACCATCACTGGGTAAGCTCAGTGTATTCTCGTTCTTCCACTACCCATCCCATGACAAAATCTCTGTTTGTTTGTTTTTGCTATATGCTTCTCACTCCTTACTTGAATGGATAAGGACTTAGGTTTTTCACTACCTACATCTATGGCATGCATCTGGTGGTCTAGTCGTCTGCTACCTCTTTTAGGCAAAATGCAATCCCAACAAGGCATTTACCCAAAAAGAGTTACAGTTGGAAATCCAAAATAGACTATTTTCCCCTCACCACCAAACCACACCCTCTAAATCCCTTGACTGCGAGCCCACCTCTCCTATATTGACTAGGTACAAGTAGGTGGTACTCCGGCCCTTCTATGCTTGTTCCATTATCCTCTGCGTTTGTTTTCTTTTGTTCCTACGCAGTTTCTGTTGTTCCTGTCTTGTCTCATCTTGCTGTATGCCTCTTCTGTTCGTGTGTATCTTCCATGAAATGAAGGGCATGAGCTTTTGAGCTTGCATTATTTCTTCTTATTCCTTCATGGGCTTGCATATTGGCTTGATATAAGTTCTTGCCCAACCAACTCGTTAGGCTTTTGCCCTACTTTCTTATTTCCTCGGGCCCACTGGCCCCTTTTTTTTTTTTTTTTTTTTGTCTATGGGCTTGTTGGCTATTATTTCCTGACATGTTAGCCCATTGGGTGTTTACCTCTCTTATTGGACTTTCATAACTCATTTACTTTATCTTTTACCTTCTATTTTACTCATAGGCCTATTGGCTGCTATTCCTGCCGTGTTAACCCATTGAGTTTTTTACCTCTTTTCTTGGGTTTTCATGACCCATTTACTTTACTTTTACCTCTTGTTGTGCACATGGGCCTACTGGCTGCTATTCCTGCCACGTTGGCCCACTGGGTCTTTTTACCTCTTTTCTTTGACTTTCATAGCCCATTTGCTTTCATCATGTTTCTTCCATTCTTTTCCTCTTTCATCTTTCTTCACTATTGGGCTTTTTTGATGTTGAGCTCTTTGTCGAAAATGGGTATCAACAAGTATGAATTCGCATATATCTATACACTTATGTATAAAGGTCTTGATATATGTATTATGGCAGAAAGGTTAATCAGAGAAAACAGTTAGCGTATTTAAAGCAGCATAATATAAATGATGGGTTTTTTTTTTCCGCAAAAAGTGAACTAACTTGGACAACCTTATTACTGGATTATGCCATTAAAGTTGTGCATTTTGGAGAATGGGTCTAGACAGCTACTTCTGGTTTTGCCGAGATTACAAAAAGTGGGTTTGCCGGGAGAGGGAGGGAAAAGATTGCCTACTGATACATGCCTTTTCTAACGTATTCACTCTTTTGCCTTTCTAAGTTTTACGTAATTCTTTCTCTTTTCTCTCTTGTTTCCTTGTTAGTCCTTTGTATTCATTGCCTGAGTAGTTCTCTCCCTTCCATTTATGGTTACTGTTCCTATTTATACTAGATTAGTCCTAGGTGATTTCTCTCTTTTGTCCTCATTGCTCACCAACCGTTTTTGTCTGTAGTGAACACCCCCTTAGAAGTGCCCACTATCTTATTGGTCATTCGGCCTCCACTACATCTGGGCATGCCCAGAACTTTCTCTCTCTTCCACTACCTATCCCATGATAAATTCTTACTCATTTGGTTCTATCGTAAGTCTTCCTCTCTCTTCCCAACGGGTAAAGCTTTAAGTCTCTCTCTACCTATCTCTCTAGCATGCATTAAGTAGTCCCAGCCATCTGCCACCTATTTTGGGCAAAGATGCCTTTCAAGCAAAGCATCTCTCAAAAGAGGCTGTGGCTGGATATCGGAAATAAGCCATTTTCCCCCCTCCACCAAACCACACCCTTTGTGTCCATTGACCGTGGGCCCACCCCCTTGCATCAGCTAGGTACAGGTTGGTGCTACTACCTAGTTTTTCTCATTTTGCTTCTTCATTAAGACTAAAGCCCTTCACACGTATTTGTCCCTTATGAGGAACAATGTGGGCTTATTGGGTTTGCCCTATCTCTCCCTTAGGGCCCGTGGGCCTCTTAGGGTTCTTTCTTTGTTGTTTTATACTAATTTTTGCTAGCCTGGCCCGTTGGGCCTTTTTCCTCTTCCCCTTTTGGGCCTTTTCAAGGCCTATTCTCTTTTCTCTTAAAGAGGGCCATCTCACTGTGGTTGACTCTTCCACATGGCCTATAGGTCAACATGTCCCACTCCTTGCTCCTCATAGGTATGCCTTCTCTTTGGGCTTCCACAACCCAATTGTTCCTACCATTGTTTCCTAATCTTTTTCTTTCTTTCCTTTAACTTGTTTTTGAGCTTTTCTGTTGTTGGGCCCCTTTTATCAAAAACAGGTATCAACAGTATCAATCAAGTCTCTCTAGTTCAACAACATGATCTTTATATTCAAGTCGTCTTGTATATCTCGCTGTTAAAAAAAAGAAGAAGAAGAGGTTATTCATAATTCTCTCTCTCTCTCTCTCTCTTCTTATTTTTAAAAATATAGTCTAAGAAGCATGAACATTCCAAAACCTTTGGCAGGTTCGTTTCAAACACTCTTGCATACGTGTGTTCAATGTGTTGTGAGGAAAACAATAATATATATATATATATTAAAGTACTTTGGTTTTAGATTTGTTTCTAAAGATTTTGATAATTTTTATTTAATTAAAAAAAAATTATAAACAAATAAAATCTACCTAAAGATGTATATTAATTAATCCATCAATTGTCATATCCTATCATGCCGTGTCGTAATTTTTCAAGAATTGTAGTGTTATCATATCTCACATCATATATTGTCCATGTCCTCGTATCCATGCCTTTATAGTGCATATTGCCTTATGTTCTGCAAGTTCTTTTGCCAATAAGTTTAGAGTCATAAAAAAATTTCATAATTGTCAAAATGGTAAGTTGTTATTGGTAGGTAAAAAAGTTATATCAATAGTGGGTTCATACTAAAAGCAATAAAAACTTCTTGTGAAACTTGTTGTGTTAGAAACATTACTTTACCTTCATGTTAAGTTAGCTCAATGTGTGCTAGATCTAATAGAGCTATTAAGTATTACTATATGACTATTCCTTGAGATTGATAACACAATTGGTCTAGAAGAGAAGATTCCTAACTCATTAGCAAGGATTCCATAATAATGTAACACTAACCAATAATTCTAGAGTCACAAATAATTTTACAACTACTGATGTGGTAAGTTGTTATTTGTAGATAAAAATGAAATATCAGTGATGAGCCCTATGAGGAGAAAGTATTCTGTATCAAATGATACCATATCAGAAGTATTAAAATCTAATAAATGAAAGACATGTCAGCGCACACACACACACACACACAAACTACCTCACTAACAACTGAAAGACATGTGTTAGTGAATAGTTATTTTTGAACACTTGATTCTTGTTTATTGAATTTTAATACAGATAAGGTGGTATCATTTGACACAAAATATTTTTCCCATATGAAAACCAATATAAACTTATCAACTCAACTATTGTGAAAATTAGTATATTTGTAGCATAATTGTAGGGATGACAATTTTTCCCCACCACACCCTGCTTCACCTTGCAAGGTTTTCCTTGCCCCACAAAGGTGGTGGGGCAAGGCCGAGGCAAGATTTTTTCCCTGCACACTGAGGTGGGGCAAGGTGGGAACAGGGCCGGCTTAACAACTTTGGGAGCTTAGGCGGAAATTTTTATATATAAATATTAATTAAATAATATTTATTGAATTTTTTATTTTTTATTTAAAATTTATTGATCCTTTTTGAAATTCAATTTGTTTTTTGATTTTTTTTTTTGAAGTATGAATTTCATATCTAGATAAAATATTTTCTAGAAAACATTTATAATGAGCAAATATTTATAAATAAATAAAACATAATTTATAATTAAAAATTATAATTTAACAAAAAATAAAATTTAAGGTATAGAATAATATAACCTGGTTGTGGCCACTTTATTCTTTAAAGTTTAAACCTACAGTCCTGCACAAATAAAAATTAATTTATTAATTAGTTTAAAAAATTAGTATCATTATAATACAAATGGGTTGATATGATATACATCAAATTATCAATTGGTGTGATAAAAAGAGACTATGTGTGTACAAGTTTTTATTATACAGTAGGTGGGTTTAAGAATGTTTTGTTAATAAAACGTAAAATCCAAAAAATCTTGAAGCTTTAAATGCTAAAACTCGTCTAATCAATGGGTGGTTAGTGTCTTCAGTGATGTGTGTGGGTTGTGAGGGATGTGGCTGGGGTGTGCTACAGTGATATTTGCTATATGCAGTGTGTAGTGCAGTAATTTGTCCTGTCAGTCATGTAATGCAGATTATTATTATTATTTTATTTTAAAATATTGAATAAAAAGCTAATAGTCATCACAAATCAGTAGTTCAGTACTCTTCAATGGCTTCAATCTTTATGAAAATTTTGGGGAGAGAGAGACGGTACTTCCAGGGCTGGCTCACACGCACACTGCCCACGGTACACCACTACAGTGAAACTATTGCAGATTGGTTTCACAATGAAGAAAGAAAGCTTATAAAAAAAGTATCAAGATGAAGTAAAGAAAAGTGAGAATATAGATGGAGAGACATAAAGATTGAGAGATTGAGAGATTGAGAGATTTTTTCTTTGTTTTAGAAATTTATAATCTCTTATTTGAAGATATTTATGTTGTATTATTAATGAATTTGTCTAGTATTAATTTTAATTTTAGCATATTTCAAGAATGAGTTAATGAATTTGTCTCCTATAATTTAATTTTGTTAGCCGAATTTGACTATTTTTTCCCTTTTTAATCTTCCGTATTTTAGGATATAAGTGTACATTTTTAATGCATTCTACTGATCAATAAAAGGACTTAAATTTTTTTTTCCTTAATTTAAAGAGGGATATATATATATATATATATATATATATATATATTTGTTTTTTCTCTTACAATTTGGGGCCTTCTTTTCCTTTTTAATCTTCTTTATTTTAGGATACAATGAGACATTTTGAATGCATTCTATTGGCTAATAAAAGGATTTAAATTTTTTTCCTTAATTAAAATTTATTTTATATATATATATACATATATATATATATATATATATATATATATTTAATACAAGTGGGGGGCTTTTTTTTTATTTAAGGCCCTTAGGCGATTGCATCTATAGTTCACTTGACCCTAGGCAAGAATGGGTTTAGGATTTTTAGCCCCACCCCACCTTGTTCTATTAGTATAAAAAACTTAGTTTGTATTACTAAGGGCACGTTTGGTACACCGTAATGATTACTACATGGGAATAGGAATAAGTATTATAAGGAATACATTAAGTTGAAATGTAATAAATATTACTATTCATTAGTTTGGTGACCATTTAGGAATAAAATCCTGAATATGCATCAACAATTTAGTAGAGTATAAAAAGAATGTGTAATTAAATTATTTTAAGTCAAATTTCCTAAAATACACTTATTTTAGGGTGTTCAAAATAGAACTAATAATTAACAATAAGGAAAATTTATTTTCTTTCCTTTTTAAAGATGTGGCAACTAATGGCTTTTTAGGAAATTTTAAAAAAAAATTGTTACATAAGATGAAGGAATAGATATTCAGTATTTTTGATAAGGAATAATTATCCCTCATTTTGAAGAATAGCTATTCATAAGGAATAACTATTCGTTGTAATAAAAACATAACCAAACAACCGAATAGTTATGTCATAGGAATATCTATTACATTACAGTGTCTATTACAGTCTACCAAATGTGCCCTAAATATTTAAATGCATTAATATTAAGACCTTTTGTTTTGTTTTGATATTAATTAACTTGTTAAACTTTTTGGATAATATTATTTAGTCTTTACTAAAAATTAGTTTGATATGATGTAATAAATTTAATTTTAATTTTAAATATATTTATATTAATGAAACTGGTTTAAAAAATTGTAATAGAAATGCAGCAGGGTGTCACATATCAATGCAAAGTAAAATTTTGCAAGGTGGCACAGGCCTTGCGAAGCCTAAGGGAGCAAAGATCGGGAAAAGAAGTCTGCCTTGCCATGCGGAGTGGGGGTGATGACCACATCTTTGGCCCATCCCCCCTCTTTGCCATCTCTAATTACTGAACAGTGACACATCTACCTCAATAAAAGTTCTCAAATATTTTCATTAAAAAAGAAAGGGTAAAATACTCATTTGATTCCTAAACTTTGTTAAAAGTTTGTTTTTATCCCTAAGTTTTAAGAATTTCTTTTTTTGTCTCTAAACTATTGAAAAGTTCATCTTTCGTTCTCAAACTATTGAAAATATTTTATACATGTCCTTAAACTTTACCAAAAGTTTGTTTTTTATCTCTAAACTGTTAAAAAATTTCTTTTTTAATCCCTATTTTTGTCTCTGAACTATTGAAAAAACTTTTTACAAAGTTTAGGTCTACAAAGTTTAGAGATGAAAAATAAACTTTTTAAAGTTTGGGAACCAAAAATAAACTTTTTGTAAAGTTTGAGGGCCAAAATAATATTTTACCCCAAAAGAAAAGAAGAAACCCTCTCAAGGCGTTTGGCTCCATCCTCTGTGCACCTCAACTACAAGTCGTTTAACTCCGACAACATAGCTGAACAGTGAACAATAAGGACCTGTTTGGCACTATTGTTTAACTAACAGTTTTTGCAGTTTAACCATATTTTCACAACACTTTTTTAAGTCCCATGAATTTCCATAACACAAACGACATTTCTAGAAATATCTGGGCGAATGGCCTAGTTGTTCAACGAATGCTCAGAATTATTAAACGCCGTGGTTTTGGTCTTTTTAGGCGATTGAGTTGAGAGAGCTTTTGATTCAGAGTGAAAGCAAAGCGAGTGAAGAGCAACAATCAAATAAGATAAAATGAATCCTCAACTCTGGCACAAAGTTGCTGCCCTCTCTGGTAATTCACCATTACCCTCTGGGATCTGTCTCTTTCTACTTTTATTATTTGTTTTCTGAGAAAACCCAGTTGTTTGATTTTTCAGGAGTTGCAGCTCTTGGGTTAGGGACATATGGTGCCCATGGCTTCAAACCCGAAAACCCAACTTACAAAGAGGTCTTCCCATTTGGATTTTGTCCTATTTCATTGTAGATTTGATTTTCAAGCTTTTGTTTCCCCTATTCTTGCTTTTGATATTTTTGAGCTTCTTTGTGTTTGAACTTTGAATGTTGGGAAGGTTTGGCAAACGGCTTCTCTTTACCATTTGGTTCACACTGCTGCTTTGGTTACTGCCCCTATTACCAAACACCCCAACATTGTAAGTTTCCCTTTTCCAGTTAATTTCCCCATTTTTTATTTTATTTTATATTTACTGGGATAACTGCCACTATTGTATTTTTTGAGGTCCAATTTTATTTTGCTCAACATTTTATATCTGTTTTGTATAAATAATATGTATGTGTGTTTGTGTGCTTTTACTTATATTTATATATTTTTTCTCTTCTCGGCTGTTTCAGTTTGGGGGCCTTTTGACTACTGGAATTCTTGCATTCTCTGGGACGTAAGTGACAATTTCTACCCATTGATTTTTTAAATTTTAAATATGATGAAATGGATTGTTTTTCATTCATAGAGTCTGTCTTTTGTTTAAGGATACTTCCCTTATGATAATATATATATATATATATATTGTGTTTTAAATTCTGAAGTACTTTTTTTTTCCCCCTGTTAAGCTTGCCAGTGTAGTCACAAAACTAGTTATCCAGTATAAATAATACCTATGGTCTTTTCGAGGTAAATGAGCTACAAATGGGTGAAAAGGCTTATTATGTGATTGTAGAAAGTCGTGCATGCATAATGAGGTTGCTTCTGAAACCCATAAAGCCTTTGCTTGCCTGGGAGATTTGCACAGTGCGAGGGCTACTGGGGCAATGCCTTGAGTTTGACATATGGTCACATTACTGATATTGTCATTTGTTGAAATAAATGAGGTTGAGTACAAGTCCTCGCATTTGTGTTTTCTGGATTACCATGTTACACATGAAACCAATGGGTTTCAACCATCAGCCTTACCCTCTACCCATTCTTGTGGAAGGAGGAACTGCCATTTTAGCCAAAACTCACTGGCACAAGACTTATCAGTTCTGTCACAAACAGATATGAATCATATGATGTCTAAGTTCATCTTGAGTGTTATATCAATTGTCCCAAAAGCTTAAAGCTATTGGGATAATCATTTAACCACATATTTCTAACACTCCCCTCACTTGTGGGCTCAAAATACCTTTTAATAGGTGAGGCCCAACATGTAGAATTTTTAAATGGGAGGTAGAGTAGAGGAGACAGGGATAAAACTTAGAAACTCTTGCTCTGATGTCATGTTAAATTATCGATTGTTCCAAAAGTTTAAGCTATCATGATATGGTAAATTTAATTATTTAATCACATACTTCTAACATTGAGAAACATCAAATACAATTCCTCAGTGTAACTTCACATCATTTAACCTCTTTTTTAAAAATAACTTTGCATCATTAAATTTAACAGTAATAATGAGATCCACATGTGAGAATTTTTTTTTTTTTTTTTTTTCATCCAAATGTAAATGAAATGCTTCAGTTTTATCTGACCCTTGATATGGGAAAATCCTGCTGTTTTATCTTACAGCTGTTGTTAAATTAAGTGTAAGATATTGAATTAATGTCATACTTTATTTATCAATCTCAAGGGGTTGGTTCAGTGGTTCTTAAGGTCTCATGATATTCATGAGATTCTAGGTTCAAAACATCTTGCCAGGATACCTTTTTTTTTTTTTTTTTTTTTTAATTTTTATATTATATTATATTATATTATATATATATATATATATATATATATATATATATGTTATAAAGTTCTTACTATCCATGTGCAGTACATGAGCAAGATGAGGACCAACCTCCAATTTATCAACCATTTTTCTTCTCTTAACCCAATTTTGGAAGTAGATGATATGATGGCCAGGTATTCAACCTAGTTTTGTATTCCTATGGCCAATGAGCTCTAGCTCAAGTTGCGCCTCCTGTTATAAGTGCCAGGCAGAGGGTGAGGTCATGGGTTCAAGACCCACCCGCATGTGTAACTTATCAATCATAAAAAGTTTTGTATTCCTATGATCACAAATTGAATAAAAAGGTTTGGCTATCTGCCAATGTTGCATTTATTTATCATATAATAATCTTGCCCCTACACCTCAACTCCAGCAGTAAAGAGATATTGAGTTTGAATCCTTCCTAGCCCCCAAGGGAAAAATGTAGGAGCTAATTAATTTTCTTTGGTAATTGTGGTATGCTAAATGGTGCTGTGTTTGTTGAAACGATTAATAAATTACAATTTAAATTCTGAATCTGATTCCCAAATGAAGGGGTTCTACTGTTCTTTTAGAATTGCTTGTTCAAATGTCTGTTTTCTGGAAACAATCTTCAAATGAAATGTTCGTACTGAATCCATATGATTAATGGTGGATGTTGATTGGTGAAAAACACTTCACGATTTTGCAGGTGTTATACTGTGGCATTTCTTGAGGACAGAAAGTTTTCTACCTTAGCTCCATTTGGTGGATTTGCATTTATCGCTGCTTGGGCTAGCTTGCTTTTCTAAGGATTCAAACTTCCTTTGGATGATATCATGATTTAAGTTGCTGCACTTATAAATTTATGCATTATGTTGATATAATGGAGAACAGAACACAGTCATGCTGACTCTTCTCTAATTGTCAATGTTTGGTAATGTAAAGATCAATGTACTTTTATTCTGCTACACTCTTGTTATTTGTTATCTTGTACTTGGATATTGGGAATATAATAATAAATTTATGCTATATCTGCAGAATTGTTGTCCTTGGAAGAGAGTGAAAACCAGCTAAGCTGATTTATTAGAGTTAGAATAGACGCTAATTCATTCGCTTGTGTGTGTCTCTGACAGCAAATTGCCATAAATTGTTACACAAAACCAGCTCTTGGGTTGGGAACATAAATGAATCCCATGTCTTTAAGCCCAAAAAGCCCACTTACAAAAGGGCTCAATATCTTTTTTTTCATCAATTTGGTTTTATTCTAATATCATGGAGAAATGTTGAGTCACATCCCTCTCCTATTTTTTCAATATTGTTTTAATTTCATTTTATATAATATGATGTATTTGTTGTTGTATGGAATGGAATGGTTTGTCACTCAGCTAATTTATGTTGAAATTATTTATTTCAGCTTCATAATATTTGAATTCTATACTTTATAATTAAAATAAAAAAAAAAAGTCTGCTAAATTTATGGGAAGCAGATGTGAAAGTGTAAAACTTTTTCTGGATTTATGCAGATCCACATATTATTTTCTTTGGTGATAAATTCTCGCCTTGACAACCTAAATCCAGCATCCTGAAAATATTTTCATAAATTTTCTAGATTCTCTACTTATGGTGATAAATTATCTACTTAATGCCTTCTTAACGCCTTAACTTGTTGTATTCATATTGACGCTAAGTTTATAACGGAAGAGGCCTATTGTAGAGATTGTTTGCAAATTCCAATTTAAAAGGCGCCTCACTATCCAATTATCCTTGCAATGACATATATGTATTAATTTAGGTGCAAATTAACATCTAAATAAGCCATTTTCTTTTTTACCGAATTTAACATCTATAAGACAAATTATAAGCAAACAAAGCAACCTGCTGTTTATAGATAGCAATAAAAATAACACATGCATATTAACAAATTTACATAAACAACTCTCAATACTTATAGCTACAGCAAGAAGGTCCTAATTTTGGCTTCAAAACACACCTAAGAAGCTCTTAAGTTAGCCTCAATTTCAATTTTGTTAAAATTAAGTTTATGTAAAACTCATTTATAACTTTTACCATATATAGGATTATTATGGTATCGTATCAAAAAAGAAATACATTCTCTAACTCAAAAAAAAAAAAAAAAAACAAAATAAGCAAGTAGACAAGACTTTTACGCTTTCTTAAATTTATGTACTTTTATTTTGCTTATATATATATATATATATATATTAATCATGTCTTCTTGACTTCATAGTTTATACTACCATTTCTTTTTTTGTATTTTTTTTCTTCCTTTTTCTAAACATGTCCATACTAAAATGTTGTTTTCTTCTTCTTTTTTGTCTGCGTCATCCCATGGTTATATTACCCTGATTAAAGATAATATATTTTAGGCACATAACTGTACCAATTGCATGAATTCCTAGGAGAAATTTGTTGCAAGGAATTCCTAAGAGAAAGTTGTCATCTTGATTACGAATTGTAACTTCCAGTGTGGATTAGGGCAGTATAATTCTGATCCGCTTGTCCAATAAAGCAGGAAAGTAAGATCTGTTTTTGTTTTTCCTTTTTTTTAGAAAGAGGTAAGCAAATTCAATTTGGAGTAATATTTTCTTCTTCTTTTTTGGGATAAGTGGTGTTAATTAATTAATAATAATAATCATAGGGTAGGAACTAGGAAGGGGGTAACAAGAATGATTTTCCTACATGTATGTTTCTTATCCTACTCGTTGGATCAAGTTGGAGAACTGATGACGAAAAGGGCAATACTACATGTGCCACTAGGGTCTTGATGAGGATATCATTGTGGGCACGACTAGGAGTATGCATGGGTCGGGTTAGGTCGGGTTAAGGAGATTTTTTGATCCAACCCACCATAGTGGGTTAAAAAAATTTTAACCTAACCCAACCCATCACATAAGTCCAACCCAACCCAACTCAACTCAACTCACGTGGGTCGGGTTGAATCCATGGGTGGGGTCGGAAGAGAGAGCTACCACCGGAAAGATAAAACCACAACTGAGGCGATGATGATAGCTAATGGATGGCAGTGGCTTAGCAAAGGGAGAGATGGTTAGGTTTCAAAAGGGAGTGAAGTGGGAGAGTGGAGTGGGAGAAGGGAGTGGGAGGCAGCACATTAAGAGAAAATGTTAGGTTCTAAGGTTTGTGTGAACTAATTGGCTTTTATATAGGATAGGAAGAGTTGGTTATTTTAAAAAATTTATCAATTTTATAATATATTTTAAATATATAGATGGGCAGGGCCGATTTTGGTGGGTTTAGAATTTTATGACCCGAACTAACCTGACTCACTATCAAAAAAAAAAAAAAAAAAATTTGTAACTCAACCCAACCCACCAAGCTCTAAAAACCGACTCAATCAAGCGAGTTGGTTGGGTCAGGTCGGTTTTGACGGGTTGGCGGGTTGGCTGCATACCTCTAGGCACAACACACATTCGTTAAAGCACCATTACTTAAATTACTTAACTTATGTTAAGTATCATATAAAGTAATACAAGAACTTTTACTACCAAGCCATAGCCAAGGTGGTACATAATCAAAATAGATAATAGGGTGTATCAATTATAGATTAGTTATTACTAATTTAATGCCGGTGATGATACATGCACTACAATGCATTATCTCGTATCTATGTCATTATTGTGTACTTCGCTATCATTCCCTTCTGCAGTTAGTTTCTAGTTTTGCAATATAGTAGCAAAAGTATGATATCATATTAAAAACTTGGGACCACGTGAAATGTACTAGCCGCCGTACAAGTCAAAAAAAAAAAAAAATCTTGCTTTATTGTTTCCCAAATGAGAAGCTTGTGCAGAAGTAGAAGTGTTTAATAAGATGGATAGAGGGGAGCCAAGATAAATAGATAATGGATAGGTAGTGCATGCAGCGCGATGAAGTGCTGTGTCTGCTTTGTTTTTCAACAAGTTTAATGGTCCTAGTCATCATGTTATGTTATTTTTTTAATTATATATATATAACATTAATTAACATCTTTGATTGATGTCATTAATTGTTTCCGCCTTATATTGTTGACACTAATCCACGACTATCCACCTAAAATTATTTACCCTCCTTTTTGTCTTCTATATATTTTATTTCAAGCGATGAGGCAGGCATTTAATTTGCTCAAATAATTTGGATATGTTTTGATAGACAGTGTGTATCATTAACAAACTTTTAATGGCTGATGGCTTAAAAAGCTCCCTCCCCAAGAGTACTCTCAATTTTAAGGGATTTTTATTATGGATTACTACACAAACTTTGTTTGTAAAACTGAACGTATATACTTTTCTTGATTTTATAGAGGAGTCGTTCTCGTTCACTACCTAATAAAAGAACAGTAGTGTAAAAGGGCATAAAATAAATAAATAAATAAATAAAAAGGGTCCACAAATCTAAGACAAAATCCAGACAAGGTCCACAACTATCATCATATTCATCACACACCAAGCCCACTTTCCTGAACTCTCACTCAAATATTTTTTTTTTTTTTTAAAAAGAAGTAAAAAGATGTTATTGTCTCTGTCAATGGACTTGATCATTATGTAACAAGAAGTAGGGGATAGTTCTTTTCTTTTGCTGAAAAAAAGGCATAATAAAAAAGAAAAAGAAGACACATAGACATAGACATAGTAATTATTAATTTTTAATTAGTATGTCTTTGTGGGGAGCTTCCGCCATTCCATTCAAGGCTCTATGCTATGGTACCAAAAATAAATAAAATAGTTAGGTTGCAGCAAGCTGGACCCACGCAACGCAACGCTGCCAAATCTGTTCGTAACCGTACACTATAGCATTGTTTTTTTTTAAGATTGGGATGATGAAGGTATTGGCTTTATTGATGAACATCTTGAATGAAAATCAGCTATGGCTATGCAGCCTTTCTATTATTGAAATGGCCATATATAGTTTGTTCGGCGTCTGACTTTGAATTGAATGGCAAAGACTGCTTCCCACTTTGGACATGCAAAAAGAATATCAATCTTAGACACAACTCTCAAAACACACACCAGAAATATATCATGTCTATAACTTTAATCAAAGTGTCCGTCCAGGAATTTTTTTTAAAAAAAAATTAACATTAAATTATTGCTAAAAAAATTAAAGCACATTATCAAAACAATAAGCATAGTGCACCAAGAAATATACTAATTTATAAGCTGAGACTGTATGTATAATTAAATTTATTAGCATTTGTGTCTCAGTGTTGCAGAGATCTCTACACTTTTCTTCTTTCTCTGAACCCTGCATTTTTTTTCTTTTTCCTTTTTTTCTAATTCCTTTCATCTTCAGCTAAAGCAGACTATATTACATTCTCTTCTAAAGGCCCATAAGCTCTCTTCCATGCCTTTGTGATTACAATTTTTTTTTTAAAGGGGAAAAAAGAAAAGAAAAGAAAAGAAAAGAAAGTTTAGAGACCTGTTACATATTTGCTTTTCTGTATCATTCTTCTTTGCAATCTCCACCAAAAGTAACATGGAGAAGAACTTCTAGAGTTTCTCTCACCTTCGATTGGTATGCCCTTACGGAGCTTAAAGACCCACCATGTTGAGGAGAAACCCAAAAAGGAAGAAAAAGTTAAGTCCTGTTGTATCGAACCCTTGAATTAGTCTTAGATTTCATTCCTCTACTTCTATAATTTCTGTGTCACAATCTCAATATAACTGTTGAAATGCCACTCCCTATAGCAGATGTAAAAGGGCTCTCTGGAAGGTTTAGTCCTTGAATGCTGCAATTGGTTAATCTAATCTTTCAGGTACAAGTATGTGAGCAATAAACAAATAAACACTTTAGAACACCCTATCAAAATAACAATAAACCTAAGATACACAACAAATTTTATAATATTTTTTCATTACTATTAAGATGGCTGGTTGTGATTAGTGTATAATATAAGTAATGTCAAATGTATAAAATGATGTTGCACTAGTCACAATCTATCACCTCAAATGTTATGAAAAAAGTTTTGAAATTTGTGCATGTAACAATGTTGTTGATCTAAATATCGACAAAAGCACAGCACGTCTTCATACCTATCCTGGTCATTGTAGTTTGTGTTTTTGTGCCTGATTTTGTCCTTACTGGTGGAGCCATTGTTCAAAACATCCAGCAAATAATTAAAACGTTCGGCAGATGGGAACTCTGTTTGTTCTGAACGGGCCACAGTGTCACGTAAGAGAGAGTTTTAGTCATGAAGAAAATAGCCAAATGGAAATTGCTACATTGATTAAATATGTAAATAGCTTAAACCTTCTGAGAGCTTCAACTCATTCATTGAGTAGCCAAAAAAAGGGTGGTGGGAAAAGGGTTTAGGGGTTAGTTGCAACTCTGAGAAATGCCTTCTCTCAAATTCAAGTGCTTGCTCATGTTCCTCCATGAGCTGCTTCCTTAGAAGTCTTGAGTTATCACAAACTCGTGCAACTAAGAGAAAGAAATAAAATTTACACAAATAAATTATTCAGACATAAGGAAGATGCCGTGACTCATAAATATTGAAAATAGATGTTTCACTCACTTGAGTTAAGCTCGGAATCTCCATCTATGAAATGTGGACTGCAATACAAAGGATGCTGCATTTTATCTGTGTGCTTCCTGCATATGACAAACACCAAAAAAAAAAAAAAAAAAAAAAGTCAATACATTGACACCAGTTAGGAAACAAAATAGGAGGCGACATGGAAGGTGCACCAGAAATACAATTTAAATCCAAATACCTTCAAAACATTATAGAACCCTAAAAGTAGCATTACAACACATTCAATGAATTACAAATTTCCAATTCAATGTCAGCAACAATTTTCTCAAGGGGATTTACCAGGCAAAGGCAGGAAGCCAGGGAATGGGTATATTTTCTATAGATAAATCTCCTTAGAATTGTGAAAAAACCATAATTTGTCATAGGAGTTTTGAGAAAGTGACACGAATAAAATTCAAACTAAATTAGCACTATTCAATTTAAAAAAAAAAAAACAGATAAATGCATAAAGGAAGCACTCAGTTTTGTCAAGAAAGTGACACAAAACAGCTGGAAAACTGAAATGTGAACTTCTCAAATGTGAAGTAGGACCTTAATTGATGACTGTAAGGAATACATGGGTATCAACATGGAATTAGACTATTAATTATTACAAGGAGTGCCCAACATTTCTATTTATATAAAAGAATGCTTTTACTTTGCCTTTGGTCTGAATTATAAAACTTCCAAGGACTTTTTTCCTCTGATTTAGGCCCATGCTGTAAGTGCTGAATTATAAAAAAAAAAAAAAAAAAAAAAAGGCCCTACTTCAACATCAATTGCAATACCACCGGCTATAAAGATGCTGTGAGGATGTGGAGAGATAAAAATTGATGAAAAGCTAATTTAAAAAATCAGCGAATTCAGAAACCCAGAAAAGTAGCCGAGAAATATTAAAAAATGGGATATGTTACAGAGGATGTTAATGGTACCAGTTGTACCCCCATCCAAGAGAAATGTTTGCACATAATAAAGTATGAAGACTGAACACAACATCACCATAATTAGAAGAGGACATAAGGCTTAGTAAAATGTAAATGTTTGTCAGCAGTAATAATACAAACCACAAGCATCCACCAAAAAAAAAAAAAAAAAAACACCTAACCAAAGGAGATGATAATATAAAAACATAAAAAGAGGCAATTAAAAAAACATATAGTGCCAGAATCTTCTCACAATTAGAGGGGGGAGGGTGAGTTTTACTTTTACCTGTCAACAAGCCTTGACTTTTCTCTGTAAGGTTTCACCAGAACACGAGCCCCACATACAAAATGAGGATTCCCCTTGGCTAAAATTTGCTTGACAGTCTCCGCATAAACAAAAGTGACAAAACCAAACATCCTCTTCTGTTGGCAAGGAATCCTAACATCTTGAACAGGCCCAAATTTGCTACAAAACATGGAAATTTTATGATTAGCTCAGAAACCAAAAAAAGAAAAGCAATAAATAAAATTTCAGAGTCTCTTACTTGAAGTAGTTAGAAACATCTTGCTCTGTGAAAGTGCTCTCAGCTGGGAAGGTAAGATAAATCTGTCGAGAACCAGCAACAATTCCACCAGGATCACTTCTCTCACCAGTGTACTCCAAGTACTTTGGAACATCTTCCGCCAATATTACCGAGTGCTGCCCATGAGGCCTACAAATCAAACAATAACAATTCAAAATTTATGCACATGAAATTTCATGGTGCAATTTAATATGTGTAAGAGAAATTAATAACCTGTCAATGAGACGAATGCTGTTCTTCAATCGAGCAAGAAGCTTTGTCAGACTATACCCAGCCTTACCGTGCCTTTGGCTCTCTGTAAGGTACCCTTCAGCCCGAAGGATCCTCCCATACTTCTCGTAATACATCATTGGCAGTGATGCAATTGAAACTGGCACGCCTCTTCTCGATTTAAGAAGCTCGGTCAACTCGGTTTCAAGCTTTTCGAGAGAGCCAGGAGAGAACATATGATCATCATTAGGGAGCTCATTATTAGAGCTTGGACTGAAAATCTGAGAAAAGCTTTCTGGCATGGGATTGCCATGGAAGTAGCGACAGTTGTTTCCATGTTTACAAAACCCCTTGTTGAAGTAATGGCATACTTTAACAGGAAACTCAGGCAAGCTCGGAGACCTTCGACTGGTTCTAACACCCAATGCAGGTTCCGGGTAATAATAATTGCTTGAAAAATCCGAACCAACCGAACGGGCAGACTCTGTCTGATCTTCCATGGTCAAGAACTGCATTTGATTTTGAAGGCGATAATCTTCAGCAACTGAATCCACTGGTTGCTGATCAGCGACCACTTGGGGATCCCAGTAGGTTGCTGCTGGGCGTGACAGAGATGCCGAGTATGTTGTGAAAGGTAAAGACAGGTCTGAAACCGGTGCTTGGTTCACATGAGAGGGCGAGATAGAGATGGGAGTAGTAGAAACCACCAGTTTTGATAAGCCAAGCTCGGTTTTGGCTTTGTTGATCAAAGAGTAGATCAAATTATCAGGGCTGAAGGCCAACCGGATCATTTCACGTTCACCATGGTCTTGTAAAAGAAGATACCCAATAATCTTTGACACATTTTCAGGCTCTACTTTCTGAATCCTATTGTACACAACTTTTGTAGACTCAGAAAAATCCATCTCAATCTGCACCCCTACATGATAAGCATACAGATTAGATTACAATGGGAATTGGCATATCAATGTAATCACAACATATCTGGTACTGGTAGAATGTGTTTTTATTTATTTACATAATTTAAGATTTCATCAACTCAACTCTATTCTCGACCTACAACAGAAACAAATGCAGACCAAGTTAACCCCTAAACTACATTATTTACCATTACATCTAAGTCTGACATTTCAACGCTCATTTCTGGTAAAAACAACCAAAAATTAATGAATTAGACCAAAAAAGATTATCAATAGGTAATCTTGTTGGTTCTGATATTACTATCCTCCACATTCACTTCATTTTTTACACCATCAACATTTCTAGAGCAGAAGCATAATAAGAAACGAAATCAAGAATTTGTTTCTCTACTTAGCATTAAAATATAAATAAATAAAAATGAATGAAGCCGCAAAAAGCATAAACAACCAAACCAGAAGAAAATACCTTTTACTTTCTGTTAACAAAGTTGAAACCCATTATTAAGTTCAACAAATTTCTACCTTTCTGAAAACAAATTGGGAGTTAAACCAGAAAATAGTGCTTATAATTAAATTTGGTGAGAAAATGAACAAAAAAGAACATTTTTTTTTCATGTGAAACAGAAAAGAGAGTAAGTTTACCACAAACTCACCCTCAAAAACAGAATTCCATGTTCTTTTCTTTTCAGGCAAAGAAACCATGTACCTAAAACATTTTCTAGAAACTCCTCTCCAGAAAACATAAATAAATAAAGGACAATTTTTTTTTTTTATATCATCTCCTCTTGTTTCGAAAGAAAAAAACCAAGTTCATAAAAAAATCATTAACATGGTGTAAAAGCCAAAATTTTAACATGCTAAAGGAAAACCAAAATCTTGAACGCACGCTTTGAACACTTAATCATTGTTTCACAACATTTATCAAACAAATCCATGTCGAGAGAGAGAGAGAGATTGACCCAAAAAGAGAAGAAGAAAAAAACCAAAATTCTTTATCTTCTCATTTTCAGGAAAAAGAACTTAAAAAATATGCACATCTTAAACGCTGTGATAAATGCTTCAAAACCATTATGAGACAAACCTATATTACAAAAGAATTAACCGCTCAATAGGTAGAACAGAAGAAGCAACACAAAGCCAAAGTTACATACAAAAATGAAGAAACACTCAAAACCAATTTGAAACACTGAAAGCATAATTTTTGCAACATTTCTCAAAAAACCCATGTGGCAAAGTAAAAAATTTAACCACAATGACCACTACAAAGGATGAAAACAACAAGAAATGAAACTTCCTAGGCATCATAGATTGACATACCCAGCAAATCCAACAGCACCCTGAAGATGAAACAAAGTCAGACAAACCAATCCAAGGCCTCAAAGTCCTATATGGCCATGAATGATTGCTCACTCTGTTCCCCTCTCTCTCTCTCTGTCTCCAACTCTCTCTCTCTGCCTCTCTACCTCTCTCCCTCCTTCCCTCTCGCTCTCTATATATCTCTAGCTATTTTTATCTTCTTCTATTATACTCACTATTCTATATTTCTCTCTTCAAAAACGACACCATTCTTAAAAAAAGCAAAAATGACAGAAAGGATAGCTTTAAAGGGCGCCTTGTCTTTAGTTCAAATCAACACACATGTATTCAGCCAAAAAAAAAAAAAAAAAAAAAAATCAACACACATGGATAAAATCCACGTACATGTAATTATAATACAACCCCTTTTAAAGAAAAAGAAATCACAACAAAAACAAAATTATACTAACAACATTTTTTTTTTGAAAAAAAATCATTAATGTAATTATTTAATCGAACATTACATACTTGTGGTCATTCTCTTTTGTTTTGTTTTTTTTTTTTTTAAGGAAAATATTAGTAATGGTTTTGAGGAAATAATAGATTACAGGTTGTACTTGTTGTTGTTGTTACAGAAAATTGCGGGAATTTCATAGGAAACGTGACCGATTTCCCAAACTACCCTTAGTCAATCTCGTAGAAAAAGTCAAATTCAGTTTCTGGGTTGGCTTATCTATCTGAACATTTGATTAGTATGCGCTACTACACGTCCACTGTAATAGACACAATTTTTGATACAATTTTGTGCCACAATTCGTCATATGATGAGTTGTGATTGGTAAAAATATGTCAATGAGTCATGTGAGAACATATTATTCCTAATCACAACTTACTATGTGGCAAGTTATAGTACAAAATTGTGTCAAAAGTTGTGTCTCCAGCATAATTCCATAATGAAGAAATCTAGACTTTAGACTTTAGGCTCTAGACTCTACAAAGCTGTGCTATAATTCTTTTGATGTGTTGTAGTGTAGTGTAGTATATCAATTTTTTCAAATCAAAATTATAATATATAATTTTTTTATTAATCACTAAAATTATATATTTGAATTTAATTGAATAATATAATTAATTTTTTAGTCTCTTGTTGATAGTTGATGTACTTAAATTTTGATTATCTTAATAAAATCTTTAAAACATTTTCTAAAAAAGAAAGAAAGAAAGAATTTAATGAATGGTAGTAAAATAATTGATGGATGCATGGTATGGGGCCTACTGGACCCACAAACAATACAAAACAAATGCATTGAATGAAAGAAGAGAAGAAGGTGAAGTGTGGAGGCCACAGAAGATGAGGAAGAATGGTGGTGATTGATTGTAGAGTAGTAGCTTACTAGCTTTGGAATTAACACAGAAAACTTGGCAAAATCTATCTCAGAATGAAAGACATTTTTGCATGAAGGCCACGTGAGAGGTTTGACAGCGAATTTTCAGAGTCTGTTTGTTTTCAGGTGGTTGCTGTCCACGGATAAGTAGCTACGAATCATTCATAACCGCAACCGATACTGCTAGTCTACTACATACTACTACATTTTTTGATAATCAAATTTCTCTGATTTTTATATAGGTCCCACCTCTTCTCCTTCCGTGATTGCAGCATTAGCCAGAGGTGCAGTATTTTTATATGGGTCCTCATGTTTTTTAAGAAGAATGTTCCTCTTCCTCACCTTTTATATGGGTCAATTATTCTAATTTAATCATTTTTATTGAATTCATCATTTAGCTATATAATCCTTAGAAAGAAGATAACATGATTTTGTATTGTGTCCCTTTGGGATATTCAGGTAATGAGTTTAATAGATTTAAAAGATGTGTTATAAATTTAAATGTCTCAAACATCATTTACACTATTGATTTATGAGATTTTTACATTGTATTATAGACAGAGAGTAAAATAATGTGACCAAAAGTTGAGAAATCACTTACTTTTATATATATATATATATATATAAACATTTATATTTCATTAGTTACTATAATTATATGATTTGAATTTAATTAAAAATATATACAACACTTAAAAAAAAGTTGTATTCTTTTATTTTCAATGAATTAAATCAACACCAAAAAAAAATGATAAAAGGATTTAGAAAATTTATATGCCAACTTCTTAGTTTCTTTAACTATTTTTTTAAGAGAGGAAGAGTTTCATAGAAGAGAAATACTATGCTCACAACATTTTCACAATAATTTCAAAACAAATTTTAGATAGCAAGTTATTACTGCAGTATAAAAAAATTAATTTCAATGATGAGATTAAAATAATAACAATTCGTCATATAGGATTTATTGTAAAAATGTTGTGGATGTAGTATTTCTTTTAATAGAATATCAGAGACGCTTGTTATAATTCATTTTTCTTTTTTCCCCAATTTTGAGAAAGAAAAAAAAAATCAACAAAAAGTTAGACAAATAGTTTCTAAACAGACATGTAGGTTGGATTATATTAATTGCATGTCTATAATTTATAAATTATAATTGATATAATCACAACCTTGGTCAGATGTATTGTCAAAAAATAGTTCATTACTATTCATATGGTACATGATATATAATTTAAGAAAAATATATTTATACTTATATAATATTCTTATCTAAAAATTTTCAATATAAAAGAAATTCTTCAAAGTATTTACGTTTAATGGCGTAAACTTTTTTTTTCCCCCTAACATTTGTAGTTTCTTGCAGTTTAAATACAAAGTACTTAGACAAAACTAGCCTCATCATGTGTGGTTTGCACGTGCGATGAGGGTTTTTTTTTTTTAAAATTTGGTCTAGTGTTATAATTTTTCGTTTATCTCAATTTTTAGATTATGACAACTCAAAAATTAAATGAAAGAAACCGGAGAGTCTTGATGAAGTAAAAAAAAAAAGGTTGGAATGTTTTCTTGAAGGAAATATACAAAGTGAAGTTTTTTTTTTTTTTTTTTTTTTTGGGATAAGTTTGTTTTGAAGATATGGATTAGTAAGAGAGTGCATCATTTTCAAACTCGGACCTTTCAATGAACTGAAAAAAAGGAGCAGTTCAATATTTTTAAGGTCGGATTGAGGTTCAACCGAGGTCGAACCATAATGACGTTATAATTAATTAAATAATAATAAAATACAAATAAAGCTATTAAAATGACAAATATTAATTTTTTTTTACTAAAACTATGTCTAAAAAAAAAAATTAAAAACTTTCAAACAATTTTTCACCATTTTTATAAGGACATAAAATAATAAAAGCATAAACAAGTTTAAAAATTTTGTGTTTAGTAATTTTTCAAATTAAAAAAAAAATTTTCTAAAATAAAAATCATTTTCAACATAAATTAATAAATTGTATATTCACATGTAAAAAGCATAATTCATGAACCTCTAATAAAATTATCAAATAACATGGGAAATTGAAAAAGTATGATCTAAACTAAAAATAAATAAAATACTTTTATTCAGAGTGACACATCAAAGCAGCATAGCCCAGTGGTAATTGGATCAGTAGGTTCTTAATAGCCTTTCGAGTCCTAGGTTTCATTCCTCAGGCCTCCCACTTCTTTGAAATATTTTATATTTTAATTGCAAAGACCTGGTTCTATTTGTTAAATAAGTGGATTATGACCCAATTCAAGGTTACCTAGGTCGGACCAGCCGGTTCAGTTTGAGTTTGACAACCTTAGGAGAGTATCCTATTTTATAGGCATTTTAAGAGATATTTTTGAATCGCATAAAAGTAAATTGTATAACATAAAGAACTGGTTCTATTTGTTAAATAACCAGATTATCATCCGATTCAAGGTTACTCGGGTTGGACCAACCAGTTCAGTCCGAGTCTGACAACCTTGAGAGAGTGTTCTATTTTATAGGCCTTTTAAGGGGTATTTCTGAACCTTTTGTAGGCATTTTAAGGAATATTTTTGAACCGCATAAAAGTCTAGTCCAAAGAGAGGAATCCTGTTATAGATAATAGATAATACTATTTAAAGAGTTTCCGCTGTTTAGAATGGACATTTTGTTGGTTCAAAAATACCCTCATATTCCTTTCTTAAAAGGTTTTAATAATAGGATTAACTAAGTAAAATCACTCAATTTTAAATTGCTACTTTTAAAAATTTTAGGAAAAAAAATCCTAAATTTTAGGCTTTTTAATTCCACTAGCTCACGTTTAAAGTTTTTAAAAAATAATCCCACGTGATGAAGTCGAGAGTTTCACCAGTGAGCCACACGATACGTACGCGCTCGAATGTGAACCTGCACAACACAAAGAAGAAAACCTCGCAAAGAGCGCTGGTGTGGTGCCGGCCAAATACTCTCCGAAGGTTAAGTCAGTAGTATTCTCACAACTCTAGAGTGGTAGAGAGGGTAAATTACACGTACCTTGATTTGTGAGAGTATTGGCGCTTTTATAGTAGTCGAAAGTTGACCTCTCCTGCTTGGAGTCGAAGTCTTTCCTTATAGAGATTCTCTTAAGGAGCCCCAAATGTGATGGACAAGTCTCATTCCTTATAGAGAAGATACTCCATTAATGTATGCGGCAAACAGAGTCCTCATGAGCGTAGAAGGCGGAATCCTTTCCTTATAGGACTCTATGAAGTGTGTCACAAGTATGACATAAAAGGGCCCTTCTACCTTCCTTATGGGCCTCGGACCGGCTGATACCTCCTACTGGATTCTCTCCCACACACTTGGTAATAACGGGCCCGTCTTCTACTGGGCCACAGCGGATAACCGTCAGGCCCATCTCAAGCCCAAATTCAGCCTCTTCACCACGTTTAAAGGTTTAACTGCTCTTTAACTTCCACTCCAAAATAAAAAACTACTCTTAACTTCAAATTCTTATCCGGTTTTTACCTTTTATACTTATATATTTTAATAACAAGAAAGTCAGAGCATGAAGCATAAATAAACTGATATTGGTTGAATCTCTTCATCACCATCTTCTCACATGGCCGGGTACTTTCTCTCTCTCTGTGAAGTTTTTATTTATTTTTCTATTTTTGTTTATTTTTATTTTTTATTATCTCTCTCTTTGAAGTTGATAAGCGGCCAAAGCAAGAGGCACATGTTAAAAAATGGGATTTATTTTCTCAGCACAAATGCTGGTGGTGGCGGCGGTTTTTTAAAAAAATTTACCTTTATTTAAATCTTTTTTATAGGTAATTTGGCTCATATTTATGTTCTTTGCATTTGTTATCATTTATGCTTCTAGGACTAAAGTCACTTAATTTGCAAAGAAGTGTCTCACCGTTTTAGTATTGTAGGGTTTTTTTTTTTTTTTTTTTTTGCCAATTTGTTATAGGGATGGATTCCGATAGTTACATTTTTTGACTTTATATATATATATATATATATATATATATATATATATACGGAGTATATATATATTCACTTTCATGTTTTTATTGGTTCTTTAGATTACTGCTTGCTATTGTGATTTGCATATTGTTTTTTTTTTCAACTTAATTTGAGTTTGTACTTAGCTATAAAGGTTGTAATTATCTTTTAGTTGTAACTCAAGTATATTTTTTTATCAAGTGTATATTTTGAATATAAATACAAAAACGTGGACAATAGTGGAATGTCTGCTGTCCACCTTCAATTCTACAGTAATATCGTACAAATAATATATAGATGAATATATTCATTGGAATTGATATCATTTTTTACTAGATGGTTATTTAGGTGGTTGATTTTTTTTTTTTTTAATTATGAATTTGTGTATTATTTTTGGTCATTTTTATACTGTTTAATGTTATGAATGAAGGAATATGGAAACTAAATTTGAAGACATTTACTAAACTTCCTTAAACTTGGAGTTTAATTTCATATTTGAAATTTCAGCATTATATTTCAGTTGGAAATTAGCAAGTTACCATGACAGTAAATATTTTTTTTTATGAGACACAGAGATAAACAATTAGTAAGGCTCCTTAAGTCAAATAAGTGGTTAGTTAGGCTCTTGAAGTCCAATAAGTAGTTTACTAGCCTTCTTGTGCTCGTTCTCAGAGGCTTTTTTATTTTTTGGGTAAAAAGTGCGTGCTCAAAGGTTTTTCTATTTTTTTGGTAAAAGTTAATAATTTGCATAAATTATAATTTGAGATTAATATATTTTCTAATCACAAAAAAACCTAGGGTTGTGATGAGTATTAAGCATTTGTGGGTGAAATAATTTTTTCATCGCACCCCTAAGTTTGTTTGTTTGATATATATTTTTTTTTTATAATTGAAAAATATATTAATCTCAAATTATAATTTATGTAAATTATTAACGTTTATCCCAAAAATAGAAGAGCCTCTAAGGCTAGTAGATATATACAGTTTTTTACATTACATCTATATAAGATTAAGATTAATTGAGGTTTCTTCTCAAAAAAAAAAAAAAAAAAAAGATTAATTGAGGTTAAAGTGATAGCCATTATTAATCACACTCTTTGTGGTGGCTTAAGAATCCCACCTCCATTTGCCCCACCATCCAACTAAAAAAAAAGAGATTAATCAAGAGCTCCACGAAATAAAATTTTCTTGCTCCACCACTTATATGTGATAAAATATTTAGTCAAAATATTGTGGTAAAGTAAAATTAAAGATAAAACCTTAACTATTGCCTACTGGCAGGTGTTATATATATATATATATATATATATATATATATATATATATTGTGGTAAAGTAAAATTAAAGATAAAACCTTAACTATTGCCTACTGGCAGGTGTTATATATATATATAAAAGACTTATAAATAAGTCATCCTTCAAAAATGAAATAGAAATTGTTCAAAATAATTTGGTGAAAAGAACAAAAATATTTAATATCCAAGTGTATCTTAATTATTTACGTTATATAGCAAATGATGAATTTTGTTTTACATGAAGGGGTGACCAATTCAACCGACAGGAAATAGTGGATTACCAGCTACTAGTTTCTATCAATGGCTAATGGATTTATAAATGACTTACTAATTACTATAACTTATCAACAACAAAAAAAAAAACTTACTAATTACTATAATTGTTTTCTATCAATTAAAATCTTCTAGAATTCTTAAGATAAGTCTATAATGGAGTTGTTAAATTTTTGTTCATTTATTTTAAAATGAACAAATTATATTTTACTACCATGTCATTAATATTTTAAATAAATATTAAAATAGTGAAAGTTAAATGTCAATGATGTGGTAAAATTTAAATCCACTTGTTTGCAAAATGAATGAAAAATGTTTTTAGAATTACACAATATAATTACACTCAAGAGTTTTTGTTGTTTTTTGGTTTTAGGGCACTCTAGAATATATTCTTAACTATGATATCTTTTATTTTTTATGGTTTTATTGTGAATACTAAATACTTTAATGGTCTGTTTCGATTGAGAGAGAGGGAGGAAGATTAGAGGGGAGTAGAGTTAACCCAAAATTAACCTATTTTTAAACTCTACTCCTCCTCCCTTTTCCATCAGTCTAAACAGGCTCTAAAGAATCAAATCTAGATGTGCAAGATTCTGAAAAATAAAGAATAGAAAAATTCCAGATGTGCAAAAAAGAAACATTTGGGCCCTGTTGAACCGGGCTCATTCTGTTAAGCCGCTTAGTAAAGTTTTGCTGTCTTCAAGTCTCTCTCTCTCTCTCTCTCTCTGGTTGTTCTACTTTTAACATGGTTCAAAAAATAGAGTTGCACGGTAGTTGTTGTTGTTGTCATCTGCATTTTGATACATTAACATTAGACAATTAATAGTGGGATTAGCAAAATATTAGGTACGATATAGTGTTGACATTTGAACTTATCCTGTTTTATATAATTTGATTGTTGTCAGCACGTATTCATTATTTAAATATTAGATAACTTTTATTCAAATTAGGATGGTGACAGCTCATTCATTCCAAGGCACTTGGAAAGTTTTTTATTTTTTATTATTATTATTTTTTAATGAAGAAAAATGTATTTTAATTAAGAATTAGTTTCTTTTGTTAATCTGTTTCATTTTATAGCCAGCAGGACTTAAGTTGTAACTTGTGTGTATGCCTATATGGTGGACCCTATTATAGGCAATTAGTGTTAAACTTTAATGTTTGGGATGTTTAAAATTAAAGATAATGATTAATGAGGAGTTAATGACCCTACACAATTTGCTTCATCCAATTCTCTCTTTCTTTCTGTCTTTTCCCCCCCTAATGTTTTTTATTTTTTTATTTATAAATCTAAAACAAAACTCTGGGCCATTTTTTATTTAGAGGGACAGGAGCTTAGCTTGGAAGTTTTGATATATAAATTTGTTTTATTATTTTTGGAAGCTCATTAAAAAAAAAAAAAAAATCAAGAGCTCAGCATAATAGTTAAAAAAAATTTAATTTTTTTTTTCTTACTCCACAAAATAAATATACTCTAAAAAATACAAATTTTCTATAATTAAAGTCGTAACACATGCTAAACGTTCCTTTATACTTATTTTATTTTATTTTTTTATTTTATAGAGAGTTTCAACTTATGCACTCCTGATGATAACTCTTTTATTATCAGACTAATATACTAGTCGGTTTTGGTATAGGTAAGGATTAAACCACATATTTCTTATTCAACAATTGGAGACTTTAATCGTTGAGTTGATTGGAACCCACACGTTTCCTTATACTTATTAGGGTAAATTGCAAATTACACCCCTAAAGTTTAGTGGTATTTGGATTTTACACCCTGAAGTTTTAGAATTTAAATTTACCCTCCTGAAATTTGAGGTATTTGGATTTTACATCTTGACCTTTTAGAATTTGGATTTTATCCCCTAAAGTTTGGAAATGTTTGGATTTTATATCTCCAAATTCTAAAACTTTAGGGTATAAAATCCAAACACTCTCAAATTAAAGGGAATAAAATCCAAACAACTCTAAAATTTAAGGGGTAAAATCCAAATTTTAAAACGTTAGGGTATAAAATCCAAATACACCCAAACTTCAGGAGATAAATTTCAAAATTTAAAATTTCAAGGTGTAAAATCCAAATACTCCCAAAATTTAGGGTGTATATTGTTATCGACATTATACTTATTTACTTTGTTAAGGTTTGTTATTATATACAACAATAAAATTATTAATATCAATATTTTTTAGTTTTATATTTTACTATACTTATATTAAATATTAATATGTTTCATATTTTGTTATTATCTTTATTTGTTATCTATTAATATTTTTTATATTGAATGATAGATCTTATGGAAATATGTAATACATGTATATTTATATTGTATTTTAAATATAAAAAAATTAAATTATAATAATATGAAATAATAAATTTTTTTTTTTTTTTTACCTATCCTTCATTAACTTGTTTTTACACATATATGCTCAATTTTTTTTTATAACATCATAAAAAATTATATTAAGATGAAATAAATATACTACTAAATTGGAATATAATAAGAGGAATAACTTTATATATATATATATATATGTGTGTGTGTGTGTGTGCGCGCGCGCGCGCGTGTCGTTCTTGTAGCCATGAATTTTTTTTTGTTTAAATTCATAATATACCCATACATGCATCTATTTAAGTTTTCTATATCTTCTATTTTGTGTACTGCATCTTTTTTTCACGACTTTCATATAATATATAGATTCCATCCTATATATTACAGATTATATCAGGTAAATTTTTTTTTTTTTTTTTTTGGATTGAATAAACATCTTTTATTGTAAAAAAGACCCAGGCCCCGATCCATCTCTTTACAAGGCAGGCCCAGATCGATTCCAAAAGGCTAAGAGATGAGCGGCTGAATTGTCCTCGATCTCTTCTAACAAAACAGATAAATACATCCAGAGGCATAGCTAGGATTTTTAACTTGGGGAGGCCGAATTATGTATTTGTATATTAGTCATTATTCGTGTGTGTTAAAGAATTAGCAAAATAATGATAGTAATCAGTTTAAGCAATACAATAGACTTTTATCAAATTTATTAAAAAAGAAAAAAAGAAAAAGAGGCTATACAGTAGACTTTCACATTTGAACACACATTTATGCTGCACTCTTGTTTTCTTAGAAAAAATAAAATGAAGCAACATCTTGACAGCTTAGTAATTTGTTAATAGTAAACGGGGTGCCCTACTTGTTGACATGGCACTGACGTAACTATTAAAATATTATTTTTTAAAAATTATTTGGCATTTTTTAAATGCCACGTCAGATTAAATTAATAAAAAATTAAAAAAAATTAATTCCTCAATTTACTTTTTTTAGTTTTAAAGATTGAAGCTCTCTGTTCAAAAAAAAGGGGGAAAAAAAAAGGATTCAAGCTCTCTCTCAGTGGTATACTCTACTAAATTTAGTATACTCTACTAAATTAAAAAACCAAATCCCAACTCAACTTAGAACCAACTCATATGTTAGGACCCTGTGACACCGTATACTCTATTAAATTAAAAAACCAAATCTCTCTCTCTCTCTCTCTCTCTCTCTCTCTCTCACTCATTGAGCTCTCTTTTTAGCTGCAAGCCCCACAAATGACCCACTACAATCTACATCATAGACATCGGCGACTCCTTCGTGGCCCACTTCCTCCACCACCGCTCCTCCAACTCAAACCCATTATTTGCTGCTACCTTGAATTGTTAGGTCTCAAAAACAGCCCTCCTTCTTCTTCTATTTTCAATTCCTTCTCTCTCGGTGAGGTCGTGGTGTTTGATGTTTTGGGAAATGGGTTTGATCAACTGGGTGGTGGTGGTTTGATTGTGTTGGTCAATGGTGGTGGGATCTGGGTTTGATTGTGTTGGTCGGTGGTGGGATTTGGGTTTGCTTGTAGTAGTTGTGAGCCGAATTGGCTGGGTTAGAGTGTTTGAGACTTTTGTGTGGGGAAGATGGGTTTCTGCCATGGGTCTTAGGGAAGAACAAGAAAAAGGTATGTTTACTGGGTTTTTTGGGTTTTATTTTTTGTATTTGTTTCCCAAGAAAATTTATAGGTTTATGGGTTTGTTGGAGATTGGTTTGTTTACTGGGTTTATGGGTTTGAATCTTTTGATTTGCTGAAAAATTCGGTGTTGATTGTGTGTTAGAATTTGGGGAAGAACATGAAGAATTCAACGGTCTTGATTTGGGGAAGAATATGAAGAACACAAAAACATGTTCTTATATTCTTCCAAATAAATAATGAAAATCAACAATTTTTTAAATTATTAAATTTAATTAGATTTAATGTTTTTTAATTTATTTTATTTTTATATAAATTTTGCTAATGTGAAATTTTTAAATGTCAAATAAATTTTTATTATTATTATTTTATTAGCCACGTTAGAGCCATTTCAGCAAGTAGGGAACTCCGTTTGTCACATTGGAGTTTTTTGTTAGTGGATTGATGGCAGGGACCAAAATATAATTGATTTTTTTTTTTTTTTTGGTTTTTAGGGACTGAAATAGTAGTAAAATTAAAATAGGGACCAAAATGAAAATCGGCCCAAAATATAGAGATTAAAAGTATATTTTCGCTTTATATCTACTACTATATATCTAAATTAATGAGAGAGAGAGCCTAGAGAAAGTATATATATATATATATAGAGAGAGAGAGAGAGAGAGAGAGAGAGAGAGAGAGAGAGAGAGAGAGGAAACACTCGGTGTAGGAAACAATAAATCTTTTCTCTAACTCCGCCGCCATAACAAACAGTCAGGATTCTCCAAGCTACGTACTTTCCACAAAATTCGAGATAAGAGGAGTATTTGGATATTACTTATTTTACTGAAAATTGAAAACACTGTAGCAAAATAATTTTTAAATATGTGAATAGTGCTATGGGACCAATTTTTAATGAAAGTTTTGCTGAAAAAAGAGTTTTGCGGGTCCTGTGAATAGTGCATGTGCATGTAAAACGCTCTTCTAAAAAAAAAAAAAAAAAGTGAAACACAGAACACATGCTTTTCATTAATATCCAAACAGGAGGACTATTTTCGTGTTTAAAGCATTGCTTAATTAATAAATCGGATGCCAAAGCTAATCGTCGATCACATTTTATATTACTAAATCTTTGTAGTAACTTTCAATCCTTCATTATCATCATAAATTTATAATAATAATAATAAAATAAAATAAAAAAACAAAACAAAAACTAGGATAAATAAGCAAGTAAATAGACAATCAATATTATTATTATTGCAACTTAGAAATACTCATGAATAGAGGGGTACTTAAAATGATAAAATCAAAATCCCTTCTTTTACCACCGCACACCTTTGGTACGATGGTCACTCCATGAGTATAAGTACTCGTGGAGTGTGGGGGGCAAAGGCTGGGATTCAAATCTCCAGGAGGGAGTTTTACGCACATATACACTTAGATTAGGCTAGAGTAGAATTCTATCTTGTATAAAAAAAAAGACAAAAAATCCCCTCTTTTAGTTTTACTTTTATCACATTGATCACTGAAAGAACCGCAACATTAGTTGATACAGTGGCTATAATTGATTGTGCCATGGATGGTTCTTAATGTTATTACTTATTAATTAACTATAATAATTCATAATTTCGTTGCCAAGGACAAAATGATGCAAACATAAACATCTAAATATGATTAAAGTTCGTAGTTCCGACAACTGTTGTCATGATCAGCTTAATTACATCTCAAATGGAAAAGAATTGACGTTGCAATATCCCTTTCTTTGGTCTTCTTGTTCTTAATCTTATCATAATAATACTACGCATTAAAATGATTATAAAATGATCATTTTTTAAGTTAAGGGTACAACATGCTTACTAGTGTTAAATAAAGATTAAATAATAATGGTCATGAAATATGAACCTTATCAACTTCACATAATACTCCACCTTGACTAGATGAAATTTTGCTCTTGATCGTTGGATCAACTTTGATGGTCAAAGTATGTTCATCAATGATTGTTTATTACTTGATTAATTGTAAATTACTATTCATTTGTTTTAGGTCACCATTGTAGAAAAATTATTAACAAGAATAGAGGTTACAAGAACAAAAAATCTTACTTTATCTCGAAGTACCTACCTACAGTAAAATCTACTTATCTATAAGGAAACTTAGCTTCAATTCCCAATTGGATTACTTCTTGTAGCAAACTTTTTTGCACGAATCTTCAATTCGTGACTAACACCACAACAACCGCTTGATAGATGTAGTTTTTGCAAAGTTATTTAATACATTCTTGATGAAGTAGTAGCAAGCTTGGTATTAAAAAAAAAAAAAAAAAAAAAAAACCCTAGGCGCATAGAATGTCGCAACAATTCCTTAGTATGCGTGTAGCTCTTTGTGTAATTGATGACGGCCATAAAATATTGTTTTTATATGTTTTGGAACCCTAGTGCATGAATTCCAAGACAACCCAAATTATTGTGGGCTGAAACCGAAATTATTGTTTAATTTTCCCATAACTTGATAGATTGAGAGATGTAAAGATAGGTATCGAAATTCATTTATTCTTGATAGATCAATAGGTATCAAAGTCTTGTTTTTGGCAGGTTTTCCTGAGCAGTTTCTTTTGCAATCTTGAGTCTTTAAAGCACACCACTTGTTGTTATTCTTAAATACTAAACTCAAATACATGTAAAATGTGTTTTATCACATGTTTGCCAATTTACAAAAATATGACCCTAACAATGATGCTTGATGTTATGGTGGAGATGTTAAGTTAGAGCAATCGAGTGACTTGCATGGTGTTATAAGGTAACTACATTAATATTGAGAGTGTTGATTACTTTATGTATATTTTTGTGATCATAGTTGTCAAAATGTGAATCGTATCGTGACTTTTTTTTTTGGTATCGAATTGTAACGTGTATCATAAGATACACAAAAACCTAATAAAATTATTTAAGAAAAAAGTATAGATATACATATATAAAAGGTATATTTATTATAAATCCAAAATATATTCAACTAACGACCAATTTAATCATTACTTATGTAATAATTGTGTAGGCCCAGCCTAAAGTACTTAGTGGCCTTTAAGGTTGGGCTCCCAATTTATTTGTTTAGAGTAGGTAAATAGTTTCCTACTATGGGTAAATCCCTTTGAGGCTAACCTAACAGCCCAAATGAAGGAGTTTGTGACCTAACTTGAATCTTATCCCCCTCTGTGTGTTTCCTGTGGAGTCTTAGGGCTATGTACCGAGCTTCCTTCTCTTCAACTATTTCTCTCTTTTTTGCTCTCGCGCATCACTCTCTCCCCCCCCCCCCCCCCCCCCCCCACCCCCCACCCCCAGATTTTCCAACCCCCTCTCACACCATCTATTCCCCTTTTCATAGTCTTCCCTTAATGGGTTTGTCATCATGAGTTGCGGTTTTTCCCAAAAAGGTAGGCCCCATTCTGACCTATATTCTTGATTGGATGGGACCCGTTGCACATTTCTGAATTAACCCCATTGGAACTTGTGCTAACCTCCAAATCTATGCTAGGCAGGCGGATATCCCCAAGGCATTATGTAACGTTCGCGGTGATGCCTTGGGTCAGTTTGTACTATACCATGCTCGAACCCTCCATCTCTTGTTCAGTACGACTGGGGTGGGCCTGACTCACGTGGGCCTTGGCCTTGGGCCGGTATTTGATTTATGGACTGTAAAATAGCCCCCCACGATTTCATCTTCTAGCACAAAATATGAGATTAGGGCCATTTTTCCTTTGCTGAAGCTAGGTGATATTCTGAGATGCCGTTTGATTTATTGGCTTTAACAGCCTACATTGATGTGACCATTGTCCCCTCGGGGACATCAAGCATCAGACAATTATTGCCTCGGACTTGGTAACTAACGCACCAAACACGCGTTACGACAACTATCTTGATAGACGGTTGACGATTCAGGGACGTTTCAATTACCAAGGTGCATGTGCGAAGGCAGTTTTGGACGGTTATCGATCTCTTCGCCTGTGCATTTAATACTCATTACCCTATATATATGTACTGATCCCTCAAGCGAAGTTTTTTATTTACATTCTCTCAATCCTTAAAGTTTTCTTCAGACCAGGGAGTCCTTCTACCCGAGAATATATGCTTTTGCCAAGAAAGCAACCTTCCAATAAGTTCTTTTTCCTGTGTCTTCCCTCATTTTCACTTTCATTTATTTTGGGATGGGTTTCTCCTACTTTGTAGATATTAAGGCTAGAGTAGCAGCCTTTAAGGTTCAATTCAATTTTCCTTAGGATGTAGATATAGCGTATTGTTGTGAGAATAATATTGAAGACGAAAGGATGCCAAAGGTGATTTTTATTCCCTTTATGGCAGTCCCTGAGGGTGGAGTTAGGTTCCCTTTAGATCCCTTTCTCCTTAGGACCCTTAGTTTTTACGGTATTTGTCCCAACCAGGGTCTTCCCAATTTTTATAAGGTGGTAAGTTGTGTTAGCTAACTAAACAGACTGTACAACTTAAACCTTACCCACCATGACATAAATTTTTTGTACAATTGTTGTGATAGTCTTGATAATGGGTATTACATTAAGGTTCGAGACCCTCGATTTAGGTTGATATCCTGTCTCCCGGACTCCAATATAAATTCCCAAGGGGAATTTATAAAAGTGAGTGGAAATTGGCTAGACAATGAGCTAACTTACCCAATATCACCTCGAAACGTAGGTCGGTATCCCCTAAAAACTTGTTCGGCTTACTTAACCATTACCCTTTTCTCTCTTTCTCTCTCTCTCTCTCTCTTAATTTTTAATTTTTAATTTTGAGCTTCAAAACACACACCTTTTTTTATATGCTAAGTGCAGTTTCTTGGTTGTTGTTTTGCAAATTCCAAATGTATCAAACCGAACATTACCCTAGTGGAAGTTCAGGATCTTAATTTTGTTCTTTGCTCGGAGATATTTGTACATTACGATGGTTAACTCCAGGCATCATACCTCATTCTAGGCTGCACTCCTTTGTACACCAGCTACCAAACTCCAGGGCCAGCCTTACTTGCATCAAACCCACTGTTAACCTACATCGACGTCCAAATACCAGGTTTCCTCCCTAACATTTTGGCAAATGAAGCTCGGCAAAGGGGACCTCACCAAGCAAGGGATAGTTCAAGAGAACTAGTTATGGATGGTTAGGGTGACACCATTTTTCATGAGCGACTACAACATATTCTCGTGAACAATCTCGAAGAGGAAGAAGAAGAAGATATCGTTTACCAGCGCAACGTTAAGATCGGGCACTACTTCCTTAAGGGTATCTTGCGGTGGGCAACTACAAGAGGCAGAGGACATCGAGTGGCTCGGGGAGCCAGACCAAGCCCCCATCCCAACAACAAACTCCTCCTACTACTCCGGCCACAACAAACCCACCTGTTCTCCTTACAGCTAGAGTGACTTCGAGAACAGAGGGTCGTCCTGCCACAGTAGTGGTTAGTGGGTCTTCTTCCACTCATACTTCTCGGGGCTGGCAACACATCTCCAAGCTTGGTAAGGGTCCCATTCCATTAAACGCGCATCTGCAGACATGGAGGCTAGCGTCCTTGCCGACAGCCTTGGCAAGGCCTTACTCCTACCCGATGACATGCGCTTTTAGGTGGACTACAAGGACAAGGATGTCATTCTAAACCTCAAGTGGCACTCCATTACAGTAAACATCCCGTATCTTTACTACCATATTAGAAGTGTAACTTCAATTGTGTTTTGCCAGGTACTCAGTTTTTTCAGTTTTCTTTGTCCTAGGCACACAGATGACCCATGTCCCAGAGGGTCGGTTGAAGAATGCCATGGAGGAGACTGAAGGGGAGAAAGCTCTGAAGTAGGTGGTAGAGTCCACCATTGAGGAGAAAAACCGAGTGGTGGCCTAGGCAGAAAGGAGGGCCACATCTGCCGAGAAGGACAAGGACTCCTTCCAACACAAAGTCAGCGTCTTGGAGGGAGCTTGAACATTTTGATACTCAACTAGCCTAGGCCTTAAGCATAATTTTGGCTAGAGATAAGGAACTAGAAGCGCTCAAGGCCAATCTAGAGGAGGCTAAGCAGAAGTTTACAATGAGGGGTTCGACGATGCCAAATGCTTTGGTTGGAAGGTGATTTTTGACACCCAGCGAAAGGGCTTCCTGGAAGGGTAGATGGCCGCTATCAATGCCTTAGACCTGCCCTCCTCCTCTTCCTTCAGGGACCCAAGCCTGGTTCCTTTGCTCAAGGATCCTACGGTGGCTCCAGTTGAAGAAACCCTTGTGATGGATGAGGACAGCTCGGCCATGTGGGAACTGGTTGAGCAGATAAAGGCCCACACTAAGTTGATTGAATTAGACAATCCAGCTTCTCCTAACACTCCCGAGGTCCTTGAAGCCGCAGGGCCTCAACCCGACCCAGTTCTCCTAGTCGTTGAAAAAGTTTAGCCCGTCGCCCCCAATGAGCCAAACGCCACGCAAGTTTAACCATGTTTCCCTACTTTTAGTTTTATTCCTTTTTTTTTTTCTTTTAATTTAAAAATGTATGATTGGTATAGTGTTTTGCCTGCCTTTTTTTAAGGACCACACTTTATTTCATTTGAGCTTGGATTTTTCAGACATTTTTATTGCTGTACTCGTTTTGGTTTGGTTTTAGTCTATTTTATTTATGCATTGTTTCTTGTTAATTCCCTTTTGCTCTTGGTCCGGCCTATGGGGCCTCAAATTGATTTTGCCTTTTAACATGACAATTTGTTATCCTAAGTGTTTCTGAAAGGGATATTAATTTGTGCCGAGATAGAGCCTTTACGTTCCTTGATGCGGTTTGTGCATTATAGATAGGTTTGCATCTAGTCGGTGACCTCAGGCCCAGGCTAGGCTTTTGCCCTTGGATAAATTCATTATGGTTTCCACCTAGTCGGTGACCGGGGTCAGGCCGAGGCTAGGCTTCTGTCCTTAGATAAACTCATTAAAGTTTCCGCCTAGTCGGTTACTGGGTCAGGCCGAGGCTAGGCTTCTATTCTTAGATAAATTCGTTAACGTTTTCACCTAGTTGGTGACCGGGGTCAGGCCGAGGCTAGGCTTCTATCCTTAGTCCATTCAGAGTAAAGTCGTGTAATGCAGTCAAAAGAATACATGCCATAGTAAAGGGAAAAGCAATCATTTCTATTCCATTTTTTTTTTAGACAGTTATAGCATAAGACACCCATCATAACAGTTGCACCTAATGGTAGTTCTTTTTCAAATTGCTCACATTCCAAGGTCGGAGGAGTGGTCTTTCCTCCATGTCTTCCAAGTAATCTCTTGCCACTGCAGTGACTTGTTAAGGGCCTTCCCAAGTCGGGGCCAGCATTTTAGTGCCTAAATCCCTCATATTTCCCACCGCCTTTCATAATACTAGATCCCTTGCAACGAACTCTCTTGGTCTTATGCCTCAGTCATACCTTTGAGCCAATTTTTGCTGGTAGTTAGCCAATCTGATCAAAGCCATCTCTCATTGCTCTTTATTGCTCTTCCAAAAGGTCCAACTGCTCAGCTATGCTAGCATCATTACTCTTCGAGGCGAAATCTGAAACCCTCATACTAGATAATCCTATCTCTGCTGGAATAATCACCTCGGTTCTGTAAGTAATTGAAAAAGGTGTTTCACCTATAGACCTCTTAGGTGTTGTGTGGTAAGCCCACAGCACATTCAGGAGCTCCTCAGCCCATCCACCTTTAGCCCTTACTAGCCTCTTCTTCAGTCTGGTAAATATTGCTTTATTCATTGCCTCTGCTTGACCATTGCTTTGAAGGTACACAGGGGTCAAATATCTATTCTTGACCCCGAGGTCACTACAGTATTTTCGGAAAGTCTTGCTGTTAAACTGTAACCCATTATCTGAAATCAACATTTCTGGGACCCCAAACCTTATAATAATGTTCTTCCAAACAAATTTCTTTGCATCCACATCTCAAATATTTGCCAAGGCTTCAGCTGCGACCCATTTTTTAAAATAATCTGTAGCAACTATGACAAACCTTCTATTACCAGTGGCCCGAGGAAAAAGCCCCACAATGTCTAAACCCCACTGAGGGAAGGACCATGGGCAAGAAATCGAGTTCAGGGGCCTTTTTGGTTGATGGATATTTGGGGAGTGCTTCTGACATTGATTTCACTTCTTTACATACTTGACAGCATCCCTTTGCATGTTTGGCCACTAGAACTTGTGTCATTGCTCAATGCGCCAACGACCTCCCTCTAGTATGACTCCCACAGATTCCTTCATGCAACTCGGTTAAGAGACCATCCACCTTCTTGGGGTGGAGACATAACAAATATGATCCCCCAAATGACTGTCGGTACAACCTCTTGTCTCTACACAACTAGAACCTAGCTGAAATTCTTCGTATCTTTTCGGCCACCTTTGCTTCGTTTGGCAGAACACCGTTGGTTATGAATGCTACAATTGGATCCATCCAACTTAGGTCGAGTGCTGATAATACAGACACATTTAGTTGACGTTCTTTACTCAGCTGCTCCAGTACCTCCACTGAAATTATCCGTGGAACAAAATCATCCATGGATGAGTCCAAGGTGGGCAAAGAATCTGCATGACTATTCTTTCCCCTTGAAATCTGTGACACCTTCACTTTTTGAAAGTCAGCCAGTAATGCACCCACCATCTTCAAATACTCAACCATCCGAGGATTTCTAGCCTAGATGTGGCAAAACGGGCCGGTCGAGTCAATTGGATTTACAGGTCAATCGAGTCGCATGTCAAAATGGGTCATTTTTAAACGGGTCTATTAGGTTGCGGGTCGCGGGACGGGTCGAGTTGACCCGTATTTTTCAAACAATTTATTATTATTTTTTTTTTAAATAGATGCAATCTGTCAATTGTTTCTGAGTTCCTTAACTATGATTAGATTCTCACTAGTGATATTGTTACCACTTACCAATTACCACTAAACACTTGATACCCAAATTTGGTGCAACTCTTGTTCTAGCTTTCTAGAAACTAATCTTGGTATAATTTTCGATCTGTTTAAAGTAGGAAGAGAAAATGAAGGTGGCAAGTAAAGAATGACAAACTATAATGGAGTACAAAACATATTAAGTGAAGAAGAATAAGTAAATATTTTATAAGAATTACATCTCAATCTCAATTTGCTCAATGTTGGTAGACGTGGCAAAACAGGCGAGTTAGGTCGGGTCAGGTCAATCGGGTCCCGAGTCAAAACAGGTCACGAGTCAAATGGGTCATTTTTAAATGGGTCAATCGGGTTGCGGGTCAATCGGGATGGGTCAGAAAATTCTGGCCCGTTTTGCCATGTCTGCCTAAAAACTTCCTTCCACTTGACTTACCACCAAGTGTGAATTTGAAAAAATCTCAATCACTTTTGCATCTAGCTTCTTAGCTGCTCTAAGCCCCACTATCAACGCCTCATATTCGGCTTCGTTGTTGGAAACTCTAAAACCCAACCTCAACGAGCGCTCTAACCTTACACCTTCAGGTGATACGAGCACAATACCTCTTTCGGCCCCTTGGGCATTAGACACCTTATCTACGTATACTTGCCAAGGCCTTAAAAAGACTTGACAAACCCGATCCGCACTACTCATCACAGGGGTAAACTCGGCCACAGAATTTACAAATACATGTTTTTTAATAGCATTCCTTGGTTCGTACCTCACATCAAATGACCTAAGCATCATTCCTCAGTTTGCTATCCTTCCCGTGAAATTAGATCTCCTCAACAATGACTGTAAGGGGTGCTCGGTTAACACATAAACCATGTGAGCTTGAAAGTAGTGAGGCAACTTCTGCACCTTTTTGAATTTTCAACAACACCATGCTCATTGCATGGTCAGAGACTGCCAGGTACATATACAGATCTTCCCCGGGCTCAAGACTAGACAAGATAGGCGAGCTCATCAAATAACACTTTCAAATCTTGAAATGCTTCCTCGCACTCCACGATCCACTGAAACCCTTTCCACTTTTTCAGTAATTGAAAGAATGGTCTGCATCTGTCTGCCGACCTTAAGACGAATCAGTTCAATGCTGCAATCATCCCTGTGAGTCTTTACACATCCATTGGGTTGCTTGGCGGCACTAGCTGTTGTATGGCCCTAATCTGGTCCGAATTCACCTTAATGCCTTGATTAGTGATCATGTACCCTAAGAACTTTCCGGCACCTACACCAAATGCACATTTGTTGGCATTAAGGTGGAGCTTGTGTCACCTAAGGATCTTGAAGGTTTCGTTCAAGTCTGCCAGATGCCTTTCCTCCTTCCTACTCTTGACCACCATGTCGTTGATATAAACTTCCATTGTGCTCCCAATCTTATCCCTGAACATTCTTGTCACCATTCCTTAGTAGGTGGCCCCTACATTTTTCGACCCAAAGAGCATCACCGTGTAATGATAATTTCCCTCAGGGGTTATGAAAGATGTCTTCTTTTAGTCCTCTGAGTTTAAAGCAATGATGGTATCCCTGAAAAGAGTCTAAGAAGCTCATCCTCGAGTGCCCAAAAGTGGTGTAAACTAATTGGTCGATCTTCAAGACAGAGAAAAGGTCCTTTGAGCATGCTTGGTTCAGATCGATAAAATCCACATAGACTCTCCACTTCCCGTTCTTGTTCTTCACTACCACCGTATTTGACAACCTTTCTGGGAAGAACACCTCGTTAATAGCCCCAACTTATTTCAACTTTTCTACTTCTTCCTTCATGACCTCCACATGCTACTTAGCAAACCTTCTCGACTTTTGCTTTTTGGGTGGGGACAAGGGGTCCACATTTAATTTATGGGCGATGAAGTCTAGATCAACACCGGGCACCTCGTATGGACTCCACGCGAAAATATCCAAATTCTGCACCAAGGCCAAAAGTATGGCAACTTGGTCCCCCGATGGTAGACTCTTTCCAATCTAAAAATATCTATCTTTGTATGGGAGGATTCGAATATGGATAAACTTTTCTGCACTAGTAGCCTCAGTGTCCACTGCAAGTTCTAGTAATTGCTATAACAATTCTAGCTCCACCTACTCCTTCACTTTAATTTTGTGGTTGATCACAGTGACCAAACATTGTCATGCGACTTGTTGATCCCCTCTAACCACAACGATTCCATCCTCAGTAGGGAACTTAACCTTCATGTGTAGTGTAGACGGCACTACTCCCATGGCATGAATCCATGGTCGACCCAGAATTGCCATATAAGGAGAGAAAGCATTGACCACAATGAAACTTATCATCACTTCCTTCCCTTCGATCATAATAAGGAGCGAAATCTGCCCCTCAAGCACCACCACTTTTCTGTTAAACCCCACCAAGGGCGTGTCATATTTGGTCAAATTTTCCGGCTTCAAACTCAAGCCCTTATAAAGGTTAGGATACATTATCTCAACCTTGCTGCTTTAATCTATTAATACCCTTTTAATAATAAAAAAAAAAGAAACCCCCAATCCTTGATGCCACGATTAGAGCGTCATTGTGTGGCCGGGACGTCCACTCTAGGCCATCGTCCCCAAAAGTGATCAGCTCTTTGTTCAGCCTCAGCCTCTTCTCAAGCCGATTGCCAGCTTCCAACCCTTGTTGCGGAGTAATACTCAGAACCCCTTTTTGGTGGCTTGTACTTGTGCCGATGGAAGCTACATGAATGATTTCAATAATTCCCAAGGGCGGAGGGAGTACATTCCCTCGATCCCTTGACGTTTACCCCACCATGTTACCACCTTGTCCGACCATAAACTCCTTTAAATGTCCTACCTTGACAAGTTGCTCCAAATGATCCTTGAACACTCTACACTATTCAATGGTGTGCCCCTTCTCTCAATGATAGGTGCAATATAGTTTATGATTTCTCCTAGATGGGTCCCCTCCCATCTTACCCGGCCACCGAAAGTATGGTAATTTTTTACCCGCTCAAGAATCTTAAGAACTGGTTCCTTAAATGCCACATTTACACCTCCTGTTCGAACCTCAGGCTCTGGTGCCTTGGATTCCTTCCTTGGCCTCTACTTAAAGCCCCTTGGCTGCGGGTCCCTGTTATACTAAGAGATGGCTTGAGCCTTTCCCTTACTCTATTGCCGGTCATCTTCTAGTCTTTTATGTTCCTTAATCCTCCTCATGAGTTAATGCATGTTCTCTAGAGGTCGTATAGTTAGGAAATCCCTTAATTTCAACTCCTAGGTGAGCCCCAGTCTGAATATGCTCATTGTAACTTGTTCATTCCCCCTATCTCATTGTATAACTCCCAATACCAGTTGGCATAAGACCGGAGAGTCTCGCTGCTACCCATCCTCATAGACAATAATGTGTCAATGGGCTAGGGGATCAAACTACAAGTGATAAATCGGGCCCCGAACGCTTGAATCACTTCTTTGAAGTTGTGTATGGACCCCTTCCTTCAACTGTTGAACTGCCTTATTGTCGTGGGCCTGAGACTGGATGGGAACACTTTGCACATCAACATGTCATTTCGGGAATATAAGGACATCAGCTGGATGTAATGGCTCACGTGTTCCATCGGGTCGGTTTTGTTGTCTTAATAGGTAAACGGTGGACGATTGAAACGCCTCGGTATATTAGTATGTTCTATCTAATTAGAGAACGGTGATCGAGCAGCTTTCCGAAGTGCCTGGCTCATGGCCTCTAGGGCTACATTGGGGTGCCTGTGCCTGTCCCTTTTCGGCGTGTCAAAACAACGCCCTATAGTTTCATTGGACCTGTCTCTCGATTTTTGTGAATGACTTCGGTGGGAAGACCCAGCCGTGCTACCTCTAGTATAGTCAAGATCTCTAGAAGATCCCTCACGATCCCTCCTTCGACGTCGACCTCTGATATCTATTTCCAATTCTCTGACCTGCTTCTGTAGGTTTTCTATCTCCTCGTCCCATTCACTATGGTACGAATGCTCAAGAACGTAAGAGACCAATCTTTCTCCCTGTGAAGATCCCTCATCCAAATTGAGCCTTGGCTCATGCTCATCTTGCATGCAGTCTCGCTACCTTTGTCATTCCCTCTCCAATCTCTTTTGGCCCCGAGACGAGACCCTTGAACAATTGCCTCCAAAGCCAACTAATCTCTCTCCTACATGTGGCTCCTCCATCCTAGGTTGTGATAAACTAGCTTTGGATCTTTAGTTTAGTAAAAGATTCCTATAGACAGGGCCAATTGTGTTGGCCTTGCCCAAAGTACTTAGTGGCCTTTGAGGTTAGGTTCCTAATTTATTTGTTTAGAGTGGGTAAAGAGTTTCCTACTATGGGTAAATCCCTTTGAGGCTAACCTAACAGCCCAAATGAAGGAGTTTGTGACCCAACTTGAATCTTATCCCCCTCTGTGTGTTTCCCGTGTAGTCTGGGGCAATGTACTGAGCTTCATTCTCTTTACCTATTTCTCTCTTTTTTGCTCTCATGTATCACTCTCTCTTTCTCTCCCCAAATTTGCCAACTCCTTCTCACACCATCTCTTCCCCTTTTTATAGCCTTCCCTTAGTGGGTTTGTCATCATGAGTTGCGATTTTCCCAAAAAGGTAGGCCCATTTCTGACCTATATTCCTGATCAGATGGGACCCGCTACACATTTTTGAATTGAACCCATTAGAACTTGTGCCAACCTCCAAATCCATGCTTGGCAGGAGAATATCCCCAAGGCATTATGTAATGTGCTCGGTGATGCCTTGGGTTGGTTTGTACTATACCATGCTCGGACCCTCCATCACTTGTTTGGTACAACTGGGTTGGGCCTGACTTATGTGGGCCTTGGCCTTGGGCCGGTATTTGATTTATGGATCATACATATTTTTTTTTTTATAAATTGACTAATTAAATCAAATTAACATATGTTTATAACACACACATTCAAATTGAACTTAAAAGTATTAATACATGATATATGAGTCATAATAACAATTTCTTTTCATCATCTTGTAGACACTAGATTTTGCACCAATGATTTAATTAAGGAAGATGATTGGAGTGACCATCCATGTACCCAAAAAAAAAGAGTCATTCTTGCATCACATGCATCATTTTGCCTTTGCATTACATGCATTAATTCATTCATTGCATATCATAAAAATGATCTTGAGATTCTAATAGTCGCAAGGGTGTTTCTAGTTTCCGAATCGGATCATCGAATCAAAAGATATCGCATGATCAATTTTGCATGGTTAGCATGCATTGTGTCTAGGTAAAATCGACCACACATGATCAATTTAAATTAATTCTGATTGGTTAAACAATTAAAAGTAATTAAATAATTTTGTGATTGGTTGATAATTAGTGTTTAAAATAGGGATGCATGCATGTGAATAAAAGGGATGATTAGATAACAATAAAACTATGGATAATCTGAACTTTATCAAGATTTATTTTAAGGTATTTATCTTCAAGATAATTACTCTTAAAAAAGCTTGAATTATCCAGAAAAGAGACAAAAAATCATAAACGGAGGTTGAAAACACGTCTACGTACAAGGACCGGCCGAAAAACCCTAGAAGGAGAGACCAAATGGCACCCGAACACAAAAGTGCATTCGACCTCCAAGAGCCAATTCGGCACTTTTGGAGTGCCGAACAGCACTCTAAAAGGGCCGAATTTCCCTTGGTTGGACTTTGGCCCAATGGCCTTTGGGTGACGATAATGCACACCATTTTTGATCTTTTCGCAAAAGGATGCAACTGGATTCAAACCATAATCGTTCGTACCTATTTTTTAGAGTCTTCTAGCCTCTATAAATAGAGACTAAACCTCATAATTCAGCACTTTTTTTTTTACGCTTTGAGAGACATACATTTTTTACTCTCAAACCACACATATATTTTGATCCTTTCTCTAAGTGTTGCTGCAAAATTAGGGTTTTTAGGTTTTAAAGAGAATTGAACAAATTTCTTTGAACCCTAAAACATCCTCCCAAGAACCAAGTGTTCTCATGCAAGAGGTTGTTTCCTTCACCCTTCTCTTGTGATGTGATGATGCATATTATATCTCTTTCTTTTTCAAATATCTATGAATTGTTAATTGTCCTTTTGTTTACATTGTTATAATCTTTTTCTTGAACGTCAATAAATTTGCATGTGAACAATTATTTTTCTTAAAACAAAACAGATCTGCATCTTTATAAGATGTAGATCTGAATTTTTTCTCAATACAAAAACTGATTTGCATCTTTCTTAAGATGTAGATCTAAGTTTTCTCAAATAAAAAGAGATTTGCATCTTTATGAGATGCAGATCTAAATTTTTCTCAAATCTGATTTTCTTAATACATGCAAATTATTGAAATAAAGAAAGAGATTATGTATTACTGTGTTTGTGTTTATTTTAATTCATGATTGCATAATTTTAGATTATGAGTGAAGTTTTCTTCTTAGAAAATCTTTTTTTTAAATATATAATACAACATATCTGAATTTTTGTCATAAAAAATCACTTTTTTATTTTTATTTTTATATATATATATAACAAAACAGATCTGAATTTGTCTCATCACAAAACCTTTTTTTTACATCCCACAAAGCAGATTTGATATTTTGACAAATCAAAATCATTTTTTTTAACAATAAAAACAGGTCTAATTTTTTCAAGAAAAGAAGAGATTTCATCCATACATGAATTAGTGTGATTTAATTTTTCATTCACATGTTCAACATATCATGCATGACATGCATAACATAGTACATTGGTCACAAGAGTCTAGAAAACCAGACTTTGTCTGGGCAGAATGGGTGCCTAACACCTTCCCATTCCGTAACCGAGCCTCCGGATTTAGGTTTTTGGTTTAGTAGATCTAGCCTTGTCTTCATTTGTTTTGGGTAGAATGTAACTAGGACAACAAGTCATGTAAATATTTGGTAGATTGTAACTAGTACCCAAAGCTATTTAACTTTTCAATTTTCCAGATATGTAATTTTTATTCAATCAATGAATGGAACTATTCAGTCATGTATTTTGTAATTAGTATTTTTTTCTTCTGTTTTTGTATAAAGAAAAATAAGTGGCGACTCCATACCACTTACCTAAAAAGAGAGGTGCCCAAAAGGTACCCGAATCTCTTTTTTTTTTAGGGACATGTCTCTCACACATCTTACCTAATCAACTCCATCTAAGTCAATGTTATCATCACGTTTATCATATTGCAAAATGATTTCTTCATTGACATTTTCGTCATTGTCATCAACATTTACTATCTTTTTCTTGTTCTTTTATTCTAGTAATTTTTTCTTTGTATTTCTTCTTGACATTCTAGCTTCTTACACTTATAAAAATAATAACAAAAATAAAAATAATCATATTTTCATTTAATACATTATGCATAGCATAGAAAACAAATTTGCAAATGTGAAAGAATAGTATCAAGTGTGTAGTCCAAATTTTGTAGGAGAATGAGAAGAGGGGGAAAAAAAACCCTCATGGACATGTTTTTTTATTAGACTGAATTAAACATCTCAATAAATTTTTTTTTTTTAATTCTAACTTGTTTAAATGAAATAAAACGACAAATTTTAACCCAAAAAAAAGAAATCTCATTTTAAATTCACATATCTAAGTATCGTACGATTTATAAGTACTTACAATACGCCCTTATAATACAAAAGTTTTTATACATGATACAATACGTATAGTGTATCGTATGATACAACTATGATGGAAATATATGTAATTATATATAATGCTTTGTGTATAAGGTCCTTTGGGTATGTGTTGCTTGGTTAATTGGGTGGCTTATTTGTGTTTACAAACTTATTGTAGAAATTGCTTTATCAGAAATTTTCTAGGATAACCGAAATGTGATGGATTGTTTATGGCTTGAATAATTTTCGTTATCTTAAATTCGTAGTTCAAGACAAGTACTTGTGCAAAAAAAAAAGATTGTCAACTATATATGTATTTTTTTGGTTTTTTATTCTCTTCTTTGATATTTATGGAGAAAAAAATGGTCATTATCTATATGTGTGTGTGTAATGGTAGCTTCTCCCCTTAAGGGGCAACGAGAAGGGTTATGAGAAACTTTTTGGCACAATTCAGATTATATGAGAGGATAATGTAATTCACGAGGTGCACTGACTAATTTCACGAAGTGAGGTTGTGATTTCAAAATTGATTAGGTTTGTGTAACTTACCAATAAAAAGAAAATGTACTTGTATATGTATATGTATCTATTCAAATCTCTTTGCAATAAAAAGAAAATTGAAAAATTCATTGCTTCTAAGTTGGCTAACATTTTTCCCCAACCAAAAAGATTGGTAATGATTTTTTATCCAATTTTTGAATTGGGTGAATTGACTACTTGTAGTAGATTGGTTGATGTGTAATTAACTAAAACAGTTTAAATTGCTCACATACTTGAATTGGAGAATAGAATGCATGCAAAATTTAAGATCATATGCTCTAATATTACTAGTTTTTTTTTTTTTTTTTTTTTGAGAACGAATATTCTAGTTATTTGATTTAGATTATATAGTAAAATTTATGACACTTAATGCTGCAGAGGGTTGTTGAGTTACACATAAATGTGCATAATAACACTTGAAATTATATTTTTCTTTCTGAAACTCAAATTTTAGGAGTTGTGGTGACTTAATGCAATGATGTTATTAGTTCAATGCATTGTTAAAAATGTTTCTTATATTATTATCATAATTAATTTTTTTGTTATTTAGTCTTAATGTTGTTTTTTACATTTGTGCCGATATGAGATTGGTGGTATAAAGAATTTTTTTTTCTTTTGCACTGCTTGAACTCATTTTTATTTCTGTATTGTTATAAGATAGTTTTTTTTACTTTTTGTAATTTTAGTACTTGTGTTGTGAAGAAGTTACTTGTATTTGTTAATATTATAAATGTCTTTTATTTACTTTTGGATTGTATGGATGGTTTGTTTATGGATGTGTTCTCTAAAATGAACAAGGTACAAAATAATGTTGTAATGACAGTTAATGTAGTGAAACAAATAAAAGAAAAAAGCATAAATCAACTAGAAAACAATTGGCAACAATATTTTTCGTCACCTAATAAGTTTAGATGAAAATAAAAAATAATTGGCTACGAAACTTTTTGTCACCTAATAAGTTAAAATTTTAAAAATAAAAATAAAAATAATTGGCAACTCAATTTTTTCTCTCCTATTAGGCTAAAATTAAAAAGTTAAATGTATAAAAGAATTGGTGATGAAACATTACGTATCCTAGTCTATTGGAACCAAAAAAAAAAAACCATAAAATAAATAAAATTAGTGACATTTTGTTTTTCACATAATAGGTTGGAATAAAAAATTTATAAAAAAAAATAACTTTAGCGACAAAATTATCTTGTCACTAAATACGGCATTTATTGAGGAAAATATTAGGTGACAAAAGCCTATGATTATTTTAAAAAAAAAAAAAATTAAATGACTTGGCATCAAAAGTTTTTGTCGCTAAAATATTTGGCAACGAAAGGTTTTTCCGTTAGTATATGTCTTAGGCGACCAAATTGAGAGGTTTAATGATGAAATGTTTCGTACCATGGGCATTGTTCAGTGTATATTGTTTATTGAAATTTAAGCAAAAACTTTTTATAGGGCATTTATTTATTTAATAGCTATACATTTTTCATCATTTAATTAAATGTTCACTTCTAAAACGAATTCTACTGTTTACTAACTACTATTTTTACCATTGATAAATGTTTTGCAAAATTAAATATTTTACTTATTGTGGGGTCAAAAACACAAACTACTAAAAACAGTATGTAGAACTCCTTATCAACACAACTAATTTCTATACAAAGAGGGGTAAAACTCCACAATAGGAAGATTGAACAGATGATTGACGGCACAAATGAATGAAAACAAAGACTTTGATTAAGAAAAACCAATTCCCAAAATACAAAGGGTGAATCAAAGAAAAATACTAGTTCTTGCTTTCTCTCTCTTTTGCTCTAATTTTTCTAGATCTCCTTTTCTGTTGGCTCCTCCCTCCTTTTATCCCTCCTTCGATCCTCTTTTCTAGATGTTTCTCTCTTAGCTAGATTTGTGAAGATACTTGTCCCATCAGACTCCCCTCCTGCCATTTCTTGATCATGAAGGCAAATTTTTGAGGTGTCTTCACTGTTCAGCCCAGTCATTCAACATTTAATGAAACTGATATTAGGTAGGAATAGCTAATTAATGTGGAGGTGATTGTTACATTAGACTTTGTATCTTCTTCTTCGCGTTCCTCAGAAAAAGGTGGGGTGGGGGACCAAAGTTGCATCTTCGGTGAATCCGTTGATCTCTTTTCAATTAGGTCATTGTATATCGGGGTAAACTAGTTTCTCAAATTACCTTTGCAGTTGATTTAGAGAAGCTATCTTCTCTTGGGCTTGGGCTTTTCTAAGTTGGGACATGGACCAAGGTGTTATTTCGGGAATGTCTCTTTGACCTTTCCTCTTCAGCTCAAAGTCCGCGGGGGCTATGTTCTAATCCCCCACACTTATTATAATATGTATTTTTACTTGAGAATATCATGTAATGTAGTCTCTTATTAAGCTTTTAGCTCACCCCACTCTCCACCCTTCTTAAGAAGTTAGTGCCTCAAAATTTACAAGTTTTAAATTGTTGTCATGTTCATATTAAGCTAAGTTTAGTGCTTTTTGGCAAGACATGTAAGTTTAGTGCTTTTTGGCAAGGCACGGGTTTGGGTGCATGGACTGGAGAACAAAAATAAAAGATAAAAATTCAGTGTAAAACTTAGAATTTTTTTTTTTTTGGGCCAATCTCCTTGGCTGAGTGGGTAAGGTTCGTTCGCTTCGTGCACCACACCTAGGTTCGAATCCCGCTACCTGCAGTAGTCCGTTGGTGGGCATCACATCGCTAAGTCTGTGTGCTCTGCTCGGAGGCGTAATATAACCATAAAATCCCCCCCCCCCCTTTTTTTTTTTTCTTTTAAGCAATTAATGTTAGATTTGGGCAAATGTATTATGTATGGTATAGACAAATAATAATACAAAACTATTCCACTGCTTCACTGTGTTCGATGATTAATTGCAAGTCTCTCTTCCACTGCTTCCCTCATAGAAAGATTCCCCTGTCCCGCTGGGGTTGATAATAATTGTGTTAATTTGGATGTGTCTGGTGCTCTTTGTGAAGAAATCAAAGATTTTGAGAGGCACAAAAAGAAAAAAAAAAAAAAAAAGTGATTTAAGCGAGAATTGAAAGAGTGAACGAAAAAGTGAAATTAGGAAAGCAGAGAAAGATTTGGAGAAAATTATATAACTGTGTGATTGTATAAACACTCGTCACCTAATTTCCCAATTACAGATTAAATATATCTCGTCTAACTGCTTCACAGAATTTCTTGGATCTGTAACAAATTCTGGTGACAATACGGAAAAACATCGTTTGGTCTTTTAATATAGCTGCGTTTGGAGGGGGGGTACAAAATTGAGCTTTATACCTAGTTTAATCTTGTTAGAGAAAAAGAAGAGAGATGTTCATCATACAAGCAGAGGCTCAGTGAGTTTGAATACCTGTCTTAAGGGGACTAGCTCAAATTTATTGAAATATTGTATCTTAACACACAAACTAACAATATTCAAATGAAGATAAACTCTTCAAAATTTATTTTTTATAATATGCCACCCAAACTAACATATTCTCATAATGATCAACAGACACACTTACAACTAGGAGTAGGACAATTTCAGATACCCTTAATTGATTTAATTAAGGAAAGGAATACGAGGGGAGGCGATTAAATACAAATCATTCCTTCTACTACAAGTTGATCCAAAATTTTCAGTCATGTCAAGTTCTTCAGGTTTGATCTCATTTGGTAGTTTCCAGTCAAAGTGATACAGTAACTGGGCGATTGCAAGTTCAATCATTGCAATACCAAATGTTATGCCTGGACACATCCTCCTTCCAGCCCCAAATGGAAGGAATTCAAAGTTAGTCCCTTTAAATTCAACAAATGAATCACGGAACCTCTCTGGCTGAAAGCAATCAGCATTGACCCAATAATCTGGATCTCTCCCTATTGCCCACGCATTAATCAAAACCTTGGTTTTAGTTGGTATGTCATATCCACTGATTTCACATCTTTCTCTACACTCTCTTGTGATTAAGGTAGCAGGAGGATGTAATCGTAAAGTTTCTTTGACAACTAATTTTACATAATCTAACTTCTGGATGTCTCCATCTTCAATTTTCCTCTTTCCTTCTAAAACCTTGCGCACTTCAGCTTGTGCCTTCTCCATTACATGTGGGTTTCTTAGCAACTCTGACATTACCCATTCTAAGGTTGTTGCTGTAGTTTCACCCCCTGCAAGGTAGATGTCCTGAAAAAGTAGAATTATATAAATCATATTAGTAGCTGAAAAAAACTGAGTACTACAGAAGTTTGTTAAGTCATACCAAAGTGACAGCTTTGATGTGCTTGGTTGTGACCTCAAATTTGAGCTCCCTCGACTCCTGAAGTTTTAGAAGCACATCAAGAAGATCTTCCTCGCGTGAAAAGTCATTGGTGGTGCTAGTGGTTATTATATTCATCTTATGATCATCAATTATATCTTGAACAATTTTGTCCATGTTTTGGTGTAGTCTCTCCAAGGCAGTCTTCATCCCATTAAATATAGCAATAAATTTAAGTGAAGGGAACAAATCTGGCACATTAAAACCTGAACTAAGCATAACTATCTCCTTAACCAGGGATATGAACTCATCTTGACCTTTGTACTTTTCTCCAAATGCTGCCCTAGAAGTTACACTATTTGTCATGGAGAATAAATTCTTGCTGAGATTGATGGGAAGTCCATTGGACGAATAAATAGTTCTAATAAGATTCCATACCTCTTCTTCTCTTATTGATCTAAATGACTGGACACGTTGAGCATTTAGGAGTTCCAACACACAGATCTTTCTCATTTGTCTCCAGCAATCACCATAGGGAGAGGCAAGAAGACCTGAATGGTCATATGAGAGGAACTCACCCACAAAAAAGTTTGGCCTTTGAGCAAAACTAAGTTCATGTGTTTTCAACACCTCTCTAGCTAATTCTGGTGATGAAATGATCACAGCCAAAACCTCACCCAACTTGAGCTGCATAACTGGTCCATGTTTCTTTACTAAATCTCTCAAGGAAGAATGAGGTAGTGAGCCTGAGCTTATCAACTGATGCAAGTTTCCTATAAGAGGAAGCTTCCACGGCCCTGGCGGCAACTTCAGGATGGCACCTTGGGCTTTATATCCCTTCAAATACACCATCAGTATCAAAAGAAAGAAGAAACAATTAAGGAGTGGAGAAAAAGATAGCAACCGGAACATTATGGACATTGGCTCTGACAGTAAGGCTAAGGATTTTTATCCAAAGGTTTCAATTCTTAAAAATTTGTGAACAATAGAATTTATGTTTCAGGTGAATTTAAGTACTTGTTTTGCAGAAATATCACATGCACACACAGGTTCTAAGTATCTAATAATGTCATCCCAGAATTTTTAGCCTTTTAAAAGTGATTTCATATCATATAAAAGTAGAGCACAATTGAATCCAGCAACCTAATTGTCAATCAACTAATCAGATTCAAAATTCCTTCAAGGAACTTAACTCTGTGTCATTCTCCACTCATCTGTAGTGGTTCAACTGTTGCTATACAGTTCTCTCCACCTCATGGTCTTGACAATCTTCTTCTCAACCTCTGTCAGCAGTTGGTCAGAACCCAGCTCTCAAAACACCTCTACCCTACCCACCCTCCCTTGCCATTCAATTTCTACGCCCCATGTATTTCCTTCCCATTACCTCACAAATCTCCTGTTCTCTCCCTCGCCAGTTTCCCTTTTCCTTACACCCTGTCACTTTCCCCCATGAGCCTTAATCCTGGTCGATGAACCACATAAATCTCTCTCCAGCTAATTGAGCTCAAACAACAGATAATTTTAACAGTTTAATCCAAGGCCATATATTCTATCTTATTCATGTCTTTTCTTCTTTTTCTTCTCCTCCATCTGTGCTGAATATGGCTTTTCCTACTACTAGATCTTATCATTATCTAAAAAGAAAGAAACCTTTTTTTGATAGGTCTAAAAAGAAATAAACCTCCTAAATGAGTGGCACTCCTATGGCTTAAACCATGGTGAGAGGTATATTCCATCATACCTTCACTGCTGAGTGCTCACGGATGGTTGACCTTAGAATTCAGATTTGGACTTTTATTTCTTCTATATTTATCTCATGGAACTGGAAATAGGATACAAAAACCATAGCTCTACAATAGAAAAGAGGGTTTACACAAGGCAATTGTTAAAACAAGTGAACACAATATCTAGGTATGCAACAAACAGCAATAGTGCAGCAGTGCTACTTCACTAGTAGGAAATTGATCTTTAGAACTATAATGACAGCAGTCAAAACCAAAGAGTCAGGCAAGCTTTCATAAACTGGTAACCAGACCTAACTCATAAAAAGGAAAATTTGCGTAGTATAGCTCTGACAATTGTGGTTAACATGCCAAGTGTACAAGTACAAGTACAACGTACCATTTTATCTTCACCCCCTAGTAAGTTATCCAAACTACTTCATCGAACCAGTCCAGTTCCAATGCACCAATTATAATGGCATCGCAGGTTCTAATCATGGTATAACTGATACAACATAGGCACAACTGTGTACAAAGATTTGTTTAAATGAAAATCAGCCTCTCCAAAAATAGGGGATAAGGTTGCCTACCAACCACCTCTCCCAAACCTAGAAAAGTGCAAGTCTTATGTACTAAGTACGACCTATAATTTCTATTACACTTTTCAGAAAGGATGAAGTTCAGTGAAGTTGAAATTAAACCGGTCTAGTTTGGACATGTTTCAACCACAAGAGATATGGCTCGTCTGCTCACTAGTCACAAGACTTTATCAACAGAACAGCTAGCAGAATCCTGAAAAAATTATAAGAAAATTAAATTGCAAATATATAGAGAGATGTGGAGAAAATCTACATTAATTAATGGCAATGGCAGCATCTAGGGCATCAAGCAGATTCCCCATCTGAACAAAACATTGCAAGACAATCAATATTAAAGATCCCATTCCCAGCAAAATTTTCCCCTCCACAACTATTAGTCAGAGATGACTGATGAGAGATCAAATCCAGATTAAATAAGACCTCTATTATTAAATTTAAGCAAAGCAAGAACCTATAATTAAAAACAAATTAGAGGACAAACGCCAAATGCAGGATAATGTTTTGATGGTAACTTTCCTTGTTCTCATACCAGATCCACCTCCACCTCCACTTTTACCACCCAAAGAGAGAACGTTGAAGAGCAGACTCCTCCTCCTCACCCCCTCTACCTTGACTAAGGTATAGAAATTTGTAGACAGACAACCATACAAGTATTCACAAAACACAGGAGGAAAATGCTTTATTAGTGTAGTAGATGAGTGTCTATTGAAACAAACAGAAGATCCAGCATCTTGAACCATGAAATATCTTCACACTGGAAATAACATTTATGCCTCCGATCCGACCCTATTTGCCTGATAGTAAAATACATACAAACATGCAGAGAAGTTCAGTTTGTCTGGTGGCAATGCTGATGTAAAAGAAATTAATTTCCATGATGTTGTAAACTGATAAGCAATTCAAATTAGACTTATAATTCACTTTCTAACTAAACCCAATTGGGTTTGGCCATATGAATCCTTTTTCCAGTATGAAATGATTTTCTCCCAGAGAGAGAGAGTCCCACCATTCCTGCACATACATACATGAAAACACTAGGAGAAATAAAGCATATAATTAATGAGAACTTGTTCGTATTGTAATTGAAAAAAAAAAAAAAAATGCAGTGTTAAAACAGAATACCGCCATCAACAATAGTTCAGTTCATAATTATTAATTATAATCCCATCCCCATGTTTCATTAAGGAGAACGAAAACCCTTATTCATATTGGCAGCAAAAACAAATAAATAAATAAACAAACCCAATTTCTTTCTCACTACCGTTAAAACTCTGGAATTACATGATGATCTTTCTAAATTAAAAAGGGCAGCCATAATGTGCTCCTTACAAACATCATTTCTACCACCAGCCTCACCCGAATTGAACTTTTGACCTGCTATAACAGTTGCCAAAATATCACATTTGATAACACTATTCTCGTATTGTGTAAAATAAAATCACAAGTGTACTTTTGTCACATTATATGGTTCCTTATTTTTTCTCACTTTCGATAGTACCATTTTCACATTATGCAATATCAACATCATATAAGACTGTACTTTTGTCACATTTGATAATTCTTTTTTTTTTTCCCTCACATTTGATGGTATAATCCTCACATTGTGCAGTACCAGCATCACATGTGATTGTACTTTTGTCACATTTGGTAGTTCCCTTATTTTTTCCTCATATTTGATGGTACCATCTTCATATTGTGCAATACCAACATCACATGTGACTTTACTTTTGTCACATTCGGTTTTTTTCTCACATTTGATGGTACCATATTCACATTGTGCAGTACCAAAATCACATATGATTGTACTTTTGTCACATTCGATGGTTCCTTTTTTTTTCCTCACATTTGATGGTACCATCCTTATATTGTGTAGAACCAATATCACATGTGACTGTACTTTTGTCACATTCGGTTGTTCCCTTATTTTTTTTTTCTCACATTTGATAGTATTATCTTCACATTGTGCAGTATTAATATCACATGTGACTATACTTTTGTAACATTTGGTAGTTCCCTTATTTTTTTTCTCACATTTAATGGTACCATCCTCAGATCCTCTCATTGTGTAGTGTCAACATCACATGTAACTGCACTTTTGTCACATTTAATGGTTCTTTTTTTTTTTCTCACATTTGATAGTACCATCCTCACATTATGCAGTACCAACATCACATGTAACTATACTTTTGTCACATTCAAAGGTTTCTTTTTTTTTTTTCTCACCTTTGATAGTACCATCCTCACATTATGCAGTATCAACATCACATGTAACTGCATTTTTGTCACATTCGGTGGTTCTTTTTTTTTTTTTTTTTCTTCCCTCATATTTGATAGTACTGTTTTCACATTGTGTAGTACTAACATCACATGTGACAATACTTTTGTCATATTTGATAGTTCCCTTATTTTTTCTCACATTTGATGGTACCATTATTTTATTGTACAATACCAACATCACATGTGGTTGTACTTTTGTCACATTTGGTAGTTCCCTTATTTTTTCTCACATTTGATGGTACTATCATTACATTGTGTAGTACCAACATTACATGTGACTATACTTTTGTCACATTCGATGATTCCCTTATTTTTTTTTTCTCACATTTGATGGTACCATCCTTACATTGTGCAGTACCAACATCACATGTGATTGTACTTTTGTCACATTTGGTAGTTCCATTATTTTTTTCTCACATTTGATGGTACCATATTTACATTGTGCAGTACCAACATTACATGTAACTATATTTTTGTCACATTCAATGGTTATTTTTTCTACTTACATTTGATAGTTCTATCGTCACATTAAGACGTACCAACATTACAGATGAGTGTAGCCAACCTAACCCAACTCTACCGAATTACCTAATAATCGTCGAATATATATAACAAAAAATACTTCTAAAATTTCTAAAATACCCTTAAGTATACTAAAATTACCAAAATGCATCCTAATAGTTTAAAATTACCAAAATAACCTTGAAACTCTCAAAAATTATTTAGATATCCTTAAAACCTAAAAAATGATCGAAATGACTCTAAAACCTAAAAAATGACTGAAATACCCTCTAAACCTAAAAAATATTCGAAATACCCTTAAATATTAAAAAAAATAACCTAAATGACCATAAAACCTAAAAAATGACCGAAATGATCTTGTAACTTAAAAAGTGACAGTAATGCCTTTAGAACCTAAAAAACGACCATAATGCACCTTAATCTAAAAAATGACCAAAATAGCCATAGAACCTTTAAAAAGTTTTGAAATATCATTGAAACCTATAAAATGACCAAAATACCTCATAAAACTTGAAAATGACCAAAATACCTCTAAAACCTTCAACAATTATTGGAATACCCTTAGAACCTAAAAAATTATCAAAATACCCTTAGAACCTAAAAAATGACTGAATGACCCTAAAACCTAAAAAATGACTGAAATTTCCCTAAAACATAAAAAATTATTGAAATAACCAAAAAAAAAAAAAACCTTTAAAAATGACCAAAAATACCCCATAACACTTGAAAATGACCAAAATACCTTTGAAACCCTTTAAAATTACCAGAAGACAATTAGAACTAGGGGTGTTCACCAAACCACATAAACCGCACAAACAGCAAAAATTGCACCAAAACCGCCCGCAAAATAGTAATAGTGCACCGCACCGCATGGTGCAATGCGGTTTGCGGTTTTATAATAAGAAAACTGCACCACGTCGCACCCTCTCCATATATTAAAATATTTATTATTTTTAATATTAAATATATTATTAATAGTTTAATAACCCTAGTTTTCAAAAAGAAAAAAAAAAGTTTAATAAGCCTAGCAAGTGTTGACTAGAAAAGCCAACCCAAAATAAAGAAAAACTAGCTCAATAATTTAAAACTTTGCCCAAAAAAAGGGAAAAATTAGTTTTGGGCTGAGTAAGAAAAGCCCAAAATTTGAAAAATATACCGACTTCAACCCGTATCTTATACATAGTATCATACATGTGACTGTAAAAATAAGATGCAGTGTGGTTATAATTTTGGCTAAACTCTAAACTGCATAACACCGCACTGCACATGTGACCGCAAAAACAAAGTGCGGTGCAGTTATGGTTTTAATTAAACCGCACCGCAAAATGCGGTGCTAAAAATTGCCTAAAACCGCACTGCACTGCCAACACCCCTAATTAGAACCTAAAAAATAACTGAATGACACTAAAACCTAAAAAATGACCAAAATGACTCCGTAACCTAAAAAATTACTTAAAAATGCTTAGAACCTAAAAAAAACCGTAATGCCCCTAAAACCTAGAAACTCACTGAAATAGTTTCACATGTGACTATACTTTTGTCACATTCGGTGGTACCCTAATTTTTCATAATTGTTTTCTCACATTCGACAGTTTCATTGTCACAATGGGTAGTACCAACATCACATTTAACCATACTTTTGCCACATTCCATGAGAGCATTATTTTTTTTTTACATTTGACAGTTCCATCGTCACATTAGGCAATTTTAACATCACATTTGACCGTACTTTTGTCATATTTGAAATTTTTTTATCACATTTGACAGTTCCATCATCACATTAGGTAATACCAACATCACATCTGACCGTACTTTTGTCACATTTGGTTAGGGGTGTCCAACAAAACCACAGACCTGACCCACTCAGCCAAACCGACCGAACCCGAACCGGCAACCGCCCGACCCGACTACCTAGTTGTCGGTGGCGAGTCCTTGCCATCCCAAACCGATTCTGGCGGGTCTTCCCTTCCAAAATTTAATCCACCCAACTTGACCATGTATATAACCCAATTCTTATTCATTTTATACTCTGTACTCCAGTTCAGACCATCACTGGCTCACTCACCTTTAGTTTCTCTGTCCACTCGCTCGCTCAGTCTTGCCTCAGAGTCTCATGCTCTCGATCTCTCTCACGCTCAACAGCCAACACCATCGCCGATCTAAATCTTTAGATCTTCGAACCTCCACTATCGCCGATCTGAATATTTAGATATTCGAACCTCCACCATCGCTTCATCACACCATCACCAATCTGAATCTTTAGATCTTCGAACATCCACCATTGCTGAGCTACGGATCTCCTTCATCGCACCATCGCCGCCGATCTGCAAGTAACACTATTTATTTCTTCATTTTAGTCTTATGCAAGTTCAAATCTGCTATTATTTCTCTCCATTTTTGGCTGGGTTCTTCAGATTTGTGGTTACTGATATTTGGGTCTGTAGATTTGTTCTTAAGATTTGTGAAATTTGTACCAAGTTTCGTCTTTGTTTTCTAGTCTTTCGATCGAGTCAAGTCCAACCATCGTCCACCCAAGCCTGATCCGTCTCGACCTGTTGTTTTTCGCGGTCGGCTGCGGGTTCACCGCCCTTCAACCCGACAACAGTCGGGTCGGTTTCGGGTTGAGCCCAAACCCAAGCCAACCCGACCCGTGGACACTCCTACATTTGGTGGTACCTTAATTTTTTTCTCACATTTAACAGTTTTATCATCACATTGAGCAGTACCAACATCAAATCTAATTGTATTTTTGTCATAAGTACCAAATTGTAGTTACTTTGTGATTAGTTTTTAATGCAATTACATAGATTAGTCTAGTGCTATTTTCAAGAGATGGATTTCCCTTAAGAATGTTGTGTCACACCTTGTTCCTTGTTCTAAGCAACTCTCATTTCCCTTAATTAATTCTAAGCCTAAATAGCAGCCGCCTTGGAATCCCTGGATCAAATAAAGACTTGATTGGACATTGACACTATCAGCCCACCAACCTTCCACTGAAAGCGAGAAAACATCAACAGAAACAAGACAAGAAGACAAATGTACAGGAGGAGAGTGCGACCCTCAGTGGCACAAGTTTTGAATCTGCCACATGTAGCAAACTGAAAATACCCAAATACCCAGCTACACAATTCAGGAAAAGTTCGGGATAATATTATGAAAAGCCAAGTTTGTTGCAACAAACTCCTTAAAAGGTAGCCAGCTAAAAACATGCTGAGCATGAAGAAATTAATTAAATTAAAATCACACAAATGCAGCCTAAACTCATAATTAGCAACTAAATGACAAAAAGGGATAGAAAAGTTTACATACTTGTACTCCTATGGAATAGAATCAAGACAATTTAGGGAGGACAACTATGCTGCAACAAAGGCCTTAAATAGTAGCCTAGCATCAAAATCCATAAAAACAAATTGAACAAGGAATAGTATCAAGCAAGATAAAATAGTATGCTGAAAGACTGGTAAGAAAAAAGTGAAATTAAGAGAAGAGAAGATTTTTCTTATTGTTGCAGCCAACATAGTGCAAACACTATTGCAAAGTCCAAATTTCTCCTCCTGTAAACATATCAACACTAAAAACAATCAAGCATTGTCCCCACAAAACAAACATTGGAATCTTATAAAAAAGCAAATGTTGCTTAGTGTATTTGAGTCCTAAATAGCAAAAAACTACAGACTAACAACAAACTACATAGAATATTGACAATATCTGCTCATTTTCAATGACTACAAAATCAATGACCAACAATCTAAGATTACGAATTATGCTAAAAATCCAAAGAAATAAGTTAAAGCCAATAGAAATTTTAAATGTTGACTCACTGAGACTAAAACTAAACTAATAATCTGCCTAAAAGCCAAAAACAAAACCTATGAAAAGCAGTGAAAGACCAAAGTATTAGAAAGAACTAAAACATGCAAACAACTTTTTTTAAAACCCTTATGATTGTAAGAGAGAAAAATATGTTAGGAAAAAAGAGTTTATTACCAAATCAAACTCCATTGCTCTTGCTTCCTGTAGACAGGCAGTAAGTAGCAAATCCAAGATGGGCATGAAAAGTAACAGAGGGTAACCAGGTTAAAATAATATCAAGAAAAAATAACAAAATGAGACAATATCACAAATGAACAAGCACTACATGAAAGCGCAAACCCCCAGTGGCATTGGCATTCACTTCTCACATGAAAAAAAAAAATGGAGAATAAACAACAAGACTACTCAAAAGCATTTTTCATTAAGAAGCAACAAAAACAAATCAACCACAGTTAAAGTACTACAAATGCGTCACCTCTAGAATTCAAATAAATCATGCTTCCTATAGCCCGAAAATAAATGGCAATCCAAACTGGACATGGAGTAGCTACCAACACAGCATAACCAGGTCCAACTAAAAGCAAGAAAACGTCAACAAAAACAAGACAATAAGATTCATGTACAAGCACTACATAAAAGTGCAAACCCTTGGTGACATTGGCATTGGCTTTCGCATGAGCAAATTGAAAAACACAATCCCAGTTACACAGTTTAAGACAAATTTAAATAAAAATAATTTCACTTTTTAAATAGAGAAAAGAAAAACAAACATGACTACACAAAGGGATGTTTCAATGACAAGCAACAAAATCAAATCAACCTTAGTTAAAGCACTGCAAATGCATCAACTCAACAATTAAACGAACTCTAAGAAATGCAGCCTGAGAAAACACAAATCCCAAGCTCCAATAATAAAATATAGGCTAAAATGCAAATACACCTTCTAGGTTTGACAAAAATTCATTTTAGTCCTCTAATTTTAAAATTATTCAATTGAATTTGCTAATTTTTAAATTTATTAAATTTAGGTCTTCAGTCCAATTTTGTTCAAACTTTTTGTTAAGTATGCAATTAACTAATGAAAAAAAAAATTTTGAAAAAAAAATTAATGAAATTGGATAAAGGCAAATACACCTTCGAAGTTTGACAGAAATTCATTCCAGTTCTCTAATTTTAAAAATTTTCAATTCAGTTTGTCAATCTATGACTTGTCTATGATTTGTTCATACAATAAGAAAATATTGTAATTCTAAGTGAGGCTACTAAAGCAAGCAGCTAGCGATATTGTAACATTAAAAATATCTTTACATAAACTTTGTGTTGCTATTGCTTCTTAACACAAATAAAGTTTGTTCATGGGAATAAAAACAGCCAAAACAAATTATAATTAATCATTGAAACTGTGCATCTTTTGAAGTATTGAAGGAACTACTTGGTTCTACCTATATGCCATGCCTTGAAATTGACAATATACCTGAAGAGAAAATTACTTGAGTCCCAGCCTTGAGAATAAAGTAATTGAGCATAGCTCTTTTTCATGCCAAAACTTGTATGGCACCATGAACCATTAAGAGATAGCTCCAACATGTACATAATGACCTACAAATTGACATAAAATCATTAATAAGCCAAGGAATCTTTTAAATACCTACAGGAGAATTTAATTGGTTAAACTCGCTGCATTGTTGTAGAATGTTTACTTTGGTCGATAAATGCAAATATAACAAAATCTTATCTTTTAGAAATCCATGAAAACAGAAGTTATGTCACTTCTAGAATATAAAAATGTTTTGAATGAACCAGATGGCAATTGATCAGGGACTTCATTACAAATTCATTCCCAACTGCCATATATGCAAGAAGATCAAACACGCAATAAGGCAATGCAACTCAACCGCCAAATGCCATACTTGTACAGATTAAAAACAAATGCAATTACATAAAACATGATCTGAACATGTCTAATCCATTTTTGAGACTTCAGTGCTTTAACTCACTTCCATGAACTTACTGATAAATGTAATTGCTATTCTACTAACAAATGTGCAATTAAACAATTAAGAAAGAAATACACCAAAACATCAAAACAAAGAACCATAAACTTTGCATGTGAGGAAAAGTCCAACACATTTAGACAATATTTATATATTTTGTTGAAGATTGATTCAGCTCTTATGGAAGATGATTCTGAACAACATTAAACAAACAATTATAATTATGAAAACAAAGGAAGTAATATATATTCGTCTTAAATGATCCTTTGTCACTGCTGAAAGGGGCAGTGGGTAATAAAAGTTTGGAAGCAATATTATGAGACCAGACTACCTCTAATTAGCCAGAAAATTGTTTGTTATCATCTTCAATGACAGATATGGGTGGTATTCGTAGTTTCTTTATTGAATCGAAACTTTTTCAACTGGTGATAGAGGAAGGGGGTAGCTTTTTCGCTGTACGGATTTATGAAAGGGGCAAGTACTTCATGGATTCAGTGTTTATGGATAAGAAGGCAGCACAATGGTTAATGAACAATATTGAGCATACCGTCTGTGGGGTCAATCCTAAGCAATTCTTTACGTTTCGAGATGGCGATGCTGGATACACTTTGCAAATGTGTTCTAATTCGTTTGGTCAATATTTATTACTGACTGAATTGAAAGTTGGCGGACTAAGGAGATCTATCATCATTCCTGAAGGCAAGGCACAGTGTGGTTGGAAGGGTTTTGGGCTTGAATTGTGATGGATGTTAGATCCAAAGCAATAGGGGGTTTCAGGTGCTGCAAAAATTACTCCACAGCAACATAATACAAAATCAAAGCTTCAACTTTCACATTCTTTTGCAGCCGGAGCTCAAAGTCAACTATAGTTTTGATGGGGTGTGCTTCCTTGGTGTACGATCGATAGTGATAGGGTCGGAAACATCAATTCTTTGGTCGACAGTTTTGGCTAGTTCAATCTCTCGCCCACTGAGTCTCCTTCTTTCGGATCTTTTTCCTCTGGGCCTTTCAAGAGCTGGGTTTTTAGGTTTCGCCCACTGGTGGACCCAAATTCTGAGTTGGGTCAGGTCAATTGGGAAGGCTTTGGTACAACGCTGTCATTGATGGAAATTTCAAAACAACTAATGGGCCTCAATGATGAATTTGACGCTACTAATTCCGTGGCGGCTCCTTTGTGGGTGATGTTGCAGAAGAGTTCGGTTGTGGTGGGGAGAGGATTTCAAAGGAGGGAAGGATTGACACGCAGAACCAGCCTAACACGTAGAACCAACAAAAGAAATCTGTTTCTGAGCTCCTAGCCTAACATGAGTATTCTATATAAGCAATTAACAAACTCCATGTCTCAAGTTAGGTAAAACGATACCATTGCAGACTAGCTAAATATCCAAAAAGAAATGGAAAAATTCAAAAATAAAGAAAGAAAGTAGTATCGAGTTCTATATAAATTAAAAAGAGACCAAATCCATGTTAAAAGGCAATCCATCTATATATATATATATATATGAAAGGCAGAACAAAAAAATCCACAGCACCTAAAATGTGGAACACTCAGCAATTTTGCAGGTATAGGTCCAGAGAATATATTGTTCTCCACATTCCTACATAGCAAGCAAGAATTTGCAAGTTGCTGTAGGCAGCACATAGTTCCTCCTTGCAACTTCTGAATCAAGATCAAATTTTGGAACACAAATATTGCTAAGAAACAATATTATCAAATATTTAAAAACAAAAATGAAAAATCAAAGAGGATGGAAGAAGGGTACCAGACCCTGCAGGCTGCAAGGGAAGATCCTGTAAAACATCAATGTCTGGAGATATATCCAGACATATTGATTGATGCCGAAGGCAATACAACAGAATCAAAGGGCTGGAAAAGACCATCAAGAAAGAGAGAGAGGAACAAACTTTACAGGTATCCAGTACATAAGAATTCAAATCACAAAAGTAAATTATTTCTGTTAACGTATAGTTATGAAATATTCTTCCTCGATACATCTCGAGTACATTTTGTGATCAAAATATAAAAAGATTGAATTCAAACTAGTTGTGATTGCTTTGACAAATATGACTTGTTTGGTTTAAACCAAATTCTCTTTTACTTGGTACCACACAGGCACTAAAATCATCTAAAACAAGAAATTACAACAAACTTTAAGGGTGTCAATTTGTTGTATGGTTTTAGAGTCATAGAAAAATACTCTAGAAATAAAAATAAAAGTAAATTTATGCTAAGTGAAAGTGTAAAACTGTACAGATTAAAAATATAAAAATATAAAAACCAATTAACTAGTAAAGAAATTCATAAAAAAAGGAAACAGAAACTGCAGATAAAATTCATCAAAGCTTATGCTAACCGTATAGCTCAAATGGTAAATAAACCACTCAAGCTTCTTGCTTCCTTCCATGATTGAACAAACAATTTACACAATGGGAATATAGGTTGAATAAGTGCATTCCCTGTTATTTCAAATTTGTAAGGAGTTCCCTTCTAATCCTGCACATTTATAAATAAATTGAAAAAAAATAGTTCAGAATTCTATTATTTCGGGATCAATGACAGATAACATCTCACTAGATGCCTGCCATGGCTCAGGTACTAAAGACGAATGATTTATCAAAGCTAATTCAATTCCTCTCCCCAGCATATCCAGCAACAACCTTGCTTGCACATCAAGAACCATTGCTCTAACTTCTTGAGCATTTGTACCTCCAAGCTTGCATATCAAGAACCATTACACTAACTTCTTGAGCATTTGTGCCTCCAAGTAGCTGCATTTTATCCCGTCTAGACTCTGCATCAAGCAAAACCATGTTTACATATCTTCAATAAAAACTACGAAGCAAACAAATTAATGAGCATCAAAACAACTCCCCCCGACCCCCTCCCAAAAAAAAAAAAAAAAAAAAAAAAAGATAATAATAATAATAATAAACCACCACCATCAAAAAGAGGTAAGAGGCAGGATGTATCGCATGTGACAGTAGGACAACTCTGAGCTACATTTAGAATTTCAAAATCCTATAATGTGGGTGATTTTTTTCCGTAGACATGGTAAAACAAGGAGGTCACTTATGTAAAACAGAGAGGCCACTATCAGTATGATAGCTATATGCCTACAGGACAAGATTGTATATCTATATTCGCAAATCATCTTTCCTAATATAATAGGAAATTGATTAACCCTTTGTTCACTGAATAAGATGGCATACACACAGTGAGAATGTTTAAAAGGTTCACCCCTTAAATATCAATAGATTGAGAAAGAGTCTAAATCTAGTAAAATGAGACTCACAGGTGATGTATATCCAGGTAAAGTTTGGGTGTGAGAGAGCACAAACTTTCCTACTAAAATAGGACAAGTTATCTCCTCCTAAAGATCATGCTTTTCTGGATGCACATGCACCCAAATTAAGAAAGCTCAATGACAGCCTTCCCACTAGAGAAGGCTTTACCTGCAAGAAAGACAAATGGTACGGTCACCTCACTACAAATGTATCAGAAAATTAATATCCATAAATGAGGTATCAAAAAATTTGGTCACGCATATATCCAATGAAACATATGAGTGAAGGAAAGAAATCAAACTTAACAAAATAATCACCTTATGAAATATGAACGGACAGAAAGCCACAATCCATAAATATGCTTCACCTGCAAGATTTCCCATTTAAAATTTGAAAGTATTATGGTGTAAAACTTACAAATACATACACACATACATATATATATATACATACACACACACACATATATATATAAAAAAATGTGTGTGTGTGTGTGTGTGTACAAGAATATATAAGCTTGAAATAAATCATAAGAGAAAACATTAACCATCCTCGCAAAGTCAGATAATCATGAATCTAGAATTAATATGAGAGAATGGCAAAAGCTTCTTTGTAGAAAGAAGAAAGATGAGAAAAAATCCAAAACCCATGAAGAAAATGAATTAAACAAGAATGCCAAAAGAGAGCAATGAAAATCCCTAATCAGAGCAAAATTAGGTTTGATTTTGAAATGGAAAGAGAGAGCATACCCATTGTGTGCAAGTCAAAATCACCTTTTACGATGTGTTTCTCCCTCCCCCTCTAAGTCTCTACTCAACATAGAAATGCCATACAGAGCAGGTATAAGTCGACTCTGCTCCCACCATTCTCGTCCCCTCACTCTTTGTTTCTCTCTCACTCAAATGCATCCAATCCAAAATTGCAAAATCATTGATAAGTATTAAAGAATGAACAATAGTGGGGAAAAGCATAGGAACTATATATCACAAAACAGAACAAGATTAGCACAACAAAATTGAATCATGCACAAACAATTAACATAAGTTATACCACAGCTTTTTATGACATAGCTCCCATTTTGCAATTAAGGGTGAACAGACAGATTTTTACGAAACCATGATATTTGTATAGTATTGCCCATCTACAAACAATAATAGAACACTTGTTTTCAAGAGAAGTCCACATATGTAGCAAAAAGATTCAAAGGATTTTCAAATTTCATCATTTATCATACAATCATATATTCAATAAAAGTCACATGTTATAATAGAAAGCAATATAGTGATATTGTGTATCATAAGACAACATTATAATATATTTCAAAGTATTCTTTAAGTTTTTTCGAAAGACGCATAATAGCACAATGTACCCATAAATCGTGTCAAGAATAATTGATACTAATTATAATGTCAAATAAATTAGATGGCCACAAAATAACTGAAAGCCTATGTTTGTGTGTGTAAATAATGGAGAAAGAGGGGTCTTTGGTTTGATTGCATTGTTAGTGGTTGCAAGCTCACCAATACCAAAGGCAATCAATAAAATTATTGATATAGAAGAAAGCAAAGAACCACACCCTCCTTTTGTAGGAGTAAATACCCGGGGAAAAAAAAAAAAAAATCAAGGTATTAATGAAGCTGGCCTTCAAAATTTTTCAATCATGTAGTGAAGCTAAAATAACGTGCAAAAATCCGATAAACTCAAAAAAACCTATAAAATTAAATCTAATTAAGAAAAAGAAATAAAATTTGTACCTTGGAGTGCAGGGTGCATGCATATTTGGAGGAAAAAATGTGAAGTCATGCATATTTGCATTTGCAAAAATCATAACCAAGAGATAACCAATGTCCAAAATATCTGAATACAAATCCTCTATACCACTCCATGTATTGATTTTACTTTTCTTATAAAATATTTGAAGTTTAAAATGGAAAAAAATCAATACATGACAAGTTGTAATTTGTGGAACATAAAGTAGCACACAAAAAGTGGTACAGATGATTCTATTCAACATAGCTACCAAATGCACAAACAGACCTTATATGAATAATTTATTTATGTTTGAGAAAGATTAGATCAAATTAATTGCAATTTCCAAATTTGTAAATTTCAGTAAAATTTCCCTTATTCATGCCATATTTTGCTTACAAAATGTGAAACAACAAAATCTAAACCCATGCACAAGACATTCATAATTGATATAAAAAAAAAAAAATTCAATTAAAAAACTGGAAACTAACCAAATATATAATGCTCTACATTGAATACTGATCATGAGGCATGGTATGAAAGTTCTTCGAAAAAATGGCCAATCAAGACCAAAACAAATCGTTGTGTAATCAAAGATGAATTGGAGCTCACTCTTTCTCTCACTGTCCAAAAAAAATTTTTAAAAATAAAAAACAAAACAAAACAAAACAAAACAAAAAAGAACAAGCAATTGAGCAATTATAATTAAGAAGCTTTCCATGCATTAAAGATTAATCCCTAAATTGAGCCCAAACCCCAAAGCTTATACTATAATTGATGTTACAGTCTTAATTGAGCTCATTACTATCTTTAGTATCATGTTCATTGACTAATTCTCTTTGCTTTAAATAAAATCCAACAAGAGAATTCATATACATATGTATGTATATATAAAGGGAAAAAATAAAAAAACAAAACGAAACAAACTCATATTGAAGAAAGATGTAGAACTTCCTTCTCTCTTGCAAAATTCCTAAAAATAATTATGTACCTATTTTATAAGTAGCATACACAAGGAACTTATTTAAGTCATTTTCATGATCTCCATATGAAAAATTTCCACCAAAAAGGGGAGAAAATCAAAACAATACAGTGGTCGCTTTCGAATAAAAGTAGGATTATGTAAGAAAAGTTCATATTTTTCCAAAAGAAAAAAGTTCCTTTCAGTTACCCCTTCCAGTTCACACCTATGCCACTATATATACATTATTGAACTCCCTCACTTTGCACTGTACTTAATCACATGGAGTACACATTGAAAAGGCACACACTCATAGCATATTTGTGATTACAGGTTTTTGTTTCATATTAACAAGTACTTAGATTTGAAAGTTGCAGCACAATAACAATAGTATTCCACACCTCAAAAAAAAGACCAATGAATACTCAGGAAAGATACCATTGCAAATATACTAATTAAAGGAAATTTTTTATTCCTCTACAAAAAGTTGTCAAAACTTCTTTTCCAATTATACAAAAATCTACCTCTTGAAGTGGAAAACGAAAAACAACTAGTCCCATTTTTTTTATGGGACACTGTACTGTTGGTTCCTGAAAACTAAAAACCCACCAAAATTATATTAAACAAAGTGCATGATCAGAAAAATTCAACCTATAATATGAATATGAAGGAAAATAAATCAGTTACAAAGAATCTTGAACTCCATATCCTCCAATGAAACAACAAGCATGTGCAAAACAGAGTAATCGCGATCCAGTCTTTTAAAATTAAAGCACAGAGGTTGCTGTTAAGGAAGATGAAAACCATTATGCTTGCTATTTGACAGAAATCAAAACCGTGATGGCTCAAAGCAAATAAACATATCAAATGGGTTGTGAATCTTGTGTTTAAGGTTAAAAATTGAGCATTCTAATTTTTGATTTCATATTATGGATCTTGATTACCCTGGTAATTAGACTATTAGCAAGAGGAGAGAGAGAGAGAGAGAGCTTATCGCCAAATTAAACTCTGCCACTTGCCCTACCAAGCATCCAAAAGAATATTCATCTGCTGCCAACATGTCATGATTGAGATTTTTAAAATGCATCCAGAAATGCAAAAGTTTCAAAACAATGAAAAAAAAAAATTTTTTCTCTAAAAGTAAATCCAATACTTCACTAGCATTTAGAACAACGATGTTAAAAGCATGCAACTCATTTCTTATGTGGCTACTAAATGACAAAATTGATGATCTTATATTCTGAATTTTTGTGAAAACTACAAGTAGATGGCACTAGAAAAAAAAAATCAGGACAAACAAGCTAGGTAGTGTAGGAATTAGTTAAAACCAAACAAATAGAGCCAAAAAACACACATTCCAGGCACCAATTTGTATTTACATAGTGAATTTGAAATTTTTAGATCCATAACTTTTTTTTTTTTGATAAGTGACAATCAAAAAAGTTAAGAGTCATAATTACCAACCTTATTGAAGAGAACCAAATCAATCTAGAAAAGCCAACTTCACTGCAACACATGCCTTAAGAGAGCAGCCGAGGACCAAAATCTATCAAATCATTTGAACATGGAATAGTATAACATGACCCACAAGGAAACAGTTAATTAAAAGACATAAATGAAAAAGTGGAAGCAAGACAACATAAGAAGAGTTTTCTTATTGTTGCAGTCAACACAACCCAAGTTTGAGAACCACAAAACGAACATCACCAACTTATACAAAAGCATGCATAACTATGTACTCAATATGAGTCCAGAAATGTAAAACCTTCATACAAATAAAGGACTGATTAGACGTTAACACTATCAGCCCACCCACTTACTTTCTATGACTAGGGAAAAAATTGCATAAGAAATTTCAAACCCCCATAATTTGTGATCCACCTGGAAACCGTAGCCTAAAAACACCAGTCATAGCCTAAGTATTATATTAAACACAAAATGAAGCACATGTTTAAAGCATGCAACTATTTATCTAATACAATTGCCGGATAACAATGAATCATAACATTGACCAAAACTCCAAAAACATAAGTGGGCTAAAAATTCCAAAGGAAATTCCAAATCATCACTAACTGAGTCAGGAATTTATGATTCGCCTGGAAACTGTAGCCTAAAAAAACCACGCATAGGCGCAAGTATTAGAAAGAATTCAAACAAGACGAAGCTAAGCACAACTTAAAAAAATCATTTTCTGAAGACAAATGCAGTGAGTTCACAATCGTAAACACATTGTTCTTTTCTTATCAATAAAACTCTTATAACCTATAAAAAAAAAGGTATTTATTTAACATGAACTAAGAATTGCAGAAGTTACAGATAAAAAATAGGACTATATGTCAATAGAAACCAACAAAATTAAGATAAATCCATTAAGCTTCAATAGCCAAGCTCTCCCCTGCTGCCTTAAAATCCCCACACCATTAGGAGGCATTGCCAAACTATCCTGTGAATAAGCAATGAGGTTGTCAACACAGATGTGATCAAAGCATAGATAGAAGAATCAAAGGTTAAAGTACAATAAAAGTCTCAAACCCTCACTCAGTGAACTGAAATTTATAATCCTCTTGGAAAATGTAACCTGGAAAAAGCATTCACAAGCCCAAAAATTAGAAGGAATTAAGACAGGAAAAATATTATCCACAAGATTGTAAGAGAGAAAAAGTAAAGAAGAGGCAAAAAAGGTTACTGCCCAATCAGACTCCACCGGTTAACCTGCAAAGCACCTTGAACAAAAATACCTGCTTTCAAAAGACAGATTAAGTGGCTTTCCAAGATTAAAATTCAAATTGGATATGGAGCTGACAAAATACGATGACCAAGCTCCACTGAAGTAAAGATACATCAATAGAAACAAGACAAGAAGGCAAATGTACAGGAGGAAATTGCAAACCCTCATTGGTGCAAGCTTTGAATCTACCACATGTAGCAAACTGAAAATACATAGACACCCAGCTACACAGTTCAAAAAAAGTTCGGCTTACAAGAATATTTAAAAAATAAAAATAAAAAAACCAATACAACTTGGAAGAATATATGAATGAGAATGACAGCTCAAATCAACCTTACATAAAAGAATGCAAACACATCACCACTGCAATTAAATAGATCATATTAAAAATAATAGTAATTTAACAATAAATAAATTAATAAAATAAAAGAGAAAATAAAAAATCCCAAACAACAATTGTCAAAGCATAAATCGGAAACAAGTAGTTAAGGTAGAAAGCAAAATCAAAACAAAGTTTGCATAGAAAGCCAAATTCTTCTCAGCTGCCAAATAATGACCCAAATCCAAAACAATAGTTAAATCCATGTAATTCTCAAAAAGCCCAACTCATGCCAATGGAAGAGAAAACAAAACCTGTATTGATTTCCCTCTACAACCATATTCAGGTCACACTCTGTTATATTACTACCCCCACACTAATAATTAGCATATTCAGATTAGCCTATGAAATCGATATTAAGGTTGCCAAAACAGAATGGCCAAAAATTATACAAGACAGCAACACAAAAGCACAAGAAACTTCAAACGCTCACCCTGTGAGACTGGAATTAATAATCTGCCCAAAAAAGCAAATAGGAAACAAGCTACCCGTTCATTTCAATACAGAAAATGCGTAAATACATAATCAAGGAAGTTGTGTTTAGCATATATACTAGAAAACTTTATCAAAGTAACCTATCACATACCACAAGGAATCCCAAAAATTTTATGTGATAATTAAATTTGAGAATAGACTAAAGCTGCTTGTCAGTCAAAAGCCTCAAAGTACATAGTAAAACAGATTGCATACCCATCCACTTGAACCTACACCCATGAAAGCAGATGTGTCAAAGTTGTTTGTAGCCTCCTCAAGCTCTTCATACAGCTGTAATTTGTTATTTTTAGATCAGAGGAGCCTTCAACTATTCGATGCAAACATCATAAACAAGAATTTATTAGACGAAAGCTCAAAGAAAGAAGAGTTCAGGGTCAATTTTAAGTCTTACTATATTCAACAGTACAAGAATCACTAAAATAAAATTCATACAACATACAATCATATTTCCTTCGTACAGCTTGATGAAAACGTTATATTAATGGAAATCTGATGGAGTTAAAAGCATTTGATTCTGTAACTTATAATTATCTTGGAAACGAAGCCTAAGAAAAGCAAACACTGCACAAGTATTTGAAAGAATTAAAACAAGCAGAAATTGTCCTTACAGAGTTATGATTGTAAGAGAGCAAAAAAAACATAAGGAAGAGAGAGAGAGAGAGAGAGAGAGAGAGAGAGCTTACCGCCAAATCAAACAATACCACTTGCCCTACCAAGCTCGAAAGCACAAATGCGGATTCGGATTCTGGTGTGGGTGCGGGTGTAGTGCGGAGATTTGGCAATTTTTGAAAAAATAGGGTGCAGGTGCAACGGGATACGTTTATTAATAAATTATTAAATATATTTTTTTTATTTTCTATATATTGCTAAGCATATTTTTTCATATAATAGTAAACATATACCAATTTAAGAGCAATAGTAAATAAATTTAAAAGCATATTTATATATATTATTATAATGTTTACACAACCCCAATTTTAGCCCAATAACATATTTATAATATTAAATTATTTTCCTTCAAAATATTAAATCAAAGTATTAAAGAATAATAAAAACTGAGGGGTAAAGGTGATAAAATCAAAGAACCAAACCTGTATTTTTACTGTTTTCACAAGTTCCAACCCTTTTCTTTCAGTTTTTTCTCCTTTTACACGTTATTTTTCTGACTTTTCAAGTCCTTATCTTTTACACCAATACACAAATTCAAAAATCTGTCCAGTCCACAACTTTCTCCCTCGCTCTCTCTATCATAGTTTCAGGGGCTCAATTCATAGCCTCCATGAACTTCTAGTGTCGCCCTTCATTGCCAATCAACGCTGCCTTCACCAGTAAGTGCATGAAGAGGAAAGATTCAGCGAGATCTGGTCCGGCTTTCGGCCTGTTTCGGACCAAATCGGCTCGTATCGGCCCGAATCGGTGCTGAATTGGAGAACAAAATAAAAGTTGCGAATCAGCTCATCGACGTGAGTTGGGTGCGGTGGCCCTGGAGCCGCACCCATGCTTCCCAGCTACCAAGCAAGGAAGTATACTCTGTTTCGGGTGTATACTTCCTCCCACTCACAGCTGGGTGGGTCCTTACAGGGGGTATTTTTCCCTAAAAGCACCCAAAAACAATTTCATCTGCTATCACTTGCCCTACCAACCCACCCACTTTCTATGACTAGGACAAAATAGAAAAGGAAATTCCAAATCATCACTGAGTGAGTCAAGATTTATGATCCACCTGGAAACCGTAGACTAAAAAAAACACTCATAGACGCAAGTATTACAAATAATTCAAACAAGACAAAGCTAAGCACACCAAAAAAAAATCAACTTCCTTAAACAAATCGGTTTTGAGGTATTTATTTAACATGAACTAAGAACTGCAAAAGTTACAAACAACAAATAGAAGAAGAACTATATGTCAGTAGAAACCAACAAAATTAAGATAAATACATTAAGCTTCAATGGCCAAGCTCTCCCTTGCTGCCTTATATTTGGTGCCAAAGAAATTATTCAGCTAGAATCTAAAGTTAACACATTATGGTGTATATCTACAAACATGTTAAACCCCAAAGTCAAAACTCAAGCCACGACAAGAAAGGGAAAACCTGGGTTGTTTTCCATCTATAACCATATTCAGGTCACACACTATTAAATAAAATCTCAACACCAGTAGGAGGCATTGCCAACCAAAGCTACCAAACAAAGGTTCAAGAATTACAATAAAGGTCTCAAAACCTCACTCAATGAGACAGGAACTCTTGGAAAATGAAACCTAGAAAAAGCAGTCACAAACCCAAAAATTAGATAGGAGGCATTGCCAACCAAAGTTACCAAACAAAGGTTCGAGAATTACAATAAAGGTCTCAAAACCTCACTCAGTGAGACAGGAACTCTTGGAAAATGAAACCTAGAAAAAGCAGTCACAAACCCAAAAATTAGAAGGAATTAAAACAAGAAAAATATTATCCACAAGTTTGTAGGAGAGAAAAAAGAAAACAAGAGGCAAAGAAAGGTTACTGCCCAATCAAACTCCAGCGGTTAACCTGCCAAGCACCCAGAACAAAAAAAACTTGCTTTCAGAAAACGGATTTAGTGGCTTTCCAAGATTAAAATTCAAACTGGATATGGAGCTGACAAAATAGGATGACCAAGTCGACTGAAACAGATAAATATCAGTTGAAACAAGACAAGAAGGAAAATGTACAGGAGGAAAGTGCAAACCCTCAGCAGCGCCAGCGTTGAATCTACTACATGTAGCAAACTGAAAATACACAAACACCCAGCTACACAGTTCAAGAAAGTTTGACTGACAAGTATATTTTTAAATAAATAATAGAAAAAGAAACCAACACAACTTTAGATGAATATACGAATGAGAATGACAAATCAAATAAACCTTACACAAAAGGATGCAAATGCATCACCCCTGGAATTAAATAGATCATACTAAAAAAATCATCTATCTATACTATTAATAAGAGGATTCTCTTGTTTCGTCTTCAATTTTTGATGTACCAAAATACCCTCATACAAATTCTGTAATAACATACCCTTTAGTTTAATTTTTTTTCCTACAAAAAAACAAAAAATGTTAAAACAGTAATACTATCTCATTACTTCTTCAAAAATACAAAATTACTTCTTCCAAAAAAAAAACTCACTACCTCACATAAAAACTACTCATTCTTATCCCGAAACTTTTTTTTTTTTTTTTTTTAAGTTCTATAAAAAATTCCAAAATTTATGTTATCCAAATCCTATACAATTATCACAAATCTCCATTCTTCCACACTAATGTATATCATATTTCTTTTGTTTAAATTCAAATTTTTTTACTTATTACAATTCTTATCCTAATCAATAAATTCAAATGTCTCATTGGGTTTCAACTTCTTACGTTTCTCTATCTCATTTTTAAACATTATTCCACATTATCTTACCTCTTTCTTTAAAAATAAAAAAAATACACACGGTTATTTATATATCACTTTTAAACATTATAACACTAAACCAAAAAAACAAAAGAAATAAAAAAGAGCATTATTGCACATGCAAAGCGCATGTGACGAGTCTAGTTTAACAATAAAGACATTAATAAAATAAAAAGAGAAAATAAACAATCCCAAACAACAATTGTCAAGGTGTGAATCAGAAACAAGTAGTTAAGGTAGAAGCAAAATCAAAACTGAGTTTTCATAGAAAGCCAAAATTCTTCTCGGCTGCCTGGTATTTGGAAACAAGAAAATTAATTAGCAGCAATCCAAGTAAACAAATAATGACACAAATCCAAAACAAAAGTTAAATCTGTGCAATTCTCAGAAAGCCCAACTCCTGCTAGGAGAAGAGAAAGCAAAACCTTTATTGATTTCCCTCTACAACCATATTCTGTTATTTACTACCCCACACTAATAAATTGTCATTGTCAGATTAGCCTATGAAATCAATATTAAGGTTGCCAAAACAAAATGGCTAAAAATTATACAAGACAATAACACAAAAGCATAAGAATTGCAAAAGAAACTTCAAACGCTAACCCTATGAGACCAAAAAATCAAATAGGAAACCAAGGAAAAGAAATCAAAGAACAAAGAATTAGAAAGAATTAAAGCAACAATATATATATATATATATACATGTATCTTCAAAAAATTCTGATGATTCTAGGAGAGAAAAACAAACATGGTGAAACCCTAAATTTGAAACATTAATCAGAAACAGGCAGAGAAATCAGTATAGAATTGAAAAAAGAAACCCTAAATTATGAGATCCCAATTTACAAGCACCTACTTTGGCAGTAAATCCTAGTTCCAAAAAGACTGGCTCTGCAGAGTACAAGGGATAGAAAAAAGTGTTTTAACAATTGTCAGCAATCTCTCCAAAATAGCAGGTACCTTCGCCATATTGTTATGGCATTTTCTAACAGATAAAAAAAACTACAGGGCCTATTATACTTTTACTGATACCAGGAAAAATGTTAATTCGTGATTTTTAAAATCAAGCTATGATGTAAAAGAGATTTCACTTGAAAAAAGAGTTTAAATAGCATACAGACATAAGCCACCAACCTAAATACCCTTATTCGTATAATCATTCTTGTATACAATCACACCTTTTCTATTAAACAATAGAGTCATAATTTTGCCATTATTAAGAGGCAGAAGGGAAAAGAGAAAAATAATAAAGACGGTTCAATGGGGAGTCAAAAAGAAAGAATGATTGAGCAAATGAGAAGCCACACGTAGCTCAGTTTGCACTTCATAATGTTATCTGAAGCAGAATCAACATCACGAGTACATCAAAAGATATTTAGAAATTAAAATGTGATTTACCATTTCAAGAGACAAGGACTGACATTAAAATGATCTATCATCACCTTGACATCACACGGATTAGAGCACCCACCCCAACATACTACCATATTTAAAATCTACTACCCTTCACCACAAAGCATCCCTCTCACATTGCAAACCACCACAGCCATTCACCAAACAAAGCCTAATTAAACAGGACCAAATCACAAATACCTAGACCCCCATTTTGAATTGGTTCACAAACCCTCCTCCAACCAACGAAGTGATACTTAAACTCATCTCCCATCCCTCCCCATCGGAAATCCCACTGTAACTTCTCAATACGCCAAGCCAAGCCAAGCCAAGCCAAGCGACACTCATTAGGATGGGAAACAGGGATAGATAATAAGTTGGTAGGTGCAGTTGGCTTACTTGTATTATCAATTATGTAAAGTTTTTTATTTAGCACTCTTATTTGTTTGAATTAAAATATGATTCATCCCCAACCATACATATATAAACTCCAAAATTATATAAAATTAAAACATAAACTTTTACAATCTCCCATTTCCCATATTTCAAAAGTAGTTGATTTCAAACATTGTTGAACTGAACAATACACAAAATTTGTTTGAGAGCAGTGGCTAACCCTTTTGTTGGAGTCTCCAGCCAGCATCAGTGAAACGAAGAGCCAACCGGGTTGCTGAAACCCTAGTCGGAGACGGGCTGGTCCCAGAGAGCGGCACGTCGTCTTGGGAGGCATGGCAGATCCATAAGATGCTATGAAAATTTCGCACAGCACACACAAAGCCACGAATCAAATCATCACCTGAGCAGAGCATTTGGATTCTTAGCAGATGATGTTTTCTCCACCCAATCAATCAAATCCCATAATTTTCAAAACCCCAACATTTTAAATCCAAACACTCGTATAACAACGAAAACAATAAACCCAAACACTACAAAAAATGGGAAATTTTAATAACCAGAAAATCGCAGACCACAAACCCAGTACCCAAAACAGAAGAATTAGGTACTGAAAATATTCCATCAACAAAAAACAGATCCATATTTCCGTCCTCGTCCTCTTAAAGAAACTCCTGTACAAAGATGAAGAATCAAATACTCGAAGACATATCATGAATCAAATAAAGATAACGAAGGCGCTCCATGAAAATCAAAAACCCTAACCCTAACCCTAACCCTAACCCTAACATGGTGAGAGAGTGTTTGAGAAATCAAACCCACTGCCACAGAGGGAGAGAAAAAAAGATTTTTGAGACCGAAGCGAAGAGAATTAATTTGGGAGTGTGGAGAGAGAGAGAGAGGTTTTTGGGAAATAGAGCCGTTGGACTTTTTTATCTATATATATATATATATATATAATGGAAACTTTTGAACCCCACAATATATATATAACAATAAATTTTTTTTTCCCACTAAATACAAATTACAAAATTACAAACCTAGGTTTCAGCCAATACTTAAATAAATAATAATAAATCTTTTTTTTTTCCACCAAATACAAATTACAAACCGTACTTAAATAAATAATAAATCTTTTTTTTTTCACCAAATACAAATTACAAACCGTACTTAAATAAATAATAAATCTTTTTTTTTTTCACCAAATACAAATTACAAACCGTCTTAAATAAATAATAATAAATCTTTTTTTCCCACCAAATACAAATTACAAACTGTGTTTATTTTTTTTCAATTTTTCCCACCAAGTACAAATTACAAACCGTAGGTTCCAACTGCAACTATCTCAAACCTATCTCTCAAACGCAAACTCAGCCCTAACAAACCCTCGATCAAACTCTCTCTATTTCAAGCTTACTCCCATCTCCTTCTTCTTCTTTAACTCTCTCATTCAATGCAGCTCCCTCCTTTTCTCAGCCACAACTCAGTGATGTCAATTTTGATTCATGATTATTTTGTTCTTGAGTTTTTATCATCTGGGCATTGATTATTTTTTGGCCCCCTTTCTGAGCATTTGATTTTCAGGACTGACTTGAAGAATTTGGATCGTTTTCCGTTTCTGATGTTGGACGAATTTGGATCCTTTTCCGTTTCTGATGTTTGACGATTTTTTAGGTATGAAGAATTCCAATTTGATCTTTTTCAAGTTTCAATTTTATTTGATTGATATTGGTTAAAATTCAGATTGAAATTGGTTTAAATGGAACAGAGCCTCAAAGTTATGTTTTAATTATATGTCTTCAATTAGGTTTTCTATCGATTTAGGGATTTCAAATTCTACAGGTTTTGTAAGAAAATATTGTAAATATTGATGGGTTTCATAGTGGAGATAGTATCAATTTAATGGTTTTTTTTTTTTCTGTGTTTTTGAAAGGCCTAAGAGTCGGCCTGATGATTAATTTATTTTGGCTGAAAAATTAATTCATATTGTTGTAGATTGTGGTTTCGGAATTTTTAGTGATATGTATGGGCTGTGTGTTGCAGATAGTTATGGGCTGCTACTGGGGTTTTTGTAAAGAGAAATGCATATTTTAATTTACTGTGTAGTTTTAGAGAAACAAAAAAGAAAAAAAATAGTTCTTGACAATATCTGAGGACCTTAAACAATCATATATTATGAACATTCTCTGTTAACAAAAAGAATTTTTCTTTCAAAAAATCACATGCCTAAACATAAGCCTAAATTTTTTATTCCGTTTCCAACTACTAAAGCTTAGAATGACCTGTTTTTGATGCTGTCTTCCAGATCTTGCTCATTTGTTTGCTGCCTCCTAAAGATTTCAATCTCTGTAATTTTGTACCTTTATAATCATAATGCACCTGAGCATGTGAATCAGTTTCCGACTATTAAAGATTGCAAAGCCAGTACCTCTTTTCTCTGAGAAATTGAACATTTTGGTACTACACACAGACAGACATACATTGATCCATGTCTAGGTTTAGAAGTATATTATGTTACTTTCTTTTTTGCGTGCTTGGAGTTGCAAAGAATGTAGGAGTTAATTCTCTTGCTGTTGTTTTTGTGAGTAGGTATTAACTTGATTTAGGTGGTCATTTACTGCACTATTATTGATCTTCGTTATTCTGTTTTTTCCAAATTATTTTAATTAAAAAAAAAAACTAAAAAAAAATACTTATTTTGTAGGTTCTACTTTCATTTTTGGATAAAGAGCTGCATACTTAACTACATCGACTCAAGGTTTGTTAACAATTTCTGTAAAAAATAAAAATAAAAAAGTTCCTGTTGCATAAAAGTTGTATATAAATAGTCAATATAAAACCATTAATCAGATCATTTACTGTTTTGCTACTAATACATGTATTGCACTATTTGTCTGATGTAGATAGTTTTGTTTATGGAATCTATATTTGTTCATTATTCTGTTTACTTGCTAAATAAAAGAAAAAAGAGAAACAAAAAAAATGACTCTTTTGTTTTTAGACTATTTTCATTTTAAAAAGTATATTTAACTCAGCTAAGTTGTTATACAAAATAAAAGAAATATTTCTTTTAAACGGTTGGAACATATTGTTTATTGCGATTGTTATGTTGGAAGGTAAAATATTTGTTTTCAATCATACAACCTGCCCTTGAATATTTTGTATCTATAAAAATTCTTCTCTTGGCTTCAACTCAAACTTTTCTCATAAACAATACTACTTTTGTTAGTGGGAAAGAAAGGAAAAATAGCTACCGTACATCATCTGTAAAGGAAAAAACCAAACAACTCAGCAACCCAATCTATTCTGTGTTAGACAGCACCTTTAAGATAATATACCCGACTGTTTTGTTCTTATTACAGAATCTGAATCTTAGTTAAAGCCCTTGAAAACTTTGAAAACAAGTATTATATATTTCTATTCTTTTTGTTTGTTTATCTAATTCTTTGACTGGATTGAAAAGAATTAGATTCCCATAGGTGTATAAAATTTGTTAACCCTAACAAACTTTAGTAGTTTTGCAAATCCTTAAACATTTTTGGCAGTTATAAATAAACAGTTAAGTTCTTTCTCAATCTAACATTTTAATCTATTTAGCTTTTTATAATTTTGGGTGTGTTATTGATGGTTGATATATGTGCCTATTTGTTTGGTCTGTTATCCGCTCATCCTGTAACTCCCTTGATATCCTTGCTCTAGGAGGTATAAAACAACGCAAGAAAGCTTGGTGAGCTAAAACTTTTAGAGTTACTTCCTTCAAAATCGAGTCTAAAATCTTAACAATTTATGCTAGGTTTGTTAATTCTGCTTCCAACAATCTCCCTTTATGTTCTTGATATTTGGTTCTTCATTTTGTGAATTTTAATTATTTTTATTTTGCTTCATTGCTTTTGAATCAATTTGTATCTATGCTAATGGTGTATATATTGAGAATTTTAATAATAAAGGCATGCAAGATTTTGATAAAATCATGAATCTTAACTTTTGTTGAAGGCTGCAAAAGTAGGAAATGAAAATTCTGGAATTCTGCTTTTGTCTACACAGTTTTGCAAGGCAGGAAGCTTATGATGGGGGAGCTTTAGTTGTAGAGCACAGAGAAGAATGAAGCAATCCAAGAGAGACTCTTTATGATACAGTGTAGAGTCAACAACAATATGCTTGCACCTGTTTTCTCATATTTAATATGATAACTTAAACAAGTCTTATGAAGAAAATTATTTTTATTGATAAAATATAGTTAGTGAAGCTACCCCCAGCAATTTAATAAGATTTTGTTGTTGATTTACAAAACTTTGAATACTATGATCATTTGTTATTAGTGCATGTCATATATTTTACTTTCTATTAGTGTTTCTTTTAAATGTGATATGTAATCTTTTGATTTGAAATTTTACCCTTTTTGTTGTGAAGGCAATAACCAATGATAGAACATCATATTATTTTTCATCTACTCAAATTGTAAATCACAACAACAAAAGGTATGTAAGCTTCTGCCTAGAATGAAACACACCTACTTTGGTTGACCAGCTCAAATCTTAATGAAATTTGTATATTCCTTTTTATGTGAGTTATTCCTTAAAATCCAAAGCGAAAAGGTTCATTTAAGTTGACTAAATTTCTCTCAACCCGACAAAAAATGCATTTAATTTGATTAAAAAAAAATATTTAGCATTTCTAAGAACTTTCTCATGCATTGCACGGGTTAGCGACTAGTTTGACGAAAGAAGATAGAGTGCCGTTGGACTTGGAATGGTTAGATAAAGTAGAGAGACTGAGGGTTTGATTGGATATCAATTTTTTTTTTTTTTTTTTTTTTGAGAAACGAATAGATATCACTTATTTTGCTGAAATTAAAAATTTATTACTAAAAGTATTGTAGATAAAATCATAAAAGTAAAAGTTAGTTGAAATAGTATAGTAGGGTTATATGAATAATACCAAAAAAGTGCAGTGATGCTCATAAATAGTAGTAAAAATAAGCTGAATAGTAAAATAATTTTAATTTTCCATCCCAATCCAAACGCATACTGAGATGTAGAAATATGTGAATAGTTTATAGGCGTAAATGCAGTCCCTACATTTTGACCTTATTTCTATTTTGATCCCTACATTTTCATTTCACCACTTTTAGTCCTTAAACCAATTAACTCGTGTTATTTTCATTCTTTCAGTCAGTCAACAGACGAAAATATCTGAGGTGGCTGATGAAGGAATTAAAATATTATTAAAAATCCACCATGCACTCATCACCCAATCCACATTAGATTATAATTTAAAAAATTAATTTCTCAATTTTAACAAAAGAAAAAATATGAGTTAAAAATTAAAAAAAAAAAAGAAAAGAAAAAAGAACACACAAGAACATAAGAACAAGAACAGAAACCTAGATTCAATCACAAACACAATAAGAGAATTTCTTTTATACGGAATTTTTTATTTGTTTTTCTTAGAAAACAAACACAAAAATAAACCCACACAGACCCAAAAAAATTGAACCCACTCGGCTTAGACTCTCAAACTCTCTCTCTCTCTCTCTCGACAAACTTTCTTTTCCTCTCTCAGCTCTCTCACTTAGCCAAATCTCACGTTGTCTAGCTCACCCTCTCAAGCCCACACCCTAGGCAACGCTGCCTAAGAGAGGAGGAAATGTTGCAACAGATCTAGCGATGGGTTTGGTCGTTTCAGATCTAGTGTAGCTTTTTGTGTGGTGGCAGATCGACTTGGGGTGATTCAGGACGGTGGTTTAGGGTGGGTGTGGCTGTTTGTGTGGTGGCAAATCGGCTTGTGGTGATTCTAGATGGCGGTCTAGGGTGGGTGTGGTTGTTTGTGTGGTAGCGGATCGGCTTAGGTTTGAATTTCTAGGAATGTAGAACTATTCCAGATGGCAGTCTATCATGAATGTTGATTTCTAGCTATGCAAATTTGTGTTGCAAATCGTGTTTTGTATATGTAAATATGTATGTAACCGAGTGGGTTTAGATCAATTTTTTTATTTGGATTTGATTGGAGTTGGGTTTAGATGGAATGGACTTCGATGGTGCTGTCCAAATTTTTATTCTTTCATTTTCTTGGCAACCAAACAAAGGCTGAAAAAGAACTGAGAAATTTTTTGTTTTTTTATCTTCTTTTGTTTTCAATATGTAAATTTGAGAAATGATTTTGCTTGGGTTTGAGGATGGGGGCTTTGGAATTTATGATTTTTTTATAGTATTTTTATGCTGAATTTTATAGGTTTGTGAATTTGGTTGCTGGGTTTATGAATTTGATTTGCTCAAGGATTTGTTATTGATTGAAAGATGAGAAAATCTAGGTTTGAGTTGTGATTTTGTATATCTAGGTTTTGTGGTTTGAGAAAATCTGAGAAGATCTACTGCTCGATTTGTGTTTGTGTTCTTGCTGGAGATCGATTTGTGTTTGTGTTTTTGTGTTTGGTTGACAAGAAAGGGCAAGAAAATGCAAGAAAATCTGGGCATGTGTTCTTATGTTTAAAATCTATGTTTGTGTTCTTTGGTGTTCTTGTTGAAGATGAACATAGATCTAAATTGATGTATTTTTGGATTTTAATTTTGTTTTTTTTAAATCTATTAAAAACTTAAGAAGGTTAGAAATTTTTTTTATTATTTTATCTAATGTGGCTTTTTTATATATATAAATTACTGCAAAATAAAAGGGCGGGAAACCCATATGGCATGGGTGATGAGTGCCACGGTGGATTTTTAATAATATTTTAATTCCTCCGTTAGCCACCTCAAATATTTCCGTCTGTTGATTGACAGAAAGGATGAAAATAACACGCGTTAATTGGTTTAGAGACTAAAAGTGCATTTACGCCTAGTTTATAATAGAAAAAGTGGAGTTTTTAGGTTAGATTTGGCTTTAAACCCTATTAAGCCAAATGCTAATGCTCAAAACTGCCACTGACATCCAATTTCGGCTTTCAACAAAGTAATTAATTATACACTCCCTTTGCCATTTTACAATATATAGAAGTATTTCCTTAAACTTAACACAACCAGCTAGTCAAGTTATGTGCCAATGTTTATATACTTTGGTGAAGTTATGCAATAGTAAGAGCATTAGCATTGGGGGGTGTAAACACCCCCAATTGCTATTTTACATCCTCATAAGCCAAAATGATGCTTCATTTGGGTTGGTATTTCGAAAAAATTTTGGCAACTGTGAACAGTAAGGTTGTAAACACACAACCTTACTATAACAGGTTATTAGATTAAAAAAAAAAAATTCTTTCTTTCTCCATTCTCTCTCTTTCTATACGTGTGGCTTTCTTCTCCCCCCCCCCCCTCCCCCCCTCACTTTATTTCTCAAGCTTCCCTCTCTCATTTTCTCACTCACCATCTCCACCAACACTCACAATTTGGTGGCGGCAAACGTGGTGGTCGGTGGGTATTTCTCAGACTTCCCTTTCTTCTCACCTCTCTCTCTCTCTCTCTCTCTATTTGATCTTGTGGGTATTGTTGTGTTTGTGGGTGTTTGATGGTGGGTATTTAGTGGTGGTGGGTGTTTGATGGTGGCAATGGCGAAGCTAGAAAATTTTCTTAAGGGGGGGCCAGTGAATACATTTTTGTGTAATTTTTAGATTTATTACCAAATGTAAAAGAAAATTAAGGGAAAATTTCGAAAGTTAGGGGAGGCCATAGCCCCCCTTGGCACCTCCCTATCTCCGCCTATGGATGGTGGGTATATGGTGGTGGGAGTTTGATGGTCGGTATTGATGGTGGGTATTTCCAGTGGTGGTGTTTGATAGTGGTGGGTATTTTGTGTGGGTGTTTGTTGGTGGTGTGTGTTTGATGGTGGGTATTGGTAGTGATGGGTGTTTTATGGTGCGTATATGGTAGTGGGTGTTTGATGATTGGAGTTTGATGGTAGTGGCTATTTGATAGTGGGTATTTTGTGTGGGTGTTTGATGGTGGGTATTTGTTGTTGGTGGTGGTGGTACCATGGTGGCTATGGTTATGGGTTGTTTCGCTATGGTGAATCCATGAATGGGTATGGGTATAAAAAAAAAAAAAAGGCTATGGTGAAGGGAGACAATGAATAGGAGAGAGAGAATTGAATTTTTTATATTATTTGTTGGTGTAGTTTATATTATTTTAATAAGTTATATGTAAAAATAGAAACTAGGATGTTGGTTGAGTTGTAAAATGGGATAGTAAAATAGATAAAGTAGATTTTGAGGGTGTAAAATAGAACTTTTTTGGCATCCCGGATGCTAGTGCTTTAAGAAGGTTTAATAATTTATTGGAAAAAAAAAAAGCTTAATTATCATTTTTGTCCCTAACCTTTTGATATTATGTCAAAATAGTCTCTAACATTTGTTGCCACCCATTTTTGACAATTATGGGAACAAAGGCCCAATGGCCAAAAAGCCTAAACCAAGCCAAGAAAAAAGAAATGAAAGATTAGATAATAGAAGCAAAGCAATAGGGCCACACCCCGTAAGACCCAGAAAGTGAATAAGCATGGCCCAAGTAAGGGCTCAAGGAGAAGGAATGTCCATAAAAGAACAAGGAATAAGGCACATTGACCCACTTTGGTATATGTTCATTATGGAAGAATCGCCACGGTGAGATGGCCCTCTTTTCAAGAAGTAAGAATAGGCCTTGAATGGGCCCAAGGAATAAGGAATAAGGCAAAAGGCCCAACAGGCCAACTCGGCAAGAATTAATGGAAAGCAATAAAAGGAGGAGCCTTAAAAGACCCACGGGCCCAACCCAGTCAAACGAAGTGAGACAAGCCCAGTAAGCCCACATCATCCTCTATCTGAACGAAGAAGAGAAGGGACAAAACCAAATGACAGCGGCAAAAAATGTGTGGGTAAGGATGAAAATAAGGATGGCAAAATCCCTCCAACTCGCAGGTATCTGACCCGACCCGTGAAACATTAGGGTCTGGTTTGGGTTTTAATTATCCAACCCGAAGTGGGTTCGAGTCAAGTGCAGGTATTAGCAATACCTGCCTCAAACCCGACCTATGTAGACAAAAAGTAAAATTACAAAAAAAAAAAAAAAAAAAAAAACAACCTAATATATATATATATATATATCACTTATAACAAACCCTAACACTAACTCTGTCAATTCTCTCTCAACACATCCAGCCACCCCTCACTCACTCTCACTCTCATTTTCTCTTAATTCTTTTCTCTCAGTCGCCCCTCACCCAGTCACCTTCACCCTTACCCTCACTCTCATCACGTGGTGGTTGTTTGTCACGGAGAAGCACAAAGGTTAGATCGAAGAGAGATGTGCGAGGTTTAGGTCAAGATAGGTAGAGAGACCCTTTGGCGATGATTGGAGGAGCTCTTAGTTGTGTTGACCATGGAGTTTCAGAGGGCGAGAAAGGTTTAGATCGAAGAAAATGAGTGGAGGTCAAGCCTGAGTTTCAGCTTAGAAGTGGGATTGATGGCTGAAACCACCGTTGATGGTGGCGATAATGATTGAAGATAGAGCCTTGGTGGTCTAAGATAGAGAAAGGCCAAGTAGGAGAAAGAGATAGAGCTTAGAGAGGGAGAGCTTAGGCCAATAGTTCTCCATTTTATTTTTTTTTGGGTTCATTTCCTCTCTCATTGCCAAAGCTGTGAATCTCAACATTTTACCTTTTTTTTTTTTTTTTTCATTAATGAATGTTTATTATTTATAATAATTTTATTGTTAAATGAGAGTTTGTGTTTATGATTTTTGTGTTTATGATACGATTTGTATTTGTGTTTGTGATTTTAAAAGGGAAAATTATAAATCTAAAATTATTGTATGAGAAATCTAGAAAACATAAATTTTTTTTTTTTTATAGATTGGGTCATGGATTAGGGGCTTTACTCTTTAGATTAGTCCCTGAAGTGGCATAGCCGAGCAAGGCTCACGGGGGGGCCTAGTGAGGCAAATTTGGGGGTTAAAAAATATGTTTAGTTAACGGGGCGGGTTTGGGTTTCGAAAGGCGGGTAGCAAGTGGCGGGTCGAGCATACAGAAGCTTGCCCCAAACTCGACCCGTTGCCATTCCAAGAAGAAAACAAGGTGTGAAGGAAGAAAGTAAGGATGTAATGGCCAGAGCACCACCAACTTATAACCTAGCTAATGCTTGGAAGGTGGGCCCACAACCAAAAGGATTACAAAAAGGGTGTGGTTTGGTGGAGGGAAGAAAAGAGCTTATTTTCAATATCCTGCCTGAACCTCTTTTGGGAGGTGCTTTGTTGGGAAAGCATCTTTACCCAATATAAGTAGTAAACTAGCTGGGACAATTGGAAGCATGCTAGAGTGGTTGGTAGAAAAAGACCCAAGGTTTTACCATTCAAAGGGGAGAAAGAGGTACATGGCAAAACAAAATGGATGAGAGTTTGTTGTGGGATAGATAGTGGAAGAGAAAGAAAACATTATACATGCTCAGAAGTAGTGGAGGGTGAATCTATACGGCCAGAAGGGTAGTGGACACCTCTGAAGAGTGTTTGCAATGGACAAAATGGTTAGTGAGCAATGAGGGTAAAAGAGAGAAATCACACAAGCTTGATTTGGTGTATAAATAGGAACAATACCCATAAGAGGAAGGGAGATAGGGACTTAGGCAATCGGAGCAGAAAGTTGAAAAGGAAAGAAGAGAGAAAAGAGAAAGAGTGAAGTAAAACTTAGAAAGATAAAAGAATGTATACAGCAAAAATAGCATGCATCAATAGGCAAATCCTTTCCCTCCCTCATCTAACAAACCCACTCTTTGTAATTTCATTAAATGAAAAGTAGCTATCCTGACCCTTCCTCCAAAATGTACAACTTTTTGGCCTAATATGATAATAAAGTTGTATAAGTTGGGGCTTGGGTTCTCTTTAGCTCACTTCCTGTGGAGACTCTTTGTTTATAAATATTGATTCTGCCGCTCTAACTATGCTTAATCACTGACATGCTATTCGTACTAACTTTTCTGCTATAACCCATACACACACACACACACACACACACATCCATTGCTTGTTGACTTTTTTTAAGGGTGTCTTGACTTGTGCACAGACTGGCTGTGAGCAGATCCTGCGGAGATAACGAGCCAAGCTTAACTCTTCTACCCATTGTAGAAAGCCTTAGCCCAGAAGTATAAAAGACCCCTGCAATGTTAAGTACTGGATGACAAAAAAAATCTAATGCTGTTAACAATAATATTTTAAATATTAATATTGATACTACCTAGGATGTCACATAGACTGCCACATAAGATTGTTATCTCTCTCTCTCTCTTTCTCTCTCTATATATATATATACAACTGAAGCCTTTGACTTTTGGTTGACCTCTCTACAATTTTCCACATCAGCATTTTTTTTTTTTTTGATTTAATTCTTTCGATTTTATAGCACCAAATTGCAGAAAATTTATTAAGGGACCTCTGAAGAGTGTTTGCAACAGACAAAATAGTTGGTGAGCAATGAGGGTAAAAGAGGGAAATCACACAAGCTTGATTTGGTGTATAAATAGGAACAATACCCATAAGAGGAAGGGAGATAGGGACTTAGGCAATCGGAGCAAAGAGTTGAATAGGAAAGAAGAGAGAAAAGAGCAAGCATGAAGTAAGACTTAGAAAGATAAAAGAATGTATATGGTAGAAACAACACGCATCAATAGGTAAATCTTTTCCCTCCCTCATGTAACAAACCCACTCTTTCTAATTTCATTGAAGGAAAAGTAGCTATCTTGACCCTTCCTCCAAAATGTACAACTTTATGGCTTAATGTGATAATAAATTTGTATAAGTTGAGGCTTGGGCTCTCTTTAGCTCACTTCCTGTGGAGACTCTTTGTTTATAAATATTGATTTTGCCACTCTAACTATGCTTAATCACTAACATGCTATTCGCACTGACTTTTCTACTATAACCCATATATATATACACACATCCATTGCTTGTTGTCTTTTTTTAGGGGTGTCTTTTCTTGTGCACAGACTGGCTCTTAGTAGATCCTGTGAAGATAACGAGCTAGATTCAACTCTTCTACCCACTACAGAAAGCCTTAGCCCAGAAGTATAAAAGACCTCTACAATGTTAAGTACTGGATGAGAAAAAAAATCTAATGCTGTTAACAATAGTATTTTAAATATTAATATTGATACTACCTAGGATGTCACATAGACTGCCACATAAGATTGTTATCTCTCTCTCTCTCTCTCTCTCTCTCTCTTTCTATATATATATATACACACACACACAACCAAAGCTTTTGACTTTTGGTTGATCTCTCCACAATTTTCCACATCAGCATTTTTTATTTTAATTTAATTCTTTCGATTTTAGAGCACAAAATTGCAAAAAATTTATTTAAATTTCTTTTGAAAAAAAAAATTTTAGTTGTTTGGTGATATACAACCACTATACTTAAAGGAGACCTAAATTATCACCTAATTAGGGAATTTTAAGATAATCCTAACAAACTATATAATAACTCCATTAATATAAATCTATCCCAAAAAATAGAATATATCTCCATTAATTTGATAATTTCTACGTTGATGACATTTAAAAAAAATCTATCATATTTCCTTGTATCTATCAATCATGTTTTGTTTTTCTTTTTTTTTTTTCTTTTTTTTTTATATTAACGTTAATTAGAAATAATAATTTCAATAAGATTTAAACTCTATAATTATATCAACAAATATATATTATTTTTAATTTCAATAGAATTAAAATTTTATATCAATGGAATCTACTAACATATTCATCCTTTTAAAAAAAATTTATATAACCAAATTTGATTAGGAATCCATAACCCTATATTATATTATAAATAGTTTTTTTTTAGGGATTATTTGTTACAATTTCAACTCGACTTTTCATTCCTATATTTTATTTTAAATAGTTTTTATTTTGGGATTATTCTTCCAACACCACTCTGTTGTACAATCTCTTGCATTGATTTTGGGTCTTGGGGCACCTTCAAAACAAAAAGGTATGTAAAATTTTTGTATCAGGTTTAATGTTAACATATATGAGAGATATTTTGGTCAATTAAAAAAAGTTTGATGAAACATAAAAGGAAAAAGAACTAAAGAATGCACAATTTGAAAAAAAAAAATAATGATTTTATTAGGCAGAGGCTTTTGGAGATTGTTGTTTTTATTTTGGGAATTCTTTACGTTCATGTGTATATATGTAATGGGTTTAATTGAATTGAAATTATCTTTGAAACTTTGGTTTTGATTGAATAATGAAAATGGCAAAAGAAGTACATTCCAATATTTGGAATCTTTTATATATGTGTTGTTGTAGTTTAAACTTAGTATTTGAATTGTTAAATTGTTAATTCACAGTTTCATTGTTCATCGATTAGTCATGAATAATAATATTGCTATTTGCAACTATCATGATATAGTATCAATGATGTGATCATTCCGAATGCTTTCCTTTAGAGTTTAGATAGAGTCTATTTTATGATTAAAAAAATTTACAATGAAAAGACTTGTGAAATTACATTTAAAAAAAAAAAATTATTGGATACGTTGGATCTTAAATGACTTCTATTAAACTTCATCCTTTATGGCATCATTAAAAAGAAAACTCATGTAGATAGGTATTAGGATATTATTTGGAACTATCATAATAGATTAACATATTACATATGGTTCGGATCTAATTGTAATATCTTATGCTATAAAATAAAAATTGGGCCTATGGTTATCTTCTCTTTGCAAAAAAATGGTTAAATTCTCATTAATTGTGATAGTTCACTTTTAGGTAAAATAGAAATTCTATTAACTAAGTTTTAAGAAAATTAAAGTTCTATTTCAAAAAATTTCCAGAACATTAGATTTTATTTTAATTATTTTAATAATTTTATATTGTAAAAGAATAAAATTTATATATTACATACAATCATTACTTCAGTTACCTTCTAAATGATGGAGGATATGAGAATGCAATTTGTATATCTACTATCAAGATAACATAGATTATATTGGTTGTGGATAGTAGATTTAATTGCAGTTGAGTATTGTGTGAAGTCATCACCATAGAATAGCTCACGCTGGGATGTGTTATGTGAAACCAATGATATAAAAGAAAAAGAATTTTTCTAAACCGTTATATTGAACAAAAAATTACTTATTCTCATTCATTTTCAAGTTATACATTTTTTTTAAGTCAAGTCATAAACCATTAAGCAAAATAAATGCTTTTAATTTTTATTTAACTATCTCGTTCATCACATAGGTTAGAGACTAGTTATTATTATTATCATTATTTTGGGGGGAAAAAAAAAGAACTAGGCCAAAGTAAACTAAAAACATAAGGAAAAGACATTAAACCCATCACAAACTCAATGTTTTCATTCAACCGAATATGAGAAAACTTGGTTTACATTTTCAATCTAGCAAATGAAACAGCTACAACCAAAAAATAGGAAACGTAGATTTTGTTGGATTTTTTTCTTTTAATTCAAAAACATCAAAGCAAAGCAAAATGATAGAGTTTTTGGACACTTAACGATAATCCCATAACAAAAATGGACACTTAACTATATAATTCCTTTGTGTTAAGATAGTTTTCTATGTTTTTCCATGTTTGTTAGCATTAGAAAAACTGAATTAAAGGAAAATTATCTTTAATTAATATAAAAAGTATGACTTATTTATTAGAAATTGTTTTCCACCAATTTTTTTTAGAAAACAACTTTATCTTATGGCAAGCTAAATAAAGGAAGTTAAGAGATTGTTTTTTAACACATTTAAGGTTGTTACCAAACATTAAAAAATGAAATAGTTTGAGAAAAATGCTCATAAGCCTCCTAAACTTTAAAGGAGTGGGGACCCTAAAAAAAAAAAAAAAAAAACTTTAAGGGAGTGGTCATGACACCCCCCTAAACTTTTATTTTGGCCAATTTACTCCACAAACTTTACCCATCTCACTTGAACTTTAAATCACCAAATATCCAAGGACTGAACCATGTGAGAGGGAGAGAGACTAAGAGAGACCTACGGCTGGTGTAGTTAGGAGAAAGAGAAAGGGGAGGCGATCAAGCCAAAGCCACTGTCGCTAGCCGGCGCCGCACCGTCGATAGCCACCATTATTTCCGTCGTCACCTCGCCGCTGGAATGGGTTGGTTTTTTTTTTCTGCTCTTTTTTTTTTCCCAATCAGTGGCGGCTCCAATAATTTTTATAGGGTATTTCTTAAGAAGCATAAATTACACAATATAATAAAAAGAGAAATTCATATATTGACAACAACAATAAAAAAACACACAAATACATAAAGTTTACAATTTCTTTCTGTGAGTTTTCATATTTTGAAATTGTTGCATGATAGTCTCATTATCAGTGCTACAAGCTACATCTCTTTCAACGTACACAACCAAGCAATGTTATAATTTTTTGGGCTTGCTATGTTATAATATTTTTTTTTTCAGATTTTAGTTCAAATTTTTTTTTTTTGGGCTTTTTCTTTTTGCTTGAAAGCCCCAATATATTGTTAAGTAGAACAAATTATGGAGCAAAGTTTAATTTTATTGGCATAAAAAAAAACTGAGGGTATTCCCAATTTTTTCTTGAAGGGTAGACAAATTAAAATTTTAAATTATTATATATATATAAAAAAAAAAAAAAAACTTCAGGTCAAGTGGTCCTGTGACCACCCTGGCCTTCAAGTGCCATCGCCCCTGTTCCCAATCATCCATGATTCCATGTGTGAGTCTTTACTTGAATTTCATAGTTTGGTTTAATTTTTGGGGTTGCCCAATGTATGAAACATGTGGTGAATTGGGTAGAGTTGGTTGTGGTAAAATTATCAAAACCTGTTTCAAAGTGCTTTTGAGAGTGCTATACAGTTGTTTGATGAAATGCCCAAGAGGGATACACGGCCAATTCTGCAATGGGATTTGGCAGTCAAATTAAACATGTTAAAATTTAGAGAAAGAAAATCTAAAAGAAAGGATTGGTTGAAAGATGTAATTCATTTGTTCTCAAAGACTAGATTACGGCTTTTATGCAAAAAAAAAAAAAAAAAAAACAGAGCACGACCATTGTAATAGCATCATTCACAATATGTTACATATGCTGTGCAAACTAATCTAATGAATCTTGATTCAATACCTTCGAATAAAATATGTAAACTTTTAAATTTTGATGCTTGTGCTAATGTTGGAGTCTTTTCAGAACAGTGACATAAGAAAATTTGAGTCGCCATAATCAACTATATTATTTTAAACATTAGAAATCAGGCTGCTAGTTTTTAAAAAACAATTCTAGCTACTACATGAGCAGATGAGCTTATGTTGTTGTAATGCAACATTACAATTAACTAAGACTTTTTCCAATCTAATTTAGATTGGCCATTATGAAATACTAGTGTTTAACCCGCGCAATGCGTAAGGTCGTTTTACATATTAATGAGCTTTGCTTAACGTAGTATATTAAGCATATAATGTCCAATATCCCCTAAAAATTTTAAATCACTTCTTGTGTGTACTTCCCTACTATGAGAGACTAAAAAAAAAAAAAAAATGACTTTAAGCAATTAAAACTTACTTGACAATTTCAAATAGCAAATCCGCTCTTCCTAGGAACCACAATGAATCACACCAAACTAAAACTTGCAAGACAATTTCAATTTTACAACCAAAATGTATAAAAGAAAATAATGGCTAACTAACTAATGATATTCTCTTTATTCTGCTTATTCTTGTAAGATTCAATTGTGTAGAGTAGTATTGATGCCACAACTAGCTGATGACGTAGGGGGTAATTTGAGAATGCTGTTGTTGGTATTGACCGAGAGAAAACTCATGGATTTACAACTAAGAATAAATTGTGGCAAGGCAAAGTGTTCAGTTCCAAAGAGTTCAGGTTGAATTCTTTGTATGCCTGAATTTACTGTATGGGACAACCATGTGTCGACTCTATTTGCCTTGTTTGCAAGGAGTAGTTCAAAACACCAATGGAGAATAAAGGTGTGTAACATAGCACTATGCCAATTGCAACGAGACATGAACCCATTGTGAATCTGACTTTAAAAAATTAAAACTTACATGACAATTTCAAATAGCAAGTCAGGAACTTATTAGTCAAATAATAATGCATAATTAATAGTACATGGTAATTTCAAATTCTAAAGCCAAAACAATCCATAACCCTTAAAAGGGACATTGAATCCAACTTTTTAATCATAAAAGAAAAAAGAAAAAGCTGTAATGCATCCCAAATCCACAATTCCAAAAAAGCTGCAATGATACACAAAAAATCAAAAAACAAAACAACAACTCTCAACCCACAATATATAATCAATACAAAATTCCACTTGTCACATATAAAATGCATTATCAATAGTAGATGGGAAGCTCAAATTCTAAAACTAAACCAATTCATAACCATGGTTTTAAAAACCAGTATGGTGAAAGAATCCGAAAAGGAGCTAATTACCGGTTTTATGGTCGGACCGAACTAGTGACGTCATAAATAATTTAATTATTACTTATTTAAATTATATAAATAAATAATAATTTTTTAATATACTAAAACTAACAAACCAATAGTAATAAATATGTTTCCTTTAAAAAAAAATACAAGTACATAAGTATACAACACCTTTTTAAAGAATTTAACATAATAACATTACAAAACAATCATCCTTAACATAATAAACTTTCAACAAAACCAAATAAATAAGTTCATTAGTCATTACATTTACATCCAAATAATGGCAAATAACAAATAAGTTCATTACATCCAAATAGCAAATAAGTTTTAAAGTTTCAAACAAACAACTACTAAGTTTTAAGATCCAAGCCTCATTTGTTATGAAGAAAATTGAAATCAATATCATCATGTGAACCAAATGCTCCACCACTAGCATCATTATCATCATCCTCATCCTCATCTTCTTCATCTTCAACATGAATAGGATGATTTTTATCTCTAAATCCGGGAGCATCATCATCTTCATCACCAAATGATTCCAAATTGATGTCATCATCATCCTCAATCACTTCATTGTCCATATCTATACAAATTCCAAAACCAAAGAACAATAAATGAAATAACGATTCTAATAATCATTTCTCATAAATCATAAATAGTCTAATTAAAATATGCAACTAGGCAAAGAATTGTATAAGCTAACCTCTTTGTACATGGCTAGAAGACCCTTCTTCGATTGGATAAGCTCCCTCTTCATATAATGCATTCTCTATCTCCTCATCGACCAGAAATGGAGGTTTCTCATCTTCCACTACCCAAAATTCAGTTTTATCGATACTTGCATAATCAATAGGATCAAAATTGAACTTCTTCCTTTTGACTCTATATCATAAGATGAACATAATGAATAATTAGTAACCAAATCACTTATATTTCATAATCACAAAGAACCCACTTGACCAAATCAGTGAATCACTCATATTTCCCCACAAAAACATTGAAACCAAAGAGATTATATAATATATACCTTTCTTTCAATCGGTAGTTATAATGAACAAACACAAGATCATTAAGTCGTTGATGCTCCAATTTATTTCTTCTTTTGTTATGTATTTGTTCAAAAACACTCCAATTCCGCTCACATCCCGAAGAGGCAGCTGTTTGGCTAAGGATCCGAATTGCAAACTTTTGTAAGGTTGGAGCACAAGATCCAAACAACTTCCACCACTCATCTAAGTTCCATATACAACACAAAACAAAGATACAATGAATCAATAAACACAGCTATACTTATCCCAAAAATATAAAAAAGAGCTATGATCTTTAAAACATATTTTCATTTTATTATTAGCTAAAGTAAACAATATCTTACTCGACTGAGATGTCTTGGCTGATTCTTGAGCAAGTTTGGTTCCAAAAGTTTGTTCACACTCTCGAAATAGCCTTAATTCCTCCACCAACTTCAATCGACCAACTGAAACTTTTGATTCAATTACATCTGTCACAGTAGATTGTGTCTCTAGCCTCTTATTAAGAGTGGATGAGTCATATTGGAATGCAGAATTCAACCAATAAGCAGCAGCATGAATATCTCTATAGAATTGATTATCCCAACGATCCTTGATAATATTAACATAAGGCTCCCATAGTCTTTTCTTGTCCTTGAAATTTTTTTTGATTCCATCAATTACTCTATACATGCCATCATATACATAACCCATAGCTGGTTTTTCATCAAAATCAACAATGCGTAACAAACGAATCAATGGTGACATAATATGCACAATTACATGACAATCATTCCAAAATTGATTGTCAAGAATGATTTTCACCACTGCCTTTGCTTTCTTATCTTTTGCATATCTTGATTCAACATAAAATTTGCTAGTCACCAATGCTTGTAAGTCATGCTTATGTTCCTTAAAACTCCCTAAGGCAATGAAAGTAGTAGCAAACCTAGTTGGCCCTGGACGCACAATTTCCGTCCAATTTTTTCTAGTCCTCAACCAAGCTTGCAAAGTCACATGGTTATAGATGAACACCATGATCTTGGATACACGTTTTGCAAGTTTAGCTACATGATCCATCTTCCCAATCTCCTTAAAAATTAGGTCTAGGCAATGTGCTGCAAAAGGTGACCAACTAGTGTTCCTATATTTTCTACACAAAATTCTTCCAGCAGCTACATAATTTGCAGCATTGTCAGTGACCAAATGTATTATATTTGCAGGACCAACCCAATTAAAAATTTCATCAAACAATTTACTCAAATTAATAGCATCCTTAACCAAGTCAAAAGCATCAACAGAACGTATAAAAATAATTCCTTTAGGACATTAGATAAGGAAATTAATCAATGTTCTATGCCTAGTATTAGTCCACCCATCGGCCATTATTGTACAACTAGTGTCAGCCCTATATGAACGATGAGAATCAACAATCAATTAGACTTCTCTTTTTGCATCTCTCAACAAAGACACTCGAAGGGCATGATAATTTGGGCCTTTATATCCAGGACTATAAGAAGCTACAACATTGAACATAGGTTGATAATAACTAGAATTCACAACATTAATTGGAATGCAAGCATCATACATACATCTTGCTACAACCATGTCAATGCTCCACTTCTTTTCTTTGGCAGCAAGCACAATTTTAACAGAAGGTTGAGCTCCCGGTGTTGTTCTAGGAGCAAAGTAATTACTAAAGTCACCAACCTTTCTCTTGCCAAGATTGAATCTTGGTGGAAAACTACTAGGACCACTTCTATTTCCCCTACATAACCCCCTACCTCTAGGAGTAATTTCTTGGACATCTTCAAATTCTGGTGAGTCCTCTAATGGCGAATAATTAGATGCTTCTTGATCCTTTTTTGTTTGTTCTTTAGATTTTGAAATTTCCTTCAAATTCTCAACCAATTGAAACCTAACATCATAAGGTACACCCATACATGCAACCACATCACCTTTAATTCCAGCTAGATGTCTTTTCATCCTATTGATGCCCCCTCCTTTGTAACTTTTCCCACAATGTATACATCTATAACTACTTTTTCCGTCTTTCAACTCTTTAGTTACATAATCCTATACGGGATCACATTTCGCTCTCACAGATGAAGAATTAGCATTAGACTTAGTTGTAGAAGCATGTTTATTAGATGGTACAAAGATGGACTTCATTTCACTCAACAATTTCAGACTGGCGGCAACCATTTTATCAACAAATAAATTCATCAACACATCATACACAAATAATAGTCAATAATTTCAGACTGACAGCAACCATTTTATCAACAAATAAATTCATCAACACAACATACACAAACAATAGTCAATAATTTCAAACTGGCAGCAACCATTTTATTAACAAATAAATTCATCAACACAACATACACAATCAATAGTATAATACTTTGTAAACTATATTTCACAAATAATAATGCCATGTAAATCAAATCCACAACATACACAAAATCACAAATAAACTAAAATGCTATTGTAAACTAATAATTGAAGTTACCACTTACCAATGAAGTCACGAAAAGAGAACCTGAGATGAAGCCAAGAACATGAACTAAGAATCTGAGATGAAGCTGAGAGAAATGAAAAAAAAAAAAAAAAGAACTGAGAAAATGATCAAAATCAAAATCAAGTAATCAAGTAATCAAAATCATAAAAAAGAAAAGAATACTAATTATTACCTGATGAAGCCGAGAGAAATGAAAAAAAAAAAAAAAACAAAAACAAAACCGAGAAAATGAAAATCAAAATAAAAAGAAAAAAACATTACCCAATTAGAAAACCCAAAACCCAGACACTAAGAAACAGAGAGCAGACTGCAGAGCTCAAAGGACGAGGGCGAGATCAACTAAGAAGGAAAAAAGAAAAAAGAAAAAAGAAAAAAAACCCCAACCGAACTTCAGACTTCATGAGGTGCGTGAGGTAGAGAGGGGTGCGTGTTGCGTGCGTGTAGAAAACAGAGTGAGGTAGAGAGAGCTTGAGTTGAGTTGAGAGTCTTGAGACTTGAGAGCTTGAGGTGAGTGAGAGAGTGAGGCAAAGTGAGGCAAGGAGTTTGAGAAGAGGCGTGAATCATGAGATGAGAGAGTGAGGACTTTAGGGTTAGTTTTTAGGACTTTAGGGTTAATTTTGAGGAGCAAAAACAACGTAGTTTAGTTTAAGGAGCAAAATCAGTTCGACCACGCCGGTTTTCGGTTCTCAGGTTGAACTAGCTAGTTTGCACTATTTACCGTTTTTAAAGCTATTTTTGGTTTTTTGCCATAATCGGACTGGATTGAAGGCCGGTTCCCGGTTGAACTAGTCAGACGGGCCAGTCCGGTCTAGTTTTTAAAACTATGCTCCAAACTTATTCTTTCATAGGTTGAACTTAACAACTTCCTAAAATTCAGCTTATGCATGTGCCTCTAACTAATTTTCCCTCCAACTTGGCACATTTGAATAGAGCTAAAATAATCACATAGGACATATGAAATACAGCCCTGAAGCTTGGCTAGCCATGTGCCATGTCACTCCCTCGTGCCATGTCAACATCTTTCGTGTATTGCATTAGACTCTTACATCTTCCATGTATTGCATTAGACTCTTGCATCAGTCTTATACTCTACATGTAATGTATTAGTTTCACAGTGCATGACATGCTAGAATTTCACTTCCTAAAATGCCACATAACAACAGCTTGCATGGATTTAGTTTCAGTCTTATTCCTATCTAGCCAAAAACAGTAAATAAAGATTTGGGAAGGGAAGGGCCTCTTATGAATTCCATACAAAGGAAATGAAAAACATGAAAGCCCGCCCTATAAAACAGTAAATAAACATGTTCGCAAACACATTGTTTTTAAAAGTATGCTAAAGAAGCAATGACAATAAAACAACAAAAAACACCTCAGTCAGAATCCAAGCTTGGTACAGGGCCAGTGCCTGCGCGTTGCATTGTACTTGAAACAAAAAAACAAACATAACCAACAAGAACAGTAAGAGTTAAATAGAGAATTTGAGACGAAGAAGCGGGAAATAGAGAGAACCTGATAGTTGTTAGGACATATGCGAATCATGTCAGGAACATATGTCAATATAGAATTGACTAATCCTTTGACAAAACGCACTTTACTTATAATTGGGTAGATCTAGGATGTGTTTAATATTTTAAGGAATAAGGTTTCAAGTTTAAGTGTTAAAGCCATGCAAGTCTGTCCAAGAATTAAGTGAAGAAGTGCTAAATTTAAAAGCTTGACAACTAGCTCGACAGCTAGTATCTTTTGAGGTTTAAAAGGCTATTTAAGCTTGATGCTTGACAGTTGCTCGATAGATAGGGTATTTATTGAGATTTATGAAATTCAGTTTTTCAGATTTGATTTCACTCCAATTCGTGTATAGATGTTTGGGCTTTCTTTTCTCACAACCCTAAACATATATAAGGATTGTTTTAAGGGTTGTCACAACTAATGCACTTTAATGCAAAAGTTTTTCACAAGCATATTGTGAACCAGAGACATATGCTCTAGTTCATATTTCTCTTCAATAAGCTGCTGTATTTATACACCGTAGGGTTTTGTAACCAAGATTCGTGATCTTTATCGTGTGAATGAACTGAAGAACTTTGCAGCCAACATCTTTCTTAAGTTGGTAAGTAAGCCGCGTACTGGGATCCGCGCATCAAATTGGTTAGTCATGTATTGAGAGCCACGCATTGAAAAGAGAGATTTTCAATACAGAACAAGTCCAATTGAGTATTGGGATAAGGGTTTAACTGTAGGTTGATATAAGGTACTGAGATTCCTTTACTTATAACCGCTTGTTGTGATAATAGTGAATTCTCGGGATTGGTGACCTTAAAATAACCTAGTGGGGTTTTTGCCATGTAGGTCTTACCCATTCGTAAACAAATCACCGTGTCAAATTATTTTCCACTGTATATTAACTTAGTTGGTGATTTGTTTGTGCTACCACGCTTATTGCATGCTAATTGAATTAATTAATTAACTTGGCTAATTAATTGGTTAATTCATTACAAGGGATCAATACATTTTTGGCCTATCAAGTGGTATCAGAGTAGGCACACTCTGATTAGGTTTTAATTTTTATTGTGTGATCCATTGACCCCTGTTGTCATGGTTGCAACCGGCTTGAAAAGATCTTTGCTTTCAAATACATCTTGTTTTTCTAATCTCTACTTGTTTGAGTGTATCAGAAAATGCAAGTCAAAAACTTATTTGAATTCTATCATGATGATTATTGAAAAATATCTCAGCTTGACCAAAAAGAAACTAGACTGTCTCAGAATGAAAATATGCAAAGGAGTTCTTTTGAGAAGAGTGAAAGTTAAAGGCTTTGTTCATAAAAGGCAAATGAGAGAAAACACTATTCCTATTGATCTGTCATCTAAGCACGAAGTGTGCTTCATGATGAAGTTCGCATTTAAGGTTATGGACACGTGTTTGTGGTACCTTGACAGCAGCTGCTCAAGACACATGACTGGAGACTAATCTCTCTTCAAGGTTTCCGAGTCTAAGAAAGGTGATAATGTCACTTTTGGTGATAGGGGAAAATCACAGATTAAAGGAAAAAGAATCATCTCTCTACCTGGACTGCCAGACATTGCAAATGTTCTATATGTAGAAGGTCTGAGAGTGAACTTGTTGAGCATAAGTCACATGTGTGATCAAGATTTTATGGTACTATTCTCAAAAGGAAAATGCCTTGTCATGGATGAGTCTGGAAAGAAACTCATTAGTGGCATTTGCACTCTAAACAATTGTTATGGTTTGGTTCCTGATGCTGATATTGTGTGCAATAGCATTCGTTTACCAAATGAAAATCTATGGCACCAAAGAATGGGACATGCTAGTTACAAACATTTTTCAATTGTATCTAAGCATGAGTCAGTCTTGGGGATACCAAAGCTCAGTAGAGTGAACAATATAGTGTGTGGACCATATTAGCTTGGAAAACAGACAAAAGCTAAACATCCGGGCACTCAGACATCCGCTACATCTAAACCATTGGAGCTATTGCATCTGGATCTCATGGGTCTAACCAGAACCGAGTCTCTTAATGGAAAGAGATACATCATAGTTGTGGTAGATGACTTCACTAGGTACACTTAGGTCATCCTCCTACGATCTAAGTCTGATGCTCCTGAGCACATCGAAGCCTTGTGCACAAGATTACAGAATGAGAAGTGTTTGAAGATTGATCGAATTCGAAGTGATCATGGTAAAGAATTTAAAAACTCATACATGGAGTCCTTTTGTACTAGACCAGGTATATCTCAAAAATTCTCTGCTCCTATTACTCATTAGCAGAATGGTGTAGTAGAAAGAAAGAACAGGGTTATTCAAGAGATGGCTAGAGCCATGTTGCACAACAAGAATGTGGCTAGAAACTTGTGGGGAGAAGCCGTTAACACTACATGTCATATGGTTAACAGAGTGTACTTTTAGACTCGGTACGAAGAAGACTCCCTGTGAGCTATGTAAGGGAAGGAAGCCAAATGTTAAGTATTTCATAATTTTTGGAATTACTTGTTTCATTCTCAAAGATAAAGAGAATGTGAGAAAATTTATCTCCTGAAGCGATGAAGGAATATTTCTAGGATACTCCTATACAAGCAAGGCTTATCAGGTATACAACAAAAGAACAAATAAGGTAATGGAAACTATGAATGTTGTTATTGATGAATCTTCAAAGTCCAGTTCTGAGAAATTTAGTGAGGAAATCTCCAAAGAAATTCTTCCACCCGAGCCCAAAGACGTTTAAGAAATTGTTGATCAAGAGCCCGCATCTCCAAGTACTCCTGGCACTCCAAGTGTTGTAGAAGGTTCAGCAGACGTACCTACTTCACCTGATTCTGAATTCCATGAAGAGAAATGACCTTCTTTAAGGATCAAATTGAATCATCCTCCTGAAGTTATTGTGGAAAACATGAATGACCTTACACTATGGAAGCGCATAGTTGATAAATGTGTTGCTAACTTTGTGTCTTATTCTTGTTCTTTGTCGCAGGTTGAACCCACTAAAGTTGAGGATGCTCTTCAGGATGAAAGCTGAGTTGAAGCTATACACGATGAACAGCTTTAGTTTCAAAGGAATGATGTCTAGACTCTAGTACCTAGACCGAAGGGTGAGCACATCATTGGCACAAAGTGGATATTCTGCTATAAGACTGATGAGGAGGGTAATGTGATCCGCAACAATGCTTGTCTTGTAGCTCAAGGATAATCTCAAATGGAAGGAGTAGACTATGATGAGACATTTGCTCCAGTAGCCCGTATGGAGTCCATCAAAATTCTCCTAGCCTTGGCATGTCACTTGAAGTTCAAGCTTTACCAAATGGACGTAAAGACTGCTTTCTTGAATGGGTTCCTTAAGGAAGATATTTATGTGGCTCAACCAAAAGGTTTCATTGATCCACACTTTTCGGATCATGTGTTGTACCTCAAGAAGGCACTTTATGGTTTAAAGCAAGCTCCCAGAGCTTGGTATAATTGGCTTACACAATACTTGGTGTCACATGGGTTCACAGGAGGAAAAGCTGATCAAACTCTCTTCATAAAAAGGAAAGATGGCGAGTTGATAGTTGCTCAAGTCTATGTTGATGACATCATATTTGGGTTGACTAAGGATGAACTTGCTCATAGTTTCTCAAAACTCATGCAGGTTGAGTTCGAGATGAGCATGATTAGATAGTTGACTCACTTCCTTGGTTTGCAGTTCCGTTAACAAGAGTCAGGTATATTCTTATCTCAATCTAAATATGCTAAAAATCTTGTGAAAAAGTTTGGTTTGGAATCTGCTAGTTCTGTTAGAACCCCTATGAGCCCAAATGTTAAACTCACTGTTAATTTGTTGGGGAAAAGTGTTGATTCATCTCTTTATAGAAGCATGATAGGTGGTCTTCTTTACCTTACTGCTAGTAAACCTGACATTAGTTACAGTGTGGGAGTGTGTGCTAGATATCAGACTAATCCTAAATAGTCTCATATGATTGCTTTGAAAAGAATCATAAAATATGTCAAACCACTGCCGACTTTGGTGTGTGGTACAGCAAGGACACAAATGATGTCTTAACTGGGTATTTTGACGCTGACTGAACTGGGAATGCAGATGATAGAAAAAGTACATTGGGGGGTTGTTTTTATGTGGGTAATAGTCTTGTCTTCTGGATGAGCAAAAAGCAGAATTCAATCTCTTTATCCACTGCAAAGGCTGAGTACATCACTGCTAGTAGCTATTGCACCCAACTTCTATGGATGCAAAAACTTCTCCTTGATTATGATATTCGTCAAGAGCATCTTACCATCTACTGTGACAATATCAGTGCCATCAACATCTTTAAGAATCTGATTCAACATTCTCGAACTAAACACATAGAGATTCGATATCACTTCATTCGGGAGCTTGTCGAAGATGGTACTCTTACTCTTAAGTTCATTCACACTGATGATCAAAAGGCTGATTAGTTCACCAAACCTCTTGATAGCAAACGGTTTGAATTCCTTCACCAAAACATTGGTGTTATCTTTATGGATTGATCTCTTTTTCTCCTTATCCTTCCTCATGCATTTGCATCTAGTTTTATGCATTGCTTTGTTTAACATGTTTTTGTTTGTTTATTTTTCAGTTTTGTTTTATTCATTTTTTCATTAAAAAAAATTGAAAAATAAAAAAAAATACAAAAACAGTGTGTATTTGTGTACATTGGTATTTATGTACCTTAGATGGCTATTGAAACAAAGTTTTCTAAACTTTGTATCTTTTGTAACTTAGATAAGCATCTCTATGCACAACTAAGCAAGTGAGCTTTGTGACTTGTGTTTGTGATGAGTAAGATTAAATAATTTCCTGTACTTAACATTCGTATTACTCTTTTTGACGAGAAGGACTAGAAAATCTTAAGAGAAATGCATAAATAACCATTTCACCACTGTTGCCCGTCAATCATGAAATGACATTTATATGCTTCGACATAGCAAAAGTGCAATGTCAAAAGCTTAACATCATTGGGTATTTCTTTTCTCTCTCTTATATGCCTATGCATGGTTTGCTTAAAAGAAAAATATGAAAAGAAAAAATTATAAAAGCAAAAAGAATCAAAATGCTTTATATATGATTGCAAGCGTGTCTTCTAAAAGATATGGGAGTTATAAGATGTACCTCGAAGGTGATAGTCCCCATCAAACAGTTATGATTGTGTGTGAGTTAAAGTGATTTTCTCATATTTCAAATCGTCATAACATGTAGACACTTATGTAATCTTGCGATATTTTTCACACACAACACGCAATATTCTTTGCTACTCTTGATACATGTGTAGGTACAATGTGATTTCGCTATCACAAGGAATACATGTGTTAATGTATGCTCACTAAACTGTCTTAACTTGTTTTTGAAATATAAAATTGGTTAGACTTGTTTAGTGTGTGTGTGTATTTTGGATCTAAATGCTTGACATTTTTCTTGATGAGAGATGTTTTTGAGAGTTTAAAATGTTGTTTAGATCTTTGGTTGAGTAGCATGTTTGATTGCATTCATGTCTGTGTTTTTCTCTTCTTTGAAAAACTATTTTTAATTAATCTCAACAGCTTTTCGATACCTCTCGATAGCTAGGCTATTTATCGAGCCTTTTAGGTTTCTTTTCTCGATAGCTATTATTGCAATCTCAATCCATTGAGATTCTTGAGATTCAATCTCGACAGCTTCTCGATCCATCGAGGAAGTTTCTGTATGCTCGATAGATGCTCGATCGCTTCTCGATCCTTCGAAGTTAATTTGTTGTGGACACCTCTCGATAGCTCCTCGATAGTTATTTCTCGCTTTTTAATTCTCGACAGCTCTCGACACCTCTTGATCCATCGAGAAACTGAGATTTCTATAAATAGGGTTAGCGCAATTCTTTTCTCATTTCTTCCCAATCTCTCTCGACAGAACTCGTCTCTCCCTCTTCCCAAACACCTCTCTCTCACTCTAAATCAGTTCCCCACTCTCTCTTCGGTCTCAAGATCAATTCCTTTCTCTGGTATAATTCTTTTTCACTCCTTTCTCATGCATTTCATCTTTTGTGACCTAACTTTTGGGGTTTGTTGAAAAATTTAGGGTTTTTCAAGTTTAATGAGGTTTTTGCAAAATTTTTGGGATGAGTTTTTGTTTAAATGATTTCAAATCCTCATGCATTGCATCACATGTGCATTTTAACTATGATTCATGCATTTTAGATGTGTTCATATAGGAGTTTTACTCCAATATGCACGAATTTGATTATTCAATATCTCATTTTGTCACTCACGTTCGAGGTACATGCATCGTAGTCACTTTGGATATTGTATCCGAGATACTACACATTCCTAGGGTAGCGCATCCTGACTACCCTGGCTATGATCGTCTGAGGACTATGTCCAAAGACAAATTCTCGTCTCTTTTCTGTGAGACACCTTCATCTTGGGGTGACCGTTAAAACACCTGTTGCTTGGGCTTTGCAAAAGGTCCGAGGTTCCTTAACATGGTGATGACATTCGTTCTCTATCCTTTTTCTCACAATAACTCTATCACAGAGCCTTGTGCTTGATTTTTGTTATCCCTCCTTGAGAGGCTTACCATTGATTTTCCCTCTCATTTCATTCTATCCCTTATAAATGTCTATAGGGATACGGCGACTCGTGATAAACTCATTTTTCCTTTGGCTATCACACAGATTCTTAGCCATTTTTCTGTCTCTTATCCCGAGTCTCCTCATTTTTCGGTCATGTGTGCCATAGATACTGCTACCGTCAGACAGAGCGAGGCCCAGCTTCGACCGAAGCGGCCACGGATAGAGACAGTGACTCCTCCAGCTTCTTCCGCTCCTTCCACATCCGCACCTTCTTCATTAGCGGGTGGTGTGACCCTCAAGGCGGTCATGGCACAGCTATAGCGCATTGATGCTCGCCTTGACACACTCAATGATGAGTTGTGTCAGGTGAACACCAGTGTCGACCGTATTGCTCGACGGCAGGCTTGCCTTGGTGGCTTTGTAAAGTCTCCCTCTCCTTCTGCAGAGGCATCTAAGGACGAGGACAATGATGGTGACTCCGACGACGACGACGATGATGAGGATGAGGATGCTAGCTTGCCTAGTGACGATGAGATGATTGCTTGATTTACTTACCCTTTGTCATTCATGACAAAAAGGGGAAGTAGTTTTGGGATAAGAGTAGTCATATACATAGAGGGAAAGTTAGCATAGGAGATTTTTGTTAGGGGGAGTGTTTATATTTTGAGGAATGTAGTGAGGTTATTATGTATTTTCTTTTCTTTCTTTTACATTTACCCCATGTATACCGGTCTTGTGACCATTTGACATACATTGTACTTATCTTTGGATATATATATGTTGATGTATGTTATTCACCTATCTTTTCATGTGTTGTTTCTTTTCTCTCTTTATGCACATGCTTCTTATTATTTGTATGCAATCTTTTATTTTTGTTTCACACTAAGATGCCGTGATGAGTTTTGTTTAAAGTGTTTTAGAAATACAGGTTGTCAAAGTCTTCTTGCCATGAACTTCTTCTTGCAAATTTTTTCAAGAGTTTGTGTTAGGATAGAGTTTATTGTATTCAACAAGTGAGTAAGAGTTGAGTCATTAATGACTTCTCTCATATGTTTATTGTGGTTTTGTCACGGATTGCTAAGGGAGAGATTGTTAGGACATATGTGAATCATGTCAGGAATATATGTCAATATAGAATTGACTAATCCTTTGACAAAATGCACTTTACTTGTAATTGGGTAGATCTAGGATGTGTTTAATACTTCAAGGAACAAGGTTTCAAGTTCAAGTGTTAAAGCCATGCAAGTCTATCCAAAAATCAAGTGAAGAAGTGCTGAATTTTAAAGCTTGACAGCTAACTCAATAGCTAGTATATATCGAGGTTTAAAAGGCTGTTTAAGCCCGATACTTGACAGCTGCTCTATCTATCGAGATTTATGAAAATCACTTTTTTAGATCTGATTTCACTCCAATTTGTGTATCGATGTTTGGGCTTTCTTTTCTTACAACCTTAAACATATATCAGGATTGTTTTAAGGGCCGTCACAGTTGATGCACCTCAATGCAAAAGTTTTTCACAAGCATATTGTGAACCGGAGACATATGCCCTAGTTCATCTTTCTCTTCAAGAAGCTACTATATTTATACACCGTAGGGTTTTGTAACTAAGGAGCTTCCTAATCTTCATCATGTGATGAACTGAAGAACTTTGCAGCCAACATCCTTCTCAAGTTGGTGAATAAGCCGCATACTAGGATCTGCGCATCGAATTAGTTAGTCACGTATTGGGAGCCGTGCATTGAAAGGAGAGATTGTCACTACAGAACAAGTCTAATTGAGTATTGGGGTAAAGGTTCAACTGTAGGTTGGTATAAGATATTGGGATTCCTTTACTTGTAAGCGCTTGTTGTGATAATAGTGAATTCTCGAGAGTGGTGACCTTAAAATCACCTAGTAGGGTTTTTGCCGTGTAGGTTTTCTCCATTCGTAAACAAATCACCATGTCAATTTATTTTCCGTTGCATATTAACTTAGTTGGTAATTTGTTTGTGCTACCATGCTTATTGGATGCTAATTGAATTAATTAATTAACTTTGCTAATTAATTGGTTAATTCATCACAAAGGGTCAATACATTCTTGGCCTATTAATGGTATTGTCAGTCCTCATGCGAATCTAGTGAGGGATAGGCCTATTCTGCCTCATCTTCCTAGCCAGCTTCTTCTTAATCATGAATGTCTTCTGGGACGGCTAAGCATACAATAACAATAATAATAATTACTACACAATAATCATTCAGACTCATATCGTAAAAGTTACTCAAAATCAATCAGCATTGAACAGTTGCAATTTGGTATTTCTGAAACCTTTTTTTGTTCCCCTACCCCAGATAAAGTATTTTGTTCTAGCATCTTCTTTTGTTTCCTAACTTCAAGTTTGAACTTACATTGCAGGTTGCTACTAACACTTTAGAACGTGTTGCACCACTTACACATGCTGTTGGAAATGGACCCCCTTAGCCCATTTAGATGGAGGGGAAAAGGAGGGAAAGTGGAGTGGAATCCACTTCCCATGTTCTCCAAATATTTGAATCATGAGTGGATTTAATCTCAGCACCTCCTACATTCAACCTATACATGGTTTGGATGCCCCTTCCACTCAAATTCACACTATTGTCACCCACTCTACTAATTGAGTCTGCAAAAATCTTAACTACAATGGGGACAATCTTAATGGCATTTATGAACTCTACATGGTATTGACATGCGTCGTGGAGGAATGAAACCTATCATAAACAAAGATGACCCACAATCCAAACATGTGTGATCATAGCTAGAAAAAGTAAGTACCAAAATAGTTCTCATCATAGTCAAACTTTCTTTAAAATGTTGATTTTCAACTGGAAATCTTATAAATTATATGTTAGCAATACTATTAACCACTCTTCAATTGGCATATCTGATCCACATATAAGGAAAAATGTAAAATAGAGAAAACTTTGAAATTAGAGACAATGTATAAAATTGGACAGACAATAGTCAATTTGGTAGGGTTCAGTTAGTGTTCTTGCTCTGCTTCATTTAAACATCTACAATAATAATAATCTCTAAGAAAATGCATCAATTAACCTTTTTTTTAACCACAATAAAACAAATATGTACAATCTGCAAATCTCAACAATAATAGAGGATTTAAAAGTTCTCTTTGACCAAATAGAATAACATCCCAAAACAATAACTAAATATATCCTTTTGCGTCACTCTTGTAGACAACATCCATCCCATATAGTATCTTGCCAAAGACAACATGGCATTCCATCAAAAGGAAAAAAAGAAAAAAAGACAACATGGCATTCCATCCAAGCTTTTAAAGGAAACAAAAAGCAAGCATGTAAGAAAAGAAAAAAAATCCAGGTTATAAAAAATGTGCACTAAACAGATGGTGCAAATTACCATTGTTCAAATACATTTTAAAAATAATATAAAAAAATCCTCCACGTGTTGAATTCAGCACATGGACACTCAAATTCATGTAATGAGTCTACCCACACCTAAATACGAAAAAAAGATCTTGATCTACCTTAATCAATAAAATCTTCAAATTAGCACTTGAATCAAACCATTCACTTACAAACCAACAACTTTAAGTACAACACTACTTATTAAATAGGAAAAACAACAACCTGAGCCTATATGCAAAAATTAGTGAAATTAAGATGGATGCAGAGAGTTCCAAAATAACTCTACAAAACAAAGTATTCAATAGTATGAAAGATAGAGACTAACAATTAAATAGATACAACAGAGAGAGAATTTTGAGTTCCTAGATCTCTTAGATTTTACTGTTCTCTCTTTATACTATAAAATTGAACCACAATACATGCATACATAAGAAGGTGGGCCAAAATTCCAAGGTTTGGTAAATTTTCCTATATGAATTTTAAAATATGGGAACAACATTAATAATATGAGCAAAAATGGATGTCAAGTTTTTTTTTTTTTTTTTTTTTTTTTTTTTCTTGTAAATTTAAGTTAAGTCATTTACTTGGAAATTCTTCACAGCCACTCATTTCTTGATTCATGGATTCCTTGAGGAGCATCACAACAATTGGACCCATCTTCTACCAAAGTATCATCTGTACTTACATTCAACCTAGTTTCTCCAAAGGAATGGCCCATGTCAACATTGATATCTAATAATCAAATGTGAATTGAAAGTTTTATTTTCAAATTTTTAAAAAAGAATGTTTAAAGAACTAATAAGTACAAAGTGGCAGAAAGAGAAGTGAACCTCTTGATGCATAAAAGTTCATACTTGTATCAGGTGAATGCAACAAAGAGCTGTCATGAGTTAACGCAGTTCTATCCCTCCTTTTTTTTTTTTTTTTTTAACAATGACCATTCCCCTGTATTTTCTAGCCTGGGGAAGTTTATTTTGTAAACAATTTTTTCTTTCATGCCATTTTCAAACATTAGCGTTCGTCTTTTTAGTTGTGCTTCTCTTGCATTTTCCTTTTTTTTTTTTTTTTTTTGCTATCATACCATTGTAAAGGAAAGAAATAAGTTTTAGCATTTATTTTTAGAATCAAAGAGTCCATATTTGACAATCTTTAAAACTATTTTAGTTCTACTTTTTTTTTTTTTTTTTTTTTAATTAGGCGTCAACAAAGGACAAAGAGTTATAAACTAAATAATAGCTACAAAGGAAAATTAGGCTTTCCTAACCTTTCAATTTAATTCAGTAGTTCTTCTTAAATAGTAGCCAAAAGTCTTATATGTCAGGGATGACTTATCTGAATTAACATGTGGGGGAAAAATATGTCATTATAAATACAGAATTCCTGATAAGAGTCAATATAAATAAGGTGCTAGAAATTGAGATCCTATAAAACATGTGATTGTGTGCCATTTAATTAATTATGATTATCTAAAATTCAGAAAACATGGCAGGTTTATATAAATGAAACATTATAAAATTTGAATCAATACCAAACTCAAATTTAACAACATCAAGTAATATTTTATGCTCTATTTTGTATATAATGATTTTTCTTTTGGTTTTTGGTCAATTTCTGCACTATCTAAAGCAATTTAGTACCTTAGTTTACAGTAATAAAATATGCTATTAGGATTCTCTCTTTTTGTTCTTTTTTTTTTTTTTTTTTTTTTTTTCTTACTATGCTTTCTAATCAGTTTGCCTAATCTGTTGCAATAAGCACATTCTTCGACGCTCCAACTCATTCAGAAAGCAATTAGCTTCTACATCTATAGATGTTCTAAAAGGCTACATTGCAGTTTACGCTGGAGAGAGCGAAATGAGGCGCTTTGTAATTCCTATATCATTCTTGAACCAGCCTTCATTTCTAGAATTGCTAAGTAAGGCTGAGGAAAAATTCGGGTATGATCATCCAATAGGTGGTCTCACAATTCCTTACAGTGAAGACATCTTCATTGATCTCACTTCTCACTTACATGAATTGTGATGTGGTGCCTCTAAGATGAAACAGTAGTGAAAATTTTGTATATCTATGTAAATTCTTTCTTTCTTTAGGTAGAAGAAGAGATGGGGATTGTCCATCCACTAAAGACGTTACAATTAGGAATATTGTAGCCCTTCTCACATTCTTCAGAGAAATGTAAAATTGAGTCATCTTTTTGTTGGAAGGGGTTCTTTTTTGTTTTATGATATTTCTTATCCTTTTAAATTGATTTAACATGCCAAGGATTTCTATGGGTAATAGTGATCTGTGCAATTATTTTCTTTAGACTCTATGATATATCTACTCCCTTTAATTAAATTTAACTTGGCATATTTTTCTATGGATAATAGTGATCTATGCAACTTTTCTCATCTCAAAGTCATCCTCAATGATTTATTGAAACATTCTTTTTACATACTTAAGAATGTCCTTCCATTATTCAAAGATGAGCTGCTTTTTGGTTTGTACAGCATGTGAAACCAAAAAATGACATCTCTTAACCATTAGAGCAGAGATTGCAAACTATTTTTCTTGTTGCATCAAATGCTGCACCCTTACTTCCTACTTTTAAAGTCCTACAATAGAATGTAAGATCCAATTCATGTCTAGTGGAATTTCAAGTGCATTGTATCATGCATGTGATGTGTAGCTGGTGTGCTCTATCTTTTACTGCTCTACAAGTGCATGATCTATGCAAAACATCTTCCTTAGCTCCATTATTCGTAAGATTTTAGTTTCAAGTTTAACACTTTTACTACTATTTTGGTATCAGTTTATGGATTTTTGGTTTTCTTTCTTGGCTGTGTTGAGTACTTTTGTATAACTAACTATTCTTAGTGAAACTGCAAAGAGGACAATCCATATAATTGCAGCCATTATTTCTGATTGCTCAAAAACAAAAACAAAAAAAACAAAAAAAGCATAGCAATTTTAAATTGTAGCGAGAAAGATGAAAGAAATATTGCAAATGAAGCCTAAGAAAACATTGAAAATATGGGTTGAATTGTAAAAAGTAATGTAGCAGTTCAGTGAAAATTTAAATCTGAAAAATGAAGGTTTGGACCACGACAAATCAAACCTTGATTCTGCATTTGTTAGTGGTTCATGTACAGCCCAAAATTCAAATAGCTACAAAATCTATCCTTGTAACAATAACAATAAATAAATAAATAAAAAGTTATTGTGTTAATACAGATTAGGACTAAAATATCACTTGAGTTGGACTAAATAAACTAATTAACTTAAAATTTAAGGAAGCAGATAACACAAATAAACCAAATTCCGTTCTAGATTAGGATTTAGGAGAATTAGGACTTCTCTTAAATCTGTACTCAATAGTCATTCAAAAACCAAAAAATCAGCTTTATTAATATATATATAAATAATGTATCCAATTGCACCAGTTCAGTCTAGCCTCTAGTCCCTCATCTGCAGTATGTATCTCTTTGACTCTCTTTCTCTTTGTTTGTGACCGTGTGTATTATTTATTTAATTCAAATTCGAATAATAAAAAGCACAGGCTAGAAGTTCCAAGAAAATCATGCGTACTTTCCGAATACACCTTTGAAGAGAAGTGATGAGGGTAGAGAATGAACAAAGCAGAGAAACATAACCCTAAACCAAAATCACCATTGAGGCTGTGATTGAATGGAGTTGGAGATGGGTGGTGTTGGACCAAAAACGTAACCCTAAACCAAAATCAAATCTTTCAAAAGCCTAAATCATATTTAAAATTGAGGAAAAAAAAAACATTTTGATAAAGAATCCACAAACCCAAAACAAAAATGAATCAAATCTAAACCTATCTAACAAAAAAACTCAATCAAAAGTAACATTTCCGGCAGTCTAAGTCTGGCAAAGGACCCAAACTGCAGTAAACATAAATCATAAATATCACAAGATTTTGGTTTTTTCTTTTAAAAATTTATAAAAAAAAAATATCAAAAATCAAAAAAGAAAAAAAAAAAAAAAAAAACTCAGCCTGTAACAGAGAACCACCGGTTGAGGGAAGCAAGATTTTTGGTGGTCAGAGTTTGACGATGGTGCTGGCCTGAGATGTCTCTCTATCTTGCTAAACTCTACCTCCTTCTCTATTCTCTATTTCATCTCCGTGTCCCAGGCCTCATCACCTCTTTCTCTATTTCTCTCTGTGTCCCAAGCTTCTTTGTATTTTAATTGGTTATTTTCTTTTCGAGATATTTACAGATTACCCACCTGTAGTTTAGCCCGAATTTAACTTATCCACTTGTGATTTCATTTTTGACACTTTACCCAGCTGAGGTTACGTTCGTTTAGTCTCTGTTACCCACCTCTGTTAAAAAAGAGGGGTAAATAAGTCTTTTTACACCCAATTTATGTCTCTCTCCTCCAAAAAAAAAACAAAAAACAAAACAAAAGAAAAACAAGATTAAAATATGAACATGGAGAACATACACAAACATGAAGAACATTCACCCAGAAAACTAATACAAATCAAATCAAGCAAATGGAACCCAACTGGTTACATGTGAGCAATATTGTGATTCTTGAACCACAACAATAACCCAGAAATCGCTCCTCCCAATATAACTTTAAACCAGATTGCCTAGTACAGTCCCTACTCACTACTGAGTAGAAACTCAAGAACATTAAGCCATGTTGCAATTACTCCAACCTTAATTTCATTATTTATTGACCAAAGAATAAAACATATTAAAACTTTCCAGTTTCCAACAACAACAATGTCATCAACAAACAAAATAGAACAAAATTTGAAAAGAAAAAGAGGGAAGATCTATATTACTTTAATTCATAAAGACAGAAGACGCGAAATCTTAAACACGTGTGGGCGGTGTATTTGTAAAATAAATTAATGATTCTTACTTCGTATTAGCTTCAAATAACACTTCCTTCTCTGACCAGTCAAGGTTGTGCTTTCAAAAACCCATTTGGGTGTGCGTGTTTAGTTCTAAAAAAAACCCATTTAGTAAGCATGCGGAACTTCTCAAAACAAAAGCTAAAAACAAAAAAAAGTAGTAACAAAACACACATTTGTATACTCACAAAACATGAAAATAAGCAAAGTGAAAATTTCAAAGTTAAACAACAAACCAGAACCCACGGAATCACTAGATCCGCCACAATGCAACCCACCAAAAGCAAGATCTTGAACCTCTAGTAACCAAATTCCAGATCACATGCTGATCTGTTTCCCAAGCTTCGATGGAGTCTCGCATGGCCAACAATTCAATCATGGAGCAGATTGGTCATGGCAATTTCGTAGCCGCCATTCTCGTCCACCGATCTCCATGGCCAACGATTTCTCTCTTAAACCCTCTCTGCTTTCTCTGATCTACATCGAGCCCATGACCTCAAGGTTCGCCCCCTTTCCCCCTTCACTCTTCATTCTAAACCAAATCCATACCCATGGTGGAACATTTGTTTTGTGTTTATTGTGATCTGTGAGCTCTCTCTCTCCAAGCTTAAAATGCAGAAAATTTGTATGCGTGGATGTGAGTGTGTTTTGGGAGAGAGATGAGTGTTTGAGCTGTTTTGAGTTTTGTTTTTGATAAAAAATGTGTTAAAGTAACGTCTGAAAGGGAGGTGGGTTACGGAGTAGTAACGGAGGGAAGCACATGTGAGTAAAGTGTCAAAAATGAAACCACGGATGGGTAAGTTAAATTTGGGCTAAACTACAGGTGGGTAATCTGTAATTATCCCTTTTCTTTTTTATACCAAGAGGCTATCAAACGGTGCGTTAAATAAGTGAAGCAATATAATTTATCACTTTTTAATTGTGGACGTGGTAGATTTTTAGATGAGCTTTTTTCTTATGTATCGTTTTTTTTTTTAGTTGCAAACCTTTTTTTTACTTTATTTTAACCGGGTTTTTTTTTTAATATACACAAGGACTATCAAACTGTGTTAAGCTTGTAAAACAATATAATTTATCGTTTTTTAACTATAATTTATGCGTGGCTGAATTTTAGATGGTCAGTTTTCCTATATGGCAACACCTCCATAATTGCAGGAGAAGGCTTCTGCAATTATATATAGTATATGATAGTCTTGCAAGCTCTACTAACTTGAATTCTCCTTTCCTAAAAACTTCATTTTTCAAAGCCTTGAATTGCTTTCCTTCTTTTTTTTCGTCTCTTTTCTACTGGTGGAACAAGAGATAAGGATAATGCAATTTAGAGAGCAAGACGGTTGAGCACACTTGCCAAGAGGTGATATTTTAGCATTAGTGGAAGCAAGAAGAACAAGGGAAAGGCCAAGGTCTAACAGTTGCAAGAAGAAAATTAAGCTTTTGGTTTAATATTTTGTTTAGTGACACCCATCGTTTTAAGGATAGTGATAGGGCAGTGTACCCTTTTTTGTATATTGCTAGAAAAGTGTAATTGTTGTTTCATTAGGTGTTATTTTTTATGAAACAATTTACTATTGGTAAACACTCATTGATATTTCAACTCATGGTAGCTGAAGAGAACAATTTACTATTTGTAAACCTTTTGGTTTAATATTTCATTGCTTAATGCATGTCCAAGCATCCAAGTGATCAAATAAAGTGATTTTGTCAGTGTTAACTAAGGGGAATAATTTGATCCCCAATTTATATTTTCTGTTGTGACTTAATGCAAGCCATGTGACTTAATGCAAGCCACAATGACTTACGCAAGCCACATATTGGCCTCTTCTTGGTAGGAGAGATTTTTACTATTTTCTCAATGATTTTCTTTAGCTTTCTCTGGGAATTTTCTTTAAATTTTCACATTAGCACTTCAAGCCAGAAGTTTTCACAGCAACTCATACATTGGTAAAATGCCATTAATTTCATTTAAGTTGAACATTACATAGTTGTGAACATTTTTATATTATATTACATCTAATCTAAATAGGTAGGTACATTACATCATAATCCCCCCCCTTTTTTTTATCACTCCTACATAAATAGTCACTACAAGTAAATATGACATCCATCATTAACACTTGGACCCAAACAAAAGGCTATCACAATCCCACTTAGGGATCGTCTTATGCATTGCAGCTTCATTCTTTAGCCTTCGGTTAGAGTCCAATAGTCCATTTATAACACTTTTGCTCTTTGGTGTGAATTCAATATAATGCTACTCAAAGTAGTTACATACATTACGATCCTACACAACAAAAAAGTAAAAAAAAAACAATAAACAAACTTATTAGACTATGCCCTTAGAAACCAAAAACATGTAAGTGAAACCAAAATGAAACAAGTGAACACCCCAAACTTAGTACTTGGACCACATCAATCAAAAAAGAAAAACTTTGTGTCACATGTCATGAAAATTATTTGCACTATTCTTAGCTTATCACGTCAACACGTAAACTGCAAAATTTTGCTTTTCAAAACTAAGGAGTTGCAATTAACAAGACCCCATTAATGTAAATTGGAGTCCTACCAAGAAGATTTTTATTCGTCTTTTTGCCATTCATTCCTTAACCATTAATTGGGTTTATAATATAATTTATCATATATGCTCTGTAACATCCTAGTTATTCATTATTTACTAACATTTTGAACTCAACCTCTTTCCATTAAGATCCATGCTATCCTGTCAAAATATGACTTCCTATGGCTAATACATCTTTAACTATGATTTATAAATATGAACTTAAAAGTTAAAACTACATGGACATTTAACAGATATGACACTGGAATATATTACCTTGCAAGACCATATTTCATAATGATGGTTGGAAAAAGCCTCAGTTAATAGTAATGTTGCATGACAACAACATAAGTTTACGTGTTTTATTAAAAGGCAATGAATCAAGACTCATTAGATCAGTTTGCACAGCATATGTAACTGTTTGCGAATGATGCAATTATACATCCTGTAGCTTAGTTCTCTTTATACTTTAACATTCAAAACTACATCAGTATTGTTTACATACATTATTGGTAATAAATTGGTTAGTGAGAGTTAGTGGTAGAGTTAGTTTTAGTGTGAATCTTAGAGAGATGCACAGAGTTGGTCATGCTCTGTTTTTTGGTATATAACCTATAGTCTAGTATTTGAGAATGAATGAATTACATTTTCTAACCAATCCTTCCTTCCAGATTTTCTTTCTTTGAATTTTAACATGTTTAATCAAACAACCAAATCCAATTACAGCACTGACCATATATCCCTTTTAGACATTTCATCAAACAACTGAATAACATTCTCAAAAGTATGTAAAACCAGTTTTGATCATATGGGCATTTTACCACAGCCAACTCTATCCAATCCATCGTAGGTTTCATACATTTGGTAACCTTGAAAATTAAACATACTATGAAACTCAAGAAGTGACTTGCACATGGGTGATTGAAAAAAAAAAAAAAAAAACCCAATCCATACCAACAGGCAAGATGATGGCGGAAACAATGGTGGTTGGCTATTGTGCTTTGGCTTGGTCACCTCCTCTATTAGAAAGCACAAAGAATCTTGAAGTTCAAGAAACAGAAAGATAGAGAGAAAGAATTGGAGTTGAAGAAAAATTGATTTCAACTGAATGAATGAATCTGTACAGGTAATTGTGACTAAATACAAAACAAAGCAAAGCAAAATATCCCAAATTACACGGGATCAGTTATAGCACGTGTGTTAGCTAATTATCTCACGTGTGAACACATCCTACTTAAATACATTACTAAACTACAGTACTACAACAACTACACTACACTGTTGTCGTTTTATCTCAGACTTCATTTCTTCTCTTCTTTCTTCTTTTGCTTCGTTCCTTTTCTTCCTTTCTGATCTGATTGACAACTTTGATACTCCCCCTCAAGATGAGAACTAGGATTGTGAATTTTCACAATGCTCATCTTGGTAAGTAATGCTTTCAATTGTTGACCACTAAGAGCCTTTGTGAGAAGATCAGCTAGCTGTGAATGAGTAGGAGTGAAGAACAATCTGATGACTTTATCTTGAACCTTATCTCTGATCAAGTGGCAATCTATTTCAATATGCTTGGTCCTTTCATGAAACACAGGGTTCTCACCAATATATATCGCTACTTGATTGTCACAGAAAAGCATAGCAGGTCTTGGATGAAATACTTCTAAATCCTTCAACAAAGCCAAAATCCAAGTGATTTCATAAGTAGTCACTGCCATGGCTCTATATTTTTCTTTAGCTGAAGATCTAGAGACTATGGATTACTTCTTAGATTTCCATGAAATTAGAGAGTCACCTAAGAAAATACAATACCCAGTAGTGGATCTTCTAGTGTCAATACAAGATGCCTAGTCTGCATCTGTGTATGCCTTCAAGTGCAAATCTGACTTGGATAACAAAAGAATACCCTGACCAGGACTTCCTTTAAGGTACTGTAACACTTTATAGGCTGCATCTAGATGAGGTTTTCGTGGCTTGGACATAAATTGACTCAGTTTATGTACTAAGTAAGCAATGTCTGGTATGGTAATAGTGAGATATAACAATCTGCCTGCCAATCTTCTGTAAACACTAGGATCAGGCAGCAACTCTCCATAAAACTTGCTCAATTTTAAGTTTTGCTCCATAGGAACTCTGCTAGGCTTGCATCCTGTCATGCCTGCATCTTTAAGTATCTCTAAGGCATACTTTCTTTGGCACAACGATATACCTTGTTCTAATCTGGCCACTTCAAGACCAAGGAAGTATTTTAGGTTTCCAAGATCTTTGAGCTTGAATTCTTGATCTAAGAACACCTTAAGTTCTTCAACGGCGTGAACATCATTTCTGGCAATGAGAATGTCATCAACATAAACTAATAGGGCTATGAAGGACTGATTTAACTTCTTGGTAAACAAATAGTAATTAGACTTAGATTGCTTGAATCCACACTTCAAAATGGCAAATGAAAACTTGGAATACCATTGTCTTGAGGCCTGTTTGAGACCATACAATGATTTGTTGAGCTTACACACCAAATGCTCCCCCTTGCTGTGAAACACTTGAGGCAGCTGTATGTAAACTTCCTCATGGAGATCACCATGGAGGAAAGCATTGTTTACATCAAGTTGAACAAGGTGCCAACCCCTCACAGCAGCAATAGCAAGTAAAGTTTTAACAGAAGTCATCTTGGCTACCAGAGAGAAGGTTTCTATGAAGTCTAGACCCTCCTGTTGAGTGAAACCTTTAGCCACAAGTCTTGCTTTATACTTTTCTAGTGTCTCATCAGACTTATACTTGACCCTATATACCCATTTGCACCCAATAGCCTTTTTATGAGGAGGTAAGGAAGTGACAATCCAGGTCTGGTTAGATTCCAATGCTGCAATCTCAACAGTCATAGCATCCTGCCATTTAGGGTCATTGACAACCTCATAATAAGATTTGGGCTCAAGAATAGTAGTGATAAGAGAACAAAAATGGGCATAAGAGGGTGACAAACCAGAAGAATCAAGATATTGAGATCAAGGGTATTTAGTACCTGAAATGGAGGAGCTAGATCCAGTCTTCAAGGTTGGATTGGAATGATCAAACTGATCATGAACAACATTACTGCATTAATAATCTTGCAAATAAGCAGGAGCTTTAGTGATTCTGGTAGACTTCCTTAAAGAAGGAACAGAGTTAGGAATAGGAATAGCTACAGGGTCTGTATGAGCAGAAGGGAGAGGAACAACTGAAGGTGCAGGAATAGGAACAAAATTGGGTAAATCAGAAATAGGTAAATGTGAAGTAGTGTGAGGTAAAGGAGAGGGAGGTAGGTCAGAATTAGACAAGGCTAGTGTAGGATCAGAATGACTAGGTGAATCAAGAATAGAAGTGGTGATAGGATCAATAGGATGAGAAACAGAAGGTAAAGAGTCAGATCTAAGGAAGGGAAAATATGAGGGAAAGTGATAGTAGAATGAGGTAAAGAAGAATATGTGGAGGAAATAAAAGGAAAGACAGTCTCATGAAAGAGAACATCCCTAGAAACAAAGATTTTCCTAGTTGCCAAATTAAGCACTTTAAAACCTTTAACACCATAAGGATAGCCCAGAAAAACACATGGAATAGACCTAGGATCAAACTTAGACCTATTATGAGATAAAGTAGAGGCAAAAAAAAAAGACAACCAAACACCTTTAGATGATCATAGGAAGGAATTTTGTTATAAAGCTTCTCAAAATGTGTTTTGTTGCCTAGGGTGGAAGTAATCTGTTGATGATATACATAGCAGTTAAGACACACTCACCCCAAAAAGTAAGAGGCACATTGGACTAAAACTTTAAGGCTCTTGCAATGCTCAATATGTGTTGATGTTTCCTCTCCACAACTGAATTCTGTTGTGAAGTGGCAACACATAAATGTTGATGTAAAATTCCATGATCAGCATAAAAATCTTTGAGGATAAACTCTTGAGCATTGTCAGTCCTAATAGCCTTGATATTAGTGTGAAACTGTGTGGATATCATGGTGAAAAAGGAAATCAATAAGGGTCTGGTTTCTTACTTAGTCTTCATAAGATAAACTCATGTGGATCTAGTGGCATCATCTACAATGGTAAGAAAATACCTAAAACCATCATGAGTAGACTTAGCAAAAGGATCCCAAACATCACAATGGATAAGATCAAAAGCATTTTCTGACAAATTACTAAAGAAAGGAAAGGGTAAACGTTTCTGTCTTGTAATGGGACAAAGAGCAGAATCTTTATTGCTATGTACATTGCTTACATCAGGAATACAATCATGTAAAGCATGAAGTTTGACATCCGAAGCATGTCCTAGTCTAAGATGCCAAAGATATGGCTTGGTAATGACAGGAATATCAGAAACATTATTGACAAAAGTACCAAAAATAGAATCTAGAATGGAAGATACTGCAGAATCAAATTTGCAAGAAGTTGTAGATAACAAGTAGAGGTTGTTATGCAGTTTACCCACTCCAATCGTTTTCCAACAAGAAAGGTCCTGTATAAAGCACAAATTGGACAAGAAAACATAGCAACAGGACAGACTTTTTGTCAATTGACACACTAAGATCAAATTAAAAGTGAAAGCAGGAACACATAACACATTTTCGAGAACTAAACTAGCTGCAACTTGAATAGTGCCAATGTGTGTGACAACAACTCTTTCACCATTAGGTAATTGAACAAAAGATGAAATGGAACTAGTGATTTTAGTGAACAATTTGACAGAATGGACAATATGATTTGTTGCCCCAGTGTCAAGAACCCAAGTTTGCTTACCAAAAACTGTTTTATTGACTGGATTCTTGGCAAAAATGGAATGTTGCATATTCAAGCAAACATAATCTTGAAAAGAGGCATAAAGGTTACCTGAAAGAGCATAATTGGCTGTGGCAATAGCATCATTGGAATTACCAGAAGTGGATGCATGAGAGTTCAACAGAGAGAGCAACTGTTGATACTGTTCTGGGGTAAAAGGGAAAGGATTATTCTGATGCATAATCTCATATTGACCTTGATCATCATCAACCATAACCTGATTAGCCTTGGCAATTCTTCCTTTTTGCTTGTAACCTAGAAGAAATCCAACAAGCTTGTAACATTTCTCCATGATGTGACCAAGCTTTCCATAGTGGCTGCACACAAGTCTTCCTTTGCCAACATTGCCCTTGAAATTCTTGCAATTACTGTTTTTTGAAGAAGAACCTTGATTAAAAGCTTGGTTCTTAACAGCAAGTGCAGTTGATTCAACAAAAGGAGTGCCATTAAAAGTTGAAGACCTTTGCCTTTCCTTCTGGATCACCAACGAGAAAGCCTTATCTATTGATGGAACAAGTTCCATCATAAGGATTTGAGTCTTGACTTGTGAATAGCAATCATTCAATCCATTGAGAAACTGCATGATTGAATCTTGATGATAAAGATGTGCAATCTTATCATTTACTCCACAAGTGCATTTACCACATGAACAACTTGGCAAAGGCCTGAGATTCAACAATTGATCCCAAGCAGCTTGAAGATCAGTGAAAAATCTTGTCACTGTAGAATCCCCTTGCATTACAGTGGAGATTTGCTTCTGAAGTTGAGAAATTCTTGATCCATTGGCTTGTAGGAAGCGATTCTTGAGTGCATTCCACACTACAAGAGCTGTGTCTCTGTAAATGACACTAGCTGTGATATGAGGTGAAACAGAATTCAAGATCCATGATGAGATCATTGAATTGTACTTTGACCAGGCTTGTTTCTCGAGTGGTGTGACTGCCATTGAAGCGGTGATGGAGCCATCAACAAAACCAAGTTTACTCTTGGCATCCAAAGCCATTCTCATTGCTCTAGCCCAGGTTGGGTAATTATCCTCAGTCAAAGGTTGAGCAACGAGGATCGCACCAGGAGATTCACCATGATGTAGAAAGAATGGACTGCGAGGATCTTCCGTTGGAGAAAGCTCACGCTAAGAGGAAGAAGATGAAGTAGTTTCAGTGTTTGACGCCATTGACAAAGGCTCAAGCTCTAATACCATATAACAAAGCACAAAGAATCTTGAAGAAGAAACAGAAAGCTAGAGAGAAAGAATTGGAGTTGAAGAAAAATTGATTTCAACTGAATGAATGAATTTGTACAAGTAATTGTGACTAAATACAAAACAGAGCAAAGCAAAATATCATAAATTACACGGGATCAGTTATAGCACGTGTGTTAGCTAATTATCTCACGTGTGAACACATCCTACTTAAATACATTACTAAACTACAGGTCTACATTAAAACTACAGTACTACAACAACTACACTACACTGCTGTCGTTTTATCTCAGACTTCATTTCTTCTCTTCTTTCTTCTTTTGCTTCGTTCCTTTTCTTCCTTTCTGATTTGATTCACAACTTTGATATCCTCCCTCTCTCTCTCTCAACTACACCGTAGGTAGGTCTGTTTCAGTCTCTTTCCCTCTCATGCGGTTTAGTCCTTGGATATTTGGTGATTTAAAGTTCAAGTGAGATGCATCGTGTATTTTGTATGTGTTTTAACGGAAGACTAACATAAGTGTTGATTTGACATATGTGTAAAGTTTGTGTTGTAAATTGGTCAAAATAAAAGTTTATGGGGGTGTCATGGTCACTCCTTTAAAGTTCAAGAGACGTATGAGCATTTTTCCCAAATAATTTTATAGAAAATATTTTTTGGAAAATGACTCATTTTTTAGAAAACTTTAAAGTTGAAACAAACAGAGTGTAAAACTGAAGTTACAAAGACTTTGAATTCTAGGTCAATATACAATTTGTAATTTAGCTTGCATTAATTATCTTACCAAAGAAAAAAAACGATTAAACTTGTTGCACACAAATTGTTTTAGTTTTACACACACCTCAAAAAGTAATTGAAATGGTGACTTGTGAAAATTTCAATTGCTTTTTTAAGTACGTCAAACTGTGTAAAATAGTTCATGTAATAAACACTACTTAAAAGAAAAAAAAAAACAAAATTATAAGTATAGGCCATGCCTACAGTCATCCTACTCAACAAGTCTACTCTAATTATTAATTATCTAGCTCTACTTTGCACCCAAAATTCGGTGCAATTCACCCCTCACCACACACAAAATTTTTTAAGTATTTAAAATTTTTTTTATTCAATGGTTGAGATTGAAAATTGTTTTTTTTCAACTCTCAATCTCAACCTTTAGTAGCTATTGCATAATTAAGGTGTAATGTCTAAAATCTCAATCCCCAAAATCACAAAGATGTATGGTCGTGTGACTTGATGGTGCGGCCACTGCCGCATGTCTCTCAATTTGCAAAGTTGCATTAAACTCTCCTAAATTAGAGAATGTATCTCATGCGCTGTGTGCATAAGACCTGTCTCACTGACAGGTGAACTCCATACTTGTGGGACCCACCTTATCAATGAAACAAATGGTGTATGCGTCTGGCGCATACAAAACTTTTGCCCTAAAATTGTAGAGAAACTAAACCGACGTGCTCTTCCTCCCATACGTAAAAGGCCCTTATCAATATCAAATATGAACTCTTCTTCTGTTACACAACTATTGATTATCCCATATGCGAAAGGCTTGGCCTAGTGCACCCGCGTGGCCCACCCACCATCCCATCATCCACCACATTGCTCACATGAGCCCTTCCTGTATGGGCTGGCCCATTTATGATGGCCACATGATATCCTCATCCATATTTTCAAATATATATATATATATATATACACACACACATACATATTAGTATTTTTATGCATTGCATGGTTTTGACTATAAACTTATAATCTATTTAGAAATAAATCAACTAATTGAGTCAAAATCATATAAGCATACAAAATATTGTTCTTAGAGGCATCAAGCAATCAAATAACATATTGAGGGCTGTATTTTTTTTCATGACGTAGATTTTATATTACTTGGTTATAGTGATCTTGTGAAGTAAAATGTTGTTGATATTCATAATATGCTATCTTCTAGTTTTTTTTTTTTCATGAATATTATTCAAATGTCATGTAGAGGTGCTACTATATAGGTTGTATGAATATTGGTATTTGTAAAAGCCGATACAAAAATTAATTACAGTAAAAGTCCAGTAAATAGAACCAAATTCTTACCAATAAAAAAGAAACACATGCTTTATTAAAATAAAAATAATTACCTGCTCATAGTGTGGGTTATAATAAACTAATTGTCATGATGAATGATTTGGCATGAACTGGTTAGATCTCTTTCGCACACATATAATCATATAAATAACAAGAAGAATAAAAATAAGAAATAGTAACATAAAAATTTTACTACAAAAGAAAATTAATTGAATCTAATAATAGGAAAGAAAAGATGAGTGTACAAATAAATAAATAAATAAAAAACTTTTACCAAGGATATTGTTTGATTGAGTGCTTCGAAACCTCAAGGGGTGTGTATGCCTCGTGAACTCCCTAAGCAAATAATAAAAAACAACATGAAAAAAAAAAAAAAAAAAAGAAGAAGAAGAGGGAATTCATTTTTTTGAAGCAAAGAGGGGTTGAATTTGAGAGAAGAAACAATAACTAATAACCCTAAGAAATGATAAATACCTAGACGTTCAAAATATTAATAATAAGAAAAAACAGAGAGAAGTCATAAATCTCAGTCTTATTATTAATAGTGAATGAGAGTCATAATATAATAAAAATAGCATCCATAATCATTCCTATATTTAAAACAAGAACCTCAATTGTAGTAGCCTAAGGTTTTCCCATGTGGCATATTCTTCATAAGAAAATATAGTTTTTTTTTTAAATTTTTTTAATCTAATCTTCCACTTCATCAAACTTTTACATTTGACAAAATATTAATTCATGGACAAATTTTAACTACAAATTTGGTTGTAGCTAATAATTACAATTCCACTTATTTTTTATCCACTATTAGATTACATATTTTTTTTCTCATATCTTCCATACTTGCAAAATTTTTAAAAGATTAAAGATTAATAACTGTATCATTAATAAAATATTTAAATTTTAAATTTTTGTAATATAAAATTATGCATAAAAAATAAATATATAAATCAAATAGTAAATAACATTCAATTGACATGAAATTTGTTATATATATAAATAACACTAAGAACATTTAATCTAACAGAAATATTTTTAAAATATATAATTACATTAGTTTTTTTACTAGGAGTTGGGAGCCATTAATTACAACTGTAGCTAAACTTTGGCATTCATTCATAATTTATATTGTCAGAAAAAATAAAAAGTTTTATAAGAATCTAAAATTGTGTTGTCATTAAAGAAGGGTTTAAATGGGCAAATACATTTATTTCCACTTATCGTGGTAAACTAAATATTTACACAAAAGGCAATTTTATAGTTATTTTTGAAAAAAAAAAAAATGAGAAAAAGTTAATTTGAAAGTTGGTATTTTTGCTTGAATTTAGTTACTTTAATAACAATTAAAATAAAATCAAGCTAGAGGATAATGTATTTAAGAAAACATGCAATCAATAACATAAATATTTGCCCATTCGAATTCCGAATAATATTATCCATAAAACTTTACATTTTCTTTCTTTTCAATAACGTGAGATATAATTAAAATAAATTTCTTAAAGAAAGGAAAAAAAAAAAAAAAAAAGCATGCAACAAAGAGCTCGTACGAACCACAGAAGCACGGAGTGGCTAACCTACCAAAATAGCTTGGCATTTTGTCAAAAAATTATAAAAAAGAATATTCAAACATAGATAATAAGTCATACAAATTAGAAAGTGCAAAGAAAGAAAGAGAATTACATCGGAGCATTAAATTAAACAAGAAGAGAGAGTGAAATTAGGAAAATTAAAGATGGGAGAAGGCCTTTTTTGGTGGTCTAGGGTCAAATACCACCATTTGATCCTTTAATTTTAAGTAAGTCCCCAAAACAGCGTATCCCACGCCCATCCAATATTTTTCTCTCCCTCGTATGTAAAAATGCAAAGTAGTCTTTTACTAACCTTACCCCCGTCACTATCAATAGCAATCACCATTAATTCTAAAGTACAATTTTCTCTCATATGTCAGTTTGCACAAAGTACAAACTCCTGTTCTTACTCTTCAGCAAAACCAATAAAAGAACTCCTTTTCTTACCCCCACGCTAGCCTCACCCAGATCTTTAATTGTCATTTGTCACCTTCAAAATTAATAATCATAAGCTAGTCTGGTCTAGAGTTTTGTTTTGAGGCCCATGCCACCCTATGCCTATATATATATAGTCATGTCCTACTCTACAGCTACCCTACTACTACTTTACTCTTAACTAGCTTTAGCTTATTAGCTTTGCTAGTAGTAGGTAGTAGCTATAGCTGATCTACTGATCTGCCCCAAAATCCCACAAGTGTATTCTCCTGTCACTTGATGCTGCTGCCACATATCTCTCATTTGCAACAACAGCATTAACCTCTCCAATTCTGTCCCTAAAACGGTACAGATACCTACCATGCTCAACCTCCCACACCCTTATCACACCCCCTGCGCACATTAGCGCATACCCCAAGTTCATACACCCCATCACACGCCTTTGTGAACCAGATCTTCCACTCCCAGCCCCACCATATATGTTAAACCTACACACTTCCTCTAGTGTACCTACCCGGCGCACACTAGCGTCACCATGGTCATCCACCCTAATGTACCTCGCATCATTGCTAACATCAACCGAGGTCACAATGAATCCTCTATTACTCTCTTCCTCACCCAAAATCACCGCTGGGTTCCTCAAGTCGAATACAATGAGCCTTGAACTGGTGCATGCCACTGCCACTGCCACTGCCAATTGATGATCTTCGTCTTCCTCTTCACTTATAATTGCCGTCACTACTCTTACTCGCCCAACAAACTCAGTCAAATCATTGATTAACAAGTGCCAGCCCATTACTGATTCTGGGTTAGTCAATGACCCATTCACATATACAAGCTCTCCTGTTACACTGTCCCATATGTGGAAGGCCCGGTTGGGTGCACCTGCGTAAAGCCCCACCCACCATCTACCCCCACTCCCACACCCCGTAAAGTCCACTAATGCCCCATCGTTCACCACATTCCCCACATGTGCCGGTCTAATTACACCCCCACCCCCATTTATTCTTGCCACATGGATATCCCCATCCAACGTGGCAAATGCCAACGTGGCACCGTTGATGACTATGCCTGACACTGCCCTCGCAAATTGCCCTAGTCGGTTGCGCTCGTGGGGCCTCAACGTGACCACGTGGTTGTGCGTCGCAAGGTCAAACACCCGTACTGCCCCGTCAGCAAAACCACATGCCAAGTGCCGGTCTGATATAGTCAGGCAACGACACGTGTAGCCATCCTGATTGTCCACGTCATCAAATGCTAGGGTAACATGTGCTGACCTTCCTGAGTGAAAGTTTTGGGCCGTCCTATGCCAATATACGAACTCATCATGCCATGTGTCATGAAGGAGCTGGGTCCGACCCCAAATGCGACGACTAAGCCGCTGCCACAAGGCATCCCAACGAGAAACAGCCCGCCACGTCGAACAAACCTGCATCCACCATAAAATAATTGAAACAGCTAGCTATAGCTAGTGTCACGTTCACATAGATATATGTATTGTATGTATAACTCATGCATTGCATGCACGTAGTAAACATGCATACCACACAGGTATAGCCTGTGGGTGATTGTTAATTAATTAACCCCGTGCTTAAATTAGACGCATACTCACATGTTTTTTGCTTTTTCGTATAAAAATTTAAGCATATGTCCACCTAAATGTAACACAGTTATATTTCTTTTAATAAGGAATTTAATGCGAAACCCAGTTTGTGCAATCAGACTGACTAATTAATTTGTCATATTTGGAGATGGCCGGAGCCTTTCAAAACTCGTTTCAGAGACACGTACAAAAGCTGGTTCACTCAACAGCCCACAATAATGCTATGCATCACATGGTTTGGGAATCGGTAACAGTTTCGCACAGCATCGAAACAGTCATTTGGACTGTATAAATTAAAGTATAATGGCTTAGTTAATATCCCCTTGTTTTACCCAAGAGGGAAAAATATATATATATATATATATTATCACCAAACTTTTGTTTCTTTTTCTTCTTGAGACAAGTGAAGACATCTAAAAAACCGAACACGCCAATAGAATGGTCTCCTAGGAAGGACAAAAAGTTTCTATGCAAAAGCTTCCAGTTTGACCATGCTATTGAATCTTCTTTTTCTTTTTTCTTTTTTTTAATTTAACCTTTTAACTAACGGACAAGGATGTTGTGTTTGGAAGGAACAATTTCATTGTTTCAAAGTTACATGGAAGGAAAAGCTTTATAATTGTATAGATTCAGTTTTTTTAATTTTTAAAGGGCTACATTCAGGAGACATGTCATAGACTCATAGGTCTGTAATTACAACATGTGATTGGGTTGAGAAACCTGACTGACGGGCATTATCGATAGATGAGCCAAAACCCAAAACCCCACACGAAGAAAGTCCATGCCATGCGCACATAGCTTTAATTGAGAGAGAGAGAGAGAGAGAGAGAGTGAGAGACTTTGGAGGAGGAGCCACACAGGGAGCTGTTAAAGCAGCGAAGCAGGAGAAGACCAGGGACTAGAGAGCAGCTGCAGTACTGGGAGCTAGGCGGAAGAGCTACATCTAAATAAAGAAGGGTTTTGTATAGTATACTGTCCTTTTCAGCATAGAATCAGTTTTGTCTTTATATATAGCATAGACTTGGTAGTCTCTTATAAGACCCCTCGTCATGCCACATCCCTACTATCAGGGAGCGACTGCGACAGCTCCTCCCTCTTTTATAATTACTCAATCCAATCTTAACAAGACAAGGTACACCAAGTACAACCACACTTCTATAATATATATGATATACACAATTTATTTTTTATTTTTATAATTATTGACGTAAACATCATAGGACTAATTTAAAAATGATGATATACTAATTGCAGTTTATCGGTAAAATTGTTATAAAAATTTACTGTCACTAGGCATATATATATATATATATGTATATAGATAGAGAGAAAGTGGACAAGAATAAGGAGACAGAGAAAGGACACTGGCAGCAACCACTGCAGCACGGAGCAACAATTGCCAGCTTCCACTGCAATTTTATATTATTTGATTCTTTGAGTACCCGTGGAGACGAAGATTAGTTTGCTGCAGCAATAAATTAAAGCCTCACACAAAAAATACACAGGCAATCAAAGGTGGTGGACTATACCTTATAGAGTTATAGTTATTTAGTCATACCCCACATCCACAGACCTTAACAACCATAGTACTAAAATGGGAGAGATCTACAGTTAGTTGAAGAAGACTTTAATTGGGGACCAACAAAGGACAAAGACCCTATTATAGGCATTAGCTGTGGTCCATACATTATATATCATTCATAAAGGTCATACAAATGTGATATAAACGTAGGATCACAAAGCGTGCTTTCCCACAAATTTTTCTTTCATTTCCAAGAAAGGTCTAGCCAAAGGCCTGTCTCGTTAATATCAGGGAATCTTTATCCCATCTCCAACCCTTGCCTTTTCTTTTTCCTTCGAGTCTTTGACCCTCTCCAGACCTACTTCTACATACTACATTATTGTCACAATTTTACTCACATTGTTCATTTTTATTTCTTGACTAATTTGATGCATATTGTTTATATCCAAATGGCGGAATCAGAAATTTTTGCTGCTTTAAGGGCCAACTTTTAATATCACTACATATATCTTAATATGTGCTTCGTGTTTACTTAAAGAGTGTAAATGAAAACTATATATCAAAATGAGTACATTAACACCGTACATATGAAGATTATTGATTCATTTTTTCTTTTGACCTTCTTAAATACTACATTCTTCTTTTGATAAATAACTTCTTAACGTTACAACTTTAATTAGATTTCATTCTTTCATATAAGATTGTAGAAATCTTATATCATAGTAAGATTATAAGATTATCTCACTGGTTTATTATGTCCACCCCAGATTATATCATAGTTTATAACCCTAGGCCTCTAAAGAAAAGAACAGGAATAATTATTGTTATCTTCACGAAGTCTACCTCATAAATCATTGTTAAACTCCATCTTCTGATGTGATAATAAGAACGGACATGGACTCGTAATTATTTTGCCGAAGCTCATTAAAGTAGAGAGTAAAACAGTAACACCATTTCCACAATATTCTTTCAAGAAAGGGTATAGGTGAGATTTCAAAAATTATTTGTCAAACAAACTTATAAAAATAGCATTTTAAAAAGAACATACTCACATTCTTTCCCACTAAAAAAGAAAAAGAAAAAAAGAAGTAAACAGACCATTTATTACAACTGAAAAACAAGAACACAAAAGTTATCCAAAGACAAAAATAAAAAAATAAGAACAAATACATAAAAATACAAAATAGAAGTCTATGAACTAGGCAATTTGGGTTAATTAGTGATGAGAGATATATCTTTGAGATGCCAAGGAGAGACACCAACTTGCAAGCCGGCATAGGGCTCCACGTGCTTTTCGGCATCGAGCACATGGTTTGGCTTTTGACTGATGCCACTGCTACACTCAATTTTTATGTTTCACTTTAAAATACTTTCTTTTGCCTCTATCTAATACGAAAAACTAACTAATAATAATTAATTTCCAACGTAACTTTTATAATCACACAATTAACCAGAATTGAGTAATTATTCTTGATTATTACTTTTCAGGCCACATATACATTAGAAGAAAGTATTGGCTATTCTTACTTTTCTCTTCAAAAAATAAAAATATATATTGACTATTTTGTTTAGGGTCGCAACTTATCTAGAAGGTAACTGTAGGCTGCAGCGTTATCCCGTATTTATGGGGACACAGCATAATTAACGACAGAAAAGGAAAAAAAAAGGGTAAAATCAGAGAGATTACTGTTTGGAATTGAAGCATTGAGCTATGCAGCCTACGTAATTTAAGAGTGGACCATAAATTTTTTTTTTTTTTTTTTTTTCATTTTTGGCCAAAATGTGGACCATAATCATATCTAATATAAAAATGGTACAATTCCTACAAAAGAGCAATGCTGAGTTGCTGACAGAAATGTAAGAGAGTTATTTATTTACAGGAGCAAGGCGAACAAGACATAAACAACAATTGGGGTCTCCTTAAATCATGCTATATGTGATTTCCCAGCACCGCTAGCTAACTTAAAAAAGTAGGTTTCAAAGGACTCTTTATAAACATTTTTGTATTATAGAAAGGCATCCCATAATTTTTTCTGGATAGGTAAGAAAGTTCAGTCAAAAGTAGGAGAATTTCTAAAGCATAAATGATATTCATGCCAACAAAGGGAAAAAGGAAAGTCCATGCCAAAAGGGCTCTTTTCATAAGATATGGTATTGGGGGGGGGGGGGGGGGTCCAAAAATAGACATTTCCAAAGTAGAAAAAAGGGTGGGAACTAATTTTGTCAAGAAGAAACCAGACCTTCTGAAAGGGAGACGAATTTTGTTAGAAAATGACCCATCAAAAAAAAAAAAAAAAAAACTGTTGCTTTCGTAAAACAGTTTCTTCTTGGATGCTTATAGGCATTAGAGACTATCTCAGCATTCACCTCCTCCTGTTCAACTAAATCTTGTTAAAAGAAAATAATTAAATAAATTCTTAACTATGATATATCATTCCAAACATGTAGTTTTCGCCAGGGACTTTGACTAGAACAAATAAGTTGCCTATTTGGGAACAAAACCAACGGTTTTTTTTTTTCACAACCAACAATTTACAATTGTAACAATTTTGGCATCACAAACAACATCTAAATCAAGAATTCTCAATCATCACTCGTCAATCTCTTCACATACAACCATAATAACAAAGACAACTTACATTTCTCAAGGAAAACAAGAAAAGAAGAAAAGAAAAGTGAAGCATAATAAAAATAATAAATAGAAATCATGAACATACCTGAAATACATTGGCGAGAGCAGGAGCCGCAGCATGACGTCCAATAGAGTGAGAAGCGTCAATGGCGACTTGGGCAGCTAGAGCTTCAACAAAATGCTCCGGCCAAACCTCGTTAACAGCACGTTGGCGAGAAGTTGAAGGCCCTTCAAAATCACTCCCTCTTCTTGCACTAGTGCTTCCACCACCATTGCCATTGCCATCTTCGGCGGAAGAAGAAGAAGAGGAAGACATTAACAAGAAGTGAGGCTATAAAGTTAGAAGAAGGAACAGAAGGGAACAAGGACAAAAAGTTGAGATAAAGAAACAAACTGAGGGTCCCAAATGGGGTTTGGGATTCTAGGATATATACGACCGTATATATATATATATATATATGTGTGTGTGTGTGTGTGTGTGTGTGTGTGTGTGTGTGAGAGAGAGAGAGACAATTTGACTGTGAGAGAGAGAGACAATTTGACTTCAATATACGTGACTTTTAGGCTTCATTTGACAAAGATTATTTTTATCTATTTATCTTATTATTTAGTTTATTTTTAGTATTATTTATAAATTTTACTGAACTTTTTTATATTATTTATAGATTTTATTGTACTATATTAATTAATTTATATCTATTATATTTTTAACAAAAAATTTTCAATTTTTACAAAATAAACTAATCTCAACGGAATCTTAATATTATACCAGTACTTATTACATATGCTTTTTTTTTTTTATAGTAAGTGGCCAAGTGCATACATTTACATACACATTTATAGGACCATTTGGTACATGTATTTAAAAACTAAAAATTGTTGTTTGAAAATATTTTGTGAAAATACGTGTGAGTGAAAAAGTATATCGAAATACATTTAATGTTATTTAAAAACTGAAAATTATTGTTTAAAAATACAAACCAAATACAAAGTGTATCGAAATATGTATAATGTTTTTTTTTTCTTTTTTCCCATGAAAATAGCTTGCAAAATGCAATGAACCGGCACACATATTAAGGCAATTATATTTAAATAACATGTTTAATTTGGATGCCAATAGCTTTCAAAACTGATTATAGATTATTAACCTTCATAAAAAAAAAAAAAAATCATCAAAAAAAAGATTATAGATTATTAACCATGGTTATTAGGACGGGCGATCAAAGATTGCAAAACCGTAATAAGATCCTAGAATTTTGCACCACTGATCGACATGGACTGTACTATAGAATTGCTCGTAAAGTAGAATCGAAGTAAAATTGTGAGTTAAATTATAGAAACTTGTAGAATAGCAATTCTACACTGATCAAACTCGAGTCTACCACACATATGGAGTTACATTCAATTAGGCTTTTTCTGATTATTCATCTTTTAATTTCAGTCCAAATGAAAGGAACCTCCACTTGACCTAAATTGTGGCAAAAAAATTAAAAAGAAATGTAAAGGTTAAAAAATAAAAAAACTTCCTTAATTCCTTCAATTCCCAATTTCATTTCTTGCTAAAGTCGTAAGCTAAAGCCCTAAAATTTCTTATTTGAGACGTTTGCATGTTGAGAGTTGATGCAGTGCTGCTACCATGCTATCATTTAAGTATTTTTTTAGATTTTAATTTTTTTTTATTAATGGTGAAAATACGTATTAGAATCAGCTTTGTTTGATGCTCTTCACTCTTTCATTTTAACTGTCTAAGGACCAATGTTCCAAACATATATTGTTAACTAGCATGCATATTACACATGAAAAGGAAAAAAAAAAATCATTCTAGCAGAGGCACTTTAGTAATTTTTCAAACTATTTTGTTCTTATGAGCCTAGCTTTACTTGAAGTATAGATGAAAACTAGATGAAATTAAGCATAGAGTATAATGTATGTAGGTCGAAGTTTGTTAATCTTGGTTGTCACGAGCGTTGTAGCTCAATTTAGGGGTGACAATTTGTGTTTGCATGTCGGGTTCGTGTCGTGTCAACTCATGAGTATCTGATTATATGGGTCAACACTAATCTGACATGTTTATTAAACAGGCCAGTCATGTCGACTTGTTTATCAGATTTTCTAAATAAATAAAAAAAATTATGAAAAGATAAATAAATATTTCTAATATAAAATTCAGAATTAACAAGTAACTACGTCACAAATAATCATTCAAAACTAAAACATATCTTAATATCATAAAATAATCAATCACAACATGTCATAAAAAATAAACCACAACAACTAATAAGTTTATATGCCAAGGGTTTAAAAGGTATATTGGTAAAATGTCATTTAATTAAATATGTTAGACGAATCAAACGGGTTCTATAGGTTGAACATTAACCCAACCCGTTTATTAAATGGGTAAGTCGTGTCAACCCCGAATATGATACGAACTCATTAAACGTCAACCCATAACCTACTAATTTTGTATCGTGTCGTGTCGTGACAGATTTGCAGGTCGTATCTAATTTTGCCACCCCTAGCTCAATTAGCACCTCCTGGTATTTCCTATGACAATGTCAAAGGTTCAAATTCCTACGCTCCCATTGTAACTATTGAATTATAATAAATAAATAAATTTATTGGTTAATTTATTGCCAATCCTTTTGCTTGCTATTGTTTTTTTTTCTTTTCTCTCTCTTTTTTTTTTTTCATTAATCTTTCTTAAACTTGCCTTTTCTCTTTCCCATGAATGATATGGGTGTTAGCAATGACATCAATGAGAATGTTGTTGATTAAGATGAAATCCCCTTTGAGAAAAAACATTCAACAAGGTAATAAAGAAATTGGTTTGAGCGGTTGAAAATTCATTATTATATATGCTTATGTTGTTAATTTGGAACGTTGTTGAAACTTATAACTTTGAAGTTTGATATTTGTTCATGTATTATTGTCTCTCGTAACTGATTTGTGTCAAATTACTTTTTTTTTCTTTCTTCCCATTGATTTGTTAACATATATAATTTTTAAGTGATTTTTCACTAGTTTTCCCCCCAAAATTAGAATCTTATGTTCTCTCAGTTCCTTGATTGATCTTACAAACTTATCTACGAGACCCTCTTACTAATCTTGTGTATGATCTTGATCATGACAGTCATGATGGTAACAATTATTTTAGAATAGAAATATTTAAGAAAAAAACATTATTATATATTTAAGAAATGATGATATATCTGATTTTAATATATTATCATGTTCTTTTTTATTTCTGTCAACTTAAAAAAAGAAGAAGATAAGTATATGATTTGATAGAGTATATAAGCTACTTATATATAGAGGGTAAAATACAGTTAAGGCTCTTAAGATTTGAGGTAATGTTAGCCGTGTCCAAAACTTTTCAAAATTGACAAACTTGGTTCTTAATCACCATGAGAGATAGGAGAAAAATGAGTAGCAGTTTAGGGTCCAAGTTGGGTTTAGGGACCGAGTTTGTTAGATTTGAGAAGTTTTGGAGTTATTTAGTATTAGAGTATATTTTACCCAATATATTAAAGTTTGTTAACCTATTTATAAACTTAATTTTTTACTTTTTAATATAATTTTGGGGAATATACACAAAATCCCCTATGATTTTTAATTAAAACACAGACACTCTAGCGTTTTGAGTGTAACACATATACTTTGTAATATTGCTTTATGCATAAATCGTTAAACACCTTTGAAAACAAACAATAAGTTGCCCATGTAATATAACATGTGTACATAATATTTTCACCTAAAATAGTATCACAAAGTGGTTTTATGTTACACACAAAGTGGTTTTATGTTACACTAAAAATCCTAGGGGAATTTATTTTTAGAAAAATTAAATTAAAATTCCCCATTGTCAGGACTTAAACCCTGGACCCTCATGTGAAGACCAGTAGACCAATACCCATGAGCTACAACTGACTCTCTTCCTAGGGAAGTCAAGTGTTATAAAATTAACCGTTTACACAAAAATAATACAAGATGTTGGTTAAGTATCATACTCAAAACTTATTCTATGTTTTAGGGGGTACCAAAAGGAGTTTTGTATATTTTCCCTTTAAATTTTATTATTATGTCATAATGAATTTTGTAAATATTTATTACATTTTCAATTAAGTTGGTTATAAAATATATTTAAAAAGACACAAATAACTTTCTTACAGTGCTAAATGTTTCATTAAAGTTTTATAAGTTTTTCTAAGATAGAGAATTTGGATTAGTTTCAATTGAACGGAAGTAGTTTTAAATTGGAGTGATACTTTACACAAAATTAGAATGAATTAGTCTAATGCTAAATTGAATTTTGCTTAAAATATTTATGTACCGTGTAGAGATATAGATTACAATTTTGAATTTTTTGTTATAATTTTTTATAAAAAGGATGTTACGTGACTAACTGGTAATTTGCACTTTCAAATTGGATTATAAATTGGTGATAAAACAAATGCAATGAAGGATTTGTGTATGGACATGTGAAGTGGGCTTTTCTTGATATAATTTCCCGCCCTGCAAGTGCACACGCTCGGGGTTTTTTTTTTTTGGGTAGAATAGTTTGAGAGTTTCAGGCTTTAAAAGAAGGATTGCAGCAATAGTAAGTCTGCTGAACAATTTGTCTCAGCTTTTTCAGGTGTTTTTTTTTTTCAACACGTCTCTCGTGTTGTCTGCTCTTTGCTTTCTCTGTATCTATTATCAGGTAAGCCAAAAAAAAAAAAAAAAAAAAATATATATATATATATATATATGAACGTATCTTGCTCGGGGCTGGAGGTTTCAATATTTATTTTATTTTATTTGAGTTAGGGGGTTTTAAGATTATTTTAATAGCAGATAAAGCACCTATATCTGCGTTTCTGGGCACAAGTATGTGTGCGCATACATGAGGTACGCGTATGCAGGCATCAAGTACGTGCATGCATACACACCCAAAAATACAGCTTCAGAGCAGCAAACAAAACGGCAATTTAACAAACGCTAGCACTTCTCATACAAAACTAAACTATCCTAAACTAACAACAAAGATATCAAAGATAAACAAATCAAAATCTGTTCCTAAACTTGCATTGGATATAACAACAAACAAGAACGACACTTAACACATCAAAACATGTTCAATAATATATCCAATCATTCAATTCTCCAATCAAAACATGATAAGACAAACAAAACAAAATTAAACAAAGCAAAACATATTTCTAAGCATTCTTAACATATAAATCAAATTAAGACAAAAGAACACAAGTTATAAAACCCTAAATTAAGGAAGAGTCATGGAGAGAGATTCACCTTGCTTATGGAACACATTTTGATTGATATTTTAACCAACCCTTCAGTGCCTACACAACAAGATTGAATGATAATCAAGAGAATCAAAGTATTCAATAGTTCATAGGTAATTACGACTCAAAATAAAAAGATGTTCTTAAAAAGATTGTTTAAAAAAGGTTTAAAAAAATATTAGAAAATAGTTTCTGCCCTAATGAGTAATAGAGAGAGGTTTTGAAAAGCCAAAAAAGTGCTCAATGATGTGTGTGCATAAAGTTCAAAGTTATAAAAGAGTTTTGGAAGATTTTAGGTGAAAAATCAACTCTCTCTTGCTAGCCCTTGAGTTTGGAGGCATAAGGTTGTATTTATATGTTTAAACTAGAGTTTTCAAGCTCATTTAGAGGGTTTTAGATGTTCTAAAGGGTATAGGGGCTGGGCCCCATCAAAGAGGGAGGGTTTGGGCCCTAAAAAAATGAAGTTCTGGGCCTCTGGAACTCGGCCTGTGTATGCAGGTTTGGGTCTGCGCATGCTTGCGTCCCTAGAAACCCTAATTTTAATAACTCTGATGCCCTAACTTCAAACGGTCATAACTCACTAAATTTAAGTCCAAATTAGGCAAAATTTGAGTTCAAATTGAAGTCCCATGATGTATAATTTCTAATGAAACAAATCTCACTCAAATATTCTTTGTAGATCAAAAGTTATGGTCAAAAAAATGAGCAAAGATCATTTTTTAGCATCGTTTTCAAAGCGATTTGAGCATTTTTGAGTTGTGATTACTTCCAAACTATCAAAATGACTTCTACCTTTTGTAGACATGTCAAGCTCATCATTGGGACTGAGGACTAAAGTTTATTAACTGGGTATAAAATGAGGTGTCTACAAGGGTCTTTGATCCATGCTGCTTTGAACTGAAAATGGTCTATGAGCAAATGTATCCATTGGTTAGATGTCAAGAAGGAGGGAAGTGTGACCAGATTTAATTGCTCTGAGGTGATTTATAATCACTTTTGGAAAGGCCAATCTCCATGAGGTGTTGGCAATTCCTCTACCAAGTCTTTTCTTAATGGCAGCGCTTCCCCATTTACCTATGGCCCACAAAAATTTATTTCCAGAGAAACCTAGATAGATGGCTCCAAACTCAAACATTAAGTCTTTTAATTAGTTCGTAGAAGAGGAGCTTCCTTTATTTCCTCCAAACCTTTCTTCCTTATTAATGGTAAGATTAAAGTCTCCTAAGCATAACCATGGACATTGTTGGGATTCAAGGACAACTGTGAGGTCTTCCCAAGCCTTATTCCTCTTGGCTGCGTAAGGAGGACCTTAAAAACCTGCCAGAGTTCACTCACACATATCATCAAACACCTTAATAGCAATCATGTGTTTATTGAATTCTAACTTCTTGACTAGGCAACCTATGTTCCACATCATACATAAACCACCTACTTTGCCTTTTGCATCAAACATAACTCTATCAGAAAATTTGAAGGACTCCATAACATACTTCATTCTACTATTAGAGGCTTTTATTTCACACAGAAAAATGATGTCAGGCTTTGAGCCTTTTATTTGAGCCTTTAAGGCTGGAACTGTAGAGGTGTTGTATATACCTTAATAGTTCCAACTTAGGATCCTTATGTAAAGGTTGGGGGCGTGATAAGGCCCGCCTTCTCGGCCAATTGAGTAGGTGGAGATACAATCTCCTAGGATTCTTGTGTCCTGGCTCTACAAGCCCTTGCTTTGATAGATTCGCCATGAAATTTTAGGGAATGTTCAGGTTAAGTGTTGTCTATTTAGGATAGAATGAAAAATTCTAGTCTAGATTGAAGGATCAGAGTTACTGTAATTGGGTCGAAATAGACTGGTTAAGGGCAAACTTTCCTCTGTGATTAGGCATAGCCTGGTTACACTTTTTCAAGACTATGTCACCTTCTTCAAAGACTCTGGGTCTAACTTTCTTGTTGAATGCTCGCTCGATGCAGCGTTGGTACAACTGTCCTTGGCATATTGAGGTCATGCGCTTCTCATCTATCAAGTTCAGTTATTCATATTAGGAACGGGCCCATTTAGCTTCAAATACCTCTGTCTATGATAAAATTCTGAGAGATGGGATCTCTACCTCTGTGGGGAGGACGGCTTCCATGCTGTAGACCAAGGAATACGGGGTTGCACCCGTGGAAGTACGAACAGAAGTGCGATAGGCACACAAGGCATATGGCAAGAAATTGTGCCAATCCTTATAGGTGCCTGTCATCTTCACTAAGATCTTCTTTATGTTCTTGTTGGCGGCTTCTACTACACCATTCATTTGAGGACGGTAAGGAACCGAATTCCGGTGTTCGATCTTGAACTGTTGGCAAAGTTTCTCGATCATTTTTCCATTTAGGTTTTTCCCATTATTGGTAATGAGCTCTCCTGGTACGCCATAGCGGTAAATGATGTTCTGTTTCAAGAATCGGACCACTATAGCTTGGGTGACACTTTTGTAGGAAGCGGCTTCCACCCACTTGGTGAAGTAATCAATAGCCACTAAGATATACTCATGCCCATTGGAGGCTTTCAGAATCACGGGTCTGATGACGTCAATTCCCTAGGCTGAAAAAGGCCATGGCGCTACAAGAGACTACAGAGGTTGAGGAGGAACATTCTTTATATTCTGATAGACTTGGCAACGGTGGCACGTCCTTACATGCTTGATGCAGTCAATTTCCATGGTGAGCCAATAATAGCTGGCTCTCATGATTTTTTGGGTCAATAGGGGTCCATTGACATGGGCTCCAAGCAAGCCTTCATACCTCTTTTCCATAAAATGGTTAGCCTCGGGGGCATCTATGAATCGAAGCAAGGTTGTCTCGTGGTTCCTCTTGTACAGGACTTCCCCACTTAAAAAGAATTGACATGCAATGCACCTAATGAACTTCTTCTCATTGTCTATGGCCCCAGCGGGTATTCACTATCTTTGATATAAGCTTTGATATCATGGTACCATGGCTTCCTATTGACTTTAGCTTTGACGTTCATGCATTCTTTGATGTTCATGCAGTAGGCCGGCACGCTGCGTACCTTTATGCGCAATTGTCTCATATCATTTCCTTCTGCCAACTTAACCATGCTAGCCAAGGTGGCTAAAGCATCTATGAATTGGTTATGTGCTTAGGGAAAATAAGTAAAAGTAATGTTTCGGAACTTCGGGATTAAACAGCTGACACATTTCTAATACGGAATCAACTAGGTGTCTCGAGCTTGCCACTTTCCCTCTATTTGGGAGATGATCAACAGGGAATCTCCAAAGACACTTAGATTATACATGTCAAACTCTAAGGCAACTTGCAGTCCTACTATGCACACCTCATACTTTGTGATGTTGTTGGTGCAACTAAAATTCAGCTTGACTGAAACAGGGATTTGTTGGCCTTTTGGGGATACTAGAACCGCTCCCACTCCATTTCCAGTGCTATTGGCAGCTCCATCGAAATAAAGCTTCCAACGCCATGGTTTAGATTGCTTGGTTCTGGCTCTATTGCCAAAACATCCTCATCTGGAAAAAGGGATTCTGAGAAATCTAGATCGTTCAACGGCTGGTCTGCTAGGTAATCAGCTATGGCCTGGCCCTTAATGGTCCTTCGCGTCACAAACATAATATCGAATTCGGTGAGTAACATCTGCCAACGAGATATCTTCCTTATGAGGGCAGGCTTTTCAAAGATGTACTTGATAGGATCCATGCGGGAAATCAACCGTGTGGTGAAGTAGAGTATATACTGTTGCAACTTGCGCGAGGCCCTTGCTAGGGCATAACACGTCTTCTCAATGGCGATGTAGTTGATCTCACAACTAGTGAACTTCTTACTCAGGTAGTAAATCGCCTTATCTTTTTGATTGGGTTCATTTAGCTGGCCTAACATGCAACCCATGGATGCTTTTTGCATCGCTAGATAGAGAATCAACGAATGTCCCGGCGTAGAGGGAATTAGAATAGGGGGTTCAACAAATACTGCTTAATCTTGTCAAAGGCCGCTTGACATTCATCTGTCCATTCTATCTTCGTATCCTTCTTCAAGAGCTTGAACAAGGGATCGCACGTATCGGTCAACTACACTATGAAGCGGGCTATGTAATTGATCTTTCTTAAGAAGCTTCGATCTTGTTTCTCAGTTTTCGGCGCAGGCATGTCCTTGACAGCCTATACTTTTGCTAGGTCCACTTTAATTCCTCTCTGGCTGACTATGAAGCCAAGAAATTTCCTTTAACTAGCTCCAAAGATGCACTTCTTAGGGTTAAGCCTTAACCTGTACTTGATGAGGCGCTTGAATAACTTTCTCAAATCTATCAAATGATCTCTAGGAGTGCGTGACTTGGCAATCATATCGTCCACGTAGACCTCGATCTCCTTGTGCATCATATCATGGAACAGGGTTACCATGGCTCGCTGGTAGGTTGCCCCAGCATTCTCTAAGCCGAATGGCATGACATCATAGGCGTAAGTTCCCCAATGAGTGGTGAATGCTGTTTTGGCTTTGTCTTCTTCAGCCATCTTGATTTGATTATAATCTGAGAATCCATCCATAAAGGAGAAGAACATTTTGGTCGCGGTTTTATCAATCAAGGTATCGATATGTGACAAGGGAAAATTATCTTTTGGGCTGGCCCGATTCAAATCTCTATAATCGACATACCTACGTACTTTACCATCTTTTTTTTGGTACAAGAACAATGTTTGCAACCCAATTAGAGTAGGCTATGGCGGTAAGAAAATCGGATTTCAACTGCTTTTCTACTTCTTCTTTGATTTTCAAGATAATCTCTGATTTCATCCTTCGAAGAGCTTGCCGCACTGAGGGGCATTTAGGTCTAACTGGAATCCTATGGACGACCTCTCGGTATCTAGTCTTGGCATGTCTTGATAAGACCAAGCAAAGATTTCCTTGAATTCCTCTAGTAGAGCTAGAGCTTGTCCTTCATTTCCTTGGGAAAGTTTACCCTGATCTTGATAGGTTTTTCCATCTTGCCTTCGTCGGCTAGGTTTATCACCTCTGTCTCTTCTATATTGGTCTTGGACCCTTCGCTCTCTTTGTTAAGAGCTTCTAGGATGTCTCGAGGTAAGTTTGGGACCTCTTCCATTCCTTCAACATCATGATCTAACTCTATTGTCTCATTCACATCATCTACACCTTCATTATGGCAAAGGGACGATGAACCCACTTAAGAATCAGAACAAATCCTATAGAGCGGAACATATATAGAGAAACATAAGACAATTTGCACACACACATATTCATAGGAAAGCAAATAAAGAGAGATGCAAGAATTTCCTGAATAATACGCTGAATATTTCATTAATGGATTATGGGTAGGGGGAAAACAAAGTTCCTGGCTGATAACGATAAAAGGGAAATTTATTTATTTATTGTTTCTAGGAAAACAAACTGGGGAAATGAATAGGGAATACAAATAAAGTAGGAAATAACATAAGCATGCAAGACAAACTATATATGCTATTCCAACCCTTTCGAGTGATCGGGAGGCCCAATCACTTAATGGTGGAATGCTCCTTAATCAGCTAGTGCAACCATAAAGCAAGGCTCGATGGTCCAAAGCCCTACCATCTTGGCTGGCATCCCTGGTCGAATAGTAGAAGTCAGATTATTTTCAGGAGATATGATAGCGTTCATGGAGAACTCTTCGGGATAGAGTCGAATAATGCAAGCTAGATTAAGCTCTTCATCTTCCAATTCCTTGAAAGGTTCTAGAAAAGTGGTTCTGATATGGGGAATAGACATCCCTGAAGTGTTGCACTTCCTCTTCTTGCCTCTGGAAGCTTGAAAGAGTTCTTCATGAGTGGGTTCGTACCCCAAACTGAATCTTCCTTTGTTAACTGAGAGTTCAATGAGAGTAGGGCTCCCACGTCCTACGGCTCCGAGGCGTTGGCCTAATTTGTAACCAAACATGAGCATTTCCTTCTCGGCCATTAAAACTGCTGCAAGCCAGCTGGACTCAGGCTTTGAAGTATTATGGATCATGGAAACTAGATCGAAGCTATGGAAAGATGCTTCAAGGAAGGCGTTGGCATCGATGTGGGGGGATAGACGTCTCCTGGAAGATAGTCATGGGCTCTTCAACCATAATGGTGATCAACTAATTCTTGGAGATGAACTTGAGTCTCCGATGGAGGGTAGATGCAACTGCACCTACTGTATGCAACCAGGGTCTCCCTAAAAGCATGTTGTATGGAGAGTCAACCTTAATCACTTGAAAGTTGTCCATGAAGGATCTTGGGCCAATCTCAACCATTAGCTCAATTTTGCCTTGCACTTCGTGATGCATGCTGTCAAAGGCTTTGATAATCATAGTGCTAGGCTTGATAAGAGACATATCCACCTTCAGGCACTCAAGAGTGGCCAATAGGTAGACATTCAGGGCTAATCCATTATTGATTAACACCCTTGCGACAATCATGTCTTCACACTTGATTACAATATGCATGGCCAAGGTATGATCTTTACCTTCTAGACGCAACTCATCATCGACAAAGAAGACTTGGTTGGTGGCAAACACCAATGATACCATACCTTCGAAGGAGGAATTTGTAATACCAGTAGGAACATATGTTTCCTTCAACACATTTAGTAGATCTTCATGATGGACCTCAGAAGATAGCAACAGGGCTAAGATAGAAATCTGAGCTGAAGATTTGCTCAACTGCTGAATCACACTATAATCGACATTTCAGATGGTTTTCAAGAATTCCTCAATTTCTTCAGTGGTGACCCAATTCCTGACTGGCTCGGTTGTGCTCTTGCCAATCTTTTTCCTCATTTTTTCTAGTTTCTCAAGAGTATAACATTGACCACTCCTAATGAGTCCGGCTAGGCCTGAAGATATACTAGAGCAAACCTCTTCCTTTCCAGTTTGGGTGGAAATTAAAGTTACATTGTACTTCCATGGCACACGATGGCTATCCTTGTAAAGGAAGGGCTTTGGCATACAGATGACCAAGCCTTCTTGAGTTTGTAGATTTGGTGCCAGGGAGAACATCTTTGGACTGATGATGACTGGGCTGAGCAAAGTAGCTTTTAAAGCTTTTGTGCCAGGAGCCCTGGAGATTCCTTGGTTAAACCTTGGCAGGACTACAGGATCAAAATCTTGAATGGCGGGGACGACAAAGGTTTCCTTCCGGATAAATCCTGGAGACGGCTTTGCGACTGCAGGCAATGCCAAGACTAGAGGAGTAAAGCCTTTAATGGCTGGCATGGTTTATCCTTTCTTTGGAGCTGGCACCTTTGAATCCACAAGTGATTCTGTAATCTTTTCGATAGTGACTGAAGTCGGAGGTGCTGGAGGAATCTTACATAAGCTCTCTTGCAAGTATTCATCCCAATCCTCCATTGATCCTACCATAATAGTGTTTTGACTAGTTCCCGCTTGGGTACTCGAAGGGCATAGGCTAGCTGCCATGCAATCGTTTATTTGTACAGATTCTCTTTTGATCCAGATGATACCACAGTCGACTAGACTCTAAACTTGTGCTCGAGGCACTCTACAATCGAATGAGGCATGTCGGTCCCCATTGTCATAGAATAAGTAAGCTCCCCAATAAAAACGTGGAGCTTCTATCTTCTCGAGAACAATATGAATTTCCTATGCTAGGGTGCACAGCATGGCTTTCCAAGGGAATGAAAAGGATGAGAAATCTGGGATTTTCTCCTCCACTATAGAGATAGCATTTACGTTCATTTCTTGATGAAAAGGCAAGGGATTAGTGATGACGTTCGGCCCGACCATGTTATCAAACTTTACTAACTTGTTGTTGATGAGATCCTAGATTTAATGTCTCAAATGTGTACACTCCTCTAGGGTATGTCCCTCGTCTCCAAAATGGTGTTCACATTTCTTGGATAGGTTGAAACCGGGCAAAGGAGGACCGTCTCTAGGTCTCGTGAATATTTGAGTCACTAGCTTTTTCTCCAATAGATAAGCATGAAGCTTTGCCATGGGCATGGGTAATGGAGAGATTTTCCGTGGTTCCGCCTTAGGATATTGGGGTGGTCGGGCCTTCCCTTCTGATTGAATGCTCGGTAAGGTGCCTGGGCTGGTTGAACTTGTTGCTGATAAGATCGGGCATTTAGGGCTGTGTAAGCAAAAATAACACCCCTCGGTCCTTTAGGCATTTTTTCAATCATATGAACATCGGCTTCCTTCCTTTTGTAGTCAGTTGCCTATTTCACCTGTTGTTCTATCATAGAATTCAAAGCCTCAAGATCGACCAATTTTTTGCTCTTAATACCCTTATCAATACGCTCCCCAATAGAAATCAGGCTTACGAAGTGAGTGACTTGGCCACTGATCATCTTCTTATAGTAAGGAGGTTTGAGGTTATCAATGAACCATTTGATTGTTTCATCTTCCATCATAGGAGGAAGCACTTGGGTGGCTAGCTTACGCCACCTTCAGGCATACTCATGGAAAGATTCCCCACTCTTCTTTTCTATCTTTTGAAGAACTGTGTGGTCAAGAGCTATCTCAGTAATGAACCGGTAGTATTCTAAAAATGCATTGGCCATCTCTCTCCAGTTAAAGGTCTTTTCTCACATACCATTTGGCTACAGGTCCAGTCAAGCTATCAGGGGAAATCTGGCAGAGCAAAGGATGATTGTCTCCATAGGGTGCCATCTTCCTACAGAACATGCACAAATGGGTGCAAGAACCTCCAGTGCCATCATACTTGACAAACTCAGGTGCCTTGAACTTGGGAGGCATAATGACTTGAGGGAAATTGGCCAGACTGTCTAGATTGATACTTTCTCAGGCGCCAGAGCCTTCTATGATACAGATTTTCTCAATTAAGGTCTCCGCTTGACCTTTGATCTAACCGTAACCAGACTTTGAGGTCTTATCCTTAGGAGGATCTACTTCTTGGTTATTCTCTTGTGGGGTGAATGGTGGTGTGGTTTAGCCCTGATTTGGATTTGGTGGTGGCCGGTTCTCGTTTTTAGAATAGGGCGCAAAGCTCTCTAGAGTGGGGCCAAATGATTCTCAGTTCCCTCATACAACCAGCTGTTGCATCATGCACTTCATTTCTGCCATATGTTCTTTCATCTGTATGAACTCAGCTACATTTACTTCAAAAGTAGAAGGGTCACTAGTAGACATCATTCTAGCACGAGACCCAGTGATAATGGGATCACGATGTAATGGTAACTTGGACTGTTTCCTTTAAGTAATCTTTTCTCTTTAGGATCCTAGAAAGGAAAAGAATGGAATGGGAGAGAAATGGGGTACATATGAAAATTTGACAATGTGGAAACACAAAACAAACCCAAAGTTAGTTTATGTTCTTGCTTATGTAAAATGCACCTGTCATTTTCGAAATATCGGCTTGACCCCTTGATCGGGTATTTATCATGGTGAGTTTCTATAGTGATGTAGAATTAATGCATAAGCTTGGCAAGTAACTAGAACTTTCATATCATGCTTGAAATTGCGGGATGGACCCTTCTCTTTTGATTACATGGAAAGCAATGCTTTTATAAAGTTTTGACTTTTTACAAGGCCACAAGATCGTGGGTTGTGGACAATGACTACAACAGTGGGCCTTTACAATACAGGGAAATTCAAATTTACAATGAAAAGCTTCGTTCTTGATAGCTTGGTCTTCTCGGGGAAGAACTTGGATTCTTGGCAATGTCCTCATTGGTGCAGAGTTCCAACTACTTGCCACAAATTTTATTTGTACACATTTACATGAAGGAGCCATTAGTATGTGCTTGCATGTCCTTGTAGAGTTGGAAACCCTTGGGGACTGGGTATGATCTAATGTGTGAGAAACAGGGTTGCTTTCCTTAGGGGTTAATCATGGATGCTGTGTAAGCAAGATGGATAGAACCTAGAGTAGAGTATGACTCTTTGATGCAAGCAAAAAGGGCAAACCTGCAAAAAAAGTTTGGACACTTTCCCCTTGACTCATTTTGAAAACAATCATATGAAGGATATCCTACCTTAGGCTGGGGTGTTCAATCGGATTTGGCTCTTAAAGTCCTCACGAGTTTGAGATAGTCTAGGCCAATTATATGAGACACGGCTTAACTGGTAAGTTGGTCCTATTCTTATAGGGGACCTCAATCATCTAATCCTTACCTTCATAGAAGTTGTGGGATGGAGCAGATCAAGGGGGCCTTTTTAGCATAATCTTGTCCACCCATGGACCCAGACTCAGGAAAAGCCTACAATTCAGCATCCAGTAACTATCTAAGGTGTACACATCCAACATTAGCCTTTAACGCCAAGTTCAGGTTCGACCCAATATGAGGGGTGATGTCATGCATTTTGAAATAAAAGGGGAAAAACTTTCCAAGCACAACAGATATAAGCACAGATAAAGGTGTAGTAGAAATTAAATCTTACTATCCTAGGTTTGCACATGTGAAGGAAAGCTGTAAAGCATGCTTTAAGAAAGCGGTAGAGCTCCATACATACGAAAATACCTCAAAGCCTATTTTTGGAAAACCATTTGAAAAAAATTTTTTGGAAATATTTTTGAGTTTTGAAAAAAGTTTACTAGGATATAGCAAAATCAATTTCCAAAATGAAAGCCTCGGAGGCTAATGCAAATTTCAACTTTTTTGAAAGCCAATGTCCAAAGATTAGGATCTTATCAAAAGCTCTAAAGGCTAAACTCTCTAAGTGTCCCCAGTGGAGTCGCCAGTCTATCGATGCCTTGCAGCTGCTCGACCCCCTATCACGGCGATGCTCACGCGCTTCTATATCTCGATGCGAGAACATGGAGGTGTGTCGTACCTCGGGTGTGTGACTGGAATATGAGTCGATTTTAAAGAAATTACCAAGAGTAAGTGAAGTCACCACCAATCATTGGGTTTTTCTAGGTGTGATTGGTCAGCTAACTCTATTTAGTTTTATTACTGATCATAGGCGAAGAAAAATGTCGTTTTTCCTAATCTAATGTGGATGAATAAAAAAATCTTGATTTTGAGTTCAGAAGTCTAGTTACGTGTGGGGAATGTGTTAGGCACCCCACAATGCCTATCCGTGGACAATCCTTTGTTTTGGTAAAATCATAATTTAAGGACATTGGCAATTAAAAACAAGTTATTTGCATTAGCTTTCGGGGCTTTAAATGTATTGGGCTTTGAGGTTTGGTTTTGGAATGGGTATGGTCATGATCGATGCTTTCCAAGTGTGTTTGGAATTGTTAGAGACATATTTGATGTAATTGGCTAATCCTTTAACAAAACGCATTTTACTTGTAATTGGATAGATCTAGGATGGGTTTAGTACTTCAAGAAACAAGTGTTCAAATTTAGTATTGAAAGCCATGCAAGTCTGACCAAGAAACAAGTGAAGGAAGTGTTGTTCATTAAAACTCGACAGTAGTCTTGATAGAAAGACTTCTATTGAGATCTAATGTTGAAGCTCAACATAAGCTGTATCTATTGAGAATTACGAAATTAGGTTTTCCAAATATGATTACACGCATATCCTTGAGTATTTGTGTAGGGTTTCTTTTCTCACAGCCCTAGACATATATATGGATTATTTTAAGAGCCGTCATAAGGTGAGGCAAGGCATTGCAAAAGAACAATCCATGCATATTGTGACCGAAAGCAGAAATTGTTCTAATTCATCATATTCTCTGTAGAAGTTACTACGTCTTTACGCCAAGGGTTTTGTAACCAAGGAGCTTCCTAATCTTCACTGTTGATTAACTGAAGAACTTTACAGTCAACAATCTTCCTTAAGTTGGTGTATTAGTCACGTATTGGGATCCACGCATCATTGGTTAGTCACATACTATGATTCGTGCATTGAACAGAGAGATTGCCGCTACAATACAAGTCTAATTGGGTGTTAGCGTAAAGGTTCAATTGTAGGTTGGTATTAGGTACTGGGATTCATTTTACTTGTAACCACTTGTGATTGATAACAGTGGATTCTCGGGAGTGGTGACCTTAAATTTACCCGGTGTGGTTTTACCTTAGTGGTTTTCCCCATTCGTAAACAAATCATCCGTGTCAAATTTATTTTCCACTGTATTTAGTTATTTGGTGATTTGTTTGTGCTACCACGCTATTGCATGTTAAATTGACTTAATTAATTTGTCAAAGGGGTCAATACATTTTTGGCCTATTAGGAATTGTTGCCAAATTTCCATAGCGAAAATTTGGCAGCATTTCGCCTTATTTTTGTGGTAGAAATTCGCCTTATTTGGATGTGAGAATATGGCACTGGGGATGCCCCATTTTCAAGGAGAAAATCCAGTAGAGTTTCGGGGTTGGTGCACTATGGCACACCGGCATGGTTTCTCATCTGTGTATACGATGCGTATTGACATGCTTGTACTGTGACGAGCTGAAGCCCTTCAAAGCATCAAGCATGTTGATGCATGTCACATACACGAGGAAATCGATGTCACTTGGTGACATGAATTGAGACAATTACACTGCGATGATCGTGCACACAATATAGCACGAATATGCACCTACGACAATTGCCTTGAGCGTATACGCACACTACAAGGTCAAGAGCTCTCATGACTAGAGAGGGTCACTCACGTAGCCATGATAGTCCATTATACAAAGTGCACAATCACCTATATACAAGCAGATATAGATATACATACAACATGTACAATGCAACCACAGAGAGTGGGAAAGTAAATCAAACATTACCAACATTCCAAGGGTATGGCCCAGCAAGGCACAGGAAATGTAAAACAGACATTGCCATACCCAGGGAACGCTGCCCAAATAAGGAGTAGGAAAATAAAAGGGGGTACATGGAGGGGGACCCTAATACATGCTCTAGAGAAGAGGCTTAGAGAGAGAGAAAGAGAAGACCGCTCTAGAAGGGCTAGGCCTCCTAATCTACTGAACATTGTCCTTTGTGGGCTTGCATCCTCTTGCTTGCATCCTTGCCCTTTTTGCTTGCACTTAGGAGGTCGCACCCTTGCTATAAATGTCCTCGCTCCATGCGTGTACATGCAAAGACAAAAGAAACAAGCCAATAGACAAGCAAAGAAATAAATGGAAGGAAAGGCATGCTAAAGACAAGCTCGAAAAAGATGCCAAATGGGGGCAAATAAACATGTTATCAAACAAAAGGGGGTGTCCTAGGAGGGCAAATGTAAGTTTGGATCAAGTGTCCATAGTTCCATTGGATTGGAGTATGGACGACACATAGACTCATGCATGAACATGTAGGCAAGCGTGTAAAAATGCAAAAAAGCAAATGAAGCCGAACAGGTGGCGTAAAGCAAGCAAGGCAAGCATATCAATATCACACGGAGTGGAGAAAGGTGTGAATCAAGCACACCAACACCACAGAGGTGTATCTCACAAGTGGTTACTTCCAAACAAACCCTAGGAAGGATGGATGTGACCATACAAGCACAAGCCCACAGAGAGCACAAAGCATGGCAAAGCCTAGATCTAGAGAGGCTAACATGGAGATAAAGCACAGAAGAAAGCAAGCAAACATAGACATGCAAAGAAAATGATCCAAACCCTTTAATATAGGCCTAGGTGTATGGATGTAGGCCTAGAACATAGGATCTAGATCTACTACACCCTACTGGAAGGGCCAAAATGCAAGAAAGAGAGATATCAAGGGACAAAAGGGGCTAAAGTAGCACATGACATAGCAACCAACATAGATTTAAGCACACAAGCATGGCATAGAGCACATAAACACATAGATCTAAGCATAGGGATGTGGATCTAAGCACAAACATGTAGATATAAGCAAAAATATGGTAAAGAACACATAGGCATAGAGATCTAAGCATAAACATGGCAAGGAGCCTAAAATCATATAGATTTGAGCACAAACATTAAGTTTAGACATTTCCTAGAAGGCTAGGCCAACAACATCAAAGCGATAAATCATGGCATAAGTAAGGAAACATGCTAGAAAAAAAAACTATAAAGACATGCCAGGAAGTAAGAACATGCTAGGACAAGCAATAAAGCATTTTATTAAGTAAGATAAAGCTAAGAAAAAGCTATAAAAGAAAAGGGTGTGGATGTAGCTTTTTAGCTACATCCACACCCCTAAACCTCAAATCCAAGGTACGGAACCAAGGAGAGGAAGAGTGGGTGCAAGAACACTACCTTGATGATTGTCAAGAAAAGAGAAGAATCTAAGGTGTTTGAAGGTGTTTTGATGTGTTTGGATGTGTTTGGGAGAGAAATTAGAGAGAGAGGAGAGAGAGAATTTGCCTAGAAACTGCCCAAAAACCCATTTTTGCAAAATGAGGGGTCTGGGGTCATTTATAGTGGAAAGCTGACCCTTCGACTTCTAGAGCACCTTGTAGGGCCACCATTCGCAGGCCACCCTGCTGACATCAACAATTTCGGCCTTTTCTCAGTTCAATTTTGGACGCATATTTGAAGGTCTTCCTGGACTCGGATTGAGTTGATCTTGGTGTCCCTGGAAAGATTTGGATGTATAGTTTCCAGAAAACTAAAGAAATTGAAAATCAAATGGTTAGATCAAAAGTCATGGCCTCAGGAAGCGTGCTGACGTGCTTTTCATGGTTTTTTAGATATCTCAACCATTTTAACTCCGATTTCGACCCATGAATAGTCATTGGAAAGGAAATTTGATAATATTTGAAATAGAGATGGTTCCAACCTGTTCTAACAGTCGAATCAAAATTAGGTTTTTCGATGCCCTTGGAAGTTAGCCTCAAGTCAAACTTGGTCAAAGTTGACGAAAATCACCGAGTAACTCGGATTTGATGTAGTGAATGTTTGGATCCCATGACCACGTCCACATTTTGCATTTTTTTTTTTACTGGCCAGCGCCTCTTGCACTATTCATGGGACATGAACAGTGCATTAAGGCAAATGAACAGTAACCCATGTTTGAACAGTAACTTTTTTATTATTTTTTTATTGTTTTCAATTTTTAGCAAAATAAGCGGTATCCAAACGCACCCATAGAAACATGAAAATCTCATTTTGGGATGATTTTGATCGACTTTAAGTTTCAGTCAACCCAGGGTTGACTAGGGGTAGTTTGGTTAATTTGACCTGAATTGACACTTCGAGTGCTCCAATGCCCGAATAGGTCGCGCTACGTCAATCTAGATGTTTCCGCACCCCATGGAGAAAAGATAATATTTTTGAATTTTTGGGGTTCAGCACACAAATCGAGGGTGGACAAAATACGGTGTTTACAAGTGTTGCCAATCTTGCATCTATATCATCTTCTTAATCAGTGTATGTAGTCAATTAGCCAAATCCTGAATCTCTCTACCATACTTGTCATATCGGGGGCTTGATTTTGGACTGACATCTGTAATACAACTCCAATCCGAAGGTCTTCCATAAGGGTATTCATTATAGTCTCCCCCTATAGCTTCTGCATCATCTTTTATGTCTTCATCATAATAGTCCACATCGTTATAAGAATTGTCTTCATTGAAGGTTCCTGCATCTTCATCCTCTTTATCACTAAGGGTTTCACCCCTATCATTACCAATGACTCAGCTACCATAGTCATCGCCGTTACTTCCTTCATTGTCACTGTCATCATTGCTATGGTCTCCACCATCACTATCTTCACTATCATCACTATCGTTAACTTTACTGTCATTATTTTCATCATCCGTTCTTACTTCATAAGGATTCTTCAATGTATGTTGGTAGGCTTCCCAGTATTCTTCCTCTTTTATGTTGAAGATAGCATCTCCCAACAGTGTAGTCATAGCATCAGGGTCCATATAATCTGCCCAATTAGTTGGGACCTAATCGGTATCTCTCTCCTTTACTTCAAGAAGCTTATTGTCACAATCAAGAAGTAATTCAAATCCAGGCAACATTATTTTTGACTCAGGATCATATCTCGGTTCAGGAAATCCCTAGTAATGCTGGCTATCATTAGCTTGGACAAACTCCCTATTCAATGTAGGAGCGTATGGCTTTAAGGGTTCTGTGGGCCTAGGAAGCCCCTTTGCCTTAGATTTTGCACGGGCCATCTTCCTCAATTCTATCTCTAATAAATTGTCATTTGTAGGTTTATAACCTAACTCGAAAGGTGGTGTGGCTGTGGGAATTGTTGGGACCCAAACTACTGCTTCTCTCACGGCCTTCCCTGGGCTCATCCCTGAAAAATAACTCATCTTCCTCATCATTGCTACCACATTGTTGTTGCCATAGGGATCAAAGTCCATAGGGATCTTTTCAACCTCTTCTATTCTTCTTTCAAAAGTAGGCTTCTCAATCTCAAAGCCATCTAGGGTTACTGGCTCAGTTAAAGTGTCGCCATATATGGTAACTATAACTCTTTTACGTGGAAACTGAACCTTTTGGTACAAGGATGAAGGCATGGCCTCTGTATCATGAATCCATGGTCGCCCAAGAAGCATGTTAAAGCATGGAGCTATGTTTAGTACTTGAAATTCCACCTTTTGGATCATGGGCCCTATGGTGAGCTCTAGTGTCACTATCCCTAAAACCTCATTTTTGTTATTCTTATATGCTTTCACATGTTGATTAGATGGTACAAAATCTTCAATACTTAGGCCCAAACAACTTGTGGTTTTTAATGGATACACATTCAGAGCACTTCCATCATCAATTAAGACCATTGGTATCCTTTTGCCCTTGGCATCTATAGTAATGTGCAACAGATCATTATGACACTTCTCCTTTTTAGTCAAATCTTTGTTAGAGTAGGAAATAGTAAGCTTCCTACTTATAGACCCAATCATAGCATTCAAATCTTAAGAAGTAGTGGTTGTACGAACTTGGATCTGATTGAGAAGGTCCACCAGATTCTAGTGATGTTTATATGAGGCCATGAGTAAATCCCATAAGGATATGTTGGTTTGCGTCTTCTGCAGTTGCTTAAGGACCTCATCTTCTTCATTAGGTGTTTGTTGGGTTGCCTTGTTCTGTGCTTCTACTGGGTTGTTTGTCTCCAAATGTGGGGGTTAGATGTGTCTCCCCTTTTGTGATATGGGCAATTTTTGATGGGTCACTTGGTTCAATGTCTTGGGGTTTGAAGTGTCTCCCCCCATATATGGGTGTTGGATTATCAATGTGGGCTTTGAAGTGTCTCTCCCCATATGTAGATTTTGGGTAATCTTAGTGGGGTTTGAAGTGTCTTCCACCATATGTGGATGTTGGGTAGGTTGAGATTTTCACAGTATCCTCACTCCATATGTCATACCCTGTTGTAGATGTCATACCCATTAGCTCTTCCCAAGTCATCATAAAGCATTCAGGAATGTCATAGATCAGCTCAGATGGGTCCTCTTCTCCTTCTTCCTTAGAAATCAAATAGTTGATCCTTGGTCCTCTCCCATTTGTGATTAGGCAAGGGATTGTTGGTGATATTACGCCTTGCTGATGGTGCAATCACCTTGGTGTCTATTAAATCTTGAATTGCATGACGAAGATTATAACACTTGTCAGTATCATGGCTTGGGCCTTGATGGTAGGCATATCTTTTACTCACATCAAACTTTGGAGGTAATGGGTTTGGGACTAGTTTTGGGTCGAAGGGTTTTAGTAACGCTTTCGCTTTCAATTTTTTCAAACACTTGACTAGCCGACATGTAAAGTTCATGTAATTCTCTCCTAGGCCTCGGAGGTGGTCCTTGTGATATTTGCACTGGGGCAATGAGTTGGTATGGATCAGTTTTATATATATTAGATACTTTTGTAGTTTTAGAGCTAGAAGGCCCAAAATTCCTTTTAAATTTAGGTGCATCTTCATTTTTTATAGTCCCATTATTTATTGCATCCTCAATTTGAGTCCCAACAGCTATTAAGGCCTTAAAATTCGGAAAAATTTGGGCAAATAAATATTTATGGTATCTAGGCAACAAATTCTTTACAGCCATTGCCAATTGTTCCTCTTCATTTGGCTTATTAATCATCTGGGCGGCTTTGGACCTCCATTTGGTTATGAAGGCTGAAAAGGACTCCTAGGCTCTTGCTTGGTAGTCTCCAAGTCTCTTCTCGTCACATTCACCTCTATGTTGTACTTGTATTAGTTGTGGAACTCCCTACATATGCCTTCCCAGTTTTGAGCTTTATTATCCTCCATGTTAAGGAACCATCTGAGGGCTACTCCAGTTAAGATGTTTTCGAACATTTGTGCCAACATCTCTTTCGTAGCTCCTAAAGGCTGCATAGCCCTCATGTACATCTTCAAGTGAAACTTAGGATAGTTGGTGCCATCAAGTTTGTCCAAGACTGGCATCTTGAACTTTGGAGGTAGCCTTATGTTTGGGAAAAGAGAGAAAGAGAGCGATTAATGATCCATAAGATCATCCATCCTATTTGTATCTTGATTATCTCCTCCATCTTGCTCATCTTCTTATTAATCTTCTTCTCACTCTCCGAGATAGGGCAAGTTTGATCAGTCTTATCTCCTTTTTGACTACTTTTCAAATTCCGGAACTGTTGCACCATGAGATTCATGTCTTCCCTCAATTGGATTTGGCTAGCCATTATTGTGTTTAGCAGCTCTTGAGTACTCATCTGTTTTTTAGCGTTTTGGTGTTCCTCTCCTTCCGCCATGGTGACAGAGTCTTCAGATCTTTTGTGGCTTGGGCTATCTTGTAAGTCAAACATGGGGTTGCGGTGCTGTAACTGTGGGGTGCCTTCTATACACAAGGGCTTCACTACTGTGATGGGCTTGAAACTGGAACTGGCTTGGCTTGGCTATCACTCTATGATTCTTTTTAGAGTCTTCTCTCTGATCTTGACCAAATTTTCCCCTAGGAAAAGGTTTGGTTGGGTCAATCAAGGCTAGGTCTCCATCTATTTCAATCCACTCTGTTAGGTTCTAAAGATTTAGGAATTTATGTATTTAGAACTCTAATGTGTAATGTTGGCAAACCATGATCAAAACAGGTTATTTAGTCTTGTTTAGGCTTGCTCAAAGTTGTGTCTTTTATGTAAAGTTGGAATCGAGCTGATGCAGAAGTTGCTATGCATTTCGGCCTAGCTCGATTGATCGAAGCTTAGGCTCGATCAATCGAATCTCGGGCAGAATGTTTTTTTTTCTGTAGAATTTCCAACTCAGCCCAAGCTCATTAAGGATTAGGGTTTCAGATCTACTTCTCCCATTATATAAAGGAAACCCTAAGCATGTTTTTAAGAGACTTTTTAGAGAGAGAAGAGAGTGCCTTTTTTGTATCTAGGGATTTGTACCCAAACCTCTCAAAGGTCTTTGTTGCTTATATTGCTGTTTGTGTGAATCTCTTGTGAGATCTGTGAGAAGCTTTCTTTCACACATGCTTAGGATTATCAAGAAGGAGATTTCATTGAGAGCTTAATGATCATTCAGTTGCAGCCATAAGGGCTTAAAGATACATAAGCGGGAGTGCTTGTACTTGCTGGAGAATCCAAGAAAGAAGGAGTCGTTGGTCTCGGAGCTTGTACATGGTCGTGTCAGTAAGTTTCTACTGGTGGGTAGCAATAGGATGTTAGTGGTCTAAGTTGCTATTGTAAAACTTCGATTCTTTCATAGTGGATTCAGGTTTACTTTGAGGATAGCTAGGTTAAATCCTCCCCAGGTTTTTTACCGGTTTGGTTTTCCTGGGTCATCATATCATTGCGTTATTTATTTTTCCGCTGCTATGCATGATATGATTGTTTTATTGTTTTAACTTAGATCTGAATAATAAACCTAAGTATTCACTTGGTTAATTAATTAGGTTAAACAATCTAGGTTTACAGTGGTCTAAAAACAAACAAGTGGTATCAGAGCGGGTAGCTCTTGTGTTAGATCTTTTGATCTAAGAGTTGATCCTTGATCCTTATTATCATGGATAATTTGAAGTGTCTTTCTGCTCATGTTTGTGATAATTTGAATAAAGAAGATTCTGTTGTTTCTGTTGATTTTATTGATGCTTGTAAAACTCTCCGTAAGGAATTATTGAAATCTATGAAAATTGTTAAGAAATTCAAGGAATAGTTAAAATTGGCTAATCTTGAAAAAGAGGAATTGGTTGTTAGATTAGATGAATCTAATAAAAAGAATGAATTTTTGAGAAATCAAATTTCCTCTCAAGATGAGAAAATGAAAAGCTTGTAACAAGAGTTAGTTGAATCTACAGCTAAAATTGAAAATTTGACTAGTACCAAGCCTTCTGTTGATAACAGAAGTGTTTCTGTTTCTCTTAAGCCTAAAACTGAGAAAGTTTATATCCCTCCTTTCAAGAGGAATAATAAAGAAAAAGACTTATTTTGCTAGGTTAGATAAAGGTAAAAATTCCGATGTAGACGCTGGAGTTTCTGAACCTATGTCTAAATCTACTGTTGGAGAGCATAATAAATCTGTTTTTGTGCCTACCTATCACCTTTGTGGTGTTGTTGGTCATATTAGACCAAATTGTTCTTTGTTGAGGCAAAAACCAAAATCTAAGAATAGATTCGCTGTTAGGAATACTGATGTTCCTAAATTTGTTTCTGTTTGTCACTTTTGTGGTGTCTCCGGTCACATTCGTCCTAATTGTCATAAATTGAAATTTAAGCATTCTGTGCTTCAATCTAGGATATGTGATGATATTTCTCCTGCCATAAGTCCATATAAATTGTTTCATATTCTTTTGAAAAATTTGAGCTTGTTGGCTTGTGAAAGGAATTTGCGGGATTTTAGTCTTTCTCAGAAGATTGGTGTAATCCCTCAAATACACTCTGCTTCTCATGGATTTTCACCTACAAAGCCGAAGACTCGTGCTATATGGGTGAGAAAAGATTCTCTAAGGTGAGTGTTGCAGACTTGTCCCTGATTTAATTCTTTCAATTGTTTGTGGACATGTTTTGTTTTTGTTTTTGGTTGTTTTGTTTTTTATTAAAAAAAAAAAATCCAAAAACATTGAAAATTTTGAAAAAGACAAAAATATTATATTTTGTGTCTAGTTTTATTTTTCTTGAGGATTACATGAATTATGATATCTCTCTTGATTTAGAACATGCTTGACATTGTGGAGAAACTTGAATAGTATGCTAAGTTATTTCTGATTTTGTGTGAGTATGTACTAGTTTGTACACGTATTCAAGGGTTAATTAAGAAATTGGTATTTTTTGTTTGTGTACCCTCTATAGCTTAGTTAAGCACTATCATGCATTGCATTTGCATTTTTAATCATTTAGCATAATGTATGCTTTTTGTTTTTGGTCATAAAATTTGTTTTAAACCAAAAAGACTTTTATTTGTTTTGTATTATTTTTCTTGGATTTGAAATCAAGATTGACCATATTATCTTTACATAACATGTTTATGTACCTTGTTTAGCTTGGATGAACTTATTTTATTGCACTTTACTAGTTTGAGTTTTGTAGTGCATGTTGTGTGGGAAAGTTGTTTATGGTTTTTGATCACTTTGTCTTGATCTTGAAGTCACATGTTTTTGACTGTCGGACTTGAACCTTTTGAGAAAGGCATAAATAACTATCTCACCACTGTTTATTAGCCAATTATGAACACCTTAGTGCATATCGTAAGATTTTGTGCTCGAAAAAGTGTAGCACATGCACAAAAAGAACATAAGGTGTAGCCTCGATTTAAATGCTAAAATTGGTGTGTACATTATTGGGCTATAATAACTTTCAATCAAATAAAATTGGTGTGTACATTATCCCAGCTATCTTTAATAAGTTTCTGATTAAATAAAATTGGTGTGTACATTATGAGGCAAATCAAGAAACTTACATGATTGCAAGCTTTTATTCTAGGAGATATGGGAGTTATATGATATAACTCTTTAGGTGATAGTCTCTTTCAATCCTATGTAATGAATTTTGTAGAAATTGTGATTGATTTCTATTTACATATCACCTCACATGTATTTCAAGCCTTTGCTAGTTGCACACACTACATAAGTTACTCTTTGCTAAATTTGGTACATTGTATTGTGTGTGATCTTGTTGTGGCCATCCAAGATTAAAAATTTCCTTGATGTTGATACAAAATGTGTTTAAAGTTTGAAAATTGAGGTCAAATTGATTGAAAATTTGGTTTCTGGAAGATCTAGGTTGAATTCAAGTGTTTTTGGAAAACTTTTAAACTCATACTCATGCATTTCATTCATGAAATATTGTGCTTTGAGGAGTTTCTGCATAAAATTGCTCTGTTTTTCAAAAATTTAAGATTTCCAGATTTTCGATTGATCAAACCTGTTGCTCGACTAATCGAAATTGCGATAAAAATTTTCAGTTTCTAAGTTTTTGACCAAACTTTTTCATGCATCATTTATGTTTAGGATTCACATGCATTGCATTGTTTTTATATCCATTTTGCAGTTTTGCAGTCATATCTTTCATTGTTTTCACACATAACATGCATACACTTTGCTAAATTGGGTACTCAACTTGATTTTAAAATTGATTGATTAATTTTTGAGTCCTTTGTACATTTTAGTATATACTATTTTTTATGTGTGAACTGCAGAAAATATTTTTCTTAAGAGATATGATGGATAATCAATGTGCAAATATTTCCTCTACTCATGCTACTGTTTATGGGTCACATAGTGTTAAGTTTGCATATATTGAAAGAGAGAATATTTTTCTTCAAGTGAATCCTCATTGTTTTTAAGTTTTGTTTGTGTTTTTTGTTCCCCTCCTCCTAAATTTTTCCCAAAACTTGTTGTGTTTTTCCTATTTTTATAGGGGGAGAAGCTTGTTTTAAACCTTTGTTGTTCATAGGGGGAGTTGTCTCTATTTTCTATAGAGTTGAATTATTTTGTGTTCCTTTCATTCTCTATTTCCTCTTATTCTCTGTTGAGTTATTACTCTTTGTTTGAGTTATCTTTGTCAATACATGACAAAAAGGGGGAGATTTAGATGAAATGTGGGAATATGTGTGGAAAATACAAAAATGTTCTGTTTAGGGGGAGTTAACATTGTTTTTGATGTATCTAACTTAGGGGGAGAGTTAGTTTGCATATTTGTTGATTTACTGTATTTCTGTCACACATGCGTTTATGCGTTTTGTTTAGTGTTTCAGGAAATATATAGGTTGTTTCAATTGAGTTGTTGTCTACACTTGCAACTGATGGATAGTAGTTAGGATTGGATTTGTTGTAATGAGCATTTTTTTGTAAAGGTCTTTTATTTGTAAACTTTAAGCTTTTAGTTTGTGTTTTGTCACAGATTGCCAAAAGGGGAGTTTGTTAGGTTCTAAAGATTTAGGAATTTATGTATTTAGAACTCTAATGTGTAATGTTGGCAAACCATGATCAAAATAGATTGTTTAGTCTTGTTTAGGCTTGCTCAAAGTTGTGTCTTTTATGTAAAGTTGGAATCGAGTTGATGCAGAAGTTGCTATGCATTTCGGCCTGGCTCAATCGATCGAAGCTTAGGCTCGATCAATCGAAACTTGGGCAGAATGTCTTTTTTCTGCAAAAGTTCCAACTCAGCCCAAGCCCATTAAGGATGAGGGTTTCAGATCTACTTCTCCCATTATATAAAGGAAACCCTAAGCATGTTTTTAAGAGACTTTTCAGAGAGAGAAGAGAGTGCCTCTTTTGTATCTAGGGTTTTGTACCCAAACCTCTCTAAGGTCTTTGTTGCTCATATTGCTGTTTGTGTGAATCTCTTGTGAGATCTGTGAGGAGCTTTCCTTCACACATGCTTAGGATTATCAAGAAGGAGATTTCATTGAGAGCTTGATGATCATTCAGTTGCTGCCATAAGAGCTTAAAGATACACACGCAGGAGTGCTTGTACTTGCTTGAGAATCCAAGAAAGAAGGAGTCCGTGGTCTCGGAGCTTACACGTGGTCTTGTCAGTAAGTTTCTACTGGTGGGTAGCAATAGGATGTTAGTGGTCTAAGTCGTTATTGTAAAACTTCGATTCTTTCATAGTGGATTCAGGTTTACCTTGAGGATAGCTAGGTTAAATCCTCCCTAGGTTTTTTACCGGTTTGGTTTTCCTGGGTCATTATATCATTGTGTTATTTATTTTTCCGCTGCTATGCATGATATGATTGTTTTATTGTTTTTGTTAGGGTTTGTGCCCTAAAATCCAATTTATTGGCATGTCATGAATAATTAAGTTGCTTAATTATTTGAGACTATTTATGAACTAATGGGACATTATCTTAGTCCATGAGATGCATAGTATGTGATTTATGTGAAAAGTCACAGAAAGATATAAATCACAAGTTCTTTGTAAACTTAGAATTTTAGTTCGTAGTCGGTGATGAAATTGGGCGTTTCATCTGCGAAGACTATAACATATCAACTAAGATGATTTGTCTTGATCATGGAAGTTGAGACTTCTAGTTGATATGTTGATATGTTTTAAGAGTTAAGACATATTGAACTGGACCGCTGTGAGATTTATTATTCTCCTAATGACTGTCAAATGAATAATAAAGCTCACGACTTCTATTTACATCAACTCTAAATCCTGAGAGAATAATGGACCTGATCATGAGATGTAGGTTGCTTTGATATATCAGGAGTGAGATCTATAAGTTATGGTCAAAACCTCAGTATGTTGGGCAGCCGCATTTAGTGTTGATGGAACATATATTCTCAAGATGGAATTCATAGTCTCTTAACGGAGATATAAAATATTCCCTTGAGATAAGTTTAATGGGTTTGGTTATTCAGAGTGTTGGGCCCAACCACTTTAGTAAAGAGTTACTAAAGTATATATATTTGTGAAATTGGATTTCATAAATATATATTGAATAACATAAAGGATTAAACTGGGTACTCAAGGATTAAGATGTAGTAATCTATAAAGTGGCAGTCAACATTTCATGACTTTGTATTACTACGAATATTTTAATGAAGGGGTTGAATGTACAATAAAGTCTTGGGAAATAATTTATTGATAAGGCCTAGAGTGTAACTATATTTATATAGTGGTATTAAATATAGTTAATGGTAACTTTGGACTTGTCAAGAGTTGACAGAAAAGCCTAAGGCCCATTGGAGCTAGTGTCTTATTGGTCCCTTTTGGTCCCACTCCAAGCCACAAACTTAAGCCCAATTGGAAAGGCCCAAAAGGCCAGCCCAATTAGATAATTGGTTAGATACAAAAAGGGAAAAACGTTCAGAATATTTTAAGTGAGAAACATCATTGTGAAATGGTGTGGATGTGGTTTTTTGTCACTCTCTAATCACCCTTTTTGTTACCGATTGAGAGACCACACATCTTGGGTATCAAGTGGAATTGGAGTGAAGATTAAAAGTCTTCCCAAGAACGTTTGATCTTCGATTTTGAAATTCACCGCTTCAAGGTATGATCTCTTGTTCTCGAATTCTGAAATTTACTTAGTACGTGTTATCAATATCGAATGAAGTAGATCCGTCTAAAAATTATTTTCCACTGCATTTATCTTTATTTCCTTCAGTTTTAACTTAGATCTGAATAATAAACGTAAGTATTCACTTGGTTAATTAATTAGGTTAAACAATCTAGGTTTACAGGGGTCTAAAAACAAACACACTCAATCAAACAAACACACATTGGATGCAATGTAATTTTAACATGGACCGGCCTAAGGATAAGGTTTTAGGTCATTACATTGTAGGGTGGGTTTGTTATTTTATTGTTTCCCATAGCTAGGACGTTACACCTCCCAACTTGCAATGTAATGAACATTATGTTGGTCCAAATGGCATGGTCTATCCTTTTCAGTCAACAAGAAATGATCCAATGACTTTAGGCTATAAGTTGGTGAGTTTACCACTGGGTACTCGAATCTAATAAAGACTGGTGATCCATGGTTACTACCACCAGATGTTGAGATGGGTGCATGCATAATTGTTGTTTGGTGGCACACACAATGATAGTTAGGGAAAGCTTTTAACAACCAACATGGCATTTCAAACAGCATCACATACAATATCATACAAACAATATACAGACATAAGCAATATCAGACAAGCAAAAAATATCATACAAACACAAGGGTATTTAATTGGTCATTTAAAGTCAAATATGAAGCTTAGCCCGTGAGAGACCGGATACATTTCAAGTGCTCTTAGAAAAGGTTTTAGGCATCGGCACGTTCTCTTTTCAAGATCATATGGAATCGCCACTTATTTATAAGTAAAATAAGAAAACTACACAAATTACAACATATTTTGGACAGTATGCATTGTAAAGTTGTGATTTACAACTAAGTTTTATATTGGCTTTATTCCATGACAAAATGTGTTGTAATTACTTTATTTCATTTCCTTGTATTTTGTGGGATTTAATTGTATTGGGTTTAGTATCAAGTTGGTGAAGACTCAAGCTTTATTGAAGATCAGTGGATCTCGCGGGTGTGTCGCTGGAAGCTAAGCCGCGAAAGAGCCATGTGAGAGGCACATGACTGGAAGCTGAAGAGTCATGCCAGGCTATCGTTTTCGCGAGTGTCTCGCGGGTAAGGCCTTCCCGCGAGATAGTCGCGAAACATTCTGCCTGGAGGATTTTAATGAGTGACTTTCTTACCCTTCACCCATACTATATATACCCTCATTACCCACAAATGTATGAGAGGCTATTCAGAGAGAAAAACCCTAGATAGGTTTTCTGCAACACACACACCCATCCTTTTAGAGAGAGCTACTCCTTCTTAGTGAGATATCATAGTAGTCTCTTCTCCATCCCTCTCCCATTATCATAGCTTGAGAGGAGATTTGTACCCAAACACAACCCACACCTATTCAGAGTGTAGAGAGTGTTTTGGAGTTGCTGGGAAGCATTGGAAGAAGCCAAGGATGGCAGATGCAACATGGAGCTTGTTGCGGGATCCGGAGAACTAGGACAAGACACGGTTCCGAGAAGCCTTGTTGGAGTAGGAGCTTAGAGGGCTTAGGTACATCGGGTAGATTAGGCTTGGAGGGTCTCTTGCTAACCCATGTATCCCAACTGATTGTCTAATGGATCGATTTCCGCTTGGAGGGCGGCGGAGAGGTTTTTCGCCGAGTTCTTCGGTTTCCTCTTCGAAAACACGTCTTGGTGTTTTCTGTGTTTGCATCTCTCTTCCCTACTCTTGTTCATTTCATTTTTACTGCTGTGTTGCTTTAAATATGGATTAGAGTAGTTGTATTGCTTATACGCTTGGGTTTGCACTATTCCGCACTTAGTATTAAGTTAGTGTAAAATCAACCAAGCCGTAATTTTAATTGGGGGTCTAAATTGCTCGTGTTTTCAACACATTTTCGAGCTTTCATGCATTTTCATTAATTGGAAATAATTACATCTTGGTAGAAAGAACTTTACATTGCTTTGATTCCTAGGTACAATCTAGATTAAAAAAAGGAAAATACAAAGCCTTGTTTCCTAGTTACAATCTATCCAAAATAAAAAATAAGACACTAAATCTACCAACCTAAGATTCTAATGTTTAGGGGCTAGGTTACAGTATGGGACGGTGTTAGGCACCCACCTTGCCCAAACAGAGTTTGGTCTTCTAGACTTTAAATGACCATTAAGTACCCATATTCAAAATGTCAAATGATATACAAGAAATGCCATGTCAAATCCTAGATTTAGGGTTAAAATGCTATTTAAGAACCTTAGATCTGCAACTTTATTTTGTATAAAAAAAAGGTTTGATGTGAATGCTTGATGAAAAGTTTGGATCTAAGTTTCTATAAAAGAAAAAGAGTGAATTTTTAATAAAAATTCAAACCTTGTTTCATTTTTGAATGTGAGAGAAAACAGATTTTTTTTAATATGAAAATGTCAAGTTTTCTTATGAAAAATACAGATATGGTTTTATTATTTAAAAAATATATATAGATCAGGTTTTTGTGAACAAAATTTAGATAAGATTTTATAAACAAAATACATATTAGATTTTATAAACAAAATACTGATAAGATTTTATAAACAAAATTCAAATCAGATTTTAATTTTCGAAACTCATGGAGAAAAGTGCAGATCTAGTTTTAATTTTGAAAAACATAGAAAAAAAATGCAGATCTGATTTTAGTTTTGAAAAACATAGAGAAAAAAATGCAGATCTAATTTTAGTTTTGAAAAACATGGAACTTTTATGATGGATTCTCTTGCATAACTAAAATCTTAAGAAGAAATTCAACCTTGGATCTAGGCATGTTAATCAATCAACACATTAGAATTTAAACTAATCATGTGAATTTTTCAAAAGCAAGCAGAGAGCATGTAGTAACATATTAAAAACATGGTTATATAAAACAAGAAGCAAAGACACATTCATAAAAATAAAGCATATGTGAGAACATGTTTTTGAAGTTAAAATAAAAACGAAATCACGTTATGGAAAGTAAAGTTAAACATACCTACCTGAACGTATTCCACAAGGAGGGGATTATTCTAGAGATCAAAGAGAACGAACCTTTTTTGAGATCTAAAATAAGGTCACTTATCAAAAAAGAAATTCCTAAAGCGAAGTTTCTAGAATTTTTTTACGTAAAGGGAGAGAGGGGTCATGATTTCTGATTTGAGCTCCCTATTTATAGAGGTTTAGTGCTTAGAAAATAAGCTAGGTCTGATCAAATACGAATTAGATCGAATCTTTATCCCTAAAAAATGAATCTGGTGTGCTTTAGCTTAATCTGGATGTTTCTGGGCCTGGTCTTGGAGTTGATCCAATTGGCACTATGGAAGTGCCGATTGGCACTTGCCATGTGCTGTTCGGCACTTGCCATGTGTCAATCGGCACTCCAAGAGTGCCGATTGGCGCTTTCAAGTGCCGAGCCCATTCTTCTCTTTTGGTTTGATCTGAACTCTTTTTCAGGGGTTTTCTAAGTCAGGAATTGCACTTGGACGTATTTTCAACTCATATTCCAAAATAAATCCCTTTTATTTTGATAATCAGGTCCTTAAAATAATAATGATCTAAAAGATAAATATTATTAAAAAACTCAATTATCAACAACTCCCTTATTATCTAATTATCCATTTTATTCCTATTCAATCAAGCTTATTTCTGATAAAATCCAACAACTAATCACATAAATCATTTAATTAATTTTAATTGTTGACTAATCAGAATTAATTTCAATTATTCACACGTGATCAGCTTCACCCACACACAATACTGTGAAAACTTGATCTTGCAATATCTTTGAATCTGATGATCCGAATTGGGAATCAGGCATATCGTCACGACTGTTAGAATCTCAAGATCATTTTTATGATATGTGATGAATGATTTAATGCATGAAATGCAACTATGATTTTTGGGTACCTAAAATGGTCATTCCAGTTAACTTCCAAGATTAAATTATGGGTGCAAAATTGAGTGTTTACATTAAGTTAATACAAGGAACCTTTTAATTGGGACATGGGCTTAATAAAATGGGACTTCTTTTCAGGCACCATTGCACCACCAAGAACAAGAAAGCAAGTCCCCACTCCAATTTGGGTAAGAGAAAAGGATGGAAGGCATTTGGTCAAAATTAAGGAAACATATTAAAAAGAGGTATTTCAAGAAGAGACATTGCAAGGGGAAGCATCTCAAGAAGTAATGGCTACTCCAATCGATGATGCAACCGCACAACAGATATTCAAGGCAATAGAAGAACAAAGCGACGTTCTCAAGAAAATGGGGGTCGCCTCCCCAAGCTAGAGGAGAACAAGATCAAGAAGTCCATACATGTGGATATACATGATGAAGATGAAGGGGAAGATTGGGATGAAAGGGATAAGGCCAAATATGAAAGAAACAAGCAATTTGAGAAGCTCACCACGGATATCGTGGTCATGAAGGAAAAGATGGATAAGATGCAACTAGCCTTTCGCAAGGCTCGAGGAATGGATGATTGTCTTTACAACATGGGTGGAATGGGCTCCAAAACTCCCATTGCATTGCCTCCCAAGTTCAAAATCTCAGATGCGAAAAAATTTGATGGAACTGGAGACCTTAAGCAACATGTTAGGAGACATCTAAGCATTTTTGAAATGAAAGGATTGGATGAGAGGCAAACTTTTCATACCTTCACTCTCTAACTTATAGGAGGGGTATCAAGGTGGTACTATAGTTTGGACCAACCTAAAACCAAAGTGTGGAATGAGGTAGTAGAGTTGTTTGCGGATCAATTCATCTTCAATACTATGATTGATGTGACTCTAAGGGATTTGGAGACTACCAAGCAAGGAATAGGGGAGACATTTTCCGAATACATGACAAGGTGGAAAGGCAAGGCGTAATAGGACAAATGAGAGGGACCAAATCAACATGATCATCAAGAATTTGCTTTTGGCATATAATAGTAGGCTTCTGTCATCACCTATTAGTTCTTTTTTAGGAAATTGTGTGATTGTGGAACTAGGATTGAAGATGCTATCAATAATGGACAAATGGAGAAAGGTGAGAGCAAACCTCCAATCAAGAAGAGATATAAGGGAGGAGTGACTACTTCTAAAGCACCTAACCCCATGAATGCGAGTGCCATCATACCTCAACAAACTTTAGCCTACCCAAGCTTCACAAAGAAAGCCCACTGAGATTTTCTAACCTAGAAATGACCCTTGCCCAAGCCTATGAGAACTTAACTTCCAAAGGGTTCATTAAACCTTTAGACCCCACACCTATGCCTAATCCTGTGCTTCCTACTTGGAACTTAAATGAATATTGCCACTACCATCAGAAACCTAGCCATAAAACTGACAATTGCTTTCGCCTCAAGCATGAAATACAAGACCTCATAGACAATGGAACTCTCCTAAATCCAAACATCATCACTAAGCTTAACATTATGAAGAACCCTTTGCCTGATTGTTGTCGAGCTCCTCCCCCATATCAGAATTTGGTGCAAATAGAAGAAATCGATTGGGATTGTTCAAAGTTGATAAAAACCATGGGGGTTAATGCGATAGAAGTCCAAGGAAAATGGGATAAAGAAGATGAGATTTTGAAAAGTGCAGTGGCTGTATGGGGGATACTCCTTAAAGAAATGACTGAGTTAAAGAAAAAAGTCCTCGAGGACAATGTGGCAAACATCACTAGGAGTGGGAAACACTACAAGCCATCCTTTTTAGAGAAGGATCCCCCCGGTAGAAACATGGGAGAAGGATCCAAGCTAACGGAACTCAAGGGGAAAGAAGAAAAGGATAAGGACTTGACCTAATTGAAGAAGACTCAAGCTCATGTGTCTGTATGGGGCTTGCTAATGGCTTCTTACAAGCATCGTAGTGCTCTCTTGGATGCTTTGAATGGAAAAGAAGTGCCCATTGAAATTACTCCACAAGAAGTGCTATCTCTCATGGGAGTTGAGGCCCCATCTTATCCGTCCCTCACCTTTTTCGATGAAGAACTCCTTTTTGAAGGAGCCACTCACACCATCGAGTGCATGGGCACTAAGGTTCCAATGGTGCTTATTGATAATGGATCTACGTTAAATGTGTGCCCTTTTAAGACCGTTCTCACCATTGGGCTAGATGTGGAGACAATCATCCCCTCTCCTTTGACTGTTAGGGCATATGACAATACTTCAAGGAAGGTTATGGGAACTTTCGAAGCTCCTTGAAAGATTGGTCCATTAGAAACAATCGTGGAATTTCACATGATGGACATCACTCCTAACTACAACCTTCTCTTAGGAAAAGCATGGCTTCATCTCGTTGGAGCTATCCCTTCCACTCTACACCAAAAGATTAAGATCCTATGGAAAGAGGGAAGTGCTGTAGTGCTTGGTAATGGTGAGATCCTAGCTCCTGTCTATGGACTTGAAGAGGGAGGAAATGAGCTTCAAATGAGTGGCTTTAAGTTTGTGAACATGGCTGACTATGGATTGAAGGATGAAAGGTACACTACGGATTTTGCTCCCATATTGTAGCCACGAGGTAATTAAGATGATGAAAAACATTAGGCACATGCTTAGTACGGGTCTTGGAAAAGAAGGAAGAGGAGTGGCTAACTTCCCTGACTTCAAGACTCAACTGACCAATGAAAGTTTATAATTCTTTGAAGGCTGCGACAGAATCAAAAAGAACCTTGGTACCCTAAATGGGAACTTTGTGAAGGAGGGAGGGAACTTCCCTTTTTGTGGTTTTTCCTGAGCTATGGGTGGACAAGGATGGAAAGGTGAATCCCAGTTGGGAGATATTCTTCAATGAAAAGCTCATTTCAAGGAAAAACTTACCATGGTGATCAAGGAAGTTCAAGAAGAGGTTAACTAGGTAGATGATATAGATGCTGAAGCAATGAGAGCTATGCTGAAAGAGGAGGGGGACGTGCTCACCATCACCATCAAGAGACAAGTGATCCTTCTACCTTCATCGTGCCTACTATTGGGCAACTTAATAATTGGACTAGGGTTGGGTTTTCTAAGAATGTGGGAAATGAATTTTATAATGTGAGTTCAGATGTACTTTTCAACAAGATGAATTTCGATTTTGCTTATTTTGATATGTCCCATAATATTGAAATTTTGTACTTAAATGATTCTAATGAATTGAAAATGAAATTATTAAACAATTGGAAAAGAAATTTAAACCCATGGCACCAACTTTTGAAACTCTTAATTTGGGTAATGATGAGAATCCATGCTTAATTAAAATTGGCTCAACCCTAAATGAAAAAGAAACAAAAGATCTCAAATAGCTTTTCACAGAATTCCAAGAAGTATTTGCATGGTCCTACGAAGATATTCCTAGCATTGATCCCGAGATAGCCTAACACCACATTGATGCTCATGCTCACATGGTACCCATCAAGAAGAAGTTTAGGCGTATGAAAACTGAATGGCTTCTAAAAAGATCAAGGAAGAGGTCATAAAACAGTTGAAGGTAGGATTCATCAAACTCGTGCATTAAGCCGATTGGATAGCCAATGTTGTGCCTGTACCTAAGAGGGATGGAAAGATAAGGATGTGTGTGGACTTTAAAGACCTAAACAAGGCTTGCCCCAAGGATGATTTCTCTCTCCCTCATATAGATATCTTAATGGATAATACCACCGGCAGTGCCCTGATGTCTTTCATGGATGGATTTTCAAGATATAACCAAATTAAGATGGCTCCTAAGGATATGACTAAGACTACCTTCACCACAGAATGGGGAATCTATTGTTACCCCATGATGCTATTTGGGGTCAAGTATGCAGGTGCAACTTACCAAAGAATGGCTACAGCTTTGTTACATGACATGATGCACAATGAGGTAGAGGTGTATGTTAATGACATGATCGTGTAGTCTAAAGATAGAGAAGGCCACATAGCTAATTTGAGGAAATTCTCCGAGAGGATCAAGGAGTATAGATTGAGATTAAATCCAGAGAAATGTACTTTTGGAGTAATTGCTGGGAAATTGTTAGGCTTTTTGGTCAGTGATAGAGGGATAGAAGTTGATCTATCAAAAATCAAAGCCATATTAGACATGTCTCCACCCAAGAATGAAAAGGAGATAAGAGGATTCTTAGGACAGTTACAGTACATCAGCCGGTTCATTGCCAAGATCACCTCCACCTGTGAGCCCATCTTCAAGCTTTTGAGTAAGAATGAACCCATGCATGGAATGATAAGTGTCAAAAAGCCTTTGATCTTATCAAGGAATACCTTCTCCATCCACCTATATTGGTACCCTTGAAGCATGGAAAGTCGTTACTACTCTACCTCTCTATCATAGAAGATGTGGTTGGGAGTATGCTTGCATAAGATGATAATGATAAGAATGAAAGAGCCGTATACTAATTGAGCAAGAGGTTCTATGATTACAAGACTAGATACACACCCATAGAAAAGTCATGTTTTGCTCTCGTGTGGGCCGTACAGAAATTGAGGCACATCATCCTACCTTTCCAAGTATGGATAGTAACCATAATGGACCCTTTGAAGTATCTATTTGAAAAGCCTACCTTAAGTGGAAGGTTGTTGAGATGGTTGATCTTATTGACAGAATTTGATTTGAAGTATGTGGCAAGAAAAACTATCAAAGGTAGCGCAGTGTCATATTTTTCTGCCGAGAACCTCATTGAAGGAGAGGATGGTAAAAAGGATTTTCCAGATAAGGATATTTTGGACATCGAACTAGGGGCATGGAAGATGTATTTCGATGGAGTTGTTAACCAATATGGAAATGGAATAGGAGTACTCTTAATCGCCCTCGATGGATCCCATGTACCTTTGGCCGTTAAGTTGAACTTCGAGGCAACCAACAAGATGGCAGAGTACGAGGCTTGTATTGTCGGAATGTAGGCTCTTTGAGGGTTAGGGGTAAAAGAGGCAAAAGTCTTTGGAGATTCAACTTTAGTCATAGCCCAAGCTTAGAAATTGTGAAAGGTGAAAGAGAAACATTTGAAACCTTATCAACAATATTTAGAGGATTTGACCAAAACATTTGACAAGATTGAATACAATATCATCTCTAGGGCTAGGAATCAGTTTGCGGATGCCTTGGCTACCTTAGCCTCCATGGTTGAAATACTCGAAGTAGTATGGACATGACCCTTAAAGATTGAACAAAGTTATGAGTTGGTACACAAGAGGAGGACAAAATCTTTAGTCATGACTTTAGAAGAAGAAGGAGTTCCTTGGTATTATGACATCATGAAATTCTTGGTATTAGGAGTGTACCTTGACAATGTCGATAAGAGAGAGCGTTGTTCGATTAGGATGATGGTGATGTAATACATACTATGTGGAGGTCAACTCTATAGGAGATCCTATAATGGTACACACCTTCATTGCTTGAAGAAGGAGGAAGCCGAAAGAGTCATGGTTGAAGTTCATCGTTAGGACATATAAGGTTTCACTTGTTAAAGAACATATGTCATTCTTTTATGTAATTGGCTAATCCTTTGACAAAATGCACTCAAGTTGTAATTGGGTAGTTCTAGGTGTTTTTAATACTTCAAGAAACAAGGTTTCAAGATCAAGTGTTGAAGTCATCAGGTCTGTCCAAAAAACAAGCTGAAGAAGTGCACATTCATTAAAGCTCGACACCTGCTCGATAGCTTCTCGACACCTTGCTATCTGTCGAGATTTATAAAATTAGATTTTCTGATCTGATTTCTTGGGATTCGTGAATATGTTTTTGAGCCTTCTTTTCTTCTAACCCTAGACATATAAAAGGATTGTTTTAAGGGTCGTCAAAGGGTTCACAAGTTGCACAAGCATTGAGAAAACTCTGTTGAAGCAAATTGTGACCGGAGACAAAGTTCTTGCCCTAGTTCATCATTCTTGAAGACGTTGTTGTGTATGTGCACCTTTGGGTTTTGTGACCAAGCGTCTTCTTGATCTTCATCGTGGATGAACTGAAGAATTTTGCAGCCAACAACTCTTTCTAGTTGGTGATTGAAGTCGCGTACTGGGATCCGCGCAATTGGTTAGTCACGTACTTGGGAGCCATGCATCAAAAGGGGGAACTGTCACTACAGAACAAGTCCAATTGGGTATTGGGGTAAGGGTTCAACTGTAGGTTGGTAAGGTACTTGGGATTCCTTTACTTGTAACTGCTTGTTGCAATAATAGTGGAGTTTCAGGAGTGGTGACCTGAAAATCACCCGGTGGTGTTTTTGCCGTCAGGTTTTCCCCATTCGTAAACAAATCACCATGTTATTTATTTTCTGCTGCATATTTAGTTATTTGGTGATTTGTTTGTGCTACCACGCGTTTGCATGTTAATTAACTTAATTAATATACTTGGCTAAATTAATTGGTTAATTAATCACAAGGGGTCAATTTGTTTTTGGCCTATCATTCATCATGAGATCTGTGGTCTCCACATGAATGGGAGGATGTTAGCAAAGAAGATCCTAAAGATGGGGTACTATTAGAATACAATGGAGACCAATTGTGTGGATTTTGTGAAAAGTTGCCACGACTGCCAAACACATGCAAATTTGAACCATGTACCACCTAGTGAGCTATACAACATGACCTCTGCACGGCCTTTCTTAGTTTGGGACATAGATGTGAATGGGAGAATAGGCCTAAAGGCATACATTCTAGTGGTAATCGACTACTTTATCAAGCGGATAGAAGCCACCTCCTACTCCGTGCTAAAAGCCAAGCATATGGCCCAGTTCATAGAAAACAACATCATTTGGAGTACCACAAAAGATCATATCAAACAATGGTTCCCACTTTAAGGGAGAGGTTCGAAGGATCATTAAGTTGTACAACATTGAGCATCACAAGTCTTCGCCATACCAACCATAGACTAATGGGGCCGTAGAAGCAGCCAACAAGAACATCAATAATATCCTAGCCAAGGTGGTTACATATAAGGATTGGGTTGAAAAGCTTCCATTTGCCTTATGGGGTTATAGAACTTCTATCCATGCATCAATTGGGGTAAACCCCTACTGTTTGGTTTACAGAAGTGAAGCGATACTGCCTATTGAGGTGGAGATACCATCTTTGAAGGTACTAGTGGAAACTAGGGTCCTAGAAAAAGAATGGACGAGAGAAAGATATGAATATTTGGCTTTGATAGATGAGAAAAGAGTTAGAGCATAGTAGCATGCGCATAGTTATCAAAAGAGGATTGCTGGAGCATTTAACAAGAAGGTGAAACCTAGAAACCTTAAGGAAAGAGGTCTAGTTCTAAAGGTACTTAGAGATGAGACTTTCGACCCAAGATGAAGGATGAAGCTAAGATGGTCTGGGCCTTTTCTTTTCAAGAAGATTGTGTCAGGAGGTGCTACAAGAATTACAAACTTGGATGAGGAAGAGATGCTTCGCCGAATCAACTTGGATAGGCTCTGAAATTATAACATTTGAAAAAGAAAAAACCTGCTAAGTTGAAAACCCGAGACGGCAGCCTAGGCGAACTTTAAGGCTAAAAAAAATTTCTGCTAAGTTGAAAACTTGAAAGGGTGATCTAGGCAAAAGATAGGGGAAAAGACCACGGGCATGGCAAAAATTCCCACAAGGATGTCATGGGCAAAAATTACATGGCACATAAAAAAGATAAGAAAAATAAAGACAATAAGCAAAGATAATAAAATGGTTGATTCTCTTATTGCTCAAATTAAAAGATAATGATTTATTTCGATAGGGGATTTGGAACATTCCAATCATTTATTAAATTCAAAAAGTAGATACATGAGAATCATAATGTGCATAAAAATAAAATTTGGGACATATCAAGGTAGTCAGTCGGTCCTCTTCCTTTTGTTAGACTTTTGGTAATCTTTCTCTTTCATAGAAACCAGCCTTATGTCAGCAGTCAACCAAGTCTTGTAACCCGAAGTAGGATGGAGAAACTGAAGGAAACAGATGTCCTTAGTTACCATCCTCTTTAACCAAGTCTCACATATCATGCCCAAGACCCTCTCAATGAAAACTGAGATATGAAAGATGCCATCATCATTAAGAACTCCTTGACGGTCACCGAATCATCTTGCATTGCGGCCTGGGGAGTAGTAAGAGCAACGGCAAAGCCCAATCAAAGGAACACAGTTTTCTTTGAAGACACGATTGACTCTGCCAGTAATGTGCCACCATTCCACCACCCATTAGACACCTAAGGGGGAAAGACGCTTCAAGAACTTTGTGAACTCAGTGAGGTCCATCTCTTTGTTTTTAAGCTTGCAGTCACGATAATGCTTTGGTTGATATTAACTAGAAGGGACAGAGGGAGGTTGAATCAATCAAAGCCTCTCATATAGCCATATCTAAAAGAAAGAGAGAAAAGAGAGAGAGAGAGAGAGCATGAGTTTTGAGTGGAAAAAGGAGATATAAAAGAAAGAGAGAAAAATAATGACGATATAAGGAGCCACGAAGGGTTGAAAACAGAAAGCAATCCATGCAAAAATTAAAGGAATCCTGCTAGGTTGAGAACCTAGGCAGAAGTTAGGGATCATACTTGAAATAGGAGAAGGCTTCCTACAAAGAAAGTTGCTTCCCCTCTATGAACCACATCCAAACCATTTAGAGTTTTGGCCAGGATCATGCCTACGAGACTTCCCCTTTCTAGATTGATGACCATTGAAAGCATCCTTTGATCCACATGAAGTGTCTCGTGCACCAAGAAGTACCTCATAAGAAGGCATAAATAGAAGGCATTGAGATAGTGAGAGCACCGTACCCTAGGCAAGGGAACATTTTGCTAAGAAAAGTACGTGAAAACCATGCAGATTTTCAACTTGTTAAGCATACACTACCTTTGAGCCATAGCAAGAGGAATCTGAAAGAGTTGCTGGGCCATGTCAGAGAAATCCTCGTTAGTTGTGGGAAGAATGGGAGTACTAATGTCAGGTTGGCCCATGATTACACTAAATTCTTTGAGAGTAGGGCATAATTCCACACCATTAAATTGGAAGACATGCCGAGTAGGGATTCAAAATTCAGCAGTAACACGAAGGAGAGGTTCAACCTATTAGGATTAGTGCCCTTAAATTCTATTGTATGATGCTATGTATGATATTAAATTTGATATTGTGTATGACATTATGTATGACTTAATATTGTGTTTAATGAATTTGTTTTATTATTATCTGAAATAATGGTAATATGAATATTCGGACATTATCATTTAGTCCATGAGATGCATAGTATGTGATTTATGTGAAAAGTCACAGAAGATATAAATCACAAGTTCTTTGTAAACTCAGAATTATAGTTCGTAGTCGGTGATGAAATTGGGCATTTCATCTGCAAAGACTATAACATATCAACCACGATGATTTGTCTTGATCATGGAAGTGGAGACTTCTGGTTGATGTGTTAATATGTTTTAAGAGTTAAGACATATTGAACTGGACTGCTGTGAGATTTATTATTTTCCTAATGATTGTCAAATGAATAATAAATCTCACGACTTGTATTTGCATGAACTCTTAATCCTGAGAGAATAATGGATCTGATCATGAGGTGTAGGTTGCTTCGATATATCAGGAGTGAGATCTATAGTAATGGTCAAAACCTCAGTATGTTGGGCAGCCACATTTAGTGTTGATGGAACATGTATTCTCAAGATGGAATTCATAGTCTCTTGACGGAGATATAAAGTATTCCCTTGAGATAAGTTTAATGAGTTTGTTATTCAGAGAGTTAGGCCTAACCACTTTAGTAAGACTAAAGTATATATTTATGGAATTGGATTTCATAAATATATAATGAATAACATTAAAGGATTAAACCGTGTACTCAAGGATTAAGATGTAGTAATTTACAAAGTGGCAGTCTATATTAATGACTTTGTATTACTACGAATATTTTATGAAGGGGTTGCATGTATAATAAAGTCTTGGGATATAATTTATAGATAAGGCCTAGAGTGCAACTATATTTATATAGTGGTATTAAATATAGTTAATGGTAACTTTGGACTTGTCAAGAGTTGACAGAAAAGCCCAAGACCCATTAGAGCTAGTGTCTTATTGGTTCCTTTTGGTCCCACTCCAAGCCACACACTTAAGCCCAATTGGAAAGGCCCAAGAGGCTAGCCCAATTAGATAATTAGTTAGATACAAAGGGAAAAATGTACAAAATTTTCTATGTGAGAAAAACAACATTGTAATGGTGTGGAAGTGAGTGTATGTCACTCTCTAATCATCCATTTGTAACCAATTGAGAGTCCACACTTCTTGGGTGTCAGTGGAATTCGAGTGAAGATTAAAAGTATTCCTAAGTGCTTCAATCTTCGGTTTTGAAATTCACCACTTCAAGGTACGCTCTCTTGTTCTCAAATACTGAAATTTACTTAATGCATGTTATCAATTTCGAACGATGTAGATCCGTTATTTTTTCCGCTGCGTTCACATTTATTTCCATCACATCCTTGTATACGCATGCAAGGAGGAAGGCAGAGTCGAATTCCTTTTCCTATTTAGAGTGTGATTCTTCCATCAAGGCTCATACTATAATTCTCACAACCTGAAGGACTACTCAAGGCATAATCAAGCTCAGATTTCAAGTGTCAAGGACCAAGGAAAATAAAATTGCTTACAGTTATGATTATCCCCATGAGTTGTAAATTAAGTACATGTCTTAAATAAAAGTAGAATTGTAAAAGATGTTCTTAAAATACAACCCAATGTCTCAAATAACATCCAAAATGCAGAAATACATGCTAAATAAAAAAGGAAAAAGGAAATAAAATAGAGAGAAATATGTTGTATATCTGTGTTTGTGTGTGTGTGTCTATCTGCATGATCATCACTAGTGATGCCTCTTCCTCGGCTGATAGCTAGGAGTAGTCTCGAAGCTGCCAGCACCACCATCATCACCATTATCATCATCGTCATCATCATCTTCATCATCATCATTATCAATGGGTGGGAAAACCCTCTAGGATCGTAGATCTGCCTAGAACACTTGGTCACCTCTAGCTTGAGGTTCCCAGCAAGCCAAACAAGCTCCTTTTACTCTTGTACAGTGGGATGAATTTGAAAAGAAGACAGTGTTAGAACAAGGTTTGAGAGATAAAAGAAAAGAAAAGACAAGACAAGGATGAAAGAGAACTCACTACTCGTGAACCCTCAGGAAAAGGGTAGCCTATGACGTTTGTATTACGTCCCACTGCACGCTCTCAAGCAAAGCTGATAGGATGATATGCATAGACTGACTAGGGTAGATGAAGGGGGTCAACAGGACCTTTAGTAGCAGGACCAGCTCGATATAAGCATCATATTTGAGTATTTTTGGGCCTCGATCCCTCCTGCCACACTACAGCCCGTGAGTTTGAGGTAAGAGAGTTGGAACTAGCCTAAATGGGGCTACACTTTATGCCAGCTTGTGCACAAGTTTAGCCATCCCAATATAGATGTGGTATGGTGTAAGCATCATGGGCTAGACGTATGGCATGGCCGTGGTAGGAACAACTGTTATAGATGTTATGGCATAAATATAGTACGACAGAATAACTACAATAAATAGAATACTAAATGAAATGAATAATGATAACACCGTGAAGGAAGGTAGCCAATAAAGTTACTGCAGAATAATACAACAAATAGAAATAATGCTATGGCAAATAACTTAATAACTGAGCAGTAAACTAATCACCCAAGAAGCATGAACAGTAAAAGGAAAACTTGTCAGCTAGAAGGTAGGCTTAGCTTTTTAGTATAAGCGGACCCAAGAAGAGAGCCAATCTCCAACGTGAGTAATCTCAAGGAAGGCTTCTACCGTAGAAGTTACACTCTTTGAAAAAATGGACCTATATAGTTTAAGCCCTGATTCTCAATCCCTCAGGGAGTGGGTCTATCAAAAGGTAGAGAAAAAGTGGTCTATTGATGCAGGCCTCTATTTCTACCACTTATATCTCTTTGGTTTTTCTGTGTGTTCTTTCTTTTTCTTTTTCTTTTCTCTATTCTTTCTTTTCTTTCTTTCTACCACTCCTTCCTTTCGTTCCTCCCCCCTTTTCACTGTTCACAGCTACCCCTTTTTATACCATTTGCCATGGTGAGATTTACCATTTTTACCCCTCAACTATTCTTTCTTTTTTTCTCTATTCTTTCTTTCTACCTCTCCTTCCTTTCGTTCCTCCCCCCTTTTCACTGTTCACAGCTACCCCTTTTTATACCATCTGCCATGGTGGGATTTACCATTTTTACCCCTCAACTACTTTTGACTCCTTATGAGTGTCCTAGGACTGTCCATTGGCCTGCTAGTTGCCCAGCCACTATCTCTGCTCAGAGTGTGTTGATTGCACCACTCTCTATTCTCTGACAAAATTGCTTGTCTTGTTTCTTAACTCTCTCCATTTTCACTTCACTCATTCGGATAAGGATTTAGCTTTCTCATCACCTACCTCTATGGCATGCATCAAGTGGTCTTTTCCCATACTTACCTGTTTTGGGTGAGATGCCATCCCAGTAGGACATCTCTCCCAAAGAAGCTTGAGCGGGAACTCCAGAATAGACCCTTTTTTCTCTCCACCACCAAAGCACACCCTCTGAAAGCCTTGACCCGTGCCTTGAATTTGTTTCATGCTCCACTCCGTCTGAATTTGTTTCTTTCTAGCCTTTACACCATTTTTGCTGCCTCTGCATTTGTTTGGTTCTGTTGTACATACTAGCTGATGTTTATCTCTTGTGGCGTGAGGGATGTGTGGGCTTTTAGGCTCATATTTTCTGCCTTTTACCCCTTTTTGGATTGGGTATTACATGGGCAAAAGCCTTCATCTTCCTGCTGAGCTAGTGCCTTTCCCTATTTATGACCGTGGGCCTTTTGGCCACTAATCCTGACATACCACTTCATTGTGTTTGCTATAGATTTACCTCTCTTTTTATTTCTTATTACCCCATGGGCTTGCGGACTGATGCTCCTACCGTGCCAGTCCATTTTTTCATCAATTTTTTGCTTAAGGCTTCCTTGGCCCACTTTCCACATCTTTACCTTTTTTAGGCTTTGTTGGCCAACAATCCTGTTGTGCCAGCCCATTTCACTATTTTATTCCTCGGGCTTCCTTGGTCTATTTACTTCTTCTTTATCTCTTTTACTTCTATGGGTTTTTTGATAGATTATTTAGGCTTCCTCGACCCAATTACTACATCTTTACTGCTTATTACTTTTCGGGCTTATTTGCCTTTAAGCCAACCCATTGAGTTTACTAATTCATTTCTCGAGCTTCCCCAACCCATTTACTTCCTTTTTACCTCTTATTATTCCCATGGGCTTACTACTTCATTTCTTGGGCTTCCTTGGTCCATTTACTTCTTCTTTACCTTTTTTTTTATTCTTGAGGGCTTGCTGACCATCAATCCTGCCATTCTAGCCCACTAGGCTTGTTTCCTTATTTCTTTACCATTTTCTCCTTCTTACCTTCTCTATTGTTGGGCTTCATATGCTATTGGGCCCTTTGTCAAAAATGGGCTTCAACAAGTATCGCCATGTGCAGAAGTATAAGAAAGAAGAATGAAGGGAAATGGAGAGGAAATGATACATACCTTGTGAATAAGGAAGGACATGAGACGAGTCTCACTAAACTCATTATACCCCATCTCATTTGTGAGACACTTGCCGTAGGGAATGCCAGCTCTCCACAGATGGTACTTAGCATCCATCATGGAAAGTGAGGCGAGCATGAACTGTGGAGGATCCTGCAGAACCCACGATGCGTCCTCACCCACTAACTAGTAGCATAGTAAAGAACCCTTAGACAACACCCTCGAAAGGCTGGGTGATCTCGAAAATGATGATGGCGGCAACCTCTAAGTTCGGGTCTGCAATAGCAAGAGCACCCGCTTATGGATTCCAAATGACCTGTGATAGTACATAGGGTTAAATGAAGAATCCTAAGACTATGTAAGAGAAAGTAATAGGGAAAAATGAATGTTTAACTCACCTCCTCAAAAGAAAGTCTGTCAAAGTGAGTCCTAACTAAGGAGAAGCTCTTTAGATCCACCTCTGCCCCACGAATGATAAGACTATACTTCATGGCCCAACGCTGAAAAGAGAAAACACAATTTACAAGATGACTGTTTGCAAGACGATAGTTTACAAGATGATAGTGTGTAAGATGACAGTGTGCAAAATGACAGTTTGCAAGATGATAGTTTGCAAGATGATAGTGTGCAAGAAGAATGGGTACAGTTTGCAAGGTATGGATATGAATGCACTTTACAAGATGACAGTTTGCATGGTACATATATGGATACAGTTTGCAAAAGTGTGAAGCACAATTTTCATGCCTAGATGGCATGAATAAGCTTAATTACAAGAATGGGAAACACATACATTGTAAAATGCTAGAAAGGATGAGAGAACTAACCTTAAAGAGCTTCCAAGGCCCCACAAGCTGACGCAGAGTCCTTCTGCTGAATGTGTCCAAAGAATACAGGTAAGCAAGACATGCTTAGCCCCAGTTGGCCTCCCAAGCCTCCTCGAAATCACGGAAGAGGGATAGCCACCTCAGGGACACTATTTGCCCCCCCATTGGCGAAGTGATATGCCCCTAGAATATACAACAAGAAGGCCCTAGCCATCTGGACATAGTCATCGTGAATCACCTGCGGGAGAGGCCTGTAATCCCTCTCAATGTCATAATAACAGATTGTATTCGTCAAGTACCTCCTCCCGAGCAATTCTATGCCCAGCTACACACTCAATGTACCCTCAGGTTGATGAGCGTCCCATCATACCTAAGGTCGGTCATCTAGTGAAAGTCATGAGGAGTCACTGTCATCTCCTAATTAGCAATATGGAGGGTGTGGGTAGTATCGCACCACCTCTCAGCCAAGGACTGCACCAAAATGGCATTGGCAGTGGTCTCTGGCAGCAAACGGATGATAGGCTTAAAGCCCGTAGCACATATGTGGCCCCTTATCTTATCGGTCAAGACCCTATACCATGCATCAACATGGTTGGTGCTGCCCTTACTCGAGAAGGCGGGCAAGTTTTGCAAAAAAATGAAAATTGAGCATTAAAATTGCAGTTAGATGAGAAATTAAGTGAAAAAGGAGTTAAAACAGTCAAAATAGGGTTTCCAAGTGCTAGCGTGCGCATGCAGGCCCGCATCTGCGTACGTAGGGACGACACGCGCATACACAAGATGGATCACATGTCCATGTAAACTAAAGAACACGGATTCATACACATGAAGGGAGCTTGCTTATGCATAAGTCATGTATGCGTATGCATGGATACAAGCTACGTACGCAAGCCAATACTTACATATGCATGAACACAAACAAAGAAGTGTTCTTCGACATTTTCAGCAAAATTTTGATCAAAACTCATCCTAAATATGTTCCTACCACTCCTAAAGTGTCAGGTTTTCTTCTAAACCCAAACCACAGCAAAACCCAAACATTTACATGTCCAAAAATAAAATAAAATGGAAGATCAAAACAAAACTTGGAAATGAGAAAAGTTTGAAAAACTTACCAATCTGGTCCTTGCACTCTCCAAAAGATGATCATGTGGCTTGTGGGTCAATGAAGGGGACTCATTCAGCCTCATAGGCCCATTCCAATGGATGAGGTTGAACACATTGCCGGAAATCACATAGGAGCTTTTGTTGGACTTGGGTGCCATGGGGATGAGAGAGTTTGAGAGAGAAAGAGAGTTTTGGATGAGAGAATTTTAGAGGAAAATATCAAATTGTGAGGAAGTGAGAGAGAGGTAGAGAGTATTTATAGAGAGAAAAGATGGAAGTTGGAGAGTTAGAGAGAATGTGAAGAGATGAGGAAGATGAAGAGAAATAAGAAGAAAAAGAAAAGAAACGGTTGGTAACCATTGGATTTTTTTTTTTTTTTTTTGAAGAGGTAGGAAGGTCTGATGGCTAAACCACGCGTAGTTTAGGCAACTCCACTAAAATACGTGTATTTAGTAATAAAAAAAAATCAAATATCCCCAGTGGGTTCCCAGAAGGTAGGAAATGCAAAAGACAATTCAAGAATACATCTAAAAATGATAGAAATACCCTCAATCGGATAAAGGACACAAAGACTCTCAAAACACTCTCCAGTGGATTAAAGGCATCAAGAACATTCCTTGGCGGAAACGAAATGCCTAAAGAAACTCCCCCGTGAGTTAAGATCATCAACCAAATCCCTAGTAAAGTACAGTATCATGGAAGAACTCCCTTTTCCTAGTCTAAGGCACAAGGGCAAACCCCCTTGAGAGTTGTGAAAAAAAATTTCCCATGGAGTTGATAAAACCCTCTCATGAGTGGAATCAACACAAGTTCTCCAGTGAGTCATGAAAGGGAAGAAGAAAAATTTTCCCCAATGGAGTACACATCATTAAAGACTTCCTCGTACGTTGAAAGCATCGCTAAAACTCCCCAGCAAGTTATATTTCCCCAGTGGACTACACACCATCAAAAACTTCCTTGTAGGTCGAATTACCAAGAAGGCTTCCTCGTAGGTCACCAATACACTCCTTAACAAATCATTCTCCCCAATGGATCTTTCACCGAGGACTTCCTCGTAAGTCAGAACACCAAGGACACTTGTGCACATATCCTCTGGGAATTGAATATGCAGGCATAGATCCCATACAAGTCAGAAGAGAAAGTACAGAACTTCTGCACATATCCTCCAGGAATTGAGTATGCAAGCACAGACCCTATGCAAGCCAGAATTTGTACACATATCCTGAAGGAGTTGAATATGCAGGCACAATAGAAAAGGTAGAGATAGAGATAGAGACCAAAGTTACCCTGAGGCAAAAGTCTCACAAGAAAAGGTAGAGATAGAGATGAAAGACAAGAGGCGAAAGCCACCTGGAGTAGTTTGAGGCAAGAGCCCCAAATGGACACCACAAAGATGTATGCTTTTAAGCGCGTAAGAGCACCTTGTTTGTTTGGTCAATAGTTGTGGTCATTGGCCATGTTTATTTTTTTGTTTTTAAGTGACTTTGGGATAGTGTGTCACTCGCCTTTTGCTTACAATTAGCAAAACAAGTTCTGGGATAGTGAACCTATTGTTGCTTGTTTCCCAAGTAACAAAAGTGGGAGTTCGGACATACGAATCCCATACAACTTTGTGGAGTTTCACCCCGCCCCATGTATGCATGTTGTGTGCCGTTTGAGTGGGTTGGGCCTAAACCGTACGTCAAAGTAAAATGTTTTGTCTCTTATTCTTTTGATTCCATTAGCTGATTACGAATCAAAAGAGGGGCATCTGTAGACATCACATTTTGTACCCCTTATGACTCGGGCCCCCATTCCCCAATGATGTTAAAATTCTAAGGCCCAAGGTTGGTTTAGGGCCCGATCAAATTAAAATTGACCTAAGGAAGGTTTTTATGGAAAATATAACTCTTTTATGCACTGAATAAAACTATTTTTTAAAAATAAAGGCCACGAAAACCCTAGGGCATGCGTACGTAGACACACGTATGCATATGCATACCCCAGACCTGCGAACACAAACTTCATACATGTGTACGCATACACGGGCATGCATATGCATGCTAGGCCTCCAGAAACTATGAAAGACAAGTTTTCTGTATTAAAGCTGAGGTTTGGAATGAATCCCACATTGTCTGGGAGCCATTCCAAACCCCCATTTTCTCAATATAAAAAGTCATACATGGTACCTTTTCAAAACACATTGAAAATCCTAAGAGAAAACCTAAGATTCACTAGAGATAGTGAATCAAAGAGAGAGTTTTTCATAAAACATTCTCAAGTCAATATTTCTTTGATTAGTGCCTTTTCCTGGATTTGAGCTTTGAGTTTTGAAGTTTAATAATCATTTTTGTTTGGTTGTGAATATATTGACTGAGGGGAATGATCAAAATCAAGCTTAAAAAGTTTTGTGTTTGAGGTAATGAGTTCTAACCCTTTCTTTTTTTCTTTTTCTTTTTTTTTCTTTTTTTAATTTTGCTTTTTATTTGTTTTTCTTGTTTTATTTATGTTTTAACATGCTTAGGTAGCCTAGGGTTTAGTAGCTTTCTGTTTTAAAGCATGTTAGGTTGTTAGATTTATGGTTTTAAGTTTTGCTCTATTTCTTGCTTTGCTGTGTTTCTAGACTAGGATTTTGAGGTGTGTACAGTACACCAGTCAAGGCATGTGAGAATGTTGACATGGCTAGATCTGGACCCTACACATGGAATGGCTATGAGCAAAGGAGAGGAATCGTTGGCTGGGAGAAAGGATCTTTGTTCTGTACCAACAGCGTGACCATCTTGGGGAAGAGTGAGATTTGCACCTGACATGGACACCCAGCACTCACAAAAGGGAGATAGTGACCTCCTGTGGTTATGGCTATGAAATCTCTCCCTTTTATTGGTTGTTCTTGTGCTAGACAACTGTTTAGGACATGTGCATCACTCTTAATACCCGTGATGTCCCTTTCCTTGTCCAAGGATTGCTCCCCACGTAGTGACAGGGTCACTTTTCATGCCTCTACCCTGACCTTGGCGTGCTTTCTCTCCTCCAGCCACTGCATAGTACAACAGCTGTATTGGGGTTCAAATGGGGGAATCACGGTTTGACACTTGTCTTTTGTACCTAGCAACATTCCTTGGACTATAAGAGGAACATGTTGCTAGACCATTAGGGCAAAAACTAGGAGAGAACATTAGAGAAAAGAGTAGAAAGTTTATAAGGAAGTGAGATAGATAAAAGGCTTGTCTTTTAAGAAAAATATCGTCGTTGTACAAGGAAAACTTCCATTTTTCACATAATAGAGAGCTTGAAGGAGTAAGGGAAATTCACCCTTGCTCACCCGTGGTTTTTCACCCCTTCTTAAGGGTTTTCCATACATTCCTTGTTTTCTTTACTTTCCTTGCAATGCTTTCTTTTTCTCTCGACTATATGATGTTAAAGCTTTCATTTTTGTCACTTACAAGCTTTTTTTTTATCAAAATGTACTGTTAGATAGCTCATTCGTTTTTCATATTAGTTCAAAAATCTAAGTTGTACATACATTTTTGGCGACTCCATTAGGGAGAATCTCTGGTTATTCTTCCTCTTAGTTGTATACCATCTATTCTTTTGCATTCTTATTTTTAGTTATCTTTCTCCTTGGTCATTTGATGCCTCCAAGAAAGAAAACCGTAGGTGCTTAGGCTAGTTTAGAAGAGAACCAGCAAGCAAAAGTAAGTGTAGACCATGTCTCTATGCACACTGAAGGCTCAGAATCATTTGAAGAGGTCAAACAACCTGGTAACAAAGACCTCGCGGTTGGCATTGAGAACCTTCAGCGTTCTCAGGCCTCTATGTAGGAGGAGCTCTACTCCTTACGCCTGAGGACAGTTACCCCTCAGACCCTACAAGGTGGCCAAAGACCTCAGGGAGAGACTGAAAGGTTGAATCTTGATCCTCTTCTCAACCAAAGGTTATCCTCACTGACCGAGGGACCTTAGGCATCTCCCTACCTAATTAGGGAAGACATTGCAACCATTCTGCTCGAGGATAGAAAGGCAGAGAGCTTTGCTTACATCGATACAAGATCTCCTAATCTCGAAGAGATTGCTAGGAAACCTCATCCTACCAACTACACACCTCCCATTTTCCCCAAGTATGACGGCGCGGTTCGGAATGCCAGAGAGCATTTGGATGCCTTTACATTTCATTCACATGACCACGAGTTGAGGCTTAGGGAGTTCTCCAAATCTTTGGAAGGTCGTGCCTTCATCTAATACCCTAGCCTTTCGCTGGGGTCGGTTTTGAGTTGGAATGACATGGCTACCCAGTTCATGAAGAAGTTTTTCGCTTTGGATGAGAAACTTACTTTATCAGATTTGCTGCAGGAAAGGCAGAGGGTATATGAGGGGTTACTAGACTACATCCGTAGGTTTAGAGACCTCTCTTTGATGTGCTATGATCCTGTGTAGGAAGAAAGATTGGTGGACATCTGCATTGCTGGCATGCTGTATGAGTATCGTCCCTATGTAGAGAACTTACAGATCTCAAGTTTTACAAGGCTGGTAGAAGCATCTAGGAGAATAAGCATGTCAGTGAAGAAGCCCTCTAGGGAGTTCTCCAAATCTTTGGAAAGTCGTGCCTTCATCTGGTACACCAGCCTTTCGCTAGGGTCGATTTTAAGCTGGAATGACATAGCTTCCCAGTTCATGAAGAAGTTTTTCTCTTTGGGTGAGAAACTTACTTTATTAGATCTACTGCAGGAAAGGTAGAGGGTATATGAGAGGTTACTAGACTACATCCTTAGGTTTAGAGACCTTTCTTTGATGTGCTATGATCCTGTGTGATAGGCCACAATTTGAATGACCCCTTGTGATTAAACCAACTAATTAATTAGCCAAGTTGTTAATTAATCAATTAATCATGCAAACGCGTGGAAGCACAAACAAATCACCAATAAACTAATTAAGCAGCGAAAAATAAATAACATGGTGATTTGTTTACGAATGGGGAAAACCCTTGCGGCAAAAACCCCACCGGGTGATTTTCAGGTCACCACTCCCGAAACTCCACTATTATCAAATCAAGCGGTTACAAGTAAGGGAATCCCAAATACCTTACAAACCTACAGTTGAACCCTTACCCTAATACCCAATTGGACTTGATCTGTAGTGACAATTTTCACCTTTGATGCACGGCTCCCAAGTACGTGACTAACCAATGCGCGAATCCCAGTATGCGACTTCAAACACCAACTAAGAAGGAGAGGTTGGCTGCAAAGTTCTTCAGTTCATGATACACTATGAAGATCAGGAAGATGCTTGGTTACAAAACCCTTTGGTGCAAATACACAGCAACTTCTTCAGAGAAGATGAACTAGGTCAAGAACTTCATCTTTTGATCACAATTTGCTTGAACAAAGATTACTCAATGCTTTTGCAACTTGTGTTCTATTTGACGGCTCTTAAAACAATCCTTTTATATGTTTAGGGTTAGAAGAAAAGAAGGCCCAAAAGCATATTCACTGATCCCAAGGAAATCAGATCAGAAAATCTGATTTTGTAATTCTCGACAGATAGCAGGTGTCCAGGTAGCTATCGAGCAGGTGTCGAGCTTTAATGAAATTGCACTTTAGCTTGTTTTTTCTTGGACAGACTTGATGACTTCAACACTTGATCTTGAAACCTTGTTTCTTGAAGTACTAAAAATACCTAGAACTACCCAATTACAAGTAGAGTGCGTTTTGTCAAAGGATTTGCCAATTTACATAAATAAGTGACATATGTTCTTAACAAGTGAAAACACATATGTCCTAACAATCTCACCCTTTGGCAATCCGTGACAAAACCACAACAAACAAATGAACATATGAGAGAAGTCATAAATCACTCAACTCATATTCACTTGTTGAATACAATAAAATCTACCCTAACACAAACTCTTGAAAAACTTTGCAAGAAGAGAGTTTATGGCAAGTAGACTTTGACAACCTGTATTTCTGAAACACTTTAAACAAAACTCATCAAGGCATCTTGTATGAAACAGAAATAAATAGATTGCATACAAGTATAAGAATCATGTATATAAAGATAGAAAAGAAACAACACAAGTAGAGAGAGGTGAAAGAAACATACATCCACATATAATGAATATGAGTACAATGTATGTAAAACTGGTCACAAGACCTCATATACAAGATCAATGTATCTATAAAGAATAGAAAAGAAAAGATACATCAAAACCTCACTACATCCCTCAAAATATCAACACTCCCCCTATCAAAAATGTCCTATACTAACTCTCCCCCTAAGATGACTACTCTCATAACCCAAAACTACTTCCCCTTTTTGTCACGAGTGACAAAGGGTAGAGTGTCATGTAGACATCTCATCAGTAGAGCTAGCATCTCCATCATCATCATCCGAAGCATCATCGTCATCACCATCCGAAGCATCATTGTCATCACCATCATCATCATCATCTTCAGAGTCTGAAGTTGTTGGAGAAGGTGGTGAAGGAGTAGCCTCTAGAGCAAAACCACCCATGGTCACCTACCGTCGTGCAATATGACCAACACGAACATTCACCAGATACAACTCAGAGGTGAGTGTATCGAGGCGAGTATCCATGCCCTGCAGCTGCGCCATAATGTCTCCAAGAGATACATCGCCAGTAGAGGAAGAAGGAGCAGATGTAGATGGAGTAGATCTAGATGGAGCTGAATGGGAGGGAGGAGTGGAATCCGTCTGTCACGACCTAAACTGAGCCTCACTACGTTTTACGGTAGCGGCATCTATGGCACAGATGTGTGTGAAGTGGTTGGACACAGGAAAAGGGATAGAAAAATGGCGTAAGATCCTCGTGATAGCGGAAGGAAAGATGAGCTTATCACGGGACACCGAATCTAGATGGACATCTATGATACAAAGGATGAAATGAGAAGGAAAATCTATAGTAAGATGCTCTAGAAGAGATAACAAGAATCGAGCACGAGGCTTTGTGATGGAGTTGTAGTGAGATAGTGGATGGAGTACAAAAGTCATCACCATGTTTAGAAATCTAGGACCTTTAGCAAAAGGCCTACATGATGTGTACTGATGCCTAATCAGCGAGCTGCTCACAAAAAACAGAGATAAGCTCATCTTTGGACACAGTCCTCAGACGCTCACAAGAAGGATAGTCAAGAAAATCTATCCTAGGAACCCTAAGTACATCCGCAACTAGCTGTGGTGTAACAGGGATGCGCGTACCTCGAACGCGAGTGAAAAAGAGAGGTACTGAACGATCTATCCCATGCATGTTGGAGTAAAACTCCTGAATCAGCACGAGAAGAGAGGTGACCGGGACATCACACAGTGACTCCCATCCCCTACTGTGAATGACAGAGGGAAGGTCAGTGTCGGCGAAGTCCGCCAAAATGACTTGGCGTTCCGAATGAACACCTCGTCTAGAAAAGTTCTCAGAAAATGCCTTGTGGGCATCTCCATCACAGAACCAAAGATTAAGAGGAGCAAAATCAGAAGAAGAGGAAGCTCCAGAATGTAGAGGGTTCCGAGCCGGAGTGGATTTACGTTTGGGTGCCATAGACACTACTAACGTAAGAGAATGAGAAAGAGATAGAGAGGTCGACAATCAGAAAAGTCCCAAAACAGTTCATATATATCAGATATATTGAACAACAAGTACGTATGCATGGGAATACATGAACATGTGACATGCAAAGGAAAAACATCATGGGCTCAGCTCAGCCCAATCCTAGCAGCACACAAACATAGAACACAGATCTAAATGCATGTAAATACCAGCCTAATGCACATGAAATGCAATGTATGACATTTTGAAAACATTTAAGTGAAAACCCAACCCAAAATTTCAAGAAAAACTCATTAATTTTGAAAAACCCCAAAAACTTTCAAAAACCCCAAAACCTAGGTTTCAAAACATGAAATGCATGAAAAAGGAAGGCAAATGTGATCTTACCAAGTGATTCAAACCAAGGGAAGACCGAAAATCAAGAGGGTTAGAAGATTTGAGTGAGAAGAGGGTGTTTGGGAGAGGAATTGCCTCGGACAGATCGAGAGAGATCGAGTGAAATGAGAGGAAAAATCGTGACTACTCTTATATAGACACCTCAGTAAATCTCGACAGCTGAGGTGTCGAGAGGTATCGAGGAAGTTGTCTAAGAGGTATCGAGAAAAAGGCCATCGAAAGTTGAAGGTATCAAGAGGTATCGAGGTATAAGAACCAGTCACGATTTTTCCTCTCATTTCACTCGATCTTTCTTGATCTGTCCGAGGCGGTTCCTCTCCCAAACACCCTCTTCTCACTCAAATCTTCTAACCCTCTTGATTTTCGGTCCACGCCTCCTTAGCAGTTTCAATTGAGGATATCTTCTTGAACTCCTCATTGGTGACCGCACTGAACAACGCATTCAATGCCCTACTGTTGAAGTTTGCCACCTTGATCTTGGCTTCATCCCAATCAGCCGGCGCTTCTTTTGGCTTAGTCCAGCCAATCTCAACAGCTTGCCACACCTTTTCATCTAAGGACTGCAAAAAAGCTCTTATACGCACTTTCCAGTATGCATAGTTAGTCCCATCAAATAAAGGAGGTATAATTAACGACTGTCCTCTATCCATGACAAACAGGGGTCAATGGATCAAACAGAGCAAAGATTAAACCCTAATCAGAGTGTGCCTGCTCTGATACCACTTGATAGGCCACAATCTGAATGACCCTTTGTGACTAAACCAATTAATTAATTAGCCAAGTTGTTAATTAATCAATTAATCATGCAAACGCGTGGAAGCACAAACAAATCACCAATAAACTAATTAAGCAGTGGAAAATAAATAACACGGTGATTTGTTTACGAATGGGGAAAACCCTTGCGGCAAAAATCCCACCGAGTGATTTTCAGGTCACCACTCCCAAAACTCCACTATTATCAAATCAAGCAGTTACAAGTAAAGGAATCCCAAGTACCTTACCAACCTACAGTTGAACCCTTACCCCAATACCCAATTGGACTTGATCTGTAGTGACAATTTCCACCTTTGATGCACAGCTCCCAAGTACGTGATTAACCAATGTGCGTATCCCAGTACACGACTTTAAACACCAACTAAGAAGGAGAGGTTGGCTGCAAAGTTCTTCAGTTCATGATACACTATGAAGATCAGGAAGATGCTTGGTTACAAAACCCTTTGGTGCAAATACACAGCAACTTCTTCAGAGAAGATGAACTAGGTCAAGAACTTCGTCTTTTGATCACAATTTGCTTGAACAAAGATTGCTCAATGCTTTTGCAACTTGTGTTCTATTTGACGGCTCTTAAAACAATCCTTTTATATGTTTAGGGTTAGAAGAAAAGAAGGCCCAAAAGCATATTCACTGATCCCAAGGAAATCAGATCAGAAAATCTGATTTTGTAATTCTCGATAGATAGCAGGTGTCGAGGTAGCTATCGAGCAGGTGTCGAGCTTTAATGAAATTGCACTTCAGCTTGTTTTTTCTTGGACAGACTTGATGACTTCAACACTTGATCTTGAAACCTTGTTTCTTGAAGTATTAAAAACACCTAGAACTACCCAATTACAAGTAGAATGCATTTTGTCAAAGGATTTGCCAATTTACATAAATAAGTGACATGTGTTCTTAACAAGTGAAAACACATATGTCCTAACACTGTGTAGGAAAAAAGATTTATGGACATCTGCATTGCTAGCATGCTGTATGAGTATCGTCCCTACTTAGAGAACTTACAGATCTCAAGTTTTACAAGGCTGGTAGAAGCATCTAGGAGAATGAGCATGTCAGTGAAAAAGCCCTCCAAAGGTTCGACTTCATAAACCACAAATACCCCTTGACAGCCTTGGAAGCAGGAGAGCAAAATGGTGGAGGTAGCTGTGGTGGAAGGGCCAAAGAAGGCCGCCAAGGGCAGAAAGAGAGAGAGAAGTGGTATTCCTCCTCCCTTTTCTATCTCGGCGGAAGAGTTATACAGTATCCTTGAAGCTTGGGTGAAGGATGGCGTGGTAGTCCTACTTGAGTGCAAACGTGAACCAACAGAAGAGAAAAAGCGAGGTGCGCTTTACTATTAATACCACTGAAGGATTGATCACCACACTATGGACTACTATGCTCTGGGAAACGTATTCCATGAGAAGGTGGCTAAGGGTGATTTGGTCATCAAAAATGGAAAGCGTGGAGATCAAAGATGGAAAGCGTGGAGATTAAAGAATGTACAGACCCGAAGTGGCAAAGACTTTCTTCATAGGATATGAGGACCCTATAGAAGAAGAGGCTGAGAATATAGCCAGCAGTAGTGCTGCACCTGCGCCAATGCAAGATGAAGAGATGACGTTGCGAATCCAATAAGATGATAAAGTGCCTGCCTTTCTCGAAGGGATGGGCCTTAGGCCATTAGCTAGAAGAGAGGTAGCTCAGGCCCTAACTCGAGTGATGGAAAGGAGCCAAGGAGTAGCTGCCTCTAAGGGAAATGTGTTATAGGTGGCATATCAAGAGACCAGGGAATCAGTGACCTTCTTTCGCAGAGGTTTAGCCAATAGGGTCATGGATGGCGAGAGGTCCTTCTATGTTACTGCTTTCTTGGGAGCTTCTTAGATTAAGAGGGCCTTAGTAGATACTGGTGCCTCCACCAAGATTCTACCCCTCCCGATATTGGATTTTTTGGGCATTCTACGAGAAAGAATCATTCGAGAGCCACTCTAAGTGGCAAGGATAGGATCAGTAGCATACATTAGGACATGTATCCTCAGACTTGAGGGTAGGACCTATTAGAGCATGCACTCTCATGCATGTGATGGATGGTGACACTTCGTACCATATTATTTTGGGCCACCCTTGGCTTAACGCACACAAAGCAGTAGCTTCCACATATCACTAATGTGTGAAGGCTGTTTAGAGAGGAATGCCAGTGGCCATTGAGGCCACTATGATGACTTTTAATTGGGCAAAACTCCATAATGTAAAGGCAGCCTTGTACCAAAAGTTCAAACCTGAAGGAGAGAACAGGTTCCTTCCTTTCAATGCCACTATTTTAGAACAGGAGGAAGATGACGATGTAGAAGTCATAGAATCTGAGAGACCTCCTAAGATCTAGATGGCAATATGGTCTATGAGTTCTTACGGTTAAAGGAAAAGGGTCGGGAGAATGGCGGGCCTAACCCCTTTTGCCTTGCTTAACAGCCAAGAGGGGAATGCATTGTTGGAGAACCTATCAAGGAAGCCCCTGAATGTATGAAAAGATTTATCCTTGGGTTAGCTGATATCTTGGAACCTTTGTTCAATCAAACCAAGAAGGGAGTAGCCTTTGTGTGATGTGATCAATGTGAGAAGGCATTTAAGAAGATACAAGCAATTCTATCAGATCCTCATACCATGGTGGCTCCATTGCTTGGTAAGCCTCTCTTGCTGTACATAGCAAATATAGAGCAATCACTGGGGACTTTATTAACTTAGAAATAGGGAGGTATGGAGAGGCTAGTATACTACATTAACAGGTTTATGAAGGGACCAGAATTGAGATACTCAACGGCTGAAAAGGTATGTCTTTCCGTAGCTTTTGTTGTGTCAAAGTTTAATCATTACTTTCTAGGGCATCGTGTATAGTTAGTGACCAAGAGCAATCCTGTGAAGTACCTCCTAACCTGCCCTCAGTTGTCAAGGAGAATGGCTTAGTGGACAATTCTAATAGCATGCCATGATATCGAGTGCATAAGGCTATCTACCATTAAAGGGCAAGCAGTGGTCGACTTGCTAGCCAACATCCTAGGGACCAATGATTTCTCACTTCCCTAACAGGAAGTTTTGGTGACAGAGGAGCAAGAATGGTATATGCACTTCAATGGCTTGTCTACATCCTAGGAGGGATAGGCGTAGTGTTGAAGTCACCAAGGGAGGCACACACATTTGCCTATAAGCTACGTTTCCCCCCTTCAAATAACGAATCAGAATATAAAGCCCTAGTAGTGGGATTGAAAGCTGCCAAGAGACTTGGCATAAGGAAATTAAATGTGTTTGGGGATTTCAAGTTAGTCATTAAGTAGGTAAGGGGAATCTATGGAGTGAAGAGTCCTAGCTTGGCTATTTACAGGGCCACACCACCAATCTTATGAAACACTTCACATCCATAGACTGCAAAGTGATTAACCAGAATAAGAACAAGTTGGTTGATTCACTGGCCACCCTAGCCACCAAGTCTGTGTTGAAGAAAGAGAAGATGACCCTCAGGGTGGAGAAACAACCTGGCCTGATCAAAGGTGGATTGTGCCCTCCAGAAGATTGGTGAGAACCCTTGTTGAAGGCAATGGTCCAAGGAAGGGATATTAGATCAAATCTGCCATCAAACATGAAGGACTTCCTCAAGATTAATAGGAATTTGTTTTTCAGAGGAGTAGAAGGGTTGCCAATGAGGTGTGTCTCAAGATAAGAAGAGTTGACATGACTGTATAGGTTGCACCACAAGATATGTGGGGTAAACCTTGATGTCGGCCTATGTAGAAAAATGCAGAGTCTGGGGGTTTTTTGGCCAGAGATGGCTAGTGTTTTGCAATACTTGTTCTATTATTCCCCCAGACAAATTAGAAGTGCTGAACAGTGAAATACAAGAAGAAGATTGGTAGGATCCATACGTAAAATATCTTTCACGAGGTGTACTACCTGCTAATCGGTTAAAAAGAGAGAAGCTGTTGGGATTAGTGCCCTAAAATCCTATTGTATGCCATGTATGACATTATGTTCTATGCAATAAACTTGTTTTATTATTATCTAAAATAATGGTAGCATGAATATTTGGACACTATCATATAGTTCATGAGATGCATATAGTATGTGATTTATGTGATTTAGTCATAGAAGATATAAATCACAAGTTCTTTGTAAACTCATAATTTTAGTTCATAGTCAGTGACGAAATTGGGCATTTCATCTACGAAAACTATAACATATCAACTAAGATGGTTTGTCTTGATCATTGACGTGGAGACTTCTAGTTGATATGTTGATATGTTTTAAGAGTTAAAATATATTGAATTGGACCGCTGTGAGATTTATTATTCTACTAACGATTGTCAAATGAATAATAAATCTCATGACTTCTATTTACATGAACTCTCAATCCTAAGAGAATAATGAACCTGATCATGAAGTGTAGGTTGCTTTGATATATCAGGAGTGAGGTCTAAAGTCACGATCAAAACCTCAGTATGTTCGGCAGCCACATTTAATGTTGAAGGAACATATATTCTCAAGATGGAACTCATAATCTTTTAACGAAGATATAAAATATTCCCTTGAGATAAGTTTAATGGGTTTGGTTATTCAGAATGTTGGGCCTAACTACTTTAGTAAGAAGTTACTAAAGTATATATTTATGAAATTAGATTTCATAAATATATGATGAATAACTTCAAGGATTAAACCGGGTACTCAAAGATTAAGATGTAGTAATCTTCAAAGTGGCAGTCAACATTCATGACTTTGTATTACTATGAATATTTTAATGAAGGGGTGAATGTATAATAAAGTTTTGGGATATAATTTATTAATAAGGTCTAAAGTGCAATTATATTTATATAGTGGTATTAAATATAATTAATGATAATTTTGGGCTTGTCAAGAGTTGACAGAAAAGCCCAAAACCCATTGGAGCTAGAGTCTTATATGTCCCTTTGGTCCTACTCCAAGCCACATATTAAAACCCAATTGGAATGGCCTTAAAGGCTAGCTCAATTAGATAATCAGTTATATATAAGGAGAGAAACATACAGAATTTAGCAATGTGTGGTAATGTATGAAATGGTATGTGTGTGAGTGTAAGCCACTCTCTTATTCTCCCTTGAATACATACGTGTAAACTGATTGAGATACCACACTTTTTGGACATAAGTGGAATTGGAGTGGAGATTAAAAGTGTTCCCAAGTACTTTTAGTCTTTGATTTTGAATTTCACTGCATCAAGGTACGCTATCTTGTTCTTAAATTCTGAAATTTACATAGTACATGTTATTAATTGCGAATGAAGTAGATCCGTTAATTTTCCACTGCGTGTGTTTTGTATGTGATACAAACTATGTTTTTTCAACAGAAGCTTCCAAGGGAAATGTTAGTGTGCATTTCCAACAAAGAAGTAGAGGGTATTCTCTCTAATTTGCACGAGGGAGAGCTAGCAGGACACCCCAGTGGCAGAAAGCTCTGGCAAATGACTTTGCACCAGGGATACTACTGGGCCACCATGCAAAGAGACGCCCAAGATTTTGCTAAGAAGTGTCAATAATGTTAAAGGTGAGGAGATGAAAAACATACCAGCCACCAAAGCCTTCACCGAACTATGGCACTATATCCTTTCCACAGTTAGTGGCTGGATTTCATAGGTCCTATAAATCCCCATTCTAAAGGATGTGCCTAGATATTGGTAGCCACTGAGCTATTTACAAAAATGGGTAAAAGCTGTGGCCATGAAGAAAGCAACAGGTAGCTTAGTGGCTAATTTTTTGAAGGAAAATAATATGTCATTTTGGGGTACCATGTAGATTCATTTCTGACAATGGTACACCATTCCTAAATAAGGATGTGCGTCATTTAACAGAATGGTACTCCATATCTCACACGACATCAACACCCTATTATCCCAAAGGAAATGGCCAAGCTGAGGCCTCTAACAAAAGATTGCTAAAGATATTGGGAAAAATGACTAAGGAGAATGGAAAAGGATGGAGAGAGGAACTTCCTACAACTTTGTGAGCTCACAGAACAACCAAATCACAAGCTATAGGAGCCTCACCCTTTTCCCTAGTCTATGACATAGAGGCCATTATCCTAATAGACTTAGTAAGGCCAGCAATGAAGCTAGAAGAGATAGCAGGGATACGCAGAAAAGACATTTTGGAGGTTGTAGATACCGCATTTTCTACCCCTTATGACTCGAGCCCCTATTCCCCATATGCAAAGACAAAAGAAACAAACCATCAAACAAGAAAAGAAACAAATAGAAGGAAAACATGCTAAAAGACAAGCTAGCAAAAGATGTCAAACGGGTGCAAACAAGCATGTTATCAAACAAAAGGGGGGTTTCCTAGGAGGACAAATGTAGGTTTCGATCGAGTGTCCATAGTTCCATTGGATTGGAGTATGGATGACACACAGACTCATGCATGAACATGTAAGCAAGCGTGCAAAGATGTAAAGAAGCAAAGAAAACCAAACGGGTGGCACAAAGCAAGCAAGGCAAGCATATCAACATTGCACGTAGTGGAGAAAAGTATGTATGAAGCACACCAACACTACAGAGGTGCATCTCACAGGTGGTTACATCCAAACAAATCCTAGGAGGGATGGATTTAACCACATAAGCAAGCCCATGGGGAGCACAAAGCATGGCAAAGCCTAGATCTAGAGAGGCTAACATGGAGATAAAGCATAGAAGCAAGCAAGCAAACATAGACATGCATGAAGGAAACGCTCCAAACCCTTTAATGTAGGCCTAGGTATGCGGATGTAGGCCTAGACCACAGGATCTAGATTTACACCCCACCAATACGGGCCAAAACACGAGAAAGAGAGATATCAAGGGACAAAAGGGCTATAGAAGCACATGGCATAGCAACCAACATAGATCTAAGCACACAAGCATGGCATGGAGCACATAAACACATAGATCTAAGCATAAACATGGCAAAGAACACATAGGCATGTAGATCTAAGCATAAACATGGCAAGGAGCCTAAAATCATGTGGATCTAAGTGCAAACATTAAATTTAGACATATCCTAGCCCATGAAGGCTAGGTCAACAACATCAAAGTGATAAATCATGGCATAAGCAAGGAAAAATGCTAGGAAAACCAAAAAGACATGCTAGGAAGCAAGAACATACTAAGGAAAGCAATAAAGCATATTATTGAACAAGAAAAAGCAAGAAAAAACTAAAAAAAGAAAAGGGTGTGGACTGTAGCTAAAAAGCTACACCCACACCCTTATACCTCAAATCCAAGGTATGCAACCAAGGATAGAAAGACTGGGTAAACTAATACTAACTTGTGATTGTAGAGAACAGATGAGAATCTAAGGTGTTTTATGGAGTTTGGATGTGTTTGAAGGTGTTTGGAAGAGAAATTAGAGAGAGGAAAGAAAGAATCTGCCTAGAAATTGCCCAAAATCTTCTTTTCTATTTTTGCAAAATGAGGGGTTTGGTGGTATTTATGGACCTTGGCATGCCACCCGAGGCTTGGTGCACCTTGTAGGTGCGCTAGGTTAACCCGATTGACGTCAGCAATTTTGTCTTTTTCCCATTTTTCGGTTCTGACTTCAATCACATATTTAAAGGCCTTCCCATACACAGATTAAGTTGAACTTGGTGTCCCTGGAAAGCTCTGGTTTCTAGTTTCTAAAACACTAAAGAGATTGAAAATTCGACCGTCAGATCAAAAGTTATGGCCTCGAAAAGCGTGTTAATGCACTTTGCATGGTTTTCTAGATATCTCAACTGTTTTAACTCTAATTTCGACCCATGAATATTCGTTGGAAAGGGAATTTGTTAATATTCATAATGGCATTGGTCCTAACATGTTTTGATGGTCGAATCAAAATTAGGGTTTCTAGTGCTCCTAGGAGTCAACCTCGGGTCAAACTTGGTCAAAGTTGACAAAAATCACTGAGTAGTTTGGGTTTGATGTAGAAACATGAAAAATTTTGTTTTGGGAGGATTTTGACATTATTTGACTCTTAGTCAACTCAAGGTTGACCAGGGCCATTTTGGTTAATTTGACCGAAAAAGGCACTTTATGTGCTCCGACGCCTGAACGGGTTGCGCCACGTCAATCTAAATGTTTTCGCGGCCCCTTGGAGAATAGTTATTATTTTTGAAATTTTCAGGGTCTGGCACGCAAATTAAGGTGAACAAAATACGGTATCTACGACATTGTATGGCCCTTTTGGCCTATCATCCCTTTTCTTACATTAATAATAAAAATAAAACATTAAAACTACAAAAAAAAAAAAAACAAAATACTTACAACCTAAGGCCAATAATATGGCCTACCTGTAAAAATAAAAACAAAAAAAGAACTGCAGGCTTAAAGGCGACAGTTTAAGGAGAACGAGGTTTGTAAGAATCCTCATCTACCTCAGAATCAGAATCTTCTTGAGGGTAGTTCATAGCCATGTCTTCCTCCTCTTCTTCCTCCTCCTCACCTTCATCATCTCCAGAGTCGGAGTTATTAGAAGAATCTGACTCTTTTGATTCAGAATCAGACCTGCTGGAGGCTAATGTGCTTGAGTTAAAGCCTGCTTGGAAAGCTTTGCGCCTTATCTTGTGCCTTGAAGCAGCCCCCATGAAGGCATTGTGGGCTTCGTCCTCAACATCCTTTTTGGCCTTCAACTGAAACTCTTTAGAGTCTTCCCCTCCTTGTTCTTCATTCCTTTCCCATGGTTGAACTTCTTAAGGAAGGAAGACTTGAGGGGGAAGGGGAAAGATTAGAAAAAGGAGGGGAGGAAGAAGGGGAATAGGTTTAGGACTAGATGTTGGTGCATTATTGATATTGGAAGAACTTGAGTCATTGCTCGAGGCGGTGGAGTCATTTGGTGGAGAGTTGGAACCTGCAGAAGAAAAGCTGGCCATTTTGTTGACAATGGAAAAAAAAAAATCTCTAAAAAAGAAGGTGTGCAGATACAAAAAGAATGAAGAATAAAGGGAGATCTTTTCCTTTTTAAATCACCAACCAGAGTAAGGTGAAAAGCCACGACATTTATGAAGAGTAATGTCTGTCTACCAAGCGCGGGAAATGAAGCGAGGCCAAAATGACTAGAAACACCTGCGGAAGCCACGTGTCCAGTTTCAAACATCACGGGGCATAATTGCTTAAGCATTGAAGTTTGATACAATGTGACTGTCAAAGACTTTAGCCACCAAGTGCCATTGACAGTCAGGGGGTTAATGTACAGTATACCAGCCAAGGCATGTAAGAATGCTGACATGGTCGAATCTGGACCCTAAATGTGGAATAGCTGTGAGCAAAGGAGTGGAAACGTTCGCTGGGGGAAAGGATCATTGGTCCGTGCCAATGGTGTGACCATCTTGGGGAAGAGTGAGATTTACAGCTAACATGGACACCCAACACTCACAAAAGGGAGATAATGACCCTCTATGGTCAAAGGTTATGAAATTCCTCCCTTTTATTGGTTATGCTTGTGCTGGAACACTGTTAAGGACACGTGCATCACTCTTAATGTCCCTGATGCCCCTTTTCTTGGCCAAGGATTACTCCCCACATAGTGACAGGGTCAATTTTCTCGCCGTTACCCTGACCTCGGTGTGCTTACTCTCTCTCCTCTAGCCACTACATAGTATAGCAGTGTTAGGACATATGTGTGTTCACTTGTTAAGAACATATGTCACTTGTTTATGTAAATTGGCTAATCCTTTTGACAAAACGCACTCTACTTGTAATTGGGTAGTTCTATGTGTTTTTAATACTTCAAGAAACAAGGTTTCAAGATCAAGTGTTGAAGTCATCAAGTCTGTCTAAGAAAAAGCAAGCTGAAGTGCAATTTCATTAAAGCTCGACACCTGCTCGATAGTTACCTCGACACCTGCTATCTGTCGAGATTTATAAAATTAGCTTTTCTGATTTGATTTTCTTAGGATCCGTGAATGTGTTTTTGGGCCTTCTTTTCTTCTAACCCTAAACATATAAAAAGATTGTTTTAAGAGCCGTCAAGTGGTACACAAGTTGCAAAAGCATTGTGCAATCCTTGTTCAAGCAAATTGTGATCAAAAGACGAAGTTCTTAACCTAGTTCATCTTCTCTCTAGAAGTTGCTGGGTATGTGCACCATAGGGTTTTGTAACCAAGCATCTTCCTGATCTTCATTGTGTATGATGAACTGAAGAACTTTGCAGCCAACCTCTCCTTCTAAGTTGGTGTTTGAAGTCGCGTATTGGGATCCGTGCATTGGTTAGTCACGTACTTGGGAGCCGTGCATCAAAAGTGGAAATTGTCACTACAGATCAAGTCCAATTGGGTATTGGGGTAAGGGTTTAACTGTAGGTTGGTAAGGTACTTGGGATTCCTTTACTTGTAACCGCTTGATTTGATAATAGTGGAGTTTCGGGAGTGGTGACCTGAAAATCACCCGGTGGGGTTTTGCTGTTAGGGTTTTCCCCATTCGTAAACAAATCACCGTGTTATTTATTTTTCCGCTGCATATTTAGTATTTGGTGATTTGTTTGTGCTTCCACGCAATTGCAAGTTAAATTGATTAATTAATAACTTGGCTAATTAATTAATTGATTTTATTACAAGGGGTCATTCAGTTTGTAGCCTATCAAGTGGTATCAGAGCGGGCACACTCTGATTAGGTTTAATCTTTGCTGTGTTAATCCATTGACCCCTGTTTGTCATGGATAGAGGACAATCTTTAATCATACCTCCTTTATTTGATGTCACTAACTATGCATACTGGAAAGTACACATGAGAGCTTTCTTGCAGTCTTTAGATGGGAAGTGTGGCAAGTTGTAGAAATTGGCTGGACTAAGCCAAAAGAAGAACCGGCCGATTGGGATGATGCTAAGATCAAGGCGGCTAACTTCAACAGCAGAGCGCTAAATGCCTTATTTAGCGCAGTCACCAATGAGGAGTTCAAGAAGATATCCTCAATTGAAACTGCTAAGGAGGCTTGAACCATCCTCCAGACAACCTATGAAGGAACAAAGGCTGTCAAAGATTCAAAACTTCAGAGGCTCACTACAAGCTTTGAAGAAATTAAGATGGAGGAGGATGAGTCGTTTGATGAGTTCTATGCCAAGCTCAAGGACTTAGTGAACTCAGCCTTCAATCTTGGTGAAACCATCCCTGAACCCAAGATTGTAAGGAAGGTGCTCAGATCTCTACCTGAGAGATTTCATGCCAAGATTACGGCAATTGAGGAATCAAAGGATATAGACAAGATTCCTTTGACTGAGCTGGTTGGAAACTTGCAGACCTATGAGATAAGGTTATCTAGGATTGGCAAGTCTAATAAAGGCAAAAGCATGGCCTTGAAGGCGAAGAGCAGTGATACAGATGAGTCTTCTGATGATGAAGATTCCAAGATGAAGTCCTACATTACTCGGCAGTTCAAAAAGTTTATGAAGAATGCCAATGGAAGGAGCTTTGACAAGGACCGCAGGCAGTTCAGTTCTTCTCAGTTTGAAAGCCAAGACAAAGGGAAGAAAGATGATAAGGAGGGCGGTCAGTATACTGTTCTCGCAGGACCAAAGTGCTTTGGGTGTCATGGATTCGGACACATGAAACATGAGTGTCCTACATATCTGAAAAGCATTGGGAAAAGCAAGGCCCTTGCTGTAACCCTAAGTGACACTGAGCCTGAAGATGATTCCGACAATGAGGATGACGGAATCTTAAATGCCTTCACTGTCACAGTCAATTCTACTGAAGGGATTGTTGAAGAAGTGGATGAAGAAGAAGAATTGGTGGAGTCCAAATTTGAGAAGATGGATGATCAAGATGATATCCATTCAGCCTATGAGAAGCTTTACAAGCTCTCTGAAAAGCATGAGAAATTATATAGGCTGGCCACCAAGAAGCTCAGTGATGTGGAACTCGATCGTGAAGAGTTGTCCACGAAGTTTGATGAGGTGAATCAAATTATTGGAGCACTGAGATTTGAGAACAAATTTTTGGCTGAGAAGACCAAGAAGCTTGAAGCGGAGCTGTTTCAAGTCAGAGCTCAACTGGAGAGGACCTCAAGTGCAAAGCTTGATGAGATGCTTAGCAACCAGAAATCTGCTTCGGATCGAACTGGTTTGGGGTATGGTATTTCTTTCTCTAATACTGCTTCTACTAGCAATACTGTTTTTGTTCCTCCTGCTAATAACACTGAAATTGAGAACATTGATGTTAAAACTAAATTAGCTAGTGAGAACTTAGACAAGGGAAAATCTATCTTAGGAGCACCCCCTAAGCTAGATAAGAAAGATTCTAAAAACCCTAGGGCAAAGAAGGCTAACTCTCAAAAGCCTAAACAGAAGAAGCAGCATCTCTGTCACTATTGTGGAGCTGCCGGTCATACTCGACCAAATTGCTGTAAGTGGTTAACCACTCAACAGAGCAATGGCATGATAGCATCTGGAAGCCAAAATCAGCTTCAATCCTCTCTTGCTCCTCTTGGAGATCTTCTAAAAGCCCTCATTTTCCTTTCGAACTTGAACGGTTTAAATTCTTCCCCCTCACCGCCTGTTCAAGGATTCAATCAAAGGAAAGGTTCTTCCAAGGTGTGGAAGAAAAAGGACTCTAAGTGATTTCATCACTTTCTTCTTCCTTCTTGTTTTTCTTATTTGTTGCATTACTTGTGTGTTTTTCCTTTCTGCTGAGTCAGTCTAGTTTTTGCTTTGCTTTGATAACATGTTTTTGTTTGTTTATTTTCAGTTTTGTTTATTTTGTTTTTGATATAAAAATAAAAAAAAAATTGAAAAAAATTGAAAAAAAAAATACAAAAATAGTGTGTGTTATGTGTACTTTGGTATTTGTGTACCTTGGATGGCCAATGAAACAAAGTTTTCTAAACTTTGTATCGCTTGTAGCTTAGATGAGCATCTCTATGCACAACTAAGCAAGTGAGCTTTGTGGCTCTTGTTTGTGATGAGTAAGATTAAGTTATTTCTTAAACTTAACACTCATATCACTCTTTTTGACGGGTAGGACTAGAAAATCCTAAGAGAAAGGCATAAATGACTATCTCACCACTGTTGCTCGCCAATCATAGTATGACACCTGTATGCTTCGGCATAGCAAAAGTGCAGTGTTATAGACACCTGTATGCTTCGGCATAGCAAAAGTGCAGTGTCAAAGACATCCGTATGCTTCGGCATAGCAAAAGTGCAATGTCTATGCTTAACATGTTGGGTATTTCTTTTCTCTCTTTTTATGTCCATGCATGATATGCTTAAAAGAAAAAATGTAAAGAAAAATATAAAGCTAAAAGATTAAAAATGCTTTAAACATGATTGCAAGCATGTTTTCTAGGAGATGTGGGAGTCATAGGATGTACCTTGAAGGTGATAGTCTCTATCAAACAGTTATGATTGTGTGTGAGTTAAAGTTATTTACTCATATCTCAGATCGTCATAACATATATACACATATGCAATCTTGCGATGTTTTTCACACACAACACGCAATATTCTTTGCTACTCTTGATACATGTGCAGGTACAATGTGATTTGGCCATCACAAGTGTTTACATATGCTAATGTATGCTCACTAAACTGTCTTAACTTGTTTTTGAAATATAAAATTGGTTAGACTTGTTTAGTGTGTGTGTGTGTGTTTCTGAGGATTTATGTGCTTAAAATTTCTTGTTGAGAGATGATTTTGAGAGCTTTTTATGTTGAGTGGATTATTGGTTGAGGTGTATGTTGGATTGCATTCATGTCTGTGTTTTTCACTTCTCGAAAAACTGCTTTTCACTGATGGCTCGACACCTCCTCGACACCTCCTCGATACCTGGTCATCTGTCGAGCTTCTCAATCCTTTTCTAATCGCAATCTCGACACCTTCTCGACACCTTCTGGATCGATCGAGAAAGTCTCTGTCTCCTCGATAGCTTCTCGACACCTTGTCTATCGATCGAGCTTCTTGAATCTGAATTTGGCCTTGCACCTCGATACCTCTCGATACCTGCATTTGTCAAAGGCATTTTCCTCGATACCTTCCTCGACAGCTTCCTCGATACCTCTCGACACCTCAGCTGTCGAGAATTATTAAGGTGTCTATAAAAGGTCAGATCGCGATTTTCACTCATTTCTCTCGATCTCTCTCGATCTGTCCGAGGCATTTCATCTCCCAAACGTGTTCTCTCTCACTCAAATCTTCAGATCTTCATCATTTTTTATCTTCCCTTGATTTCCTTCACCTGGTATGCTCTTTTTCCCTTCCTTTTTCATGCATTTCATGTTTTGAAATCTAGGTTTTGGGAGTTTTTGAAATTTTTGGGGTTTTTCAAAATTGATGAGTTTTTCTTTAAATTTTGGGTTGGGATTTCACTTAAATGTTTTCAAAATGTCATACATTGCATTTCATGTGCATTATAATGATATTTACATGCATTTAGATGTGTGCTCTATGTTTATGTGCTGCTAGGATTGGATTGGGCTGAGCCCATGATGTTTTTTCCTTTGCATGTCACATGCTCATGCATTCCCATGCATTCGTACTTGTTGTTCAACATATTTGATATATTTGTACTGTGTTGGGACTTTTCTGATTGTCTCCATCTCTATCTCTTTCTCATTCTTTTACGTTAGTAGTGTCTATGGCACCCAAACGTAAATCCACTCCTGCTCGGAACCCTCTGCGTTCTGGAGCTTCCTCTTCTTCTGACTCTGCTCCTCTTAACCTTCGGTTTCGTGATGGAGATGCCTACAAGGCATTTTCGGAGAACTTTTCTCGACGAGGTGTTCATTCGGAACGCCAAGTCATTCTGGCAGACTTCGCCGACACTGACCTTCCCTCTGTCATTCACAATAGGGGATGGGGGTCACTGTGTGACATCCCGGTCACTTGCCCTCTCGTGCTGATCCAGGAGTTTTACTCCAACATGCACGGGATAGACCATTCAATACCTCTCTTTTTCACTCGCGTTCGAGGTACGCGCATTCCTGTTACACCGCAGCTGGTTGCGGATGTACTTAGGGTACCTAGGATAGATTTTCCTGATTACCCTTCCTATGAGCGTCTGAGGACTGTGTCCAAAGATGAGCTCATCTCTGCTTTTTGTGAGCGCCCTGCTGATTGGGGTGAGCATCAGTTCACATCATGTAGGCCTTTTGCTAAAGGTCCTAGATTTCTTAATATGGTGATGACATTTGTACTCCATCCACTCTCTCACTACAACTCTATCACAGAGCCTCGTGCTCGATTTTTGTTGTCACTTCTAGAGCATCTTACTATAGATTTTCCTTCTCACTTCATCCTGTCTATTATAGATGTCCATCTAGATTCGGCGTCCCGTGATAAGCTCATCTTTCCTTCCGCTATCACGAGGATCTTACGCCATTTTTCTATCCCCTTTCCTGTGTCTGACCATTTCACTCACATCTGTGCCATAGAGGCCACTACCGTAAAACGTAGTGAGGCTCAGTTTAGGTCGCGACAGACGGATGCCACTCATCCCTCCTGTTCAGCACCGTCTAGATCAGCTCCATCCAGATCCGCTCCTTCTACATCTGCTCCTTCTTCCTCTACGGGCGATGTATCTCTTGGAGATATTATGGCGCAGCTGCAGCGCATGGACATTCGCCTTGATACACTCTCTGCTGAGCTGTATCAGGTGAATGTTCATGTTAGTCGTATTGCACGACGGCAGGCGACCATGGGTGGTTTTGCTCCAGAGGCTACTCCTTCACCACCTACTCTAGCAGCTTCAAATTCTGAGGATGAGGATGATGATGATGATGATGATGGGGATGCTAGCTCTACTGATGAGATGTCTACATGACACTCTACCCTTTGTCACTCGTGACAAAAAGGGGAAGTAGTTTTGGGATTATGAGAGTAGTCATCTTAGGGGGAGAGTTAGTATAGGACATGTTGATAGGGGGAGTGTTGATATTTTTGAGGGATGTAGTGAGGTTTTGATGTATCTTTTCTTTTCTATTCTTTATAGATACATTGATCTTGTATATGAGCTCTTTTGACCAGTTTTACATACATTGTACTTATTTTCTATATATGTGGATGTATGTTTCTTTCACCTCTCTCTTCATGTGTTGTTTCTTCTCTATCTTTATACACATGTTCTTTTTACTTGCATGCAATCTATTATTTCTGTTTCACACAAGATGCCTTGATGAGTTTTGTTTAAAGTGTTTCAGAAATACAGGTTGTCAAAGTCTATTTGCCATAAACTCTCTTCTTGCAAAGTTTTTCAAGAGTTTGTGTTAGGATAGATTTTATTGTATTCAACAAGTGAATATGAGTTGAGTGATTTATGACTTCTCTCATATGTTCATTTGTTTGTTATGGTTTTGTCACAGATTGCCAAAGGGGGAGATTGTTAGGACATATGTGTGTTCACTTGTTAAGAACATATGTCACTTGTTAAGAACATATGTCACTTGTTTATGTAAATTGGCTAATCCTTTTGACAAAACGCACTCTACTTGTAATTGGGTAGTTCTAGGTGTTTTTAATATTTCAAGAAACAAGATTTCAAGATCAAGTGTTGAAGTCATCAAGTCTGTCTAAGAAAAAGCAAGCTGAAGTGCAATTTCATTAAAGCTCGACACCTGCTCGATAGCTACCTCGACACCTACTATCTGTCGAGATTTATAAAATCAGCTTTTCTGATTTGATATTCTTGGGATCCGTGAATGTGTTTTTGGGCATTCTTTTCTTCTAACCCTAAACATATAAAAGGATTGTTTTAAGGGCCGTCAAGTGGTATACAAGTTGCAAAAGCATTGAGCAATCCTTGTTCAAGCAAATTGTGATCAAAAGACGAAGTTCTTAACCTAGTTCATCTTCTCTCTAGAAGTTGCTGTGTATGTGCACCATAGGTTTTTGTAACCAAGCATCTTCCTGATCTTCATTGTGTATGATGAACTAAAGAACTTTGCAGCCAACCTCTCCTTCAAAGTTGGTGTTTGAAGTCGCGTATTGGGATCCGCGCATTGGTTAGTCACGTACTTGGGAGCCGTGCATCAAAGGTGAAAATTGTCACTACAGATCAAGTCCAATTGGGTATTGGGGTAAGGGTTCAACTGTAGGTTGGTAAGGTACTTGGGATTCCTTTACTTGTAACCGTTTGATTTGATAATAGTGGAGTTTCGGGAGTGGTGACCTGAAAATTACCCGGTGGGGTTTTTGCCGTTAGGGTTTTCCCCATTCGTAAACAAATCACCGTGTTATTTATTTTTCCGCTGCATATTTAGTATTTGGTGATTTGTTTGTGCTTCCACGCAATTGCATGTTAAATTGATTAATTAATAACTTGGCTAATTAATTAATTGATTTTATCACAAGGGTTCATTCAGTTTGTGGCCTATCAAGCAGCTATAATAGGGTTTAAATTGGAGAATCGTGGTTTGACACTTGTCTTTTGTACCTAGCAACATTCCTCGGACTATAAGAGGAACATGTTGTTGAACCATTAGGACAAGAACCAGGAGAGGACATTAGAGAAATGAGTAGAAAGTTTGTAAGGAAGTGGGGTAGAGAAAAGGCCTATCTTTTAGGAAGAACATCATCATTGTACAAGGAAAACTTCCATTTTTCACATAATAAAGAGCTTGAAGGAGTAAGGGACATTCACCCTTCCCGTGGTTTTTCACCTTTTCTTAAGGGTTTTCCACGTACATTCCTTGTTTTCTTTATTTTCCTTGCAACTCTTTCTTTTTCTCTCAACTATATGATGTTAAAGCTTTCATTTTTGTTACTTTCGAGCTTTTTCATCGTAATGTACTGTTAGATAGCTCATATGTTTTTCATATAAGTTCACAAATCTAACTTGCACGTACAAGGCGTGTATGCGTACACATGCTTCCTGCATATGTACGCATACAGCTGGGCATGCATATGCATATTCAAGCCCAAAAACCTTAATTCAACATTTGCTGCTTCTGTTTCTTTATTCTCTTTATATCTTATGCATCTGTTTTATCTTATTTCGTGCTTCTTGAGTCTCTGTTCCTCTGTTTACTTGTTATTTGTTCTTCATATGTTAGATTAGGGTTCCCTATAATGTTTTCTTTAATATACCATGAACACGCATTCACATGATCATGCATTGATGCATAGATACTATGATGTAGTGAGGTAAGTCATACATTCACAAGAACATGCATTTTCGATGAATATGTTTATTTGATGCTTTGATACTATGCTTAGATGTTTGGGTTATATTTGATGTTAATACCTTCTAACATATCTATATTTTTGCCCTTGTTTTATCTTGTTTGTTTGCTGCCTTGGATGAGATAATATGATATGCATGATAGATGTATGCTAGGCTTGATGTGAGTTGCCATGATAGATGTATGTTAGGGTTTTGGGATGATTGATGCCATGTTGATTGTTAGATGAATGTTAATGTGTGTGTTTGAGTTAATGATGCAATATTGAACATGCCTTTAATGAGATTAAGACATAAGACACAATGAGTGGAAGCCGACCTAGGGGTCAGGCAGGGTTGGGTGCTTAACACCTTCCCGTCCTTTTACCTAAACTCTGAACCCATACTCTGGTAGTAAGAACTGTCATTCCACGTAAGGGCGCTATAATAATGGTTCCTAGACCTAAACTAGATGACGACTCCAACATCTTTTTCTCCACCCTGGTCCACTCGACTGAGGCGTACTCCTCCATGCGTTGCGCTCATAATGGGGAATCAAAACTTAAACACCATAACAAGCTACAGTGAAGTATCAGACTTGCACAATTTATTTGTAAGAAATATAAGGTAGAAGTTCCACAATGGGAGACCTAAACAACTTATTAAGAATAAAAGATGGATGATACATTATTCAGAGATACATAAATTTTTTTTCCAAGGTACAGGGAGTAGGCAAAAAAAGCTAAAGTAAAACTTGGCTCTATTCAGCTCCTGTAACTTTCTCTTTCTTGTTCTTCTCTAGTATATTTTTTTTCTCAATATTTTCCAACCTCTTCTCTGTTACACCCTCCTCCCCTTTAATAGGTATTTTTCCTTCCCTTATCTTCTCAGTTGGCCTGCTTCCAGCTGGAATTTCGAGATATTTGTCACATTACCCCTCTGTTTTGCCCCCCTTTCATCATGAAATAGGACTTTTGGGGTGTCTGCACTGTTCAGGTTGACCTATATGCATTTAATGTAGAAGAGATTAGGTAAATAAACTCTCATTAATGCGGTGGTGACTGCCTCTGTGATTCTTATCCTTTCAAGGTGTTTCCCGAGGTGAATCTGATGGAGGTGGTATCTCGGATTAAAAAAGGAATCAGGTGCCCGTGGTCCCTCTCGTATCCGCCGAAGGACCATCCATACTTGTTACCTCGGATAAGAGTTTCGGTATTGGTGGTTAACTCGGATCTCCATGGGATCTATTTTGGGGAGTTTCCCTTTACTCTTCAAGCGCTCTTGCTTCTACCCACATTTTTGGGCTTGGCCCATCTCTTAAAGTTTGACCTTCTGGGCCTTTGGGCCTTGACCTAGAATCAAGTTCACCCCCCCCCCTTCCCTCGTATTATCCATTAACAAATGCCCTAATTACTCTTGTTAACTGGATCATTTGATGAAATGTAGTGTAAAATAGATAATATAATGTGAGGTGTTTTGAAAGATGAGTATGTAAAAAAAGAATTTTGGTTCTAATGTTAAAATAGACATAAATTTTTACAGATGTGAATTCTAAAAATATAAATTAAGCAACTATAAGAGCAATCGCATCAGATCGTGCATAATCTTATAAAATATAAAAAATAATCCATTTTACACATTTTGAGCAAAAAAAATACCCATATCATTGGATGTAAAATTGTGCATAAATGCACAAGTGCTATAGTAACCGTGCATATATGCACGGTTACTGTAGCTTGTGCATTTAATATTTTAGTATTTTTTGGTAGTGTTAGGTTTGTGAGAGAGAGGGGTAGTGAGTGAGGAAATAATAAAAAAAATTATAAAAGAATGAATATTTTATTGAATAGAAGTGTAGAATAGAAAGACTAATGTAAGTGTTTTGTAAAAATGAGTACAAAATAAAATAAAATAAAATGTGTTTTTTTGTGCAAAAGGACGGAAAGTTTACATAAGCTGACGTAGTTGCTCTTAACAAGTCCTAATTTGAGGGTAGAAATGAGTAAATCTCACGCAGGTAGGGTTTTTTTTTTTTTTTTTTTTTTTTTTTTTTTAGCAAAGGGTGACTTTTGGTTTTGGATACCTAAATTCAACCATTTCCCTATCTTACGTAATCTGTTAACAATTCTTAAAGCTTTAATTAAATATATATATATATATATATATTCAATTAATTTTTTTAAAGTAAACTCCAAAAGAGCACCATATATAATAATTTTGATATAATAAAAGGATGAAAATATACATTATTAACGAATTTTGAGGAAAAAAAAATGATATCATTTAAATCAAGATCACCAAGGGCGAGGGGAGAAAAAAAGGGAGAGAATGGTTATAAATGAAGCAGACTTGAGTCAATATGGCATCAAATCGAATTGGTAAGAAAGATATTCCTGAGGATTCTTGCGAGCACATGACACAGTCTAAACCTAGCATGAGATATTGATATTAGGTAGTAGTAGAGTACAAACGCTGCACACTCCTACTATCATTTATTATTAGTACATGAGGCTGCAGGGCAGGGCAGGGCAGGGCGGGGATAGATGGGTCATAAAACTCACACTTGTGCAGCCGTACCCCTTACCCCAGTGGAAACTGCAGCAGGTCACGACTCAAAATAAATTGGTCAAATTACTTAAAGATCCGTTCCATTTAATAAGGAGTAACCATGCTACCCTGCCTGCCTGAATGGATATTACTTTGACAAATCAGTTTCCTTCCGCTTTCCACTGGATTTGTGGAAAAAATACATCTATCATCTTTATTACCTAGCTTCTTCTGCCGTGGCCCGTGGGAAAGCCCAATACTTCCTTGGCATGAGTGAAACCATTTTACAATAATATTAGTATATAATTTATTATTATGTATTTTTAAAGTATACATTAGTAAAATTTTTTTTAAAAATTTATTAAAAAATAAAAAAATAATTAACTGTTTTAATAACTTTTTATTTTTATTTAAAAAATTTTCTAAAATAAATAATTAATAAATGCCTTCAAAAAACACATTAACCAGACCCTATTAGTATTACTCTCTTTACTCTCTTACTTTTTCCGTTTCAAACTCTTTATTATAATAATCTCAATCTCAGAAAAAGAAAATAAATAAATACTAAATCTTTATTCATCCCTACAAATTTAAAATTTTAAAAGGATAGAGCATCATTTAATAGTTCTTCTGGATGTATTTTTAAAGTATACATTAGTAAATTATTTTTTTTTTAAATTTATTAAAAAATAAAAAAATAATTAACTGTTTTAATAACTTTTTAATTTTATTTAAAATTTTTTCTAAAATAAATAATTAATAAATGCCTTCAAGAAACATATTAACCGGACCCTATTAATATTACCCTCTTTACTCTCTTACTTTTTCCGTTTCAAACTCTTTATTATAATAATCTCAATCTCCGAAAAAGAAAATAAATAAATACCAAATCTTTATTCATCCCTACAAATTCAAAATTTTAAAAGGATAGAGCATCATTTAATAGTTCTTTTAAAATCCAAATTTATTCTTCTTTTGCGAAGACTAAGCCTATGTTTGGTTAAAGGAAAGAGAACTGTATAAGGAAAGAAAAAAGAAAAACAAAATATGTGTTTAGAGATAATAAAAGAAAGACAAATTAAAAAAATAGAATGTATTTTACATTTTTATCTTTTTAATTTATAAAGTAATAAAAAGATAAATGTAATTTCATAAAAAAAAGTCAACCTTTTAATGGGTACAAAAACCTTAATGGCAAGGACGGAACTAGGATTCGAAATCAAGAGGGGCAAATATAATTTTGGCAAAAACACCATTTTGGTCCCCACATTTTAGGGTCACGGTCAATTTGGTCTCTATATTTTGGTAGCAGTCAATTTGGTCCCTGTTATTTTCAATTTGCAGTTAATTTGATCCCTACCATTAATTCACTAACGAAAAATGCCTACGTGGCAAACTGTTTGTCTAGTTGGCATGTTTAATGTTAAAATATTAAATCAGATGTTGATGTGTCTAATTTTTAGTTGCCACATCAGCAATTACATGGCAAAAAAAAAAACCATATCTTCTTTTAAAAATATTTGTTTTTGTACCAATTTTTTTCCTTTCCTAAATAAAAAAACTAGACCACACTCTGAGTTTTTTTTTTTTTTTTTTTTTTTTTTTTTGAGAATCAGTAACATATACTAAGTATTGTAAGAGCATTAGCATTGGGGAATGCTAATGCCAAATCTAAGGAAAATTTGAAATTTTAAGCCCCAAAACCATCTGCATTGGAGAATGCTAAACAGCAGTATTGCAAAATTTTTTGCAATACTGCTACAGTGCAATTCTAAACATAGAATTGCACTGTAGCAAGTATTGTAAAAAAAAAATAATATTTTATTTGGAAGAAAGCTGAAAATGAGAGAGAGGAGAGAGATGGGAGAGAAGATATAATTTTGAGATATATTATTTTATTATGTAGATATATTATTTTAATGAGTAAAAGAGGGAAATAGAAGTTTGGGATGTAGAGGTATTGTAAAATGGTATAGTATAATGATAAAGTGGCTTTTTAGAATTGTAAAATAGAGTAGCATTGGAATTTTCCAAAGCTAATGCTCTAAAAATCTAATCTATGACTACGACCAAATATAGGTCATCATCATCCCTATTATGAACTCAATCCATCTCTTTCCCTCACCCTTCACCTATTGACTCTTGTTACTGAGAAATATACCAAGAAAATCTGTGTCTTAACTCTGATTTGTTTTTCTTTATATTGATGGGACTCTAAATGGATTCTTTGAAATCTGGTATTCCACTAAAAAGAGAACCTTTTCTAGTATTTTTCTTTTGGTAGAACTGAGAGCACCCATTTTCATAAAGACCCAGTGCAAGATTCTCAAGGTTATTGTTGTTTAAGAAGTTAGATTAATTACTTCTAATGGATTTGTTAGATTAATTACTTCTAATGGATTTGTGCTGTGGCTGCGTTTTTTTTTGGTGGTGCTCTTCCAAATGTTTCTGTCAGGTACTATGGTGGAAAAGTCTAAGAGTCAATTCTGAAAATTTCAAGTTTTTGAAGAATATGGGTGTGAAAACCCAGCATCTCCAAACTCAAATTCACCACAACCCAACCTTCAAGTCGAAATGCCTCAAGAGTCAAGACACCATTGCCGATCTTATATTGAAATACATGTAACATCGCCGATCTCCTTGCTCTATGATGGATCTATGGCGCTGGACGGTTGTGTTGCAGTGAATCTGGGTTTGGGGTTTAGTTTGAATTTGGGGATTTTGGCTAAAACTTATGGAGTTAATTTGATCTTTCTTGATTGATGGCATAAAATTTGCTATGAATGAAACCCAAATTGAAGGTTAGAAAGAATATGATCTGTGATTGTTGGACTATAGATTAGTGTTTGGTTACCAAGAAATGGAAAGAAATGAATTAAAATGAAATTGGTTAAAAAATTGTAAGAATATTCAAAGAAGAAATAAAGAAAAGGAAAAAAAATTGGTTAAAAAAATATTATGGTTGATGTGGCTTTTTTTTTTTTTTTTTCCTTCATGTAATTGCTGATGTGGCCACATATCATCATCTGATTTAATATTTTAACACTAAACATGCCAACTGGACAAACCTTTTGCCATGTAGGCATTTTCCATTAGTAAATTAACGGTAGAGATCAAATTGACTGCAAATTGAAAATAACATGAACCAAATTGAATGCTATCAAAATGTAGGGACTAAATTGACCGTAACCCCAAAATGTAGAGACCAAAATTATGTTTCGCCTATAATTTTCTTGAGAGGGGCAAATATAATTTTTCATAGACTTATTTTTTAAAATCTTAAATATATACCTATTATTTAATATTTTTTTTAAAAAACCCTCTTCTTTTACATAGTTCCGTTCCTGCTTAATGGAATTTATAGGGCGCGGTTTTTGTCTAGTGCCTCTAGTGTATTGGACTCGCTGCGATCATGACACGTGTCCAAAAATTGACACGTGTCATGATCACAGCGAGTCTAGTTTTACAAAACACTAGAATTCACATACCCATAGACATCAAAATTCCCATCATTGAATGTCATTTACACCTTCTGTCCAAAACTCTTGGTTCTCTTTACTCATTTCGGGATGTCCCAAAATGTACACATTGAAAAACTCAATAATAAATTTTCTAGCTTACTATTTACTTTATAAGTGATTCTATTGTTCTATTAGAGTTTAAACTAATAATAGTAGTTTTGGAAACTTATACTCTTTTAATTAAAAGGCAACGCATTAAATGATATTTCACTTGAGAAGTTAGATTTTTTAAACAAAACCGACAATTTGTGATGAATCATTTCCTTCAAAACAATGTAATATCAATAATTAGAGAATGTTGGGATTCATGCGGTAATGACATTCTTTATGATATCTTATGTCCTTTTAGTTTAGATAAAAAGACAATACTGCCCTCGTTACATACCACGTCTTCATTTAACAAAAAATAACCTTTCACATAAATTATCTCCCATCTCTTCACTTTCCTCATTTGAGTGCTGATGGGATCTTCTATTATTACTATTAGTACTAGTTTTTGTACCATGCTTGCATTTTTTTTTTTTTTTTTTTTTTTTTAAGTTTTGCTTCTAATGATAGTTCTTTAACATCAGATTAAGATAATACTTTTAAACTTACAAATCTTACAAGTAGACATATTTTAAAATAGTATTATTTATTATTATTGTGGGGAGTGAAGCCCAACCTAACATATTAGGCCCAAGGCCCTATTTGAGGACTACTGTTTGTCCGAAGAGATGAAAATACTTGAGAAGAAGCTCATGTAAAAGAAACATGTCTAGAGAGGAGCATGGGACATAGTCCAAGGAGATATTCAATTGTCCGAAGAGTCCATTATCCGCGGATCCGAAGAAGCTTGGTCAAACAAACGTCTGGAAAGTTCAAATGATCCTCCAGACAAGTGTAATGATAGAAATGAACCTCAGGCGCGTGCGAGGATAGCAGGAATGGAGAAATATCTAGAAGACAAACCTCAACCACCACATTAAATGCACTGCATCTACTTTTCTAGCCGCATTGATGTGGAGAAGACCCCTGAACAGTACAATCTCAACTGTCGCCACTCACACAAGGCTAAAGAAGATACATGATGGGACATGCACTCAAGTGGATGCTTAGATGATAAACAAGTGGACGATGAAGATGAAGGGAGAGTGTGCTATATAAGTGGGAGAGACCTCTGATAAGGGGGGGAGGGGATCGAAAAACAAAAAGAAAGGGAGGAAGAAGATAACTTTATTGTAGCTCCATGAACTGTAATCAATCCCCATCTAATATATTCCCTCTTCGGATGTTCATGTTTGTATTTGTTCAAGTTTGATTGCATGTCAGTTCAGCCATAAACATCATAATTCACCACTGTTTTGTTCACAACCGGCCTAGCTCTTTCACCCACTCTCTACAAATTCATTGTTCAGGATTCATTGGGCTCACAATCCATACCTTTTGGGCTTGGGCTACAAAAATTGACCCTACAATTGGCGCCGTCTGTGGGAAGAGCTTGTGCAAGGGTGAAAACAATAGTTGATGATGGCAGGACGAGGTCAATAACAAGCAGAATCCAGGGCATCCCAACACGTGGACCCTTTTGTTAACTTAGAAAGGAGACAAGATCGTGAGGGAAGTGCACACACTGTGCATGTTAGCCAAAGCCCATAACAGGGTGGAAGTCACATGTCCCATGCAGAGAAGAACCGGGATTTGCAACTGGAGGTAGAAAAACTAAAAAGGGAGTTGCGCCACGCAAAGAGGAAACGGATTTTCTCGTATTCTGATGAGGACCCTGATGACGAGCAGGATGTCACTTATCAACATAAATCTAGGACACCAGCCAGCGAGTCCTATACCTATGAAGAGGAGTGCCATAGCAAGAGGCAACACAGAAGCCCATCACGTGGAGACGTGGGAAACGATGCCATGAGCAGGGCTCTGAATCAGATTTCTAGGTCACCCTTTACGCGCAGGATTGAGGAAGCGAGACTTCCTCAGCGCTTTAACCAACCAACATTCACCATCTACAATGGTAAAACGGACCCCGTAGAGCACATGAGTCATTTTAACCAAAGGATGGCTGTCTACTCCAGAGATGAAGCTCTAATGTGTAAGGTTTTCCCTTCCAGTCTTGGGCCAGTTGCCATGAGGTGGTTTGACGGTCTGAAGGTAGACTCCATTAACTCCTTCAAAGAGCTCACTCAAGCATTTGACTCCCGTTTTGTCACATGCCGAAGAGTGGCCAGGCCCTTGTCTTCACTGCTATCCTTGACCATGCAGGAGGGTGAGACCTTGAAGGCATATTCAGATAGATACTGGGAGATGTTCAATGATATGAAGGGCAACTCTGATGCGATGGCCCTCAGCACATTCAAGCTCGGCCTCCCTACTGACCATGGTTTGAGGACGTCCTTATCTGGCAAACCGGTCACAAGCATGCGTCAACTTATGGACCGTATAGAAAAGTACAAAAGAGTTGAAGAGGATCAGCAGCAAGGGAAGGGTAAGGACAAGGTTATCCCCCAGGAGAAAAGGGATTTCAGGTCGGACCGTTATAGCCACAGTAGACTGCGGAGAGATTTTACTGAGCAATCAGGATCGACAAATCCTCAAGCGATCAACACTATGTTCAAAGAGCCAGTACACTAGGTTTTGGAAAAAATCAAGAATGAATCATTCTTCAGGTGGCCGAACAAGATGGTAGGAAACCCTGAGAGGCGCAATCATAATCTCTACTGCCAATACCATCAAGACCATGGGCATACCACGGAGGATTGTAGGAACCTGTGGGATCACTTGGACCAACTGGTTCGTGATGGTAGACTAAGACACCTCTTACACCCCTCCAGCGGCCGAGGAGGGCAGATGGGCTCAGGGCCACGAAGAGATGACCCTTCAAAGCTGCCACTAGGAACTATTAACGTCGTCTTCGCCACGCCGGGGAGAACAGGGTCCTGGCCATTGAAAGTTATGTCGATAGGCCGACCACCAGCAGGGGATATAGGCCAAGGTCCGAAGAGAGTTAAGTCGAGTGCTCTGCTTGTTATAGGGTTCTCAGACGAAGACATGATTGGCACCATCCAACCCCATAATGATGCGTTAGTCATCACCCTCAGAATTGGAGGGTATGATGTGAAGAGGGTGATGGTGGACCAGGGTAGCGCTGTGGAGATAATGTACCCTGATCTTTATAAGAGGCTAGGCCTGAAACCCCAGGACCTCATACCATACAACTCCCCCATTGTGAGTTTTGAAGGAAGGGTTGTCACCCCAAAAGGCCAGATACGCTTACCTGTGCAGACCGGTGCCAAAGTGGTAGAGGTGGATTTTATTGTTGTGGACGTGTATTCGCCTTATACGGCAATCGTGGCCAGACCTCGGCTTCATACACTAGGGGCTGTTTCCTCTACTTTGCATCAGAAGGTCAAATACCCATCTGAAGGGCAAGTTCATGAGATCTGAGGAGACCAGTCCGCAGCCCGACAATGCTTAGTGGCTGCCATCCAACATGAGCCCGAAGCTGAGTCCTCATCCAGGGCCGAAAGGGGTTTATAGCAGTTAAAGTCTCAGGAATTGCCCGTCGAAGGTTCAGACGAAGGCACTTGATGTGAAGATTTAACGAAAGTGGTTATTGGAGATGATCCTGATAAGTTCTTCCAAGTCGGATCTCAGCTACCTCTTCAAGAGAGGGAAGAGCTAATAGAGTTCCTCAAGCCAAATCTTGATGTATTTGCCTGGAGTGCTTATGAAGCCCCAGGGGTGGACCCAGAATTCATATGTCACCACTTGAAGGTAAACCCACTGATCACCCCTAAGAAACAGCCTCCTCGGCGCCCGTCCAAGGAACATGCTGATGCAGTAAGAGAAGAAGTAGCAAAGCTCAAACAAGCTAGAGCTATTAAGGAAGTTTTTTTATCCTGAGTGGCTGGCAAATACCGTGGTGGTAAAGAAGAAGAGTGGGAAGTGGCGAGTGTGCGTGGACTTTACTGATTTGAATAAAGCTTGCCCTAAAGATCCATTCCCTATGCCGAAAATTGATCAGCTGGTGGATGCCACTGTCGGCCATCCTCGGATGAGCTTCTTAGACGCCTTCCAAGGCTACCACCAGATACCACTAGCCCTGGATGATCAGAAGAAAACTGCTTTTGTCACCCCCATTGGTAACTACCACTATAAGGTGATGCCATTTGGCTTAAAGAACGCGGGGTCTACTTATCAGAGGATGATGACGAGGATGTTCGAGCCACAACTGGGCAAAAATATCGAGGTCTACATAAATGACATGGTAGTAAAGAGCAAGGTTGTTGCTGAGCATGCGAAGGACCTGAAAGTACCTTTGAGGTACTAAGGAAGTACAAGTTGCGCCTGAATGCGTCCAAGTGTTCATTCGGGGTAGGGTCCAGCAAGTTCTTGGGATACATGGTGACTCACAGAGGAATTGAGGTTAACCCCGACAAGATAAAGGCCATCAACGATTTACAAGCTCCTCGGAATCCCAAGGAGGTTCAGAAACTGACCGAGATGACTGCTGCCTTGAATCGATTCATCTCTAGATCAGCAGACAGGTGTCGACCCTTCTTTTTTCTGCTCAACAAGTGGAAGGGATTTGAATGGACTGAAGAATGTGCTTTGGCCTTTCAGCAACTCAAAGATTATCTAGCTCGGCTGCCAATCATGTCCAGTCCTGAGCCAGATGAGGTATTGTTCGCCTACATCGCTGTAGGTCCCTGTGCGGTGAGCCTGGTGTTGATACGATCAGACTGTGGTGTGCAAAGACCAGTTTATTTCTTAAGCAAGTCGCTGTATGAGGCCGAGATCCGTTACTTGCCTCTAGAGAAGGCTATCCTAGTAGTGGTGCTCGGTACACGGAAGCTACTTCACTACTTCCAGGCCCATACGGTCATTGTCCTCACTCAACTCCCACTCAAGGCTATACTCCGAAGCGCCGATTACACTGGGCGGATTGCCAAATGGGGGACGATCTTAGGGGCTTTCGATATAAAATATATGCTCCGCACATCGGTCAGGGGTCAGGTCCTTGCGGATTTGGTGGCTGAGTTCACGGAGTCCCAACTAGAAGAAGTAAAGCCTACGTCAGACATGGATGAAAGATCAGTTGGCATGATCTTTCAACAGAGTCCCTCCCGTTGGGAAGTGTACGTTGATGGCGCGGCAAACCAAAGAGGTTCTGGAGTTGGGCTAGTGTTGATATCCCCCGAAAAAATCATTATCGAAAAGTCGTTAAGGCTGGACTTCTCGGCAATGAATAATGAAGCGGAGTATGAGGCCCTACTGATGGGAATGGCTATGGTTCGAAGAATGGGAGGAAAGTCCGTGGAGTTGTTCTCGGACTCAAGGTTAGTCGTAGGTTAAGTACAAGGCAAATTTGAGGCGAAGGATGAAAGAATGCAGGGGTACCTAAGCCGAGTTAAATGTCTGCGATCGGAGTTCGACTCTTTCAGTTTGCTACACATTCCCAGAAGTGGTAACTCACATGCAGATTCCTTGGCCACGCTTGCTACCTCCTCGGCGCAAAACTTGCCGAGAACCATCCTCGTCAAGGACTTGCATGGGCCTATGAGGTAAAAAGAGAGGTAATCCAGGTTCACCAAGTCCGGGCCGAGCTCTGCTGGATGGATCCTATAATTAAATTTCTAAAAGAAGATATATTGCCAGATGAGAGGGGGGAAGCTGACAAAGTTCGGAGGAAGGCAACCAGATTCTGGTTATCCGAGGACCAGAAATTATACAGACGCTCTTATTCGGGACCATACTTGTTGTGCATGCATCCTGAAGCGTTTGAGCTATTACTAGAAGAGCTACACGAAGGAATCTGTGGGAGCCACACTAGAGGCAGATCCTTGGCTCACCGAGCCCTCACCCAAGGCTATTGGTGGCCGAACATGCAAAAAGAAGCCCACGAGTATGTTAAAAAGTGTGATTAATGTCAGCGCTTCGCTCCAAACATTCACCAGCTAGGGGGAACTCTTAATCCGTTATCTAGCCTATGGCCTTTAGCCCAATGGGGTTTGGATATCATGGGACCATTCCCTAAAGCTGCAGGAAACAAGAAGTACCTTCTGGTCGGTACAGACTATTTCACCAAGTGGGTCGAAGCTGAGCCGCTAGCCAATATCAGAGACGTTGATGTTCAAAAGTTTGTGTGGAAGAATATTGTCACTCGGTTTGGAGTTCCTCACACTCTCATCTCGGACAATGGCCTACAGTTCGATAGCAAGGCATTTAGGAATTATTGTAGCGAGTTGGGAATTATAAATAGATACTCCACGCCTGCCTATCCCCTGGGTAATGGGCAAGTAGAAGCTGTCAACAAAGTCATAGTGAATGGCTTGAAGAAGAGGCTAGATGACGCGAAGGGCAAATGGGTAGAAGAATTGCCACATGTACTTTGGGCTTACAAAACTACGCCTCGCAGGTCTACTAGAGAGACCCCCTTCTCAATGACCTATGGGGCTAAAACTGTCATTCCTTTGGAAACCGGGTTCCCAACATTAAAAACTAGCTCGTTCAGTCCGACCAGCAACAATGAGCAGCTAGAGAAGAGTTTGGATCTGATTGAGGAAAGGAGGGAAAATGCAATGGTTCAGCTGGCACATTACCAACAAAAGCTCAGGCAGGGCTACGATGCTAACGTAAAGCTAAGGCCTCTAGAACCTGGTGATCTGGTGTTGAGGAAGGTTGTGGGCACTGCAAAGAACCCAGCTTGGGGAAAATCAGGACCCAATTGGGAAGGGCCATATCGTATCACTTCAGGAGCTGGCATTGGGGCATATTTCTTAGAAGACCTGGATGGTCATGTAATACCACGTCCTTGGAATGTAAATAACCTTAAGAGGTACTTTTATTAATCAAATCTTTTTTTCAGCCAATATGCCAATTCGCTACGTAAGATGTCTTCTAAGTGTTTAAACTTAAATCCAATCATGCCTGTAGTCCTCGGACCAGATGATTTGGGTTAGTTAATACTCCGTTGCAGTCCTTTAAATGTTTAAACTTAAATCCAATCATGCCTGTAGTCCTCGGACCAGATGATTTGGGTTAGTTAGCACTTCGTTACAGTTTTCTCAAGTGTTTAAACTTAAATCCAATCATGCCTGTAGTCCTCGGACCAGATGATTTGGGTTAGTTAACACTCCGTTGCAGTCCTCTAAGTGTTTAAACTTAAATCCAATCATGCCTATAGTCCTCGGACCAGATGATTTGGGTTAGTTAACACTCCGTTGCAGTCCTCTCAAGTGTTTAAACTTAAATCCAATCATGCCTGTAGTCCTCAGACCAGATGATTTAGGTTAGTTAACACTCCGTTGCAGTCCTCCAAGTGTTTAAACTTAAATCCAATCATGCCTGTAGTCCTCAGACCAGATGATTTAGGTTAGTTAACACTCCGTTGCCGTCCTCTAAGTGTTTAAACTTAAATCCAATCATGCCTATAGTCCTCGGACCAGATGATTTGGGTTAGTTAACACTCCGTTGTAGTCCTCCAAGTGTTTAAACTTAAATCCAATCATGCCTGTAATCCTCGGACCAGATGATTTGGGTTAGTTAACACTCCGTTGCCGTCCTTTAAGTGTTTAAACTTAAATCCAATCATGCTTGTAGTCCTCGGACCAGATGATTTGGGTTAGTTAACACTCCGCTGCAGTCCTCCAAGTGTTTAAACTTAAATCCAATCATGCCTGTAGTTCTCGGACCAGATGATTTGGGTTAGTTAACACTCAAATATGTTCGTTCCCTATGGTCCTTGAACCAAATGACACAGGTTAGTCAACACCCCCACACAGCTATTGTCACTAGGGCTTAGCGCTAAAATTCTTGATTGTGTTTAAATTGATTCTAACTTATGATTGGCTTCCTTAGTTATGTTTAATTCAAAGCCGAGGGTTAATCACGCTCTCTTTGTATATTTGGAAAGACATGTGAAACTTCCATAATTACTCGCTGCAATCATTGCTTATTGATAACTCTTATACGAACTGTTCTTTTCAGTACCAATTTCGATTATTCATACCATCAGTATGATATCGTGATCAAGTTTATTCGCATTGTTATAATTGCAAAGTACAGTTATATGCAGCAATAATAAGTCATAAGACATGTAACGAAAACACTAGAAACGAAAGGGAAACTGTTTCATTGCTCAAAAGAAAAGGGCTTACAATTCCTTACATAAAAACAAAATTAATACAAGTACAAAACAAAAGCCCCTATGTCTAAGTCTTCGGTTGAGGGACCACAGGATCGGCAGCCTGGTCTGTCCGAGTAGTAGCAGCTTCTAGGGCCTGGTCCTTGGGCTCGGAATAGGTCTTCCCCTTTTCCAATCCCTTGCCCTTGTCCTTGGGTGGCTCAACTTGTTTGCCCTTATTACCTGGCTGATCAAACTCCTTGGAGGCCTCAAGGTTGGCAGGAGGGACTTGGCTGGCCAGGGGTTGATCCGAGGCCTCTGGGAGCTGTGTAGGAGGAGGATCAGCCACCGGGAGCTCTCGGATCTCAGGATCGTAGTATATGCTCCCAGGCAGTCTTAGCTCTGAGTCAGTAGGGACTTCAGCAGCGTCCAGTGCCTTGTTCCAGGTTATGTCGCAATAGTCTCGACTAACCGAGGCAAATTGCTCCGTAAGCTAGGACCCGGTCTCATCCATCCCTAGCATGATATGCTGCTTTTCTCTCAGCCTTGACTGCCTCCTTGGCCAGTTGAGCATGCTGCTCGGCTAATCGGGCACTCTCCTTGGCTTTTTTAAGTTCATCTTTAAGCCCTTTTACCAACTCCCTCTTGGTTGCCAAGTTGATCTTGGCCATATGTAGCAGCTTGCGTTGCTCTTCGGCCTGTTTTTCAGCATTTTTGAGACCAGCATCGAGGCTACTCTTCTGGTTGGTCATGTCTTTGAATTGCTCAGATAAATGAGCATGTTCGTCCTTCAGCTGACCCAGATATTTTTCCACCTCGGTCCGAGAGTAGGCCGCTGCCTGGGCTTCGAGATAGGACTTTTTATTCCACTCCTCGGCCACAAAGATCTGCTGGGTAACCTACAGAATGGAAATTTTGAATGTAAAGCACAGTAAAAGGGAAAAAAGCAAAAGGCTCAGCGATTTAACTAAGCAGACTAAGCTCACTTACCATGGCTATATCCCTCTTAAGGGAGTGGAAGAGCTCCTATTGGTTGAAACGCCTGTAGGACTCCATGTCATAGGGGAGGAGGAGCGGCTGCTACAAGGCCTCAGCAATATAACCTGCCCTTCCCCCGTCGTAATTCCTGAGGAAGGTGTCCCAGGAGATTGGAATGCCATCCAACTCCAGCCTTGGTGACCAGATACGAGGTCTTCCTCGGCGTACATCAGCCACGATGACCTCATCTCGGCTCTCAGTAAACGAGGCCCTCGTGTTCCAGTGGTCTTTCGCCACCTTCTGTTGCTTGGTCCCTCTGGGTGGCAACGCCTCCCTTTCTTCAGTCTCAAGGAGGGGCCTTTTCTTCTTCGCATCCTGCACGGGCTTCAGGCCGGGGTCAGGAACCTGGGAAGGCGCTGGAGGAAGACTTACAGGTGGCTGGGATGTACCAGTCCCTTTCTGCTCAGCCTTCTTACCCCTATTCTTCATCAAGCTCCTCAAGTCTGCCATATCTTCCTCGTCCGAAGAATCTCCCGGAGCGGCAGTTATAAAAACAGGACGAGCACTAGACTGCCTGTCAATTTCCCCTTCGGCGTCAGAAACTTATATCACTTGAACCCCTCCTGAAGCTTCTCCTTCAAACTTGAACTCGTCAATTTGCTCGTCAAGCGAGGGGGTTGAGGAAGCGACTCTTTCCTCGGCCGCAGCGGGTTCAAGAGGAACCTGTTGAATTGGCTGAAGGAGCTGGGGTACACCTTGTGGATTGGGATGTGGCACGGGCAGAAGATCGTATGGAGCCAAGAAGCCTTTCTGAGCGACGTCTATACGGCTGAGATGATAATCTCCCTAGGTTATCGCGTTGCCGACCGGCTGAAAATCCTTCTTGTGTGCCTTATAACCGAGAATAAGGGGAACCAACTGAAGTTGCCCATCCTTACTTACAAAGATCTCCGATCTTAGTAAGTAATTGAGCGCAGCAGTGTTTGTAAGACTCAACCGAGGAGAAACGTGATCTCTATCTGTTAAACATCATAACAAAACACAGTCAGGAACTTGAAAATAGTGATACAAAAGAGAAAACAGATCTGTTAGAACAAGGAAATCCTAAACCCGCTGTTAGTAAACCTAAGTCTAATATATCCCACCTGGCTCTCCTAGCTTGGTTCGGTAACGAGGACCATCATACCACGCGCCTGAAACGATCACGTAGTCGTCCTTCATCCCTTTGTTAGATTTGGGAAGGCAGGAGAGGAGCCTAACGGTATTGGATCGGGATTTAAGATAATACCCTGCCCCTTGCTGGCTATGACACTAGTACATGTGTACCACGTCACGCCAGGTGAGTCCTAATCCGAGGAGACGGTTCAGATCATCAATGGCTCCTAAAATTCTAAAGACGTTGGGCGCACATTGGTCAGGACTAAGCCTATGGTTTCGGAGGTAGTTATTGGTGATAGGACCCATAGGGATTGTCATCCCACCTTCTAGAAAGGCGATGATGGGGATTACAACCTCGCCTGTCTTACGATCTGTTAGTATTCTCTCTGGAGGACAATACCTCAAACCCACATTTTGAGGTATGCGGTATGTTCTCCTGAACTCCTCTATTTGGGCAGGGCTATCTACCAGATGTTCAAATTTACCCATCTTCACTAATTGGGAAGAAGGAAACGCTAAGCGTAGCGACTCAAAGGTAACCGTTTGAAAGCCGAGGAGGCTGGCCGAAGAGAAAGCAACGTGTTTTAGTGGAGAAGAACTTACTCAAACTAAACTGAAGATTGATCCTCGAACTCGTTGAGAAATTCTTATGGATTCTGAGAAAGACTATGACCAGTGGTAGGGAGAACTTGGAGAATTCGAATGCTGGAGTTTGCTGGGCGCTCTAAGGATTTGCAAAGTAAAGAAGAAATAACCCCCATTGAGGCTTTATATGGGGACAAGCGAAGGGTCAGGGGCCATCCCGCCCAAATTCTGAGGAAAAAATCACACTCGTTGGATCAGTAGCCCACCATTTGATGCCAAAGACAAAGCGCCGCCTGGAGTAATTGATAACGCTTTGGGAGTGACGAAACGACATCAACATTTATGAGGCGCCTACTTCTATGCCCACACGCGTGTAAGTTCAGGCATTTTTGTTGTATCAAACTGCCATTTCGTGACAAGTCAAAATCCTATTTTTTCTCCTCGAATGCTAGGGAAAAACTAAAATTTTGAGGGGCTATTATAGGGGGTGAAGCCCAACCTAACATATTAGGCCCAAGGCCCTATTTGAGGACTACTGTTTGTCCGAAGAGATGAAAATACTTGAGAAAAAGCCCATGTAAAAGAAACATGTCTGGAGAGGAGCATGGGACATAGTCCGAGGAGATATTCAATTGTCTGAAGAGTCCATTATCCTCGGATCCGAAGAAGCTTGGTCAAACAAACGTCTGGGAAGTTCAAATGATCCTCCAGACAAGTGTAATGATAGAAATGAACCTCAGGCGCGTGCGAGGATAGCAGGAACGGAGAAATATCTAGAAGATAAACCTCAACCACCACATTAAATGCACTGCATCTACTTTTCTGGCCGCATTGATGTGGAGAAGACCCCTGAACAGTACAATCTCAGCTATCGCCACTCACACAAGGTTAAAGAAGATACATGATGGGACATGCACTCAAATGGATGTTTAGATGATAAACAAGTGGACGATGAAGATGAAGGGAGAGTGTGCTATATAAGTGGGAGAGACCTCTGATAAGGGGGGGGGGATCGAAAAACAAAAAGAAAGGGAGGAAGAAGATAACTTTATTGTAGCTCCATGAACTGTAATCAATCCCCATCTAATATATTCCCTCTTCGGACGTTCATGTTTGTACTTGTTCAAGTTTGATTGCATGTCAGTTCAGCCATAAACATCATAATTCACCACTGTTTCGTTCACAACCGGCCCAGCTCTTTCACCCACTCTCTACAAATTCATTGTTTAGGGTTCATTGGGCTCACAATTCATACCTTTTGGGCTTGGGCTACAAAAATTGACCCTACAATTATATATTTAAAACTCCAAATATGAGTTATGACACATAAAACACTTTCATGTTGCCTTAAAGTTTCTTTGTTGAATAAGAGTATCATAACCTAATTATTTTTAGAGCTATTGTAGCTCAATTAGCACATTCTAATGCATAAAGTGCTTGAGAGTTTAGGGAGAAAATGGTTCGAATTGCGGAGTTAGCAGTATATTATAATTATCTATATAAAAAAAAAAAATGCTAGCTACATTAAAGCTTCTACAACTCTGATACGGATACAACTTATTTAGCAACTATTTTTACAACTTGTTGAGATGGCAACTTAGAGTATTCAGATTGGAGAATGCAAATTTTGCATAGTCCTATAGCCACATAAAAAGAAAACTTCTTCAAAAAAAGAAACTTAAAACACCTATTCAATGGTTTGTGAATCACTGTAGCTAACAAAAAGGATGATGCAGTAACATCTAATTGCAAACATTAGAATCTAATATTTTATTCACTCTCTCTCCTTTTTTTATTTTTTTATTTTAAAGAGTTTCAACCTATGACGTCTGCTCTTGATCATAGTTCTTTATCATCAAACCAAGACACCGTTCAATTTTTTATATAGACTGAGATTGAACTCCAAATCTCTTATTCAACCATCAGAGACTTAACCAGTTGAGCTAACTGGAACCCACACTCTTCTTCTCCTGTTTTCAGTTTTCATAATAGTGTCTGGTATTATTTTAATATTTTAATGTGTTAGGAATGCAAAATAAAGAATGAGATACAGGATATATTGTAAAGAGTAATTATGTAAAATAAAATTTAAAAAATTATGAGAATGCTCTTATGAGTGGTAAATAATTACTTTCAAGTGAACCCATTACTAAAAAAAACTTTTATTTCATAATTTGTCAATTCAACAAATTATAGTAAAAAATTATGAAAAAGTGTGTGTCACTCACTAGACTTTTTGAAGTATTTATGCAAGTATTTTGGTTCTTTTACATGACATTAATTTTTGTTGTACTTTCTTTCTTGAGTTGCATTTCTCAGTTCAATTACCAAATAATAGAAAAAAGAAAAGAAAAATAAATTAATAAAAATTGAGCAAAGAAGTGTACATTGAGAATGAGTTATTATTAAACCGAAAATGATAACTGTTGACTATTATATGAAAATGTATTTTCATATATACTACTCCAACTTCGTTATGCCTCTGCATTTTTATTCATATACATAAAAATTTGGCGGTAACAATAATTCCGGGTTTTCTTTTTAATAGTTGGAGAATGGGGGATTTATAAAAAAGAGAGGTGACATAGTGGTCTTGGTGAGAACGTTGGAGCACCAGGTTCCGTGTTCAATTTCCATTGGGCGAACTATGGGATTTCTACCTGCAACTAACCCAAGCTTCTAGCTCTCTCGTGGGGTTAAGGTGAGGTTTGTGATTACCCTCGTGTTAGGATATGTGCCCTTTAAATTCTATTAAATGATGCTATGTATGACATTATGTATGCATTATGTTGTGATTAATAAAGTTATTTTATTATTATTTAAAATAATGATAATATGAATATTTGGTCATTATCATATAGTCCGTGAGATGCATAGTATGTGATTTATATGGTTTAGTTACAGAAAATATAAGTCACAAATTCTTTGTAAATTCAGAATTTTAGTACGTAGTCAGTGATGAAATTGGGCATTTTATTTGCGAAGACTATAACATATCAACTAAAATAATTTGTCTTGATCATGAAAGTGGAGACTTCTAGTTGATATGTTGATATGTTTTAGACATATTGAGCTGGACCGCTGTGAGATTTATTATTCTACTAACGATTGTCAAATAAATAATAAATCTCACGACTTCTATTTACATCAACTCTTAATCCTATGAGAATAATGAATCTGATCATGAAGTGTAGGTTACTTTGATATATCAGGAGTGAGATCTAAAGTCACGATCAAAACCTCAGTATGTTAGGTAGTCACATTTAGTGTTGAAAGAACATATATTTTCAAGATGGAATTCATAATCTCTTAATGGAAATATAAAATATTCTCTTGAAATAAGTTTAATGGGTTTGGTTATTCAGAGTGTTAGGCTTAACCACTTTAGTAAGAAGTTACTAAAATATATATTTATGAAATTGGATTTCATAAATATATGATGAATAATTTAAAAGATTAAACCGGATACTCAAGAATTAAGTTGTAGTAATTTTCAAAGTGGCAGTCAACATTCATGACTTTGTATTACTACGAATATTTTATGAAGGGGTTGTATATATAATAAAGTCTTGAAATATAATTTATTAATAAGACCTAGAGTACAATTATATTTATATAGTGATATTAAATATAATTAATGGAAATTTTGGGCTTGTCAAGAGTTGATAGAAAAGCTCAAAACTCATTGGAGCTAGTATCTTATTTGTTCTCTTTTGGTCCCACTCCAAACTACATACCCAAGCCTAATTGGAATGGTCCAAAAAGCTAGTCCAATTAGATAATTAGTTATAAAGAAAGAAACATACAGAATATTGTAAGTGAATAAAATGGTGTGTATGTGAGTGTAAGTCATTCTACTATTCTCTCTTGAACATATACATATAAACTGATTGAGAGACCACACTTCTTGGGCACAAGTGGAATTGGAGTGAAGATTAAAAATGTTCCCAAGTACTTCTAATCTTTGGTTTTGAATTTCATCGCACCAAGGTACACTCCCTTGTTCTTACATTCTGAAATTTACATAGTACACATTATCAATTGCGAATAAAGTAGATCCGTTAATTTTTCGTTGTGTATATTTTGTATGTAATACAAACTATGTTTTTCCAACACCCCGACCACAGTAATTATGGCTCAATCCAACATTCTTTAGCAGGAGGTGCTCCTATGGTCACGCTCAGAAGAGTGAGTTACAATGGTCACCCCGTCCCCTCTTTTTCGGCCAAAAAAAAAGAAGAAGAAGAGAGAATTGGGGATTTGAACTCTATATATGTCTTTGTTGAAAATATCAAGAGATGGCAGCTACCCACTACAAGATTCTTGACTGAAATCTGATTATTATGCCTAAGCTAACCTTAGAAAAATTGCATAATTTTGTTCACATAGATAAAAAATATTTGCTTCAATGGCCACTAGGCCTTGTAGCCTAGTGGCACTCGGTGTCTTTGTATTCCTTGAGCTCGAGAGTTCGATCCCCCGCATTTACCCAGCAAAAAAAAATTGCTTCAATGCAGGTATCAGATACATCATACAATAGTGAGATGGGTTGAAATAACAATTCAACGGACAATTCAACGAGTGTGTTTAGCTAGTAGGAAAAGAGAATTTTCTATATGACATGAAAAGATTTGTGTCAACGCAGGTACAACAACGAGGGGTTAAAATAATTAACTCTAAAAAGTAATGTTTAGTTAGAGGAAAAGAGAGATGATGGAAGAGGATAGGGAAAAAAAAAACTTTAATTGATATTTTATCTTGTTTTGTAAAATAGAAACAATAATAGTAATAATAATGAAAGCAAAGAAAAGTGATATAATGGTTATTCTTTATAAGGATTTACCATGTTCAATCTTTGGGAAGAAAAAACTAAAAAAATGTTTTTGTTTTTAACGGAAAAGGTTTAGAGTTTAAATTTTATTTCCTTAACTATTGAATTTTTTTTCCTTTAAAAAATGTAGAATGCATTATATGTGATTTGACAATTTTATCCCTCACATTTTTCCTTTTTATTTTCATTTACTTTTTTTTTTTTTTGGTGGAATTTTATTTTCATTTACATTAAACATAAAATCTTCAAATTCTTCCTATGAAGTCTCAATCTCAAATCACATTATTATCACCCTCTGAAAACAACACAACAACAACAACAACATAAAGTTTTCTTTTATCGGGAAAAAAAAAAAAAAAAAAGTTTGGGCGATGCACTCATTACGCCTTAACTGATCCAATACCCCTCAACCCAAATCACTGATCCGGTCAAAACTAGCAACCTACAATCGCCCCTACTCGTCACAGACCAATTTGCCACCAAAAACAGAACCTATGGCAACCGTTCAGTGATATAACCAAGATTTGACTAAGGGTAAAATTTGTAACTAAGATATATATATATATATACACACACACAAAAACATAGGTAGATACTAGATACACATTGCGTATGCATACACATGCATTTTATATATATAATATTTATAGAGTAAAGACCAACAATAATATAAGAAAATACCACTCGTATGAATACTAAATAATATTATAATGTTAGAAAACTAATAATAATAAAAAAGTAAAGTATGCATTATGTGCGTCCCAAAATCTCAGCTTTAGATATAGTGGTGTTTTTTTTTTTTTTTTTTTTTTTTTGAGAATCTAGATATAGTGGTGTTTGAATAAGATTAGGATCACAACTAATTTGTATTATGGGTTAATGCTAATCCATAAAGGGAGATTTGAATGAGAACAAGAAATAGAAAATCATGTAAAACTAAATTTCATCATTTCATATCATCAATAGTGTTACAAAGATTTTTCTCAAGAACAATGATACTCTAATCTTCTGGAAATTCTCTCTTTCTACAATTCTCTCTTTCTCTCATGTATTCTGTGTCTTTATCATTTGTTCCTGTCCTCCCTTATATTAGCTCTATCTTCTTCTCTAGGGTGTGCTATCCCTGTATACCTGGATAACTTTCTGTTCCATCGGGCCCGTTCTTCCTCATCTTCATCATGAATGGAGACTTTTGGGGCTTTTTCCACTGTTTAGGCTATCATTTTGCATTAAATGCAACTGTGCTAGGTAGGTGACCCTCTTTAATGTAGAGGTTACTGTAGTCAAGAATCTTCAGAAAGCATCCTCGGACAATCTTATGCCTTCAAGAGTCCTACTTAGAGAGCTCGGCAGGTGTTTAGTTTCCACCAATCTGGCGTGGGTCTCGACCTAGGAAACGGTCCATGGTGGAGTAATCATCGGATTTGAGGAAACGTACCATCTAATACATAGTCCGAGGTTCAACTCTTTAAGGAAGGCCCATTCTTAAAGTGGGCTAGTCAGTGTTGGGCTTGAATTCGCTTGCATATTGATGTTATTTGAGCCCTAGAAATCCATGTTCCTACACATTATATTAAGTTTAATTGTTATTATTATTATTTTTTTTTTTTTGGAGAAAAAGTTGTTATGGTTTTTAATATATGAATAAGATGTATTGTCATTTTTTTTTTAGTCAAATATAATGTTTATGGTGGACCTTTTTGTGTTGTTGGGCCTCAACCCCTTCTGCTGCACCGCAACCCGAAGGTCTAGGGTAAGAGAGTTGGGACTGGCCTAAATAGGGTTACATTTCAGGCCAGCTTGTGCGCAAGTTGAGCCATCAAAATATGGACACGCTCTGGCATAAGAATTGTAGGTTGAACGTATGGCATGACCACGACAAGAATAACTGTTACAGATGTTATGGCAGGAATAGAGTACAGCATAATAACTACGATACTAAAAGAGATTAATAAAACTAACACCAAGATAGAAGGTAACCAATAAAGTTATGGTAGAATAATACAGCAAATAGAAATAATGCTATGGAAAAAAATATAGACAACTTAATAATTGAATAGTAGACGACTCAAGAAGCGGAGGAAAACTTCTCTGCCAGACAGTAGGCTTAGCTTTTCAGTAGTAGCAGACTCAAGAAGGGAGCCAATCTCCAACATGAGTAACCTCAAGAAATGCCCACACCGTAAAAGTTACACACTTTGAAAAAGGGACCTAAATGGTTTAAGTTTCAATTCTTAATCCCCTAGAGAATGGATCTGTCAAGAGGGAGAGAAAAAGTGGCCTATTGATGTATGCCTCTATTCCTACCATTCATATTTTTTTCCCTCTGGTTTTTCTGTGTGTTCTTTCTTTTTCTCTATTCTTTCTTTTCTTTCTTTCTATCTCCCCTTCCGTCCCTCCTCCCTCTCCACTATTCATAAATACCCCTTTTTATACCATCCACTATTATGGGATTTACTATTTTTGTCCCTCAACTACTTTTGGCTCCTTATGGGTGTCCTTCTACGACTATCAACTAGCTTGCTAACTGCCCAACCATTACCTCTGCTCAGAGTGTGTTGGTTGCACCACTCTCCATTCCTAGACAAAATTACTTGTCTTGTTTCTTATCTCTCTCCATTTTTACTTCACCCATCCAGATAAGGATTAAGCTACCTCATCGCCTACCTCTATGGCATACATCAAGTGGTCCTAGCCCATACTTACCTCTTTTGGGTGAGATGCCATCCCAGTAGGGCATCTCTCCTAAAGAAGCTTGAGCGGGAATCCCAAAATAGACCCCCTTTTCTCCCTACTGTCAAACCACACCCTCTAAAAGCCTTGACTCATGGCCCACCTCCCATGTATTGGCTAGGTACAAGTAGGCAGTGCCTTGGCCCTTTGTGCATGCTTCACTCCGTCTGAATTTGTTTCTTTCTGGCCTTCACACCATTTCTGTTGCCTTTGCATTTGTTTGATTCTGCTGTACATGCTAGTTGGTGTTTATCTTTTGTAGCGTGAAGGATGTGTGGGCTTTTGGGCTCATATTTTCTTCCTTTTATCCTTTCTTAGACTAGGTATCACTCGGGCATAACCCTTCTTCTTCCTGTTGAGCCCATGCTTTCTCTTTTCTATGATCGTGGGCCTTTTGACCACTGATCCTACCATATTACTTCATCGTGCTTGCTATACCTTTACCTCTCTTTTTACTTCTTATTACCCCATGGGCTTACGGGCTGATGTTCTTGCCGTGTTAGCCCATTTCTTCATCAATCTTTTGCTTAGGGCTTCTTTGGCCCACTTTCCACATCTTTACCTCTTTTAGGCTTGTTGGCCAACATTCCTGCTGTGCCAACCCATTTTTACTAATTTATTTCTTGGGCTTCCTCAGCCCATTTGCTCCTTCTTTACCTCTTTTACTCCCATGGGGTTTTTGCTAAATTATTTTGTCTTCCTCGGCCCAATTACTACATCCTTACCTCTTTTTACTTTTCGGGCTTATTGGCCTTTAAGCCAACCCATTGGCTTTACTTCCTCTTTACCTCTTATTATTCCCATAGGTTTACTACTTCATTCCTTGGGCTTCCTTGGTCCATTTATTTCTTCTTTACCTCTTTTTATTCTTGTGGGCCTGCTGGCTATCAATCTTGCTATTTCAACCCATTAGGCTTATTTCCTTATTTCTTTACCATTTTTTCCATCTTACCTTCTCTATTGTTGGGCTCCTTCTGCTATTGGGCCATTTGTAAAAAATGGGCATCAACATTCAGCCCCTTGAGCATATGGATTGCTCTTGCAATTCATATGTGAATGCTTAGGTAATTTTTTTATTTGGGTTTTTTAAGCAGTGGACTCTGCCCTGTTTCCTTTTTTGCCATGAACAGACTTGTCTCTTCCAGTTTCCTAGTTTAGCAGTTATTCTGGAACACAACCTCCGCTTCATTTATGCTATGCTTTTTTTGACAGCTGACTTGTTGCCTTCCTTCACATCCCTTTTATTTGTCTCAGCCTTTTTTTTTTTCCTCATACTTTTCCTCAATCTCTCACAATCCTTCCTTTCTTGTTCCCTTCACCTTCTCATCTTCCCAAAACTTCTCTGCCCATTGCCTCTTCCGTTCAATCTGTCTACCATGTCACTGGTGAAAGGTAAGAGTTCTTCATGCTGTAAAGGGAAGGTGGTTGCCACTGATGATCCGCCTGCTGAGATCGTGGGTGGAGAGGCTCCCCATTCTGAATCAGACCATTCTGAGGAGGAGGAAGAGGGTTACGATCTGGGTAATGAGTGCCCTCCTCTCATTGACCCATGGTATGATACCTATATTCACTTCCTGGTAATGCCCGATGACTAATCGCCTCCTCCGTCGGGCCGTGTGTGGCTTTCCATTTGCCGCTGTGACTCCGAAGTCTCTTGGGCTCCTTTGGCTTCCTCTATTCCTAACCTTAACATCCGCCAAGGGAGCTCATTACCTGTGCCCATTCTTTTCGAATTTGGGTTAGGTACATCATTGGGTTGGAAATAATGGGTGGACACTGAGTTGTCCGATGTGGGTTTTATGGTTGCGTTATAGCATGCCGGTGTGTTGAAGGCCATTGTTTCTTCCTGGTGTTTGTCTAACTATCGGGATTTGTTCAACCTTCGACATTTGGTCTGTCAGTGGTGTAGTGCCACCCATACCTTCTTCATTTCTTGCGGCGAGATCACCATGACCTTAGAGGATGTGGCCAATCAACTGTTGCTACCCATTCTTGGTGACACGGACCCAAATAATATCGAGCTTTTCACCGAAGAGGAGGCCATGGAGGCCGAGTTGAAGAAAGGGATGAGTGGGAATGCAAAGTTGTCTCATTGGGTTGAGGCTTTCTTGAAGGCTTTTACCGCCATTTGTCATGCTGCCTTCATCACATTCTGGGTTTGTAAGTTCATTTTTGATTCATATTCACATTATGCTGTAAAACTCCTTTACTTTGGGTTAACCATAAAGATTTCTGCTGGGGTGAGTTTGCCATTGGCCCTTATGTTTTTGGGTCATCTACACGTTCAGTTGGATATTTTGCAAGGTGATGAGAGGCAGGCAGGTTCCTGCCATATAGTTACTTCTTTTGCCCACAATACCATATTGCAGCATCTGTTATGAGAGTGTTGAGCTAGGCATCTGGCTAAGTATAAGCCAGTCCGCCATGTCAAGGAGAAGTACCAGTCTTATTCGAAGGTGATTACTGACTTCAATGGTCATTTTGTCTTTGATTTTTCGTTAACTTATTGTTGGGTTGGGTTGAAGCCATTTGGGCTTCTTGTCTTTAAGTTCTTCGATAAGGGGTTGGTTTTTCATGGAGAGCTTATAAGGATTTAGGCAGTGGGTTTACTTGTGCTGATTCAGCTATGGGCCCTTTCAAGGCCACTACTGGGACCACCACCCTGTTGACTGCTTTCGATGAGAGGGGGATTACATATTTGGCAACCACCAATGTTGGGTGGTTGCCTTATTTGGCTTATGAGGGCATCCATTATGTTCATTATTCCACCTATAGAGTAAGGAGTCAATTTACGCTTGATTAGGACATACCCGATGACTTTATTGTCATCTTCGAATACACTACTTCGGTTCGCCCTTTCTTGTGCCCTAATGCCTTTGAGTTTTGGAGTAAGCACTTCACAGTAGTCACTATTCCGAGTTCCTAGAGAGAGGGCTTTTGCACTGCTTAGATGCATGGGTATTGGCTGGTCGTGATAATTTATTTTGGCCAGGAGTTGTTGGGTGGCCATGGCTTCTCTCTTGTCCTTCTAGAGGGCCTACATGCCATCATTTCCGTGGACCCACGGCTATTGCTTCCCACCAAGTTCATGGTAGTGTATGCTAGGAAGCAGAATAGGTCTATCATATTCGAGTGGTAGGAGAAGGAGAAGGGGTGGTACTTGTACACTAGTGAGTTTCCTCTGGGATGGAAGAAGAAGGTGAAGGTGGTGAACCTTCCTGCGCCTACAAAGAATGTCTCGGTGTCTCGGGCCGCTAAGCCTAAGTCTACCAAGAAAGGTGATGAATCTTCCGAGACTTGCTTTGACAATATTCCATATAAGGGAGGCCTTCCCCCTATCGACAATATAGTCCTTGAGAGCTCTCCTCCTCCTTTTGCCCATACCCGTTCCAGCAGGCGTTCTACTGTAGGTAGGCCTAAGCCTCACGCACCAAAGCCATCTATGGATGCTCCTCCTTCCAGTAGGACTCGTAGCAGCAAGAGGAAGACATCTCCACTAGCCCCATCTGTCATTGTTGAAAGGAGAGTATGTAATCTCTAAGCTTTACTCTATCTTTACATTAGTTATCTACTGCGCTTTCTTGCGGCTAACTTTGTACACGTATTTTCCTCCTCCATTGGCAATCTACGTACAAGAAGGATACTTCAACCGCTCACCCTATACTGCTCAATGAGCCTAAGTTTGAGGTATATTTCTTTCTCCTTCCTTATTTGTGCATGCATCTCTAAATTTTTTTTTTTTTTTTTTTTTTGCATGCTTGTTTATCTTCTTTTCTGCTTTGACATCCTTTCCTTAGGTTGATCCTGAGCCCATTTCTGTTTATAATCCTGCAAGTGAAGAGGCTCCTTCTGCTGCTAGCACACCTATGGAGGGCTCCTTCTACCTCTACTACTGCTACAGAAGAAGCTCTTACCGAAACTCCAATCCCTCCATCTGAGCCTGTTTCTGCCAACGAGGGAACCTAGGCTGAGAGGGTTGTCATTGGGGAATCCGCCCCTACTTTTGTCGAGATCCCTACTCTTGCTGAGATCCCTACTCCTCAAGAGGGAGTTACTCTTGCAAGGGTGCCCTAGACTGAGAGCACCTCTCCTGCTACTCCCCCTATCATGTCTGCCAACGATCCTTTCATTACCCTCTTCCAAGTCATGAAGGATGGCTCTTCCTTGGTTGTCACCTCGTCCTCCATCCCTAGTTCTACCACCGGAGGGCCCGATGCAAACTTGTCTTCCGATGAGGGATTAGAGGAGGTCTTTGAGGACTTCAAGGATGAGCCCATTGTGAAGACACGGGTTTTTGATTTCGATGTGGCTAGTGATGTTGATGAGTAGGAGGCCGAGGCCATGGGCATGTATCTTTTACCTCTACTGAGCCTTATTTTTCTTCTTTTCCTGTTATTTCTTAGCGTATTCCTTTATTTACTCTGCATATTGTTCTTGCCATGCAGTCACGAACATGCCTAAGGAGCCTAAGGCTGTAGCAGGTCCTACAATGCCTACAACCCCTACTTCTGTAGTGCCCATAACCACCACTCTTGTTGGTCATGGTTATTTTATTACCTTCACACCGCCTTCAATTAAAACTTTTGTCATTGAATCCATCTCTTTCCTTCATTTATTCCTTTTGGACTAATGTTGTGCCTTGTATTCTCTTTCAGGTCCATCTCCTGCCTAGGTGGCTACAGCCTCTCAGTTTGAGATTGGTAGCAGTTCTACCACTGTTCCTGATCCTGTGGGTGAGGCCGCTGCCTTCTTCAGCCGTTTTGAGTAGGCTGAGACCAATGACCTTGACCCAATAGACTTTTGGGGTGCCGGATCTCCTTATGTTGATTTCCATGGCTTACGTGTACCTGAGGAGTGCATCACATGTCTGGGGGCAGTCTACAATAGCTACGGAGATTTCATGTAGGGATTTCCCTTTGGTCGTTTTACGAGGGAGCACTTCCTCAAGTTGTTGGGGTGTGTGATGAATAACATGGAGCATAACTTCAACAACATAGTTTCTGCTGAGAGAATCTTGCAGTGGAGGGCTGTAGTTTAGGAGTTGATTCGAGTTAGATTTCCTATGGGGTTTCTACTAGACCATTTGTTGTGAGCGTCTTCTTTCCGGTGTCACTAGCTTAAGGAATTTTGAGGACCAAACCCTTATTTCAAGTCTTTGATTACTTAGACGTTTATCCCTTATGATGATGTAGCTTTCTTTCCTTTTCCTGTGTTTATTTCTTTCCCCCCATTCTCTCCACAGTACACTATTTCTGATAGGCAAAGAATGTAATGACCCCTTGTGATGAATTAATTGATTAATTAGCCAAGTTTATTAATTAACCAAATTAACATGCAAGATGCGTGGTAGCACAAACAAATCACCAATTAAACTAAGTATGCAGTGAAAAATAAATTGACACGGTGATTTGTTTACAAATGGGGAAAACCTACATGGCAAAAACCCTACCGGGTGATTTGAAGGTCACCACTTCCGAGAATCCACTATTATCAAAACAAGTGGTTACAAGTAAAGGAATCCCAGTACCTTATACCAACCTATAGTTGAACCTTTACCCCAATACCCAATTGGACTTGTTCTGTAGTGACAAACTCTCCTTTCCAATGAATGGCTCCCAGTATGTGACTAGTCGATAGATATGCAGATCCCAGTACGCGACTTGATCACCAACTTAACAAGGATGTTGGTTGCAAAGTTTTTTAGTTCATCACACGATGAAGATCATAAAGTTTCCTAGTTACAAAACCCTATGGTGTACAAACACAACAGCTTCTTCAAGAGAAAGAAGAACTAGGGCAAACTAGGTTTCCGGTTACACTTTTCTTCACACTTGTGGAATTGTGCTTTGTGCAACTGTGCGTAACCTTTTTTGGCCCTTAAAATAATCCTTATATATGTTTAGGGTTGTGAGAAAAGAAGGCCCAAACATAAATTCACGGATTGGATGAAAATTATAATCTGTCAAGCAGCTATCAAGCCTCAGGCTAAAACAGCTCTTTTAAACCTCGATAGATACTAGCTGTCGAGCTTTAATGAACACCATTTCTTCATTTGATTCTTCGACAGACTTGCATGGCTTTAACACTTGAACTTGAAACCTTGTTTCTTGAAGCAATAAACACATCCTAGATCTACCCAATTACAAGTAAAGTGCATTTTGTCAAAGGATTAGCCAATTACATAAAATAGTGACATATGTTCCTAACATTGAATCACATATGTTCTAACAATCTCCCCCTTTGGCAATCTGTGACAAAACCACAACAAACAAATGAACATATGAGAGAAATAATAAATCACTCAACTTATATTCACTAGTTGAATACAATAAAATCTATCCTAACACAAACTCTTGAAAAACTTTGCAAGAAGAGATTTTATGGCAAGAAGACTTTGACAACCTGTATTTTTGAAACACTTTAAACAAAACTCATCAAGGCATCTCAGTGTGAAATAGAAATAAAAGATTACAAACAATATATAAGAAGCATTTGCATAAAGAGAGAAAAGAAACAACACATGTAAAGATAGGTGAAAGAACTGTAATAACAACCTCAAATGTATATATATCAACAAGTACAAGGTTTGCTATCACAATATGATCACAAGATCTGAGGTACATGAATAATGTATCTAAAAATAGAAAAGAAAAAGATACATAAAAGTCCTCACTACGTCCCTCAAAATATTAACACTCCCCCTAACAAAAATCTCCTATACTAACACTCCCCCTATGAGTATGACTACTCTCATATCCAAAACTACTCCCCCTTTTTATCACAAGCGACAAAGGACAAGTACATCAAGTAGACATCTCATCAGCACTAGAAGAGCTAGCATCATCATCCTCAGCATTAGAAGCATCAGCATCATCATCCTTATCCTCAGAAGCCTTTGGAGTTGGAGGAGGAGAAGCAAAGAAGCCACCAATGACTGCCTGTCGTTGTGCAATACAACCAACACAAGTGTTCACCTAACACAACTCATCACTGAGAGTGTCAAGGCGAGCATCCATGTGCACAAGCTGTGCCATGATATCCTCAAGAGTCACACCACTCATAGAAGAAGAGGGAGCGGATGTGGATGGAGTTGTAGAAGTTATAGGAATCGCCATCACAGACCACCTCGAACGTAGCTACACCTTGCTCCTTTTAATGGTAGCGGTGTCTATGGCACACATGACATGGAAGTGGTTGGAAATGGTAAAGGGGACAGAAAAATGGCGTAAAATCCTTGTGATAGCCGAAGGGAATATAAGCTTATCACGGGTCGCCGTATCCCTATACACGTCTATAAGAGAAAGAATAAAATGAGAGGGAAAATCTATAGTAAGATGCTCTAAAAGGGAAAGAAAAAATCGAGCACGGGGCTCAATAATAGAATTATAATGAGATAAAGGATGCAAAACAAAAGTCATAACCATATTAATGAACCTAGGACCTTTAGCAAAGGTTGTACAAGAAGTGAATTGACGATCACCCCAATAAGAGGGACGCTCACAAAAAGAGGATATAATCTCGTCTTTAGACACGGTCTTAAGACACTCGCAACCAGGGTAGTCAGGATGTGCTACCTTGGGGACATGGAGTACGTCAGATACAATATCCAGAGTGACCACTATGCACGTACCTCGAACGCGAGTGACAAAGAGAGGTATTGAATAATCAAATCTATGCATATTGGAGTAGAACTCCTGTATAAGCACGAATGGACGAGTGACCAGGACGTCACACAGTGACTCTAACCCCTACTATGAATGATAGAAGGTATGTCAGTGTCGGAGAAGTCAAACAAAATGACTTGGCGCTCTGAATGAATGCCTTGTCTAGAAAAGTTCTCCGTAAAGTCCTGTCGGGCTTTATCATCACGGAACCGAACATGTGAGGGAGTAGGATCAGAAGAAGTAGATGCCTCGGAACGAAGAGGGTTACGGGATGGAGTAGATTTACGTTTAGGTGCCATGACGCAACTAACATAAACAAGAGAGAGAGAGGGAGAGAGAGAGAGAGATGCAGAAAAGCACCAATCACAATCAATATATATATGAATATAGAGAATGTATGGTACGTGTGCATGAAAATACATGAGCATGTGATATGCAATAGTAAAGGCATCATGGGCTCAGCCCAATCCAATCCTACCAGTACACAATCATTTTAACAAAGTAAACACACATCTATAATGCATGAAACATTGTTTTAATGCAAATGAGATGCAATGCATGATGATTTAAAGCCATTTTCACAATGCCCATCCCAAAAATTTCACAAAAACTCCACCAATTTTGAAAAACCCTAAAAATTTTCCAAAAACCCAAAACTTATACCTAAATGCATGAAATGCATGAAGAATGAGAGATAAAGATCATACCAGATGCAAGAAAAATGATATTGAGGCCGAGAAGCTCTTGGGAAAGGAGTTTGAAGTGAGAAAGAGAGGTTTTGGGAGGTGAAGAGTCTGCAAGAGTCAAGAGAGATCGAGAGAAATGAAAAAGAATTCACGCAGATCCTATTTATAGACTCTTATAATTCTCGACAGATCGAGAGGTGTCAAGAGGTGTTGAGTTTTAGAGGCTTGAAGAGATACAACTATCGAGCAGCTATCTAGAGGTGTCCATAGCAAAACAAGGCTCGATGGATCGAGGAGCTATTGAGAAGCTATCGAGGAGATAGAAAATTTCTTGATGGATCAAGTAGCTATCGAGATTGCGATAAAAAAGAAGCTGAAAAGCTCAATAGATAGCTTAGCTATCGAGAGGTGTCAAGGAGCTGTCGAAATTGCTTAAAAACAGTTTTTCAAGAAGAGAAAAACACAGATATGAATGCAATCAAACATGCAACTCAACCAAGGATCCAAACAACATTTTAATCTCTCAAAAACATCTCCTAATCAAGAAAAATGTAAGCACATAGATCCCAAAACACACACACACACACACTCTAAAGAAGTCTAACCAAGTTTATATTTCAAAAACAAGTTAAGACAGTTTAATGAACATACATTAACACATGTATTCCTTGTGATGACCAAATCACATTGTACCTGTACATGTATCAAAAGTAGCAAAGAATATTACGTGTTGTGTGTGAAAACATCACAAGATTGCATAAGTGTCTACGTGTTATGACGATTTCAGATATGAGAAAACCACTTTAACTCACACACAATTATAACTGTTTGATGGGGACTATCACCTTCAAGGTACATCCTATAACTCCCACATCTCCTAGAAGACACGCTTGCAGTCATATATAAAGCATTTTGATCTTTTTGCTTTTATTTTTCTTTGCATATTTTTTCTTTTAAGCAAACCATGCATGGACATATAAGAGATAGAAAAGAAATACCCAATGATGTTAAGCATTTGACATTCTACTTTTGCTATTCCGAAGCATACAAATGTCATTTCATGATTTGTGGGCAACAGTGGTGAGATGGTTATTTATGCCTTTCTCTTAGGATTTTCTAGTCCTTCCCATCAAAAAGAGTGATATGAGTTTCAAGCTCAAGAGACTGCTTAACCTTACTCATCACAAACATGAGCCACAAAGCTCACTTGCTTAATTGTGCATAGAGATGTTCATCTAAGCTACAAATGATACAAAGTTTAGAAAACTTTGTTTCAATGACCATCCAAGGTACACAGGTACCAATGTACACAAACACACACTGTTTTTATATTTTTCTGATTTTTCAAAAAAAAAAAAATTTTTTTTTTTTGTTTTTATATGAAAAACAAAACAAAGCAAAACTGAAAAATAACCAAAAAAAACATGTTAAACAAGACAAATCAATGCATAAAACTAGACTGACTCAAAACATGAAAGCAAAACACACAAGTAATGCAAAAACAAAAACACGAAGGGGAGAGAGAGAGAATAAGTGACAAAATCACTTGGAACCCGTTTCCTTTTACACATTGGAAGAACCATTCCACTTAGCAAACCCTTGATCTGGCGGTGAGGGGGAAGAGTTAAAATCATTTAAGTTCGAAAAGAACATGAGGGCTTTAAGAAGATCTCCAAGAGGAGCAACAGAGGATGGAAGCTGATTCTTGTTTCCCAACGCGATCATGTTGTTGCTCTGTTGAGTGGCTAGCCACTTATAGCAATTAGGTCAAGTATGTCCAGCTACGCCACAGTGATAACAGAAATGCTGTTTTTTTTTTTTTTTTTTTTTTGGCTTTTGAGAGTTTCCCTTCTTAGCCCTAGGGTTCTTAATCTCTTTCTTATCAAGCTTAGGGGGTGCTCCTAAGATAGATTTACCGTTGTCTACGTTCTCACACGCTAATTCATTCTTAACATCATTGTTCTCAGTTTCAACATTATTAGCAAGAGGAACAAAAATAGTAGTACTAGTAGAAGCAATACTACGAAAAGAGAAATCATACTCTAAACCGGATCAATCGGAAGCCAATTTCTGAAGACTGGGCTCTCATCGAGCTTGGCACTTAAAGTCCTTTCCAACTGAGCTCTGACTTGGAACAATTCTGCCTCAAGCTTCTTGGTTTTTTCAACCAAGAAATTATTCTCAAATCTCAGTACTCCAATAGTCTGATTGGCTTCATCGAACTTTGTAGAGATTTATTCTCGCTCAAGCTCCACATCACCAAGCTTCTTGGTGGCCAACCTATACAACTTCTCAAGCTTTTCTGAGACCTTGTATAACTTTGCATAGGCTGTGTGGATGTCATCTTGCTCATCCATCTTTTCAAACTTAGACTCCACCAATTCCTCTTCTTCATCCACATCTTTAACAATCCCCTCAGTAGGATTTATAGTTGATAGGCCAAGAATGTATTGACCCCTTGTGATATATTAATTGATTAATTAGCCAAGTTTATTAATTAATCAAATTAACATGCAAGATGCGTGGTAACACAAACAAATCACCAATTAAACTAAGTATGCAGCGGAAAATAAATTGACACAGTGATTTGTTTATGAATGGGGAAAACCTACACAGCAAAAACCCCACTGGGTGATTTTAAGGTCACCACTCCCGAGAATCCACTTTTATCAAAGCAAGCAATTACAAGTAAAGGAATCCTAGTACCTTATACCAATCTACAGTTGAATCCTTACCCTAATACCCAATTGGATTTGTTCTGTAGTGACAATCTCTCATTTTCAATGCACGGCTCCCAGTACGTGACGAATCAATTGTGCAGATCCTAGTACGCGACTTGATTACTAACTTGAGAGGAATGTTGGCTGCAAAGTTCTTCAGTTCATCACACGATGAAGTTCATGAAGTTGCTTGGTCACAAAACTCTATAGTGTACAAACACAGCAGCTTCATCAAGGGAAAGAAGAACTAGGGCAAACTAAGTTTTCGGTTACACTTTTCTTCACACTTGTGGAATTGTGCTCTTATGCAACTGTGCGTAACCTTTTACGGCCCTTAAAATAATCCTTATATATGTTTAGGGTTGTGAGAAAATAAAGCTCAAACATACATTCACGGATTGGATGAAAATCAGAACAGATACCCTATCTGTTGAGCAGCTGTCAAGCCTCGGGCTGAAACAGCCCTTTTAAACCTCAATAGATACTAACTGTCGAGCTAGCTATCGAGGTTTAAAATCCAGCACTTTTTCACTTGATTCTTAGACAGACTTGCATGGTTTTAACACTTGAACTTGAAACCTTGTTTCTTGAAGCATTAAACACATCCTAGATCTACCCAATTACAAGTAAAGTGCATTTTGTCAAAGGATTAGCCAATTACATAAAATAGTGACATATGTTCCTAACATTGAATCACATATGTCTTAACAATCTCCCTTTTTGGCAATTTGTGACAAAACCACAACAAACAAATGAACATATGAGAGAAGTCATAAATCACTCAACTCAAATCACTTGTTGAATACAATAAAATCCATCCTAACACAAACTCTTGAAAAACTTTGTAAGAAGAGAGTTTATTGCAAGAAGACTTTGACAACATGTATTTCTGAAACACTTTAAACAAAACTCATCAAGACATCTTAATGTGAAATAGAAATAAAAGATTGCATATAATAATAAGAAGCATGTGAATAAAGAGAGAAAAGAAACAACACATGTAAAGATAGGTGAAAGAATTGTAATAACAACCTCAAATGTATATATATCAACAAGTACAAGGTTTGCTATCACTATATGATCACAATATCTAAGGTACATGAACAATGTATCTAAAATAGAGATAAAAGAAAAAGATACATAAAGTCCACACTACATCCCTCAAAATATGAACACTTCCCCTAACAAAAATCTCCTATACTAACCCTCCCCTTATGAGTATGACTACTCTCATATCCGAAACTATAGAGGTTTAAAATCCAGCACTTCTTCACTTGATTCTTGGACAGACTTGCATAACTTTAACACTTGAACTTGAAACCTTGTTTCTTGAAGCAAGTGTGCTTTGTCAAAGGATTAGCCAATTATATAAAATAGTGACATATGTTCCTAACATTGAATCACATATGTCCTAACAATCTCCCCCTTTGGCAATCTATGACAAAACCACAACAAACAAATGAACATATGAGAGAAGCCATAAATCACTCAACTCATATTCACTTGTTGAATACAATAAAATCCATCCTAACACAAACTCTTGAAAAACTTTGCAAGAAGAGAGTTTATGGCAAGAAGAGTTTGACAACTTGTATTTCTGAAATACTTTAAACAAAACTTATCAAGGCATCTTAGTATGAAAAAGAAATAAAAGATTGCATACAATATATAAGAAGCATGTGCATAAAGAGAGAAAAGAAACAACACATGTAAAGATAGATGAAAGAACTGTAATAACAACCTTAAATGTATATATATCAACAAGTACAGGGTTTGCTATCACAATATGATTACAAGATCTAAGGTACATAAACAATGTATCTAAAATAGAGAGAAAAGAAAAAGATACATAAAGTCCTCACTACATCCCTCAAAATATGAACACTCCCCCTAACAAAAATCTCCTATACTAATCCTCCCCCTATGAGTATGACTACTCTCATATCCAAAAAAACTCCCCCTTTTTGTCACGAGTGACAAAAGATAAGTACATCAAGTAGACATATCATCAACACTGGAGGAGCTAGCACCATCATCCTCAGCATCAGTAACATCAGCATCAGCATCATTATCCTCATCCTTAGAAGCCTCTAGAGAAGGTGGAGAAGAAGCAACGAAGCCACCCATGACTGCCTATCGTTGTGCAATACGACCAATACGGGTGTTCACCTGACACAACTCATCACTGAGAGTGTCAAGGCGAGCATCCATTCGCACAAGCTGTGCCATGATGTCCTCTAGAGTCACACCGCCCGTAGAAGAAGAGGGAGCGGATGTGGATGGAGCTATAGGAGCTGGAGGAATTGCCGTCTCGGACTGCCTTGAACGTAACTGTACCTCGCTCTGTTTAACGGTAGTGGCGTCTATGGCACACATGACATGGAAGTGGTTAGAAACGGGAAAGGGAATAGAAAAATGGCGTAAAATCCTCGTGATAGCTGAAGGGAAGATGAGCTTATCATAGGTCACCGTATCTCTATATACATGTATGAGTGAAAGAATAAAATGAAAGGGAAAATCTATAGTAAGATACTCTAAATGGGAAAGCAAAAATCTAGCACGGGGCTTTGTAATAGAGTTATAATGAGATAAAGGATGCAAAACAAAAGTCATAACCATGTTTATGAACCTAGTACCTTTAGCAAAGGCCATACAAGGAGTGAACTGGCGATCATCCCAATTAGAGGGACACTCATAAAAAGCAGATATAAGCTCGTCTTTAGACACAATCTTAAGATGCTCACAACCAAGGTAGTTAGGATGCGCTACCTTGGGGACATGGAGCACGTCGAATACAATATCGAGAGTGACCACGATATGCATACCTCGAACGCAGTGGCAAAGAGAGCTACTGAATAATCAAATCCATGCATGTTAGATTAGAACTCCTAGATAATCACGGATGGACAAGTGACCGGGACATTACACAGTGACTCCCAACCCCTACTGTGAATGACAGTGGGTAGGTCAATGTTGGAGAAGTCTAACAAAATGACTTGGCGTTCCGAATGAATGCCTCGTCTAGAAAAGTTCTCCGAAAAGTCATGTTGGGCTTTATCATCACGGAACCGAACATGTGAGGGAGTAGGATTAGAAGAAGTGGATGCCCCGAAACGAAGAGGGTTTTGAGACAGAGTAGATTTACGTTTAGGTGCCATGACACAACTAACGTAAACAAGAGAGAGAGAGGGAGAGAGAGAGAGAGACATGTAGAAAAGTACCAATCACAGTCAATTTATAAGAATATAGAGAATGTAAGGTACGTATGCATGAAAATGCATGAGCATGTGATATGCAATAGTAAAAGCATCATGGACTCAGCCCAATCCAATTCTACCAGCAGACAATCAGTTCAACAAAGTAAACATACATCTAAAATGCATAAAACATTGTTATTATGCAAAATGAGATGTAATGCATGATGATTTAAAACCATTTCCACAAAGCCCATCCCAAAAATTTCACAAAAACTCCATCAATTTTGAAAAACCCCAAAGTTTATCAAAAATCCCAAAAGTTAGGTTAGAAAGCATGAAATGCATGATAGATGAGAGAAATGAGATCTTACCAGAAGAAGATAGATCAATCTAGGCCAAAAAACCTTTGGGAAAGGAGTTTGAGGTGAGAAAGAAAGGTTTTGGGAGGTGAAGAGTCTACAGGAGTCGAGAGAGATCAAGAGAAATGAGATCTAAATTGCATGGATCCTAATATATAGAACCTTTTAAATCTCGCCAGATCAAGAGGTCTCGAAAGGTTTCGAGGTTTAAAATTCGATAGATGCAACTATGAGCAAGTGTCTAGAAATGTCCATAGCAAAAAAAGGCTCGATGGATCGAAGAGCTATCGAGGAGACATAAACTTTCTCAATGGATCGAGGAGCTATCGAGAAGCTATCAAGATTGCGATATAAAGAAGCTGAAGAGCTCGATAGATAGCCTAGCTGTCGAAAGGTGTCGAGGAGCTATCAAGATTGCTTAAAAACAGTTTTTTCAAAAAGAGAAAAACACAGACATGAATGCAATCAAACATGCAACTCAACCAATGATCCAAACAACATTTTAATCTCTCAAAAACATCTCTCAACAAAGAAAATGTTAAGCACATAGATCCCAAAACACACACACATACTAAACACGTCTAACCATTTTTATATTTCAAAAACAAGTTAAGACAGTTTAGTGAGCATACATTAACACATGTATTCCTTGTGATGGCCAAATGACATTGTACTTGCACATGTATCAAGAGTAGCAAAGAATAATGCGTGTTATGTGTGAAAACATTGCAAGATTGCATAAGTGTATGTGTTCTGACGATTTGAGATATGAGAAAATTACTTTAACTCACACACAATCATAACTGTTTGATAAGGACTATCACCTTCAAGGTACATCCTATAACTCCTATATCTCCTAGAAGATACGCCTGCAATCATATATAAAGCATTTTGATCTTTTTTCTTTTATTTTTCTTTGCATATTTTTTCTTTTAAGCAAACCATGAATGGGCATATATGAGAGAGAAAAGAAATACCCAATGATGTTAAGCATTTGACATTCCACTTTTGCTATGCCGAAGCATACAAATGTCATTTCATGATTGGTGGGCAACAGTGGTGAGATGGTTATTTATGCCTTTCTCTTGGGATTTTCTAGTCCTTCCCGTCAAAAAGAGTGATACGAGTGTTAAGTACAAGAGATCACTTAACCTTACTCATCACAAACACGAGCCACAAAGCTCACTTGCTTAGTTGTACATAGAGATGCTCATCTAAGTTACAAAAAATACAAAGTTTAGAAAACTTTGTTTTAATAGCCATCCAAGGTACACAAGTACTAATGTACACAAATAAACAATATTTTTGTATTTTTCAATTTTTCAATTTTTTACTTTTTATTTTTATATGAAAAACAAAATGAAGCAAAACTGAAAAAGTAACAAAACAAAAACATGTTAAACAAAGACAAAGCAATGCATAAAACTAGATCGACTCAAAACTAGAAAGCAAAACACACAAGTAATGCAAAACCAAAAACAAGAAGGGGGGAGAGAGAAAAAGTGACAGAATCACTTGAAGCCTTTTTTCTTCCACACCTTGTAAGAACCTTTCTGTTTAGCAAACCTTTGATCCGATGGTGAGGGGGAAGAGTTAAAACCATTCAAGTTTGAAAGGAACATGAGGGCTTCTAGAATATCTCCAAAAGGAGCAAAAGAGGATGGAAGCTAATTATGGTTTCTCGACGCGATCATGCTGTTGCTCTGTTAAGTGGCTAGCCACTTATAGCAATTTGGTCGAGTATATCCAGCTGCACCATAGTGATGACAGAAATGCTGCTTTTTCTGTTTTGGCTTTTGAGAGTTTCCTTTCTTAGCCCTAGGGTTTTTAACTTCTTTCTTATCTTGCTTAGGGGGTGCTCCTAAGATAGATTTACCCTTGTCTATGTTCTCACTAGCTAATTCATTCTTAACATTACTGTTCTCAATTTCAAGATTATTAGTAGGAGGAACAAAAATAGTAGTACTAGTAGAAGTAATAATAGGAGAAAAGACATTATACCCTAAACCGGTTCGATCGGAAGCAGATTTCTGAAGACTGAGCATCTCATCGAGCTTAGCACTTGAAGTCCTTTCTAGCTGAGCTCCGACTTGGAACAATTCTGCCTCAAGCTTCTTAGTCTTCTTAGCCAAGAAATTATTCTCAAATCTCAATACTCCAATAGTCTGATTGGCTTCATCAAACTTTGTAGAGATTTTTTCTCACTCAAGCTCCACATCACTAAGCTTCTTGATGGCCAACCTATACAACTTATCATACTTTTCTAAGACCTTGTATAACTTTGCATAGGCTGTGTGGATGTCATCTTGCTCATCTATCTTTTCAAACTTAGACCCTACCAATTCCTCTTCTTCATCCACATCTTCAACAATCCCTTTAGTACGATTTACGATGGCAGTGAAGGCATTTAGAATTCCATCATCCTCAGGCTTAGTGTCACTCAACGTAGTAGCAAGTGCCTTGCTCTTCCCAATGGTCTTGAGATACGTAAGGCACTCTTGTTTCATATGATCGAAACCTTGACACCCAAAGCACTTTGGTCCTGAGGGAAAAGTGTATTGACCGCCATCCCTAGCATCCTTCTTCCCTTTGTCTTGGCTTTTAGACTGAGAAGAACTCGACTATCTATGGTCCTTATCGAAGCCCTTTGCATTGGCATTCTTCATAAACTTTTTGAATTGCCTGGTGATGTAGGACTTCATCTTAGAATCTTCATCATCAATATCACTGCTCTTGGCCTTCAATGCCATGCTCTTGCTCTTGCTCGATTTCCCAATCCTTGTCAAACCCAACTCATAGGTCTGCAGATTGCCAACCAACTCTGTCAAAGGAATTTTGTCAATGTCCTTTGATTCCTCAATGACAGTGATCTTGGCTTGGAATCTCCTGGGTAGATATTTGAGCACCTTTCTCACAATCTTGGGTTCAGAAATGGTTTTCCCAAGATTAAAAGCTGAGTTCACTATGTCATTGAGCATGGCATAGAACTCATCGAACGACTCATCCTCCTCCATCTTGATCTCTTCAAAGCTTGTAGTGAGCCTCTGAAACTTTGAATCCTTGACAGCCTTGGTTCCTTCATAGGTTCTCTAGAGAATGGTCCATACTTCCTTTACAGTTTCAATAGAGGATATCTTCTTGAATTCCTCATTCGTGACTGCACTGAATAAAGCATTTAATGCCCTGGTGTTGAAGTTTGCCGCCTTGTTCTTTGCATCATCCCAGTCAGCTGGCGCTTCCGTAGGCTTGGTCCAGCCTATCTCCACAGCTTGCCACAGTTTCTCATCTAAAGACTGCAAGAAAACTCTCATGCGTACTTTCCAGTATGCATAGTTAGTGCCATCAAATAAATGAGGTATAATAAGAGACTGTGCTCTATCCATTACAAATAGGGGTCAATGGATCACACAACAAAGATTAACCCTAATCAAAGTGTGTCTACTTTGATACCACTTGATAGGCCAAAAATGTACTGACCCCTTGTGATATATTAATTGATTAATTAGCCAAGTTTATTAATTAATCAAATTAACATGCAAGATGCATGGTAGCACAAACAAACCACCAATTAAACTAAGTATGCAGCGGAAAATAAATTAACACGGTGATTTGTTTACGAATGGGGAAACCTACACAGCAAAAACGCCACTGGGTGATTTTAAGGTCACCACTCCCGAGAATCCACTATTATCAAAATAAGCAGTTACAAGTAAAGGAATCCTAGTACCTTATACCAACCTACAGTTGAACCCTTACCCCAATACCCAATTAGACTTGTTCTGTAGTGACAATCTCTCCTTTCCAATGCATAGCTCCCAGTACGTGACTAACCAATAGATGCGTGGATCCCAGTACGCAACTTGATCACCAACTTGAGAAGGATGTTGGCTGCAAAGTTCTTCAGTTCATCACACGATGAAGATCATGAAGTTGCTTGGTCACAAAACCCTATGGTATACAAACACAGTAACTTCTTCAAGAGAAAGAAGAACTAGAGCAAATTAGGTTTCCGGTTACACTTTTCTTCACACTTGTGGAATTGTGCTTTATGCAACTGTGCGTAACCTTTTATGGCCCTTAAAATAATCCTTATATATGTTTAGGGTTGTGAGAAAAGAAAGCCCAAACATACATTCACGAATTCAATGAAAGTCAGAACTAAAAATCAAAACTTCATAAATCTCGACAGATACCCTATTTGTCGAGAAACTATCAAGTCTCAGGCTAAAACAACTCTTTTAAACCTCGATAGATACTAGCTGTCGAGTTTTAATGAACAGCACTTCTTCACTTGATTCTTGGACAAACTTGCATGGCTTTAACACTTGAACTTGAAACCTTGTTTCTTGAAGCATTAAACACATCCTAGATCTACCTAATTACAAGTAAAGTTCTTTTTGTCAAAGGATTAGCCAATTACATAAAATAGTGACATATGTTTCTAACATTGAATCACATATGTCCTAACAATTTCTTCAACACTTATGACTGATTTTGATAAGTCTGTTATGACTTATACATTTTGGTTTGTAATCTATTATTCTATATCTGCTACAACTATTATTATGCTTTATGATACAATATATTCCTGCTAATACTTCATGCATGATCTTCATTACTTTCTGCTTTTTTCTTTTAAACATGAGTTACAAGTAAAACATGCTACAATGCTTTCTTGTGACATTGTATCCTTTGTAAGTGTGGTCACTTGGAGAAAAGAAAAATAAAACAAGAAAGAAAATGAATGATTACATAATGTTTCCTTACGCATTATAGCGTTTCAACCACTTGCCATTAATGGGGTCCATTAAATCTTTTTCATCCATCTATGATAGGCGATAAAACCCACTTGCATGCGCTTCCCTTACCACTAAGGGTCCTTCCCACTTTGGTGAGAATTTAGATGATACTGCCATACTTCACCTGACATGGTCTGCTATCCTCAACATAAGTTGTCCTGCTCTAAATACTCTTTCTCTAATTGTCCTGCCATAAGATTCGATCATTCTTTGCCTGTATCTGTGGTTGCACTCTTGGGCTTCCTCTTTCTTCCCATCCAATCCTTCTAGGTCCTCGCATCTTTCTGCCGTAAAGACTTCCTTCTCCTTTTCCTTCTTTTGCATCTACAAAACACTTAGAGATGGTATAATTACTTCTGCCGAGCTTACCACTTCTGTCCCATATACTAGGGAGAAGGGGGAGAACTCTATGGCAGATTTGGGTGAGTTTTGGTAAGCCCATAGTGCGTCTGGTAGGTGTGTCACCCAACCTCTACCATATTCCTGACTTATTTTGCTAATGATCTTAATGAGGCTTTTGTTTGTTGCTCTGCCTGCCCATTCCTTTACGGGTAATATGGAAATGACCGGTGATGCTTCACTTGGTAGAATTCTAGCATTTTCCTTCTCTATTTACAAAGGGCGTACCATTGTCGCTTATGATTTTGTGAAGTACCCCAAATCAAACAATTATGTTTTCTTTGATGAAATTTACTACAGCTCCTCTATTGGCTTTGCGGAGTGGTATGGTCTCTGCCCACTTGATGAAATACTCTATGGCCATAAGGATCCATATGTACCTATTGGAAGGTGGATTGACTGGTCCCATCAAGTCAAGCCCCCCGGTGTGGAAGGGTCATGGAGTGACCATGCTCTGCAAGCTTTGTGGATAGGTATGGATCAAATTGGCTTGCACTTGGCAGCCATGCCATTTCCTTACAAATTCTGCTGCACCCTTCTCATAGTGGGCCAATAGTAGCCCATCTCCAGTATGCACCTGTACAGCTTCTTCCTTCCTTGGTGCTCTCTGCATTCTCCTATATGCACTTCCTTCAACATCTCGCTAGCCTCTTTTGGCCCTAAACACCATAGTGGGTCTCTGTCGTATCCCTTCTCTTCTTAAAAAGAGTTCCTTCATGTAGGAAGTAATGGGATGCTAGCTTCCTAAGTTTATACCTTTCTCCATGTTTTTAGCAGGACACATTCTATCAAGTATCTTATGAACGAGCTTCTCCAATCCTTCGTGGTAAACACGGCATAACTCTCTTCCCTTTCTACGACCAGATGGTAGGCTTTACACTGGGTTTGGATCAGGTCTGCGTCTTTGCCGATATTTGGCTAGTAGAAACCCACTCTCTGCAACCTTCGGTATAGGCTAACCTTACCGTAAAACCCACAAGTTCTACTGTGCACTTCCTCTAGCTTTCTTTGGGCCTCCTCGTGCCCCACACATCTCAATAGAATTCCTCCTGGCATTCTACAATACAACTCTCCTTTCATCAAAACATAGTCCTTTAATGTCTTCAATTCTGCCACATCTTCTTCCTTCAAAAGGGCTTCCTTTATGGGAGCCCTTCAATCCTCTTCGCATTCTTGCCTTTCCAAAAACTTTTCCTAGAGTATTCCAATTATGGATTCCCTTCACTCATTAATCTTAACTCTGGCACTACCTCCTTCAAAGGCTATTTTCGAGCTCAACGCGGCTAGTGTATCCACGTACCGGTTTTCGCTCCTCTGAGCATGATCTATTTCTTTTCCTCCATCCTTTGGGCCAATGTCCTGTACGAGGCCAGACTTGGTTCTTTTATAGAAAAACTCCCTTTAGCTTGGCAAACTACCAAATTGGAGTCATTTATCACCCTTAGGTTTTTTATCCCCATCTCGAGGGTCGTTGCCAACCCCTTCAAGTAAGCTTCATATTCTACTATATTATTTGAACATGGAAATTCTAACTTGAATGAGAGTGCCACGGTTTCTTCACCGTTGTGATAAAGGAACACTCTTGTGCCTCCTGAGTTGGCCATAGAGGAACCATAAAACTTCATGACCCACTTTTCTACGGCCACTTCTGCCATAGCTACTTCTCTTGGTACCTCATCGTCTAACAGGAACTCCTCTTCTCCTGGAAATTGGGCCAATAAGTCTATTATGGCCTGGCTCTTTACCGCTTTGGGTGTCCCCCCTTTCAAGTCATACTATGATAACTGTAATAACCATTAAGATATTCTGCTAGATAGAATGGGTTGTCGAAGAAGCGTTTTGATCGCATGGGACTTCGTCATCAAATGTACCTTATAAGCCAAAAAGTAATGGCGCAATCTTTGCGATGCATAAATGATTGCTAAGCATACCTTTCTGCCTTAGGATAACGGGTCTTAGCATCCCTCAAGGCACAACTTATATAATAGAGTGGCTGCTTAACATCGCCTCCATCTTCGTGGGCTATCAAATCCCCAATGGCAGACGGGCTTGAGGTTTGGTAAAACAGTAACGGTTTCCTGCAAACTGGAGCTTGCACTGTGGGAAGGTTCATCATAATCTGTTGTAGCTTTTGAAAAGCTTTCTGTTGTGCATCCCCCCACTTAAAACCTTGTCCCTTCTTTAGTAACTTCGTAAAAGCCGAAGTGATTGATGCTAAACTAAAGATAAACCTCCTGATGTAAGAGACCTTGCCTAGAAAACTTTTCAACTCTTTGACTATGGTTGGTGGCTTCATAGTTGCTATTGCAACTGCTTTAGCTGGATCTACGTCTAGGCCCTCGACTGTGGACCAAAAATCCCAAAAATTTCTCGGTAGATACTCCAAAGGCGCACTTCAACGGGTTCATCCTTAGCTTGAAAAGTCTGCATCTTTCAAACACCTTTCTTAACACTTTGACATGATCTTCTCGCATTCTCGACTTCACCACTATGTCATCCACATAGTCCTCCATTTCTCGGTGCATCATGTCATGAAATATGGTTGTCATGGTGCGTTGATAAGTTGCGCCTGCATTTTTTAGTCCGCATGGCATCACTGTGTAATAAAAATTCTTGATAGGCGTTCCAAAAGCAGTCTTTTTTGCATCCTTTGGTGCCATCCGAATCTAATTGTAACCACTGAACCCGTCCATAAAGGAAAATACGGCATTATCTATGACAGAATCTATTAACAGGTCCATGTTAGGCAATAGGAATCGTCTTTGGGACAGACTTGATTAAGATTTCTAAAATCGACGCAACATCGTATCTGCCCATTCTTCTTTTTCATAGGTACTATGTTGGACAACCACTATGGGTGTTGAATTGGTTTGATGAACTCAGCCGCTAATAATTTTTGTTCCTCCTTTACTATCTGTTCCTCTATTTTGATGTGGAACACCTTGGCAGGCTGGGTCACTGGCTTCGCCCTAGAATCCACATTGAGCGCATACGCCACCAGCCCGGGATCTAGCCCAGGCATTTCATTGTAATCCCATGCGAAGACATCTTTGAACTCCTTTAATAGCTAGATTAGTTTTGCCTTTTCCTCTTTTGACAACTTTGAGCTTATTGAAATTGGCCTTGGCCTCTATGGGTCCATGCCCAGGTCAGTTTCTTCCAGCTTTTCTTCTATCATTACTTGCGCTTCTTTTTTTGCCACAATCTTCTTTTCACTTTCTATGTCACTTTCTCCTCTCAAGCTATCTTGGACCACACAACATACTAGAGTCTTATGCTGTGGCTCTTTTCCAGGACCCCCTTGCATGCTGTAGGTGGGCCCCGCGCACCTTCATAATTTATATATAATCCTACCGTCAGGTGTTTGGACCCTAACGCAATGTGGCATATTGTCTAGCTTCGGAGTTAGCGCTTCTTTCCTTTTTCTCTTTCCCATCAACAACTCCTTCAAATTAGGTTCTGGGTTGTCTTGGATGTCCTCCCATTTGGGGACAAAAGTACCATGCTGCTTAGATACTAAACTTTCTCCAGATGGAGCCCATTCGTCATAGAACATGGTCTCGACCAAATGGGCCTCTACTTGCTCGAACGGGGATGGGTTTGCTGATATCCGTATCATCTTGCCATTCAATCTCCCTTTCATGCATTGATGATAGGTGGATGGGATTAGGTGATGCTTGTGCAGCCATGGCCTTCCCAATAGTATATTGTTAGGTTCCAAGACTTTAGGAACTAAATGTATTAGAACTTCAATTTGTAATGTGTTGGCAAACCATGATCAAAACATAGAGTTTAGGTTTAGGCTTGCTCAAAGTGTATTTATTTGTAAAATTAGGATAGAGTGATTGCAAAATTTGTTGGGCTAAATCTGTAAGGCCCGATCGATTGAAAATTAGACTCGATCGATTAAATCTCATGAAAGTTTATTTTCCTGTAGAATTTCCAATTCAGCCCAAGCCTATATGATGTCTAAGGTTTTATGTTTTACTCCAAGTATAAAAGGAAAAACCCTAGCTACATTTTATAGGTCTTTTTGATTTATTGTGTGTTGAATCTCTTATGAGATCTAGAGATGTTTACCTTCATACACACTTAGGGTTATCAAGATCAAGATTCATGTCAAGAACTTGGTGATTGCTTCAGTTACTGCATAAAGAACTTAAAGAAGATTTGAAACCTTTGAGTGGAGTCTCAAAGTCACAAGTAGGAGAACTTGTGGTTTCAGTGGATCATAAAAGGAAGTAGTCCATGGACTCGGAGCTGTCACGTGGTCGTGGTAGTAAGTTTTCTACTCGAGGTAGCAATAGGATGTTAGTGGTTTAAGTCTTATTGTACAAACCTCAATTCTTTCATAGTGGATCTGTTTTACCTTGAGGATAGCTAGTTTAAATCATTCCCCAGGTTTTTTACCGGTTTGGTCTTCCTGGGTTATCATATCGTGTGTTCTTTATATTTCCGCATTATTTACATGATATGATTTTATAGTGTTAACCTAGATCTAAATAATTTGTATAAGTAATCACTTGGCTAAATAACTAGGTTAAACAACTTGTTTAAAAACGTACATATATGATAGGAAACTTTCGTCTTTACCACTTGGAATTGGCTAAGGAGGCTATTGGACCCACCTTCAACCATAGCTGTATGTGTCATGTAGTGTACTCGCCTCGTCCTTCAAACCTCGTCACCTCTATTGGGTATCCTTGAATCTTGCTTTTCGGTATTCTTGCTGCTTGCAACGTGCTGAGTGGGATGAGATTTACTGAAGCGCCTGTGTCAACTAGAGCTCTCTTAATAGGAATTTGGTTTATGGAGGCTGCTAGGTAAAGAGCCCTTCTATGGCTTCCATGTCTTTATTGCTGAAAGTGATCTTATTAGTGTCTTGCAGGAATTCTCTGTTAGTCCAGGCTTCTACGGTAAGGCATTCTGCTCTCGCTCCTGAAGCAATGCTTACCAAAGCCTCCGTGGCCATCCTTCATTCGTTTGCTGTGAGCTCAAGTTGATCAAACAAGTTTTTGAACCGGGAGCATTTTTGTAGGGTAGTGATGGTTGCGACTGGCAGAGCCGATCTTTCCTTTTCGTCTTCACTTGAGTCTGTGCAAATGACAACTGATGCTACCCCCTTCCCTTTATGATTGGGGAGTGGGTTCCTTTGCACCTCTGGTTGGGACAACTCAAGAGTTCCTTCTCTGTTCCTGCAGTGCACTAGTCTGTGGAGTGCCCAACATTCTGCGATGGCATGCTCACATAGTTATATAGACGGCAGAAACATGGGTCCCTCCATTCTTCTTTAGTGGGCTCTCCGAAAAATTGATTGGGTTTGAAAACCCCATCTACAATCCATTTATCTAGAAGCACGTCCAGCTCCTTTAGTGTGCATGATATTGGTGGAGGGCTCTCATACCATGGGCTTACTACTTCATTTCTTGGGCTTCCTCGGCCCATTTACTTCTTCTTTACCTCTTTTTATTCTTTTGGGTCTGCTGGCAATCAATCCTATTATTTCAACCCATTAGGCTTGTTCCTTATTTATTTACCCTTTTTTCCTTCTTACCTTCTCTATGTTGGACTTCTTCTGCTATTGGGCCCTTCATCAAAAATGGGCATTAACAATGTTTATGTAGTGATTTTTAATAACTAATTAAGTAAACCTCAAGTACAATTTATGTCATTTTTTGTTTTGAAATAATTAAATAATACAAATTTTAAACTATTAGTAACCAACACTAAAACTTGAGAGTTTTCCCTGAAATAATATGAAAATGTGGAGTTTATTATATAATTATTGCATAAAGAATTTGAATTCTTAACTTTTTTTTCAAAGTAATCGTTTTTTTTTTTTTTTTTTTTTTTGGTTAGGTTTTAAGACTTTAGGAACTAATGTATTAGAACTTCAATTTGTGGCAAACCATGATCAAAATATAAAGTCTAGATTTAGGCTTGCTCAAAGTGTGTCTATTTGTAAAATTGGAATCGAGTGATTGCAGAAATTATTGGACTAAATCTACAAGGCTCGATCGATCGAAAATTAGACTCGATCGATTGAACCACATGCGGATTTTTTTTTTTGTAGAATTTCCAATTCAACCCAAGCCCGTTTGACGTGTAAGGTTTTGTGTTTTACTCCAAGTATAAAAGGAAAAACCCTAACTATGTTTTAGAGGTCTTTTGATGGTTGTGTGTTGAATCTTTTGTGAGATCTAGAGGTGTTTACCTTCATACACACTTAGGATTATCAACATCAAGATTCATGTCAAGAACTTGGTGATCTCTTCAGTTGCTTCACAAAGAACTTTAAAGGAGATTTAAAACCTTTGAGTGGAGTCTCAAAGTTACAAGTAGGAGAACTTGTGGTTGCAGTGGATCAAAGAAAGAAGTAGTCCATGGACTCAGAGCTGTCACATAGTCGTGGTAGTAAGTTTTCTACTTAAGGTAACAATAGGATTTTAGTGGTCTAAGTTCTATTGTAAAAACTTCAATTCTTTCATAGTAGATCTGTTTTACCTTGAGGATAGCTAGGTTAAATCATCCCCAGATTTTTTACCGGTTTGGTTTTCCTAGGTTATCATATTGTTGTGTTCTTTATATTTCCGCATTATTTTCATGATATGATTTTAGTGTATTAACCTAGAACTAAATAATCTATCCAAGTAATCACTTGGCTAAATAACTAGGTTAAACAATTTAGTTTACAGGGGTCTAAAAACGTACAAGTGGTATCAGAGTAAGGTAGCTCTTGTAATTATAGATCTTTTGATCTAAGAGTTGATTCTTGACCCCTGTTGTCATAGAACATGGTCACTCTCTTGTGATCCCATTTCACTTTGATGGGAACAACTATGCTCACTGGAAAGTAAGGATGAATGCATTCCTGAAATCTATTGATGAAAGAGTTTGGAACTCCGTTGAATACGGATGGGAGAAACCGACTACTCCTGCAAGCGAGTTGTCAACTTTTCAGAAAGAAGCAGCCGCCTTTAATAGTAAAGCCATGAATGTTATTTTTAATGCTATTTCTATGGAGGAATTCAAGAGAATCTCAAATGTTGAGGTTGCTCATACTGCATAGAATATTCTCCAAACTGTGCATGAAGGCACAAAGGCAGTTAAGATTAATAAATTTCAGCAGTTAACTACTAGATTTGAAAGCATTAGAATGTCTGATGATGAATATTTTGATGAATTCTATGCTAAACTTAATGATATTGTTAACTCTGCTTATAATTTGGGTGAAATTTGTGATCAACCTAAGATTGTTAGGAAGATATTTAGATCCTTGACTGAGGTCTTTAGACCTAAAATGACTGTCATTATTGAAAGTAAGGATGTGGACTCCATCCCTGTTGATGAGCTTGTAAGATCTCTCTAGTTCTCTAAGTTAAACCTTCCCAAGACAAACAAATCCAAATCAATGGCTTTTAAGTTAGTTGATGATGTTGATGGGAATGGATTTGATGATGAACTCTCTTCTACAGAGATTGCTTATCTTTCCAAGAACTTTAGAAACTTTCTTAGGAACAACAACAGAAGGGCAAGAGGTAAAAACAATGCTGAACCTAGAAATTTTAAGAGGAATGAACCACCTAAGGTTAATAATTCAGAGAAATCAAAAGAGAAAGTTGGTCAAACCTCTAGTAACTCTCTAGGTCAACAATGTTTTTGGTTTTCAAGGTTACGATCATGTGAAATCAAAATGTCCTACATTCTTGAGATCAAAGGGTAAAGCTATGGCTGTAACCCTTAGTGATGATGAAGTTTCTAATCATGAGTCTGGTAGTGATGAAGATGGAAACTTCATTACTTTCATAGCTACTGCTGTAGTTGATGAAAGTGTTGTGGTTGAAGAGAACCCTTCTGATGGGAAACTCTCTGAATGTGCTGATTTGCAAGAAGCTTTTAATAAGCTGTGCAAGGTTGCTGCAAAGGATGCAATGAGTGTTGATTTAGGTTTAAAGAAGATTGCCTCCCTTGAACTTGATAAGAAAAACTTGTTGCTGGAATTACTTGATGCTAATGAATTGATTAATAAGGTGAAGACTGAAAACATGTTGTTGCTTGATAAGATTAAGAACTTGGAACTAGAATTATTTGTTGCTAGATAACAAACAAATAGGTCTTCTATTTCTAAACTTGATCACATGTTAAGTGTTCAGAAGTCTCCCTTAGACAAAAATGGTCTAGGTTTTGTAGATAGCATCTCTGTGTCTGAAACTCATTCCCCAAACTTTATTTCTTCTTCTAAGGCCCCCAAGAGTGAGATTGTCAAACCAGTAGAAGTTACACCACCTCCTAGGAAGATTAGGGTTGATCTTAAAGAGTCTAAGCCTAAGAATTCTAACCTCCCTAAGGATAAGTTGCATGATAGACCTTTGTGGGTTTGTCATTATTGTGGTAAGACTAGGCATATTTGCCCAAACTGTTTCAAGTTGCAAGTTGCAAAGCGAGCAAATAAGCCAAAAATACCTGTGCCTTAAGCATAAGATCCTTTGGTACTTATTGGTGAATTGGTAAAGGCTGCTTTAAACCTTTATACCAATCCTGGAGTTGCTCATCATTCTCCTATGAATAATAACTCCAATGCAAGAGTTGCATCTAAAAAGTTTTGGATGCAAAAGGCTCAATCTAATTGAGTCTTTGTGACATGGTCTTTGTGCTTCAACTTAATACTCTTTATGACCATTCTTTTTTTGCTTTTTTGTTTTCTTTTTGCTTTTAGGATTTGCATTGCATAACATTCATGCATTTCATGATAGGCTGTTTTTCCTATTCCATTTAAAAATAAAAATAAAAAATAGAAAAAAGGAGGAAGGAAAAATGTGTTTTGTATTATATATCTTGGATTTACAATCAAGGTTGGCCTATTATTTTTACATAAAATGACCTTGTTTAGCTTGGATGAGCTTATTTTTTACTGCACTTTGCTAGTTTTAACTATGTAGTACATGTTGTGTAGGAGTTGTTTATAGTTTTTGATCACTTGATTTTGATTTTGAAGTCACATGCTTTTGATTGTTAGGAGTTGAACTTAATGAGAAAGGCATAAATAACCATCTCACCATTGTTTACTAGCCAATCATGAACACCTTAGTGCATATCATAAGATTTTGTACTCGAGAAAGTGTAGGACATGCACAAAAAGAACATAAGGTGTAGCCTCGGATTAATACTAAAATTGGTGTGTACATTATTGAGCTATAATAAAGATGACACAATGAAATAAAATTGGTGTGTACATTATCTAGTTAATCTAATAATTTCACAATGAAATAAAATTGGTGTGTACATTATGAGGCAAAATAATAATAATAATAATAATAATTACATGATTGCAAGCTTGTTTTCTAGGAGATGTGAGAGTTATGTGATGTAACTCTTTAGGTGATAGTCTCTATCAAACTTATGTGATGAATATTGTAGAAATTGTGATTGATTACTATCTACATATCACCTCACATGTATCTCATGCTATTGCTAGTTGCACACACTACACAAGTTATTCTTTGCTAAACTTAGTACATGATATTGTGTGTGAATCTGTTTTGGTCATCCAAGATTATATGTTCCTTGATTTTGATACAAAATGTGTTTAATGTTTGAGTTTTGGGGACAAAAATGTTGAAAATATTATTTTTGGAAGATCTGGGTTGAATTCAAGTGTTTTTGAAAATCTTTTAAACTCATACTCATGCATTTCATTCATGAAATATTGTGTTTTGAGAGGTTTCTACATAAACTTGCTATGTTTTTCAAAAATCTCATTTTTCCAGATTTTCGATCGATCGAAGCTGTTGCTCGACTGATCAAAATTGCGATAAAAGATTTGGTTTGAATCTGCCTAGCTCAATCAATGCTCGATTGATGCTCAATCGATCGAAGCTCAATTTTGACCAATTGAAATTCGAACAGTGACTGTTTTAAAAAGGTCTTTCTCACGTGTTCTTCATACGTTCCAAACCTTTTCAAAAGTTTTCTCACTCCTTTTCTTCGACCAATCCAATCTAACCATTTTTTTGTCGTTTTCTTCCACAAATTTCTCCAAAGTTTTTGTCCTCAAGAACTAGTGTGTCTCTTTTACCGTTTCTTTTTCAATTAAATCACATGATTCATGCATTTTCATGCATTTTTGTTGAAAATTTCAAACCAAGCATTTTATGGATTTTTGTTTATTTCATTTTTTTTAATCATTTTTAATCAATGGGTTTTTGTTCTTAGATGATATCCTCATGCATTAATTTGATCAATTTTGTGATTTGAGGAAAATTGAAAATCCTAGGGCTTGGAACTTTGTGAAATTGGGGATTTTGTTCAATTGGGCTAAAATTGATGAAATTGACTTGTGTTATTGTTACATTTAATCATTATATGATGTTTCCTACCTAGTATGAAGATTAATTGATCAATTTGGTTTAATTTTTGAAATTGGGTTTTTCAAAATTTGGTGTTTTTGGACTAAAACTCTATGTTCAAGTCAATTGATGGTTTATGAAGTAAAATTGAACAAATTTCAATGCATTAGAGCATGCATCATATGTACATTCATTACATGCATCATATAGATTGTTATTTATTGAGATTTTTGTGCTCTAACCCTCTGTAATGCAGTCTACCCTTGGTTTTCTTTCTTTGTTTCTGTTTTTCCTTTCTTTAAACCCTTAGCATCATGGTTAGGAAGACTAAAGCCAAGAAAACCACCACCCCTTCTACACCTGAGTTCCAACGTGATAAGTTTAGAACCATGAAACACCAAGAAAACTATGAGAAGCTCTATATCTTTAGACTAGTGTGGGTTGAGCGTAAGATGATTTTAGATAAGGTAGATGCTGAGATACGTAGGAATTTTGAGAGTAGGGTTTGGTTACCACTTTTAGAGGTTGAGCATCCTCCTCTGGCTGCTTTGATTAGAGAGTTCTATTCGAACCTCTCTGTCCACTTCGATGATTCCAACACTCAATATGTGAGGAGTTGGATAAGGGGTGAAGAGTATGTCATTACTCCTGCTATAGTGGCCTCTGCTCTTGGTGTACCTTTGGTATAGCAGCCGTGTACCCTTACGCTGAGACCCCTCCCCTTGATGATATTATATCTCACATCACCAGTACTTCCATTAGTTGGGGTACTGATCCTCGTGTCACTTCCCATGAGCTTACTAAGCTTAATTATTTGTTTTTTTCGGATTTCTTGTCACTCCATTTGGCCTATCTCTCATTTACATACTATTCCCAATGAGAGATGTGCATTTTTGTACGCTCTCATTACTGATGCTCCTATGAGTTTTCCTACTCTTTTTATTAGATCATTTGTTGAGATTCATAGGAGTAGTGCAAAATCTCAAGGTCTTTTCTTTCCGGTTTTTATCCATAGGATTCTTTTAGACTTAGGTTTAGAGGATTTTCTTGCATCTGAGCCTGTCCATATCATAGCTCCTATAGTTGCCACCTTTCTTAGGCAAAGAGCAACTCAGTTGAAAGCTAGCTCTAAATGCCTTAGAGTCAAGTCTTCTACAAGTGTTGCATCTGGGCCTCCATCTGGTGACCCTACTGCTGAGGAGTACGTAGACCCTACAGCTACTGTTGATCCTCCACCGTCTTCATCGAGCAATTCTTCTATACGGAGTATGCTAGATACTGTCATGACCATTCAGGCAGCGCATGGACAGCTTCTGCTAGATGTGCTCAACGAGCTTTATGCTTTGAGAGCAGATTTGGCGGGTGTTAGAGGTTCTACTCCACCGGCTCCACCTTTTGATGATGATTCTTGATTGCCCTTTGGCAATTCGTCACAAAAAGGGGGAGTAAATATACATGGAGATAGGGGGAGTTTTAGAGTTTATAGATTGTATCTAGGAGCTTTTTGATGTATTTGATTTTGGCTTATGATGTATTTGTTTTTTAGGGGTTGTATATGTTAGGGGGAGACATTATGCTTTGTGTTTAGTTGTTTTATGTGTTTAGTTGTTTCTTGTTTCACATATGGTACATTTGATTATTGATTTATATTTATGAGGTTATTCATGATATATGTCTTCTATTTTATGTTTTGTGAAATCAAGAAGTTTATTTTTGTTTTACTTGTATTTTCCACACATGCGTTTATGTGTTTGTTGAGTGTTTCAGGAATTGACAAGTTAATTTAGTCGTGGCTGCTGTCTACTTTAGCAACTGATAGATAGTAGTTAGGTTGAATTGTGTTTAGGGCATTTTAAATTTGAATGGGCTGCTTTTAACTTTGAGCATTTTACTTTTGTGATGTGTTTTGTCACGGATTGCCAAAGGGGGAGTTTGTTAGGTTCTAAGACTTTAGAAACTAATGTACTTTAGGAACTAATGTATTGTGTTGGAAAACCATGATCAAAACATAGAATCTAGATTTAGACTTGCTCAAAGTGTGTCTATTTGTAAAATTAGAATCGAGTGACTGCAGAAATTATTGGACTAAATCAGCAAGGCTCAATCGATCAAAAATTAGACTCGATCAATCGAACCACGTGCAGGTTTATTTTTCTGCAGAATTTCCAATTCAACCCAAGCCCATTTGACATGTAAGGTTTTGTGTTTTACTCCAAGTATAAAAGAAAAAATCCTAGCTACGTTTTAGAGGTCCTTTGATGGTTGTGTGTTAAATCTTTTGTGAGATCTAGACGTATTTACCTTCATACACTTAGGGTTATTAAGATCAAGATTGATGTCAAGAACTTGGTGATCTCTTTAGTTGCTGCACAAAGAACTTTAAAGAAGATCTGAAACCTTTGAGTGGAGTATTAAAGTCACAAGTAGGAGAACTTGTGGTTGCAGTGGATCAAAGAAAGAAGTAGTTTGTGGACTCGGAGCTGTCACATGGTCGTAGTAGTAAATTTTCTACTCGAGGTAGGAATAGGATGTTAGTGGTCTAAGTTCTATTGCAAAAACTTCAATTCTTTCATAGTAGATCTATTTTACCTTGAAGATAGCTAGGTTAAATCATCCCTAAGTTTTTTACCAGTTTGGTTTTCTTGTGTTATCATATCGTTGTGTTCTTTATATTTCCACATTATTTACATGATATAATTTTAGTGTGTTAACCTAGAACTGAATAATTTATCTAATTAATCACTTGGCTAAATAACTTGGTTAAACAATTTAGTTTACAGGGGTTTAAAACGTACTCTTTTTTTTTTCTTTTTTTAATTTTGGGTTAAGGAGAAGGTAGATTGGAGAAATGAAAAGGGACGGTAGTTGGAACTTGGAAGTAAGGGGAGAGAGACAAAAAAGGAGAAGGAAGAAAATGCTTTTCTTTTTTCATCACCCAGATAACATTTTTATTTCAAAACAAACAATATTTTTTCCTCATGTCCAAAGAAAAAACTTTTGAAAACGAAAATTTAAAAATACTGCCAAAAATGACCAGAGTATATTATTTCATTTTTATTATTTTTCTATTTTTCATAGCCTATATATGCCATTGATGAAAACAAGTACCAGCAAGTAGATTTGGTACTTTCTCGATTGACTAAACCTAAAGTTGCACAACACTGTGTAAGCACAAGGATGAGGTAGGTTGGGTTCGGAGATCAATGCGCATGATTTGTGATGATAAACTCTTCATTTAAATCACTAGCTACATGCTAAAATCAAAGTAAGCGTGAAATTCCTGTCCCTTTTGTTTATGCCACTGTGACTTTGTTGATATGATTTGTGATGATTATTTGCATGCATAATTTACTCTTTAGAATTTTGGGTAAAGGAATACCAGCGTAATGATCGCGTTAAACTGAGTAATAATTTGCCAACGTAGATGTAGGAGTGATGTCACAGAGAAGTTTATGCAGAGTCATATCACAAATTTTCTTATATAGAACTTATAAATTAATATATCACCTATCACCAAAAAAAATTATTTATACATTTATTTATTAAATAATTAAAATTTATTAATCACATTTATTATCATATTAGTTTATAAAATTCATTAATTATATTTATTATCATATCAGTTTATGAGTTTAATGTAGTAAAAATTGTACTACATTTAGCATTTTAGCATTTTTTGTAAAGGGCTATTAGAAAAATTAATGGAACAAATGGAGCATAAAGGTCTTTGTCTCCCTCGTTCAAAATAGGCAATTTCTCCCATCATTATCTTTAAGGAGCAGTTAACGGCTTTTGAGCAAGTGTGTGCATGTGTGTGTCTATATATATATATATATATATATATATATATTTTTTTTTTTTTTTTTAAGTGATTTAAAAGAGAAGTGGAATGAAAGATGTAAGTGGAGGCAGGTATAGGGTTTTTTTTTTTTTAATCAAAATACTAAGTTCTGTTTGGATAGCTGATGCATTTAGCATTTCAGCGTTTTCGGCTTTAAATTTTTTTTGGACCATGAACAATGCACCAAGGCAAATGAATAGTGCACTTTACATGTGAATAGTAATCGGAATATATTTTTTTATTGTTTTCAGTTTTTAGCAAAATAAGCGGCATCTAAACGCACACTATATTTAAGGTACAAATTGATTTTTGGTGTAGGTAAGTTTGAACCCTAATATTTTATGTACTTGATAAGAGATTGTATCAATAGAGTTAATTAGAATCCACAATAAGGGCTTTTCTTTTTTTTTCTTTTTTTCTTTTTTTAATTTATTTAGAAAACAATAATACTTTATTAGAACACATAAACACGAAAATAATATATAGAGTTTTTTAAATAGGCTTATAATACATTATATAACCAGAGTACCACTACAAAATGGCCTAATCTTTGTAGTAATAGCCTAAGGTTATAAGGACTAAGACTCTAACACATGGAACCGATGTGGGATAAAATCCTTATATTTTTTTGTTAAATGTACAAACTTGTGTCAAATTAGGAGTATACTTCAATACACTGCAGTCAAGAGCCAAATATTCCATTCTAAAAAAAGAGCCAAATATTAAACATATCTTAGATTTTGTTAAAAAATTAATAATAAGTCTAGTGTCACAATAATTTCCACAACTTTTATCAAACTCATTCACATGGTAAGCTGTGAGTGTTAAAATTATGGGCCCACATTGACTCACTACTATTCACCATTTTTCCCAGCAAAATAGTGGCAAACGTTGTTGAAATTTTTATGGCAGTAGGCTTTTTGAAAAAGTACCTTGCAATATTTTATTTTCCCTCAAAACTTGTAATATCATATTAATTAAATTTTATTTACGATAACAGATTAAATTTTTCATCAAACAATTTTTTAAATACTTTTGTAGGATGTTTTATTCTTAGTGAAATCCATAACAATAAAACAGAAAAAAGATTCCAATAAAATTTAAAACATAGAAAAGCTTGTATAAAGCTTGAGGTGGATCAGCATATTTATAGAGCATGAACACCAGTAAATCAATGGCTTGTGATTTAAAAAAAAAAAAAGTTGTAGTGTGTACAAATATGCTTTTGTTGACTTTCCTACAATAAATTTCGTTATTTGAAGGAGGCTCTACTGAAATTAAGTACAACATGAGTTATCGGGAGAGTGCCCTCGGTAGAAGGTACCTTAAAGGGTTAGAGTGTATATCTAATAGGATCGAAGAGTGTATACTTGGGAGTGTCAAAGGGAGTTCTCGGCTTAATGCACCCCGGCCAAGTCAGAGAGAGTACATGGGAGTGTTCGAGAGAGTGCTCTAGAAACTCTCCTTAACCTATTGCACATCGGCCAAGTTAGAGAGAGTACTTAGGAGTGCCTGAGGGAGTGCTCTGGAAAGTCTCCTCAGCCAAAGGAAGTTCTTGGGCTAATGCACCTTGGCCAAGTCAAAAAGAGTACCTAGGAGTGTCTGAGAGAGTGCTCTGAAAAGTCTTCTCGGCCAAAAAGAGTCCTCGGCCTAATGCACCTCAACCAAGTCAAAGAGAGTACCTAGGAGTGTTTAAGGGAGTGCTCCAGAAAGTCTCCTCGACCAAAAGGAGTCCTTGGCCTAATGCACCTCGGCCAAGTTAGAGGGAGTATCTGGGAGTGTTTGAGAGAGTGCTTTGGAAAGTCTCCTTGGCCAAAGGGAGTCCTCGGGCAAGTCAGAGAGACTACCTAGGAGTGTCTACGGGAGTGCTCCAAAAAGTCTCCTTGGCCTAATGCACCTTGGCCAAGTTTGTGGGAGTACCTGGGAGTGTTTGAGAGCGTGTTTCAGAAAATCTCCTTGGCCAAAGGGAGTCCTCAGCCTAATGCACCTCAACCAAGTTAGTGGGAGTACCTAAGAGTGTCTGAGGGAGTGCTTTGGAAAGTTTCCTCGGCAAAAGGGAGTCTTCAGCCTAATGTACCTCGGCCAAGTTAAAGGAAGTACTTGGGAGTGTTTGAGAGAGAGAGTGCTCTGGAAAATCTTTTCAGCTAAAGGGAGATAATCCCTCAAAGGGTCAAAGCTCTAAGAGAGAGAGAGAGAGAGAGAGAGAGAGTCCTCTTTCCAAATGGCATCTCCCCTTTTTATAGAGAACCATGTGGTTGTAGATACTCCAAGAAATGTGTGGGCTTAATGTACAAAACATGTGTCACCATATATGACTCTTTGGTATTACATGTGCTTAATTTTAATTGATTGCATTCACTTTGTTTAGAAATGAGACCCCCCATAAAAGTTAAGAACAAGGAAATGATGAAAATTTATAGGTGTATGAGTCTCAAATCCACCCCCAACAAATTGTGTAGGGTTGAGTTTTATCAACCATCTTGTTGGCTTTATGCATTTACGAGCTTAGCTTGTTCTTTATGCACTTATATCTTTGTCGGAAAAATCTTGACATCTTTGTGTGATTGTTGTAAATCGATCTTCAAGCTTGTCATGAATGATTAGTCAATAGTCATGTTGGTTTTGATATATGCATAGACTTGTGCCTATATATTTTCCCACTCTTTATTTTGTTGTTTTTGCTTAAAGAGCTCACCAAATGTAAATCTTCAAATGAAAAGAGATATTGAGCTGCAAAAGCCTGTTGCACATACTAGTATTTGACTAGGAAAAAGGGAAAGCGACCAAAACAAAATGTATGATGCCCAAAAAGCCAAAGGCTTATTCATCAAATTGAAATATCAAAAATTTCAGGAATCGATCTCAAAATGAGATGTATTGATTCAAAATGGATCAAATGTTATGATTTATTCAGAAGCCAAATGAAAAACTTCTAAGATTTGTAATCATTTTCTTGTGGGAGGTCATATATGTTCATTTCTATAATTGAGATAGACCACTTGTCTTAGCACTAGTTGTGTATGACTTGATTGAATTAATCATTGAAGTTTCACTCTAGACTATGGACTATTCCACATTTGATACACACACATAACACACATGCCTAATGTTCAATGAATGCCTTATTCATTTGTTCGATTGTACTTATTTAAATGTGATGTGTGTGCGCTCAACTTTATATGGATCAATCCAAAAAGTTTTTTTATCATTTTATATGTGTTTAGAAATGATTTTTATCACTCTTTGTGTTCATGTTTAGTACTTACATTGTTTACATTGTTTTTCATTGTTTAAACATGTTTTGGCGTTGAAAAATAGGTGTCAGAGTTTTTTGCGACTCACTCGCGACTGGCTCGCGAGTCGCGAAACTGGAAAAATGTATTTTCCTCGCATTTTTTGGTTCTCTGGCAGAGAGATTCGCGACTTACTCGCGACTCACTCGAGGGTGAGCACTCAAGCCGCGAAAAAGACTTAGAAAATTTCATGAAAATCATTTTCGTGACTCATCTCGCGACTCGCCCAATCGCGAAACACCCAGAAACAGCTTTTTTAAGTGTTTTTCATGGAAAAACTGTTTTAAACCTCTCACATCCTCTCTTAAACCCTTTTTTTTACTATTTTTACATCAAAACCTAATCAATTTGAATGGTTTTTCATTCCATTAACATCTCTAAGGTAATTATATACTATTTTCATTGATTTTGATACTTAGATTATGTTTTGGAGAGTTTTGTACTCTTGGTTGGGATTTTCATCATAGGGGTTGGGAAAACTTAATTTTTGTCAAATCTTTTGCATGGGATTGGTTTCTTTTGATGACTTGCTTTGGATGTTGGCCCCTTGTGGCAAAAAGAGCATGTATTTAGGGTGGTTTTCATGTTGTTCATGTATTGTTTTACATTGTTGTTCATAGTGTGCATACTAGGTGTTTGATAAAATGCCTCTTAGGCATTTTCTCACTTGTTTGGACTCTAATGAGTATCAAACTTTGGAGTTTCTCATGTTTCCTCATTAGGAACATGTTTGGTTCATTGGTTGTGTATTTAACACACCTTGCCCCACATATGCATTTTTCATGCATTGGTCATGCATTGCACTTTGCCACCTCTTGCACACACCTTTGCTACCCTTGTCATACATTGGTCTATACCTTGTTTCTTCATCCTAGCATGTCATGTTTACCTTATGCTTTGTAGCATTTTGTTTCATCTTAGGTTTGAGCTTCACTTTCTCATGCATCATTGCACCCCTCAAGCATCATTGTCATTGTTCATACCTTCATCTCTTGCCCTCATTTCTCCTTGACCCTTTGTCTATTCCTGACAAAAAGGGGGAGAGTATACTCTAAGGAGTATACTGGAGAGTTTTTGTCATTTCTATATGACCCTTGTGCAGATTCTTAGGGGGAGAAATTCTATTTCTCGTACACATTTGTAGGGGGAGAGTTATTCCATAGGGGAGATGCATGTACCAAGGGGGAGAAGACATTGAGCTAATAAGAAAACTTTGTTTTGGTGTTTGGTGTTTGATCAAGTTGCTCACATGTTTCACATTATGATTACTTGATCGCAATTTACTTATTACATTATACTTGTCCATTTATTACTTGCTTTACCTTAAGGGTCTAATGTGTTTTGTGCAAGTGTTTCAGGTTACAGGTATATATGTTCCAAGTTCATCACAGCTCCTATGATTCATGATAGGGGGAGCTGAGGAAGAGCTTGCACAGTGTTAGGGGGAGCATAGTTTTAGACTTATAAGTATTGGTTATTGGTTCATAAACGGTTTACCTTTGGTTATTTTAGTTTTTATAACTGCTGTTTTATGTTTACTGCTTCTGCTTTGGTTTAAAGCTTTAATACTCTGTTTTAATTTCAGTTTTTATTTCTGTTTATTTTGTGATTCTCTCAATGCTTTTGTAGCATTTCTTTTGTACTTTTAAGATATTGCTATTATATCTTTAAGTACCTCACTCTTGTGCCCATGTAGGATTGTTCCTAAATGCATATATGTTTTTATGCATTGGTTGAGTGTTGGACATGCAAATGATAGTTTGCAATTAATCTTATTTGCTTGCATGTCCGGATGTTCATTCCTTGTGTGAATGAGCATTGTGATCACTATTGTATAGTGATTGCGTGTTTGGTCAAGCCATGGTTTATTGTTTTTATTCCATATTGCTTGATCATTTTGTGCTTGTTCCATCTTTCATTACAAGTGTTCTACATAACAATGAACTTATTGTGTTGTTGTGTTTCAGGTAATACTTGTCACTATGGTTCAAGAGCTTCACAGATTCTAGAGTTAGGTGTGAGTGAGTTTTCCAACTGTTCCCAACTCACGCGTTAAGTCTAGAATTTGTTATAGGGTTTTGTCACGGAATAGCCAAAGGGGGAAATTGTAAGGTTGAGTTTTATCAACCATCTTGTTGGCTTTATTCCGTGCCAATTTGCTTGTAATTTAGCACTTAGTAACCCTGTATTTAGGTGGGATTCATGTAAGGGTAGTGTGTGAAGAGAGTGTGAAGAATTGCTCAACTTTGTGCAAAGAAGCAGGGACTCGCGGCTAGGACTCGCGACTGACTCGCGGCTTGCAAGCCGCCAACTGCTGCACACGTGAGAAGCATGCGGGGAGGTGAAGGGTCATGCCAGCTGTCGCACTACAGGACAAAAGTCCTAGGCTAGCCAGGCCGTTATCTCGCGGCTTGAACTCAAGAATTAGACCAGTCGCGAGGCCAAGCCGCCAATCAGCCCTGTTTGGGAAAAACTGACTCTTCGTATTCCAAACACACACCACTATATATAGACCCTTATACCCACGAAATGTAGAGAGTTTCCAGAGAGAATTTTGAGAGAGAAACCCTAGAGAAAAATAAGATTACTTCATCCCCAATTTTCATCTAAGAGACTCTTCAAATTCCTCTACTCTCTTCCTCTCCATTGTTAAATCCTTGAAAGGTCCTTAGCCAAATCTTTTTCTCACCATACCCATATCCGTGAGAAGGTTTATTTGGTGCTTTGGGAAGCAGTTAGGAAGGAACCAATATTCATTGGTTGATGCTATGGTTTAGTAGCAGAATCTGGTAAGCTAAAGAAGAAATAGGTTCGGCGTAACCTTGTTGGAGCAAGAAGCTTGGAGAGTTTAGGTACATTGGGTAGATTAGGCTTGGAGGGTCTTCTTCTGTTCATGTATCCCAACTACATTCTTTAGTGGATTATTGACCGCTTGGAGGGCGGCAGAGAGATTTTATGCCGAGGGCTTCGGTTTCCTCTTCGATAACACATCGAGTGTTGTCCTTGTGTTTGCATCTCTCTTCCCTTTATCTTTACCATTTAATTACTGCTGTGATTGTGATTATTTATGGTTTAGATTGTTTATCAATTTGGTTATTAGCTAATGTTCATGTTCCGCACATTTATTGTTTGACATTAAGTTTGAATTGATATTTTGTAATTTGGAGGTTTAAACGTTCATTGTGTTTTATACACAATTGAACATTCAAATTGTAAGAATTCATGATTGTAGTAGCCTTGTAGTTGTAGGTGTCTCCCCCAATAATTCTTCTCATGGAGATTAAGAGTGTGATTAGAGAAGTAAATCGATGTCTAGACTTGTTGGCATCTTTGAGGTAGAACCAGGTTGACGATTTTTTTTTTTTTGTTCTTTTCTAGTCCACACTCTACTGGACTCCCCCTGATATGAATTTGTTATTTGATTTTGATGTTTCTAAAGATTTTTGTTATTGTTCTTTATCGGTTACTTTATATTAATGATCTATACTCTATTTACAGCCAGAACTCATTTTATTTTTCCAACACACGGAGTAACAGACACAAGCATCACACCATTCTGTTTATTTGACAGAAGTTCCACAAAATTTACATTATTTGATTTCTAAACACAGTGAACAGAAAATTAAACAAAATCTATAAATTTTTTTTACAAAATTTACTTGTCTTCGGCAAATTTATCCACACAACATATTAGTCAGGCACGATTCATAAATCATAAGCCCATTTACAGATAAAAATAATTTATTAACACAAAATAACATATATCTTGATTCCTAAAAAAAACAAAACAAAAACAACAACATATATCTTGATATCAAAAAAAAAAAAAAAAAAAAAATCTGAATTTATAAAATTTACGTGCCTACAACAAATTTATTGGGCGAAACTACACTATTGGTTCTTGAAGTTTACTCTCTAAGCACAATTGATCCCTTAAGTTTTAAGTGAGCACTATTGGTCTCTCAATTTTAAAAATTGAGCAATATTAACCTTTTTGCTAACTATAAAAGTGAGCACTATTGGTCTCTCAATTTTAAAAATTGAGCAATATTAACCTTTTTGCTAACTATAATTAGTGTTATTACTTATGTGGTTAATGAAATAATAATGTGGCATGTGGCAACTTAAGTGTCAAATGACACGTCACCTATTTAATTATAAGATTGCCACGTAATCTTTAATTGATTATTATTTATTATAATGACTAGCTTGTAAGTTCATGCATATGCATGGATACACTTACAGATATACAATAAGATGCATAATATAATTTCTATATATAATTGAAATACTATTAATAGTCATTTTTATATTTGTTAATTCTTTTAAAAAATTTGTAAGAATATTATTAGATATAAAATGCAAATTATCCATTTTTTTTAAAAAAAAATTTGTGAAGCATTTTTTTTTTTAACGATTCATTTATTCTAGACTCTTTGGTTTTTGTACTTTTTTTTTTTTTTGAGAAATTTGGTTTTTGTACTTAATAACTTACTTGGATGAATATTTATGATGTGGTCCTGTGGGGCCCGAGGGCCTGGTGACCTCGGCCGACTTTGCATTCGACCTAGGGCCCATGCCGAGAAGGAGGTTCGTTCGAGGACGATGCCTGGGAGCCTAAACTTTAGAAACCCCGCCGAGGATAACCCTGTCCACGGCAGACTGAGGTTAACTTCAGATGGGGAAACGGGCCCAGGACAGGTTATCACCTCCGCACTAAATGCGCTCACCTAGCCCTCTGGCCGCACTAATGAAGATGTGACTCTTGGACAGGGCAACCTTGATTACTGCGAATTACTTGAGTACTGATAGTGTTGCTGATGGGACGGACAGTCAGAGGGAAAGCGCATGGATGTTCAACAGATGGAAGAGAGAGATGGGAGGAAGAGGACTATATAAAAGGGACCAACAGAACAACAAAGGGGGGGAAAAAAGCCAAGCTCCTCGGATCAATGCCGAAGAGCAATTTTGAGGAGGAACTCAAGTGCACTAGCCTTCAATGGTGATGGGTTCATGTTTGGGTTCTGTTTGTCTGCAATGGCCAATTTCTTCAACCCACTTTCTAGAAATGTATTGTTTGGGGCCTATAGGATTGCTTCCCCTTTAATTTTAGGGGGCCTTTCCAAATTGAGAACCTATAATTGGCGCCGTCTGTGGGAAAAATTTGTGCACTAGCAGGCGCAATGGACAATCATCCCTAGCCAGCCAGTGGGGGGAAAGTTCACAAGAACGCGTAAAAAAAAAAACAAACAACACCATTGCAGAAAAGTAGAAGATTCAAAGGAAAAGAGAAGAAAAATAACAGTATTTTATTAGATGAAAAGGAACTACAACATACAAACAAAGGCTCAGACAGGCTTGTTTTAAAGCCAACTCTACAAACAAAGGCCCAGACGGGCCTGTTTTAAAGCTAACTAAAGGAAAGGGGGCTGAGGCAAGCCTGTTTCAAGGCTACCCACAACGCCCAAGCCAGTGCGGCGGCGCTGGCGCGAAGAGAGGAGCAGATGCAAGGGCGCCGGGCGACCCTTCCCCATGATGTTCCCTTGATTCTCTTCCAGCCCCACAGTGGTTGGCCGTTGGAGACGGCAACACTCGAGCACCAGACATGACGTATTCTTGCATGCTTCCACCAGCTTGGGGGCGCCCTGGGGAGGAGCGTTATGTACTTCAGGGACCTTCCTCTTGGCCGCTGTGCACGGCACCATGAGAATGACGCACAAATTCGGCCGCACCGGAGACCTGACGCGAGCTGTAGCTACGGCGGCTCTCCGTCAAGGAAAGAGGATTTTGGGCCTATGCACCCACACTCCCATCCAAGGCCGTTCCATTTCTCCAAACTCTTATCACAATTTTGACAGGGTCATTGACGGGGCTCTGAAGGTTGGGAGGACATGTTTCCTGGTATATTAGAGGGTTCGTGAAGCGTAGAAGGTCATTTCCCCTATGTAGCCTTAAATAGGGGGTGAAGATTGATAGGAATGGACCTACGCAGAATTTGAAGAGTGGATTATCGGTGACATTAAACCTTACCAAATTCCAAGGCGCCCATCAACCATTCGATCTACATCAATCCAAGAGAATGTTAATGAGAGCGCGTTCGTATCTTGAAACGTCAAGCGCGGAACGCGAATAGTCAAAAGGCGCCTCGTAACTGATGAAGGCAGAAACTTGAACTGAAGGCGGCGTTACCGCCACGTGTGAGGTTAGAGTCTCAAACCAGCCTTGCCCGGGGCACTACGGGGTCAATGGTCCGGTCCACACGATGCCCCACTTCGGACGAGGCAGGGCCTAGGCCATCATCACGCCAAAACTAGTATGGCCAACGCTGAGGATAATCTCCTTCACCCTATATCTGGGTACTAGACAGAACCAAGGTCTTGCATGGTTCTCGGACTCAAACCTATGGGGAAACTAGCTACTTACAGAAGAACAGAAGCGTTAGACAGAACCAAGGTCTTGCATGGTCCTCAGACTCAAACCTATGGGGAAACTAACCACTTAAATATACCTGGGTGCTAGACAGAACCAAGGTATTGCATGGTCCTCGGACTCAAACCTGTGGGGAAACTAGCTACTTACAGAAGAACAGAAGCGTTAGACAGAACCAAGGTCTTGCATGGTCCTCGGACTCAAACCTATGGGGAAACTAACCACTTAAATATACCTGGGTGCTAGACAGAACCAAGGTATTGCACGGTTCTCGGACTCAAACCTATGGGGAAACTAGCTACTTACAGAAGAACAGAAGCGTTAGATAGAACCAAGGTCTTGCATGGTCCTCAGACACAAACCTATAGGGAAACTAATCACTTAAATATACCTGGGTGCTAGACAGAACCGAGGTCTTACATAGTCCTCGGACTCAAACCTATGGGGAAACTAGCTACTTACAGAAGAACAGAAGCGTTAGACAGAACCAAGGTCTTGCATGGTCCTCATACTCAAACCTATGGGGAAACTAACCACTTAAATATACCTGGGTGCTAGACAGAACCAAGGTATTGCATGGTCCTCGGACTCAAACCTATGGGGAAACTAGCTACTTACAGAAGAACAGAAGCATTAGACAAAACCAAGGTCTTGCATAGTCCTCGGACTCAAACCTATGGGGAAACTAACCACTTAAATATACCTGGGTGCTAGACAGAACCAAGGTATTGCATGGTTCTCGAACTCAAACCTATGGGGAAACTAGCTACTTACAGAAGAACAGAAGTGTTAGATAGAACCAAGGTCTTGCATGGTCCTCGGACACAAACCTATGGGGAAACTAATCACTTAAATATACCTGGGTGCTAGACAGAACCAAGGTCTTGCATAGTCCTCGGACTCAAACCTATGGGGAAACTAGCTACTTACAGAAGAACAGAAGCGTTAGACAGAACCAAGGTCTTGCATGGTCCTCGGACTCAAACCTATGGGGAAACTAACCACTTAAATATACCTGGGTACTAGACAGAACCAAGGTATTGCATGGTCCTCGAACTCAAACCTATGGGGAAACTAGCTACTTACAGAAGAACAGAAGCGTTAGACAGAACCAAGGTCTTGCATGGTTCTCGGACTCAAACCTATGGGGAAACTAACCACTTAAATATACCTGGGTGCTAGACAGAACCAAGGTCTTGCATAGTTCTCGGACTCAAACCTATGGGGAAACTAGCTACTTACAGAAGAACAGAAGCGTTAGACAGAACCAAGGTCTTGCATGGTCCTCGAACTCAAACCTATGGGGAAACTAACCACTTAAATATACCTGGGTACTAGACAGAACCAAGGTCTTGCATGGTCCTCGGACTCAAACCTATGGGAAAATTAGCTACATACTGAGGAACTGAAGCGTTAGACAGAACCAAGGTATTGCATGGTCCTCAGACTCAAACCTATAGGGAAACTAGCTACTTACAGAAGAACAGAAGCGTTAGACAGAACCAAGGTATTGCATGGTCCTCGGACCCAAACCTACGGGGAAACTAGCTACTTACAGAAGAACAGAAGCGTTAGACAGAACCAAGGTCTTGCATGGTCCTCGGACTCAAACCTATGGGGAAACTAGCTACTTACAGAAGAACAGAAGCGTTAGACAGAACCAAGGTCTTGTATGGTCCTCGAACTCAAACCTATGGGGAAACTAACCACTTAAATATACCTGGGTACTAGACAGAACCAGGGTCTTGCATGGTCCTCGGACTCAAACCTATGGGAAAATTAGCTACATACAGAAGAACTGAAGCGTTAGACAGAACCAAGGTATTGCATGGTCCTCGGACTCAAACCTATGGGGAAACTAGCTACTTATAGAAGAACAGAAGCGTTAGACAAAACCAAGGTCTTGCATGATCCTCGGACTCAAACCTATGGGGAAACTAACCACTTAAATATACTTGGGTACTAGACAGAACCAAGGTATTACGTGGTCCTCGGACCCAAACTTATGGAAAATCAGATATTTGCGGAAGAATAAAAGTGCTAGACGGGACCGAGTTGTGGAACGGTCCTCGGATGCAAATTCAAAGGACAGCGGATTATCTCATGAGATCAAGTCCGGAACAGAATCAAGGTAGTGAGCAAAACACTAAAGTATAACAAGTAAAAGGAAGCATCAACTAATGAGCTAGAGGCAAACCACTGAATATATCTTCCAAATAGAAGGCATGTGGTTTCGTTGCAACGTTGCTAAGGCAAGAAGCAAAATGAAATGAAAAGAGAAACAAATAAGGATGCCCCGTGCTGTCACAACGGGGTGGTCCAACGAAAGACTTTGATTAACTGCGAGGGACCTTTTCGGGGCATCGGCTACCCGAGGCCCCTCACCTCCTCGGAAGTCTTGTATAGTAGCGTCATCTCTCGAAGGTTCTCCATGGAGCCGCCAAAATTTAATGCAAGCGCACACCGAGTCTCGAAGCACCAAAAACTTACATGTGGCAGATAGAAAGACTTCAACGCTGACGTGGGCTGAGGTATGGCGAATCATATGCAGAGCCCTGGAGTATCAAAATCCTCCTCCCCGTCTGAGGACACGGACAGTAGGATTTTGAGGGGCTATTGTGGGGCCCGAAGGTCTGGTGACCTCGGCCCACTTTGCATCCGGCCCAAGGCCCATGCCGAGAAGGAGGTTCGTCTGAGGACGATGCGTGGGAGCCTAAACTTTAGAAACCCCGCCAAGGATAACCCTGTCCTCGGCGGACCGAGGTTAGCTTCAGATGGAGAAACGGGCCCAGGACAGGTTGTCACCTCCGTACTAAATGCGCTCACCTAGCCCTCTGGCCGCACTAATGAAGATGTGACTCTTGGACAGGGCAACCTTGATTACTGCGAATTACTTGAGTACTGATAGTATTGCTGATGGGACGGACAGTCAGAGAGAAAGCACATGGATGTTCAACAGATGGAAGGGAGAGATGGGAGGAAGATGATTATATAAGAGGGACCAACAGAACAACAAAGGGGGGGAAAAAAAGCCAAGCTCCTCGGATCAATGCCGAGGAGCAATTTTGAGGAGGAACTCAGGTGCACTAGCCTTCAATGGTGATGGGTTCATGGTTGGGTTCCGTTTGTCTGCAAGGGCCAATTTCTTCAATTCACTCTCTAGAAATGTATTGTTTGGGGCCTATAGGATTGCTTCCCCTCTAATTTTAGGGGGCCCTTCCAAATTGAGACCCTACAGGTCCCACATTTGATTCTAAAATTAATAAATAAAACTCTTTGAGAATAAATAATTTAGAACACATGACGCAAAATTGGAACTCTAATTTGAATTTCTTTTAGCTCCACCTATTATTATATACTAGCTTGTAACTCCATACATATGCATGAATACACTTAAAGATATATATAATAAGATGCATAATATAATTCCTATATATATAATTTAAATATTATTGATAGTTATTTTTATATTTTGTTAATTGTTCAAAAAATTTCATAAGAATATTATTAGGTATAAAATGAAAATTGTCTATGTTTTTTTTTTTTTTTAATTATTGTGAAGTACTTTCTTGTTTTACGATATATTTATTCTACACTCTTTGATTTTTGTACCTTTTTTTTTTTTTTTTTTTGAGAATGTGGTTTTTGTATTTAATAACCCACTTGGATAAATATTTATCATGTGGTCCTACATTTTATTCTAAAATTAAGAAATCTTTAAGAATATATAATTTAGAATACATGATGCAAAATTAAAACTTTAATTTGAAATTCTAATTTGAGTTTCTCTCTGCTTTATCTATTATTATATATATATAGAGGAATAGATTAAAAAATAAAAATAAAAAATTGTTTGGCTTTAGGATTTTGGCCTCCCTTCCTCCCCTATTTTTCCTTTCTCCACTTCGCCGACTTCTGGTCCTCCAATGGAGTCAACAGACCACCTCAAAAAGCCAACAAAATTATGCTGACAAAGTGAGTAGAGTTACCCTCTCTTTCAAATCTGGATCGTTGACCACAGATCCTTTCTGTTAATAGGAGTAGTTTGAGATTGGGTGTAAAAAACCCAACAAAGATTTGTGTAATAAAAGGAAACCGGTGATCCTACAGTGATTGGTTTGGGGCTTTGCAAAAACTATTTAAAAAAAAAATCTAAATAAAATACCTAAAATCATTCAAATATTTGAAGACTAACCAAATAGGTTTAAATATTTTTATGTCATTTGTAAATCCTTGGAAGTAAAGCTTAAGAACAAAGAAATATAGAGAACTTTAGAGATTAGCAGCTAACGAAGATTGGTAAAGGGTATAGAGATGCTTGTGCTGGCTAATACAGTAACAACAATTGTTTGGAACAAGAGGAAAGAGTGGCTAACGATGGTGGTCGCAGTGGCAGCAATACCTGTTGGGAAAAGAGAAGAGAAGAGGAAGATGAAGGGTTGGCTGGATCCCAATGAGTCACATGCTAAGATGGCAAATTCACAAACTTACGCATCAGATTGTAAAAGTCAAAATATGACATATCATCGTTCCGTTAGCTACGTAAGAATAAAATTAATGAAAGTTAACAAAATGACTAATAGAGTTCATTTTTTAAACTTAATGGACCAATAACACTCATTTGAAATTTCAGGAACTAATTGCACTTATAAAGTAAACTTCAGCGACTAATAATGTAGTTTCGCCAATTTATTGAAAATTGTTAATTTTTTGATAGATACGATTGTATTTTAAATTTATAATGTCCACTTCATAATGATTATTTATTATTATTAGATCAAGACAATAATTGATGTTTTAGTGTAAGCGAGGATTGAACCTCAAATATCTTAACAATAGACTTTACCAGTTGAGCTAACTAAACCTCACAATACAATATGGGAATTAGCCATAGCTTACAACCCCATTCATTGAGAAATAAATTTATTGACATAAAGCAACATATCTAAGCTAATACTTTCACAACTCATAAATTCTTCTCTCAATGTTCAACTTCCACAAATTATGTAGTAGATTGACAAAGGAATAAGGGATAAAGGAAAAAAAAGATTAGGAGCAAAAAGTAGGTTTTGCAAGACATACCTTGTAAGATTAGAGGATTATAAATGAACCAAACTGTTTATGAACAACTTAAGTTTAGCTTGGGAAAATGCTTATCTATGTTCATTTGTTTAGCAAACAAGCCAGGTTCAAACTTAAGTTTAGACTCAACTATCAAATTAGCCAAGCTTAAACAAAATAATGTGTTTATGAATAAGCTTGTGAACATTAGTCATAATTTAATTACATATAATTTTATATTTGTATTTGAATTCTTGTCTAAAATTATACTTACATAGACTTAACATTGGATAGAATATAAACAGTCAATTTGTAATAAAAATTCATAGATTTGTGAGGGGAAGAAAAATTTTAGTTATGGTTTTACTATATATGTGACAAGAATAAGTTAATCAAAGTAGCTTGTAAATAAGCTCGAGTTTGTTCGATAAAAAAATGAATCAAACTTAAATATGTAATCTTGTTTAGTAATAAGCTCGAACTCAACTCATGTTTAAAATAAAACTAAATAAGACCCTTCTAGATATATATCACTGCAAGTTTTTTTAAAAAAACTTTCTCCCATCTCTCCTTGTGTGTGTGTTAAAAAATACTTAGTATTCTAAGATAAAAAAAAAAAAAACCAAAAAAATAAGGCTAAACTATTAATACTTAGCTCCACTGCTTACAACTATAGAATTATCAGCTTTGTGGGTCAAGAAAGGTTACCCTGATTGTGGGTGGTAAACTAGTGTTGATGACACTTTGTGTGCTGTTTGGGCCTATAAAAAATTCAAAATACTTTTTCCAAAGAAATAATTAAAAAAAAAAATAGAAAAAGACAGAATCCAATCGTGTGGTTCGGAAATTATAAAAGGGTGTTTTTGTAACTTGCTTTGTCATAATTGGTACTTATTTGTCCTTTGCTGATGACCTTTTGGAATATCTTACAAAAGCTCATACAGAGTAAAATCAAAATTATTTATGAGTCCATTTTCTCTACACATATTAATTTTATTTTTATACATGACCCAAGCCCATATATTTCAACAGGAATCAAAGGAGTGTAGTTTAACGGGTAAATAATGGACCTATATGGGCTTATTCATGAGCCTAAAACTCAGGCTTCACAAAGCGAGCTTGAAAAACTTGTAGATGCTGGAGATCCATGCGAAGGCCACAAACACAGAAATAAACACTAATTAAAGTTGTAGTATTTGTCACAAAATTCAGATGGTTTCTGATCTATTATCCAACTAAGAACAAAACTCAAGATTGACATTTTTTTCTAAAATTCAACAATCAAAAGCTTTAGTTCTTAAGGAGATATGGGATAATAAGAGCTTTTTTAATTCATTATAAACCTCAAAGAATGAGGCAATAGGTGATCAACTTCCCACCACCAATTCAACCTAATTTTCAAACACATTAACTTGGGGGTAAATGCAACAGCTCAAATAAATGGTTTTTGTGTGAGTGACAGCACAAGTAATGTCTATCTCTTCTTCATCACCTCTCTAAATCTCTCCACTTTGTTGTGTAACATTGAAGGCAATTATTTGAACCATTTATTCAATACTTAATAAATATTCTCTTTGTCTTCATTGTGAGTTTGTGACTTGGCATATTCTTCTTTGATATGCACCACTCGTCTATATCTAATATTAGAGTAAGTTGTGAGCTTTACTCCCTCTTATTTGAACTTTGGATTAATATACACAATTTATTGGCCTTTCGGAAAATCGACCCAAATAGTCCAATTTAGCAAATCCAAAAGCCATTATTCCCTTGATAGTAACAAACCAAATATAGGTAGCTTAGCGGAATTTACTTGCTTAATGTAATTTGGGTTGTTTAAAGCAGCCACCGTTCCTCACTGACTCTTACAAGCCAACTTTTGACCACGCTCTCGCAAAATGTTAAAATAATAATAATAATTTGGGCATGTATAAAAGATGTTAGGGTCATATTTTCTATGTATTGGCATATCTTTTGATAAAATGCACTTTACTTGTAATTGGGTAAATCTACGATGAGTTTAAGATAGCAAGAAGTATGTTGATCAAACATGATAAGTGGTATCATTAAATACATGAAAATTGAACCAAAAAACAAGTGAAGAAAAGCTAAAATAGTAAACCTCGACACTAGTCTCGACACTAGCATCTATCAAGACTTAATGACTAATTCTTGACACTAAGCTCGACACCTGATCTATCGAGCTTTGCAGATCTAGAATTCTCAGATTTGAATTTCAACCTATGATGACTTGGGTTGCTAGGGTTTTGTTCATTAAACCTCTAGACCATAAAAAAGTTTTATTTTAAAGTTATCAAAGACACAGAAACTCAATTAGAGAACTCATACACTCTGTGAGAAGCTATTGTGTTTTGGCACCTTAGGGTTTTGTAACTAAGTGCTTCCAAATCTTCAATGTGCTTTGAAGTGGGAAACTTTGCAACCAATAACAATCAATCAGTTGTTGGAAAGTCAGACACAAACTGAGATCCGTGTATACAAGAAGAAGTCTCTACAAGATCAAGTTCAATTACGGATTGGAGTAAAGGGTCAACTATAGGTTGGTATTTTGGGATAGGCCAGGGTAGTGATAAAATTCTTTATGCTTGTAACTGCTTGATTCTTGATTAGTGGATTCTTGGGAGTGGTGACCTGAAATTCACCTGGTGGAGGGTTTTTGCCTTGCGAGAGGTTTTCTCCATTTGTCAACATATCACCATATCAATTTAATTTCTGCTGCACTTTTAGTTTATTTTGTAATTTGTTCATGCCTCTGTAGACACTGCATTTTGTACCCATTAATAAATTTTGGTCCCCGGCCCCAATGATGAGCTTGACATATGTCAACCAAGGGTAATTAAAGAATTCACAATAGTTTGGAAGTAATCACAACTCAAAGGTGCTCAAATCGCTTTGAAATCGATATTGAAAAATGACATTTGCTCACTATTTTGACCATAACTTTTGATCCACAAATAATATTTAAGTGAAGTTTATTTCATTGGAAATTAGACATCTTGGGCTTCAATTGGAACACAAATTTTGCCTAATATTGACTTATATTGAGTGAGTTATGACTGTTTGAAGTTGGGCCAACTAGGCAATTCGATTTTCTGGGTTTTAAAACTTCACGTGAAGAGCCCAAAACATCATGTTTTAACGTGGGCTGGCCCATAGACCCTCCGGTACATCCAAAGATCATTAAAAAGTCTAAAAACCTTATTTTAACTTATAAATACTCATCTTATGCCTCCAATCAAAACCCTAGCTATAGAGAGTGATTTTTTGGCCTCCATCTTCTCAAAAACCTTTTTTTCTCTTTTCAAAACTGGAGGGCAGCCCCTTAGCACGTTTTTTAAACATCAAAAAACCTCCCTTTAGTTAGTTCTAAGGCAAAAAAATTGTTTTCAAAGTTGTTTTCTAAAACCCTTTTCAAAACCTTTTGTTCTTGTGTTATGATTACTAACAATTGTAGTGTTCTTTGATTATCTTTGTCTTCTCCATCTAATCTTTGTGTTGCAGGCATTGAGGGGTCAGTTAAATAACTCCAAATCTATGATTCTAAAGCAAGGTGAGCCTCTTTTCCATGGTTTCACACTTTGCTTAATATGATTCACATGATTCTCTTGATATAGTTTCTCCATTTATTATATTTGTTTTGTTTGATGTTTTTAATTATGTTTGATATGTTTTAATATGATTTTTAGGTGGTTTATAATCTATTCTTTTTGTTCTTTTATTTTTATATCAATTCCTAGATTAGTTTGATAAGATTTAATGCAGTTTAGTTTAATTGTTTGTTTTGTTTCATCTTTTGTTGTTTATGTTGATGTTTTTTGTTTTTTGTTTTAGGTTAGTTTAGTTTTTTAGGGTTTCTAACACACTTGTTTGATCTCACATGTTATATGTTTGCTTGATTAAATCTCTAAAAATGTAGTTTTTTTGGAATCTGTATTAAAGGCTTAAGCATACTTGAGTACGTGTACACATCTTTCATATATACGTACGCATACTTGAGTATACGCATGCACCCCGAATCCAGATTAGGGTAAAATCTTGTTTTTATTATCTTTGATCATTTTCCATATGTTATTTGATTCTGTTTGACTCTGTTTTAGGTTAATTATTTAGGTTTAATTGCTTTCCATGTTTGTTTGAATCTTTTGTCATGTTTAGTTTATTTTATAACCTTTCCTTATATGTATGTTTTAATTGTTATCTTCTTCCTTTTTAATTTATTTTGATTGATTGTGTTTTATTTATTTCCTTTTATATTGTGATATGTTTCTAACATGTTATGTGTGTTATTTCCTTAAGTGCATGATGTATGTTTAGGATAAGGATTAGGGCTCTCTTAATAAACTCTTTAATTAAATATGGCGTAGCAACACATAATGGAGGCCAGCCCACAAGCCGGGTGGTCTTAGGTGCCTAACACCTTCCCAAACCGTACCCAAATTTCGGACTCATAACTTGGTACATGGACCCATGTGTGTAAGTGATTAGCCTAAAAGGCCCAATATGGTTCCTAGACCTAATCTAGGTGGCGACTCTATTAGTCCACAGCCTCCACGATTTGCATGTGATTTGACATAATTAATCAACTTGGGTAATTGAATTAATCAACCGGGGTCAATCTATAACCTAACAAGTGGTATCAGAGTGGGCACACTCTGATTAGGTTTTAATCTCTACTGTGTGATCCATTGGTCTCTGCTTTCATCATTGGTCTCTTCTTTCATGGATCATGGACAATTGTTGATTATTCATCATGTTTTTTATGCTACTAACTATGCATACTAGAAAGTATGCATGTGAGCTTTTTTGCAGTCTCTAGATGAAAAAGTCTAGTTGGCTATTGAAGTTTGATGGACTAAACCTACTGAAACTCCTGCGTCATAGGATGATGACAAGATCAAAGTAGCAAACTTCAATAGTAGAGCCTTGAATGCCTTGTTTAGTGTTGTGATGAACAAAGAATTCAAGAAGATCTCGTCCACTGAAAGTGCTAAGGAAGCTTGAACAATTCTTCAAAACACATATGAAGGTACCAAAGCCGTCAAGGACTTTAAACTTTAAAGGCTTGCTACTAGTTTTGAAGAAATTAAGATGGACGATGACGAGACTTTTGATGAATTCTATGCCAAACTTAAGGACATCATGAATTCGTCTTTCAACTTAGGATAAAGGATTATAGAACCTAAGATTGTTAGGAAGACACTTAGGTCTCTTCTAGAGCGGTTTCATGCTAAGATTACCACCATTGAAGAAGCAAAGGACATAGACAGAATTTCTTTGACAAAGTTGATTGGAAACTTGCAAACTTATAAGTTAGGTCTGGTTAGAATTGGCAAAGGGAGCAAAAGCAAAAATGTCACTCTAAAAGCTAAGGATGGTAAAGAGGAAGAGTTATCTAAAGATGAGAATTCCAAGTTTAAAGCTTACATCACCAGACAGTTCAAGAAATTCATCACGAATGCAAATGTCAAGATGAATGATAAGGATTGCAAGAAATCTAGATTTCCACCAAAGAAATCACAAGATAGGCTAAAAATGGATAATAAGGAAGGTGGACAAGGTAACAATATTCCATTCGGTCCTAAATGCTTTGGATGTCAAGGCTATGGTCATATGAAACAATAGCAAAGAACAAAGTCTTAGCTGCTACCTTGAGTGATACTAAACCGAAAACTAATTTAGAGGACAGTGACCAAGAAAAGTTCATGGCCTTCACAGCTACCGTTGAACTTCCTAAAGAATCTAGAGAATCGGTTAGCGAGGATGAGGAATTGATTGATTTGAAGCTTAAGAAATTGGATGAAAATTATGATATCCAAACAACCTATTCTAAGCTTTACAAGAATTCTGAAAAACATGAAAAGCTTTACAGATTGGCAATGAAGAAGCTGGGTGAAGTGGAGCTAGAAAGAGAAGAACTTTCCACCAACGCTGATGAAGCAAATCAAACCATTGGAGCACTAAGGTTTGAAAAAACATTTCTGGCTGAAAAGACCAAAAAGCAAGATGCTGAACTCTTTCAAGTAAGAGCACAACTTGAACAAACTTCAAGTGCCAAACTGGATGAAATGCTGAACATTCAAAAAGCTACATTTGATAAATCTGGACTCGGGTATGTTCCATCTTTCTCTACTTATGGTACTTCTTTTAGTACGTCTCATAGTGTTAGTTTTGTTCTTCCTAGTAAATCTGATAATTCTAAAAACAATAATCCTAAAATAGAATTAGGAAGTGAGGTTTAAAATGATAAAGGAAAATCTATTCTTGGAGCACCTTCTAAAATTGTTAAGAAAGAGAATAAATAGAATGCTTATCACTCCACAATATGAAGACTCAATTGAAGAAAACTCACTTCTGTCATCATTGTGGAGTTGCTGGATGCACTTGACCTAATTACTACAAGTGGCTCGCTAGTTGTGGTGGGTCTTTTGTGTTGCTGGGCTTTAACTTCTTTTGCTATACCACGGCCTGTGATTCTGGGGTAGGAGAGTTAGGGCTGGCCTAAGTGAAACACACCTTAGACCAGTTTGTGCACAAGTTATGCCATCCCAATATAGACGTGCCTCGGCTTGAGCATTGAGTGTACGCCGTGTCCACGGCAGGAACAACTATTATAGATACTACAGCAAGAAATACAACATGGCAGAATAACTATAACATTTAACAAGTAATACTACCATCTAAATAAAAAGAAAACCTAACAGGTCATGGCAGAATAACATAACCGAAGGGAGCAATGCTACAATACACAGTTCAATAATAAAGTAACAAGCTAATCATTCATTAATCACAAAAGTAAAACTTGTTTGCCAAAGAAATAAGCCTATTCTTCTCAACAAATGTAAGTCCAAAGAAGGAATCGATCCCCAATGCGAGTAATCTCAAAGAACGCTTCAGCCTTAGAGATTACACAACTTGGAAAAAGGACCTAGATGGCTTAAACTTTAACTCTTAATTCCTCAAAGAGTAGGTTTGTCAAGAGGGAGAAAAATGGGTAGCCTAGTGATGCATGCCTCTATTCCTATCACTCATGCTTTTTCTTCTAGTTTGCTGTGTTTTCTTTTCTTTTCTCTATTCTTTTTCCTTGTTCTATCTCTATTTCTTTCCATGATGATGATACCTCTTTCTCTGATCCTCTACTGTTCACAGCTACCACCCTTTATACTGTCTTTCGTGAAGTGATTTGCCCCTTTTACCCCTCAGCTGCTTTTGGCTCCTTATGGGTGTCCTTCTAAGAATGCCCACTGGCTTGCCAGTTGCCCAACCACTTCCATTGCACTGAATGTATTGGTTGCACCACTCCTCATTCCCAGAGAAAATGGTTTGTCTTGTTTCTTACCTTCTTTCGTTCTCACCACTTTCATCTGGATAAGGATTAAGCCTCTCCCTCACCTACCTCTAAGGCATGCATCAAGTGGTTCCATCTCATTCTTACTTCTTTTGGGCGAGATGCCATCCCAGCAGGACATTTCTCCTAAAGAAGTTTGAGCAAGAACCCCAAAATAGACCCCCTCTTTCTCCCTACTGCTAGACCACACCCTCTAATACCCTCGACTCGTGGCCCACCTCCCATGTATTGGCTGGGTACTAGTAGGTGGTGCATGGGCCCTCTGTGTATGCTCTACTTCCATCTAAATCCATTCCTTTTTGGCCTTCAAGCCATTCCTGCTGCCTCCGTGTTTGTCTGATTCTGCAGTACGTTCTGGTTTGTGTTTAACTCTTGTGGCGTGAAGAACTTATAGGCTTTTGGGCTCATGTTCCTTGCCTTTCACTCCTTCCTTGGGCTGGGCATTGCTTTGGTAAAAAACCTCCCTTTCCTGCCTAGCCCATGTTCTCTTCTTTCTTGTGTCTGTGGGCCTCTTGGCTAAGGATCCTGCCATGTCACTTTATTGTTCCTACTTTATCATTACCTTATTTCTTGTTATCTGTGGGCTTACGAGCTAATGCTCCTGCCATGCTAGTCCATTTTCCACAACTTTACCTCTTTTGGGCTTTATTGGTCAACATTCCTACTGCGCTAGCCCATTTCATTCCTCAGGTTTTTTCGGCCCATTTACTTCCTCTTTACCTCTTTTACTCCCATGGGCTTTTTACTAAATCCTTTGGGCTTCCTCGACCCAATTACCACATCTTTACCTCTTATTACTTTTTGGGCTTATTGGCCTTTAAGCCAACCTAATGAATTTTCTAATTCATTTCCTCGACCCAATTACCACATCTTTACCTCTTATTACTTTTCGGGCTTATTGGTCTTTAAGCCAACCTAATGAATTTGCTAATTCATTTCCTCAGCCTAATTACCACATCTTTACCTCTTATTACTTTTCGGGTTTATTGGCCTTTAAGCCAACTCAGTGAATTTACTAATTCATTTCCTAGACATCCCTTGCCCATTTACTTTCTCATTAGCTCTTATTGTTCCCATGGGTTTACTACTTCATTCCTTGGGCTTACTCGGCCCATTTACTTCCTCTTTACCTCTTATTATTCTTGTGGGCCTACTAGCCATTATTCCTATCATTCTGGCCTACTGGGCTTACTTTACTATTATCTCTTCTCACTTTCTTCATATTGTTGGGCTTCTTCTACGATCGGGCCCTTTGTCAAAAGTGAGCATCAACACTAGTCAACAAAGCAATAGTGTGTCATCGTCTGGAAATCATAACCAATTTCTAAATTCCTTGGCTCCTCTTGGAGAACTTTTAGAGGCTGTGCTTTTTCTGACAAACTTCAAAGGTTTCGATCCTCCTTCACCTTCTTCCAAACGTAGACCTTAGAAGAAGAAAACCTCTCCTCCTTCCAAAGCACCTATGTGGAAGGAAAATGACTCCTCTAAGTGATTTATTCACTTCTTTTGCATTACTTTGTGTGTTTTTGCTTTTTGAGTCAGTCTAGTTTTTTGTTGCATTTAGTATGTTTGTTTGATTGTTTCTTTTTATTTTTTTTGTTTATTGGTTTCAAGAAAAAAAAAATTGAAAAATACAAAAAACAGTGTATGTTTGTGTATATTGGTACTTGTGTACCTTGAATGGCCAATGAAACAAGGTTTCATAACTTTGTATTTCTTGTAGCTTAGATGAGCATTTTTATGCACAACTAAGCATTGTGAGCTTTGTGGCTTGTTGTACGATTTGTATGTTTTACTCATAACTATATCACTCTTTTTGATGGGAATTACTAAAAAATCCTAAGAGAAAGGCATAAATAACCATCTTACTACTAAAATCCATCAATCATAAACACCTATGTAGCACTTGCATAGCAAGAAAAGGATGTTTAAATAAGAAAAAATCAAAGGATTTTTTCTTTTCTATCTCTTATATGCTCATGCATGATATGCTTCATTGTGATTAAAAGAAAAAGAAAATGAAAAAGCTAAAAGAATCAAATGCTTTTAAATATGGTTGCAAGTGTGTTTCTAGGAGATGTAGGAGTTATAAGATGTACCTCAAATGTGATAGTCTCTATCAAACAGTTATAATTGTGTGTGAGTGTTCTTGATTCTCTTATATCATTATTTTTACATGATGAGATACTTATGATTACTTGCAAAAGTTTTACATACAACACGCAATTCTTTGCTACTATTGATACAATTGTACAGGTACAATGTGAATTGGCCATCACAAGGAATACATGTGTTAGTAGAAGCTAACTAAATTGTCTTAACTTGTTTTTGAAAAATAAAATTGGTTAGACATGTTTAGTGTTTGGGAACTTAGAGTGCTTTGCCTTTAGAGTTTGATTTGTTTGAGTGTTTAACATGCTTTTCATGCTTTGATGTTTGGTTGGTTTTGGTTTTATCTTGTTTGCATAATTTTCATGTCTTTTCTCTCTTCAAAATTCATGTTTTTGTGCTTCTCGATACCAGCTTGATAGCAGTCTTGATACCTCTTGATACCTCTCGACACATGTCACTTCTATCGAACTTTTTCTAAATAAGTTTCTCTCAATACCTCTCAATACTAGTTCGACACATCGAGCCAAAGTTCCTACACACACACACAGACAGTGGCAGAGCTAAGATTTCCCGGGGGGGGGGGGGGGGGGGGCAATATTAAAAATGTATTAAAAGGAAATTAAGTATTTTTTTTTTTTCTAATAATTATGTGTTACTTATGGGGACCACTAATTGAATTGCCATGAAAAAAATGGTATAAGCAAAATTTTCACAATACTTTCACAACAAATCATAAGTGATAAATTGTTATTGGTTCAAATTTCAACCTACCACTGAAATTACGTTTTTGCTCACCAGTAACAATCTATTACTTAAGATTTATTGTAAAAATGTTGTTAAAATGTTGTGGACTTAGAATTTCTCAAAGCAAAAACAACTATAAATTCTACTGTAAAAAACTCACAAATTGATGTGACAAGAATATTTGACACTTAAACAATATAATAAATAAATGTTTGAATGAATTTTTTTAAGATTGATAACTCGTTAATTTGTAAAATTTGTAGTGTTCATAGCATTGCTCCACAAGAAAAGTGTTGTGAATAGTAAACTAAAAATAATGATTGAGGGGAAAAAAAAAAGGAACAATGAAATTAGTGAAGACATACATGGTGAGATAAAACTAATATGAAAATTTGGTGAAAAAGTGATATGATTTAGTGTTCATTTGGGAACAGTTTATTTAACTGAAAATAAAATTTGTTTGCTGAAAATACTGTAGATAAAGGTAAAAGTTAGCTGAATAGTTCAGTGGGACCTATGAATTATACCAAAAAGTGCAGTGGGGCCATGAATAGTAGCAAAAATAAGCTAAAATTGCCAATAAGCTAAAATTTTCGGCTTGTCCCAAGCGCACACTTGGTATGTGGGAGAAGATTTTTTTTTCCCCTACTCTCTTGGTGTTAAGAGACTGTACATGTATTAAAGTGAGAGATTTTTTTTTCTTTTTTGGTCAGGGTAAAGTACCAAAGAATAGTTCATAAAATACCTACTTTAAAGATTTTTTTTCAAGAAGCCAGGGGGAGCAATTGCCCCCCCTCGACCCCTCTAGCTTCGCCTCTGTATGTGTATATATACGTGTATGTGGACAAAACTTATGTGCAATATCTTAAGTGTTGTTACTTAGGTTTCCTTCTTAAGTTTCTGCCATGTGGCCACTTAAAAATACACTTCCATCTTATAAGAAAAAAGCCACATGACAAAATCTTAAGACTTCAGGAACAACACATAAATTGTGTACCTAAGTCTTGTCCTGTGTATATATATATATATATTTGGTGTGTGGTTCTTGATGGTGATCATCAATTTGGCTTAAAAATTGTTTTGAACGGCCTTATGCTAAATTGCTAATGCTTTAGCAATTTAAACATGGTATGGCTAATGGAAATCTGAAGGATGAAGTTTGTTTATGTAAAGTTGTGATTTACAACTATGTTTTATATTGGCTTTATTCCATGACAAAATGTGTTGTAATTACTTTAATTCATTTCCTTGTATCTTGTGGGATTTAATTGTATTGGGTTTAGTATCAAGTTGGTGAAGACTCAAGCTTTATTGAAGATCAGTGGATCTCGCGGATGTGTCGCTGGAAGCTAACCCGCGAAAGAGCCATGTGAGAAGCACATGACTGGAAGCTGAAGAGTCGTGCCAGGATGTCATTTTCGCGATTGTCTCGCGGGTAAGGCCTTCCCGCGAGACAGTCGCGAAATATTCTGCTTGGAGGTTTTTTAAAAGTGACTCTCTTACCCTTCACCCATACTATATATACCCTCATTACCCACAAATGTATGAGAGGCTATTTAGAGAGAAAAACCCTAGATAGGTTCTTTACAACACACACACCCTCTTTTGAGAGAGAGCTACTCCTCCTTAGTGAGAAATCATTGTAGCCTCTTCTCCATCCCTCTCCCATTATCATACCTTGAGAGGAGATTCGTACCCAAACACAACCCACACCTATTCAAAGTGTAGAGAGTGCTTTGGAGTTGCTGGGAAGCATTGGAAGAAGTCAAGGATGGCAGATGCAACATGGAGCTTGTTGCGGGATCCGGAGAACTAAGACAAGACACGGTTCCGAGAAGCCTTGTTGGAGTAGGAGCTTGGAGGGCTTAGGTACATCAGGTAGATTAGGCTTGGAGGGTCTCTTGCTTACTCATGTATCCCAACTGATTATCTAGTGGATCGATTTCCGCTTGGAGGGCGGCGGAGAGGTTTTTCGCCGAGTTCTTCGGTTTCCTCTTCGAAAACATGTCTTGGTGTTTTCTGTGTTTGCATCTCTCTTCCCTACTCTTTTATATTCCATTACACTGCTGTGTTGTTTAGTTTATGGATTAGAGTAGCTATATTGTTCATCCGCTCGCTTTTACACTATTCCGCACTTTATACTAAAGTTGTGTAAAATCTATCGAGCCGTAATTTTAATCGGGGGTCTAAACAGCTCGTGTTTTTCAACACGGTTTCGAGCTTTTAGTTTATTTGTTTATATAGGTAATATATGTCATGTAGCATGCTAGTTTCTTCGTGGCTCGCTAGCTCACACTGCTTATAGAATCTGAGCATGCAAATGCATATTTAAGAGACATGCAAATGCAGGCATTGCACAAACATGAAAATATCATTTCCAGAAAAGGGGGAACCCCATACTAATGCATCTAGAGACAAGCTCTTGACCAGGTTTTATTACCCCGTAAGTCAATAGACCTGAAAATGTATCTGAAATTTTCACACTTCTGACTTCCCCCTCTTACTTGTGTTTGTGGTTGGCTCAAAAATTTTACAAGAGAGGGATGTAAAAAATTCGGTTTCAAGCTATATAATTAGAAAAGCAGAGAGAACATTACATAAAAAGCCTTGGCTAATCTTTTGGTTCATTATCGCCCGCTAAGATCAATGGCAAGATTATCATGGAATGCATAAAATTACCATTTTTGTGAAGCAATGCATGGCAACCTGTAACATAAAGTTTTTGACCTAAACAAAGAGCATCAAAATGCGAAATGTAGGATGGAGTACGTTATTGGAAGCTAAACAACCTATTGAGGTAAAATAGGCTATAAAGGCTTTGTTTTAATTCCCAGTAGTATACTGCTAAAGCCCCCAAGGGCAATACTTTCTTTTGACACCACAGACTTCAGATGGGGATTGTGTTGGCCTTGCTCAAAGTTAATTAATTAATAAGGGTATCGTTTAGGTTTTTGGCTTTGCCATTTTCTGCTAACTGCCATGCAGTCCTTCCAGGACTTTACGTGCATGTCCAACTAAACTTACAATGATGGGTTTCTGAAATAGTTTTCTCAAGACATTCCACTAAGTGTGCGTTATATTCCGCTTATTTGAATAGTTTTTTTAAAAAGTTTTATTTTATAAAAAAGATATATTTTTTTGGTAGTTTTTATACTAAATATTAGTGTCCTACACCATTTAGAGCAAATGCTCATGACATGCATTATACTCCACAATATAATTCAGTTAGCCTTATTAATAGGCTAGGAACGAACATAAAATTGGTAAACCAAAGATCAACTGTCCATTTATTCATTGATCTGAGTTTACTCCATTTTCATCTGTCCTTTACATATTATTCAGTCAATTTACATACACAATATCAAATGCTCTGCACTCATTCAATACTAACCCTTTGCTATGCAGGGTGACAAAAAATTGCATACTAACACAGCATATCATGCACTTAAAAATAATAATAATAACAAAACAAAACAAAACCTTGTATAAAAACAGGAGTCCATTGTAAGCATCCAACATAATCAGAATGGAGAACTCTTTGCTACTCATGAATCCTAACCACTGAGATCTCCCCATCGAACATTGTGATTGGCGGCAAGATAATGTGCTCCAACTGGTCCTCTACTACCATATGGGTAGAGCTCTGGAACTATCTTCTTTTCTTCAAGCTCATTTAACAATGGTGTGAATAGCGTCCAAGCAGCATCAAGCTCATCACTTCTAATGAACAACCTTCGCTCCCCTTCTATTGCATCTAAAAGTAGCCGCTCATATGCATCTGGTATTTCTCTGGGATACCTGCACATTGGAATCAGAGTCTTAAAACAGTGCCTCCACAGGAACTGCAAAGTCCATAGTGCAACATAGATGCTTTAATGTGGTTGCACTATTTTTTATCCATATATCCTGTATCATTTACTCCTAACTTTAACCATTACTCATCATTTTTTTTTTTTTGGCTAAATAACTGTTACTTGTCATTCATGATTTGTGGTTTATAATTTTATAAAATATTGCTCACAGCAAGAATTCCATGTCTAAGAACTGATCTAGAGATGAGGACTTAATTCAAAGAATGAGTGAGATCACAATAAAGCATGCACTCAAGATAATAAATGTCTTCGAATGTCTAGAAGGCACTAAGGTTATGGAAGTTGAAACCATAGTTATTAAGGCAGAAGAAAATTGTATTTTTGATATTATCCACATATCACTTACACTATGTCAAGAAATTAAGAGAACCGACACAGTCAACAAAATGTATTTATGATTCTCATACCTTGCACGGTAAAGCAAATTTAAGTCACTGCGATCTAATCTCATTCCAAGACCAGGAACTTTGTTGTTGATCTTCAAATAAATGGCTTCATCAGGTTGCACACAAAGCACAAGCTCATTTGTAGCCTTGTCTAAGTCAGTTCCAAACTTTCGCTTGTACAAGTTACCAGGTACATGTCTGAACTGAACTCGAATTTCTGCTCTGGAGTACCATTGCAACAACATTTTCAGATCATTAATTATTACATCCCAACTTAAGGAGAAGATTCTTACTAATTAAGAAGAAATTCTACATACCGCTTAGTATGGAGAGCCTTGCCAGCTTTCATCAGGAAAGGAACCCCATCCCATCTGGCATTATTAATAAAGAGAGCTGCAGCTGCAAAGGTTGCAGTAAGACTGTCTTTTGGCACTGTGGGGTCATCTGTATAAGCAGGATATGATTTCCCACCCTTGCTGTGGCCCTTATATTGACCAACAACTACATCTTCAAGCTGCAGTGGTCTCATTGATCTTAGGACCTTAACCTGAATCAAGGCCATTTGCGACTCATCATTACGTTACAATATCCTCATAAATGAAACCAATCTTTCATAAGACCCTTCTGAAATTTTTTTCTAAATTCAGTCAACAGTTTTTTTACTGAATTTTAGCTAGGTTTTTAAAAAGCAAGTGGTAAATTATCAGATAAATAATTAACACTGCAATCTTGATAGTAAAGACAGTAAAAAAGAAAGCATAATAACACCTTTTCATTCCTGATATCCTCAGCATCTAAGCTGACAGGAGTCTCCATCGCAAAAAGTGCTAGTATTTGCAGAAGATGATTTTGCATTATATCTCGTATGATTCCATAGTTATCAAAATATCTGGGAACATGAAAAAAAACAAGCAGGCGATCATTGTTTGAGAAAGGATAAGTAATTTCATTATAGGTATTGTTAGAAGTATGTGGTTAAATGATTAAATTTACCATATCCCAATAGCTTAAGCTTTTGGGATAATCGGTAATTTAATATGGTATCAGAATGGGAGGTCCTGAGTTTGATCCCTGTCTCCTCCTCTTTACCTCCCATTTAAATTCCCACGTATGTGGTTAAATGATTAAATTTACCATTCCCTCTCTCATAATATTCTTAAATTAAAAGTTTTTTGGCCTCCCTTGAATATTTAATAATATCCTGTGTCATGTGACTTATCAATTTAGACATAGAACTACTAAATTATAATAGTATAGATACAAACTCTTACGCGTTCATATGCATTTCACATATTTTCAAGAAACTCTAGTCTCACGTTTGTTTGTATTTGTATTTTTTTATTTTATTTTAAAGAAGGAATAAATGGTAAAGAAGGGTGCATCGGATCACTGAAAGGTCTTAGTGATTCTCTAATTGGCAATCTGAAGATAGAATTCAATAGAACGTGAATTCTCAATACATATTATTATTTTAATAACGTTTAACTATAGAATTTTTCACATCATCATACAACCCTATAAATAAAAAATTATATATTTTATTTTATATTAAGATTATTTTCATCGATTCATGTTATGAACCAATTTGCTAGTGATAGAATATAGCGTGGATTAAAATTTTCCAATTATGACATTTAGAAAAAAATGAGAAAAATAACTTTTTTCCACCATTAATAAATTTCAACTTGTAGCATCATATTTTAATGTTATCTTTAATCTCAAACCAATCTATCTCTTTTGAAGTAAAGTATAATCATGATCTCTCTTCTTGAATACATTACTTATCTCAATACATCCATAAAAATACATCTTGAATACATTACTTATCTCAATACATCCATAAAAATACATCGAATCAAAACATACCTATATGAAGATGCTTTGCAAAAAAACAAAATGTCTCATCAATCATTGTTTTGCAAAATGTCATATCAACCATCGCTTAACAATGATTAAAGTCTGTGCTGTGTATTCAAGAGTTAGACCCTTTTGGATATACACCACTGTCAGTTTTTTTAAGACATTCTCTCATCTCCTCGTGTGTGTGTTAAAAATACTTAGTATTCTAAAAAAAAACAATGATTAATTTGATCGATTAGGAAAATAATTTTTTATTTGTAATCTATTAAGATTATTTTCTCTACAAAAACTGCAAATTTGTCCACTCAAAAAGATTATAGAATAAACAATTATTAGCAAAATCTCATAATTAAGTTTCTATGTGCATCATTATAATAATTAATAATAATAACAACAACAACAACAAAAATAATAATGAAAATACAATTGCGAAAGCTAAAATTTGTCACTCATTCAATTATTTCCATTTGATTAATAAGTGGCACTATAGAGTATTTCTAATACAATTATCAAGAGTACTTTCTCTACAAAAACTACGAGCTTTGTTCACTCATAATGATTTAAAAATAAATAGAACTTAGTAAAGTCTCATAGTTTAACATCTAATTGAATCACTAAAAAAAAAAAGGAATTTTTTTTATCGGGAATTAGAATACCAAAATACCTAAATATGCATAAAAGTCAATAAATATTTGCCAAAAAGAGAAACAAATGTGAAGTGACAATTAAATCAACAATAACAAAAAGAACCATTAGGGGGAAAAAGTGGTTGAAACAATTTTAAAAAAAAGCATCAAAAGAGGCAAAATTGGAGAGAGAGAGAGAGAGAATTTACCTTTTTTGCAGTGAACAACTTGGAAGGAATAGAGGAGAGAGAGGTGGAAATGAAGTAAAAGAAATTTATAAGAAAATCAAGTTGGAAGAGAAAGAGTGAAAGCACATGAAAGTTTCAAAAAAGTGAAACCGTAGAATTTATGAAGATGAAATGTTAAAAGAGTGGAAGTAGATGAAATGTTCAAAAAAGTGAAATTGTAGAATTTATAAAGATATAAAGGAGAAAATTTAAAAATTTATAAAGGAAATCAAATGAAAAATTTAAGAAGCAAATGATTGGAGAAGATGAAAAATTGAACTAAGAAGATAATGGTTGAAAAAGATGAAAAATTAAACAAAGTAAAAATTGCAAAAACTTAAACAAAAAAATTTAAAAAGGCCGCTAATTACATGGCACAAAAAGAGCTTTTGTAAATATATTTTAAAGCTTCCATTATTATATAATAGTATAGATAGATATGTATAGACTTTGTTTTTGGTTTTAGATTCTTCATTGATTTTATTGCTTAGTTATAACATCTAAATTAAAGTAAATGAATGTGTAAAGGCAAAGTTATATATGAAATTAAAACCGCTCAAGATGAATGTGTAAAGTCAATATATATATATATATATATGTATGTATGTATATATATATACATTCTCAAAAAAATATTTATATGTTTAATATTGTCAACAAAATTTAGGAATAAAAATTAAATAAGAAAAAGAATGATTATGTAGCCAATGACATGGCGGATCTATGCTTTAACTTTTAGATATATATAGATAGATATAGAACTCACCCCCCTCGACCTTCAGTGCCAAAATCTTCAGAAAATATCAGTTGCACATTGCGGATGTAGTTCCGGGACCATAGAGGCTCAAAAACAAGATTTGAGAAGCGAAGCACTGATAGATTCTCAACAAGCTCCTTCCCCAAGTAATGGTCAATCCTGAAAATTATCTAAAAGATCAAGATTTTCTCGCTAGCTCTGTGAGTACAAAAAAAAAAACCAACAAATAAAGATGAACCTGAATATTTGATCTTCAGTAAGGTACTGCTTCAAGCATCTTGTTAGTTCACCAGATGACTCCGAGTCACGACCAAATGGCTTTTCAACAATGACCCTCATCCACCCATTTTCAGAAGAAGCTCTAAGGCTAGCACATCTCACGACATCAACAAATATGTTTGGAGGTACAGACAAGTAAAACAACCTATTTGACAGTTTTCCAGCCTGAAAGGAGCATTACTAGAGAATTAAAGTGTAAGCTTCAGTACCAAGCCATGTATTACTTCAAAGTTTGATTACATGTCAATGAAAATCCACCACATTTGTGCAACATAAAAATCTAGCTAGCCACACGTATCCCAGTTGGACCTCCATAAATACTCCAGATCTGTCATAGAAATTAAGCTTCTGCAACAACATCTATGTAGTTAGAAAGAGCTTCTCTAACCTTTTCAATGTAACTTCATTTGAATATCACGGTTTGTGTAGTGGCTGTTTACATGGAGTGCCTTCTGTGAGGCCTGTTCTTTCTTGGATCAGAGTTACAAGAATAGTCAAGGAATAGCAGAACCAATGGAAAGAACCAAGGAGGTGGACTATAGTGTACCCAAATAAAGATCTTGTTTCTACTAAGTTTTATATATTTATTTTTGGCTCACTGTGTGTCCAAAGCTTTTTGAGATCTGACTAATCCTTGGGCATGTGCAGTCACCTTGTCCCATGCATACCAGGTAATTACTAAGATTGCTCCCAAGGGATGGCCCCAATTAGCTCCAAGGAGTTGGTTGGATGTTTGTGGGGTGAGTCAAAACTCAGGACCTTGTGGTGAGAATTTGAGACCAAGAAACCATTAGACCAGTCACTTGGGGTTCTGCTAAGTTTTAATTACTATACAATATAATTGGGTTCCTCTCTCTCTCAGGTAGTAAACAGGTATAGGATAGCAAATTACATCAACTGCTAAAAATGAAGCTCTATCCATCACAATTACAATATTCTATACTTAATAATACAGTAAATACAAAATAATTACCTCTTTCTCTTTCATCTTTTTGTTTAATTCTACAAAATGCTCCTCAGAATTATACTGTCCTGAATGGTAAAAGCATCTTTTCAAGAACTGATCCATTTTGTCTTCACAATTTTCCCTGTAAGTTGTTGCCACATATCAATATATACAATACAAAAAAGAAAAGAAAAAGAAATACTATGTCCACAACATTTTCATAACAAACCCTAGGTGACAGGTTGTTTATTGGTTGTTATTGGTGAGCAAAAAAGTAATTTAAGTTGTGGATTCATATTAGAACCAATAACAACTTACCAACTATGATTTGTTGTGAAAATGTTGTGGATGTAACACTTCTCATACAAAAAACAGAAGTATGTTTTTTGCATGTGAATGATGGTTGAGCAATATAATACCTCTTATCAATTCTGCAGGCCAGGGTTCTGCTAATCATGTTCCTTAGCTCCTCATCGGTCATTTTAGTCCGAGCATAACCAAACACTACAAAATTCTGTATAAACACAAGTAAATAATAAAGATATGAAGTTAGAATTGGTTAACCATTGCTAAATTTTTCACCATCTGAAATTCCAAAACTACTGATAATGTTACAAAATATTAATTTATAAAGCAATGAAGAATGGAACCTTGGGCAGACAATCTTCATAATAAAGAGCAAAAAGTGCTGGAAATATCTTCTTTTTGGCAAGGTCTCCTGAAGCTCCAACGACAGTTATGCTGAGAGTAGATTCTGAATTGTCAGATTCAGGGAAGGGAAGAGATCCCTCTTTCCCTCGAGTCTCCACATGTTTTTTGGGCAGAGGAGTTCCAGCTGAACCTACTCCAAAATCCATTCTAAGATTGAACATTAAGAAACTAAACAAAGAAAAAGAGTGGTATAGAACAGATTACAGATGCAGTAATCGAATGGCAACATAAAGAAGAGGTGGGTTGAAAAACCAAATATGCCTAATCTTCCAAACCATTTAACTTTGTGATCACTTGCAGCAATTGTTACTGTTAGATAACTTTAATCATGTTGATAAACAGTACTTTTGGACACTAAATCAATATCTATGAAAAAAGAAAAGAAAAAATTAGCTAACTTTACAAGTTCAATCATTTCTGGCAAAACCGTAACCACTATACCCACATATAGCAAATAATTAGTAATCGAATAAGAATTCCCATTATCATGTCATGTGAATTTAAAGTTTTCTATATATCCTAAGGTTGAAGACAGCAGTCAATACAAGCATGCTTATTTATGGGTGACAGAGTACACATAAAAGCAACTTAAAGAAGTTCCTCTAAAAAAAAAAAAGCAACTAAAAGAAAAATCTAAATTAACTGACAATCTGGAACCAATTCAACAACCATAAATAAGAGAAGCCCTTTGGGCTTATGCGCACACATGTCTATCACATAGAATAGAAGAAGAACAATACCAGGAAGTGGGAAACACAAAACTGAGAATCACACATGGAAAAGAACAAGAACTCACCATCTTGCAAAGAAACAGTATTTAGTGGATGCCCATTTGAGGATTTGAGGTGAAAGTGGGTTTTGGAATGAATTCTGAGACGGGTCTGAGAGTGAGAGACCCATGTGAAGGAATGAGGTTTTCTTGGCACAATGACGAATCTACTGGATAGATGATGTGTGTCATTGTTGAATGAAGAAGAGGCTGTGAAGGTCGTTGAAGAACAAGAATTCAAATGTGTAGGTGTAGCCATGCAATTAGAAAACGAAGCTTTAGGCTTTAGCAGTGTGAGTGATGAGTGATGTCCAAGAAAGAATGAATGTACCTTTCTAGTTTCTACTTTCTACAAATATGAAATATGAAATATCTATTATCTGGTCTGGTCTGGTCTGGGGAACAAAATGGTATATTGGATAATGGATTTTCATAAAAAAAAAAAAAAAAAAGGATAATGGATAGATATATACTATCTGGCGGTTGAAAAGGCCTATCTACTACTTACCAATACATAATTGCCCTTTCGGTTGTTGAAAGGGCCAATCAAACCACTCCTAGTGTCACAGTGCCAATTTTTTCTTTTTTCTTTTAAATTTTGGCACTAAGTACTTGACTTAGTCTCAGCCAACACTCGACACATGCTGCAGGAATACTCAGAACAGAATTATCAAGAGAACTCACACACACCTAGTACACACAGTATTTACAGGGCACCAACCCCAACCTTTATTACCCAATATCAAGTACAAAGGAAACCTGGAGAATACACACGAAATTCTCTAAGCCAAAAATTACATCCTCTGCTGTTGACAGCCCCAACAGCCTAGGATAAATGCACAGAAATAACTGTCACAGCAGTTACTACCAAGTAACTGCCCCCTGTCCAAGACTTGCTGCCACATGTGGTCTAACTTAGGACACCTTTAACTGATGCTGTCTTAGTCTGCTCTCCATATTTCTAGCCCTTACACAGAAGTTTTGAACATCTAGAAAGCCAAGAACTGCTTGGTAACTGCTGTTGCACACTCTGCACATGCCAGCCCATGTCTCAGCACATCATCATGGGGCTTCTGCCCATGTTCTAGCAGCCCACACACAATTGTTCCATCACGTTTTAGAAGGCTTGGCCCCCTACCCAGGCCCTTCTCATCAGCATCACAGCCCACATAGCATATCCATATGCAACACATCAAGTAACTGCCATCAGCCCACTCACACAAGTCCATGCATTCTGCCAGCACCAACTAGCCCAATGTTTTGCACAACATATCATCATCACATTAGCCCAGCACTACCTTGCACTTAAACCACCAAGCTCACAAACAAAGCAACCCTCAGCCAAGCCACCATTGCCATGCATCATCCCATGGGGTCAACACCACCTGCTGCTGCCCAACATCAAAATCCGTCTTTGCCCACCATGGCCCTCCTCTACCATGGCCTTGGGGCATCATGTGGAGCAAGGTGCCTCCACATGCTGCCCCTCATCACGCTCATCACTCTGAATCCAGCAGGGAGACCGAGCTCGTCCCCCTCAAAGAGCAATTAGGAGCTTCACTAGATAGGCATGAGGAGCCATTGGTGTTTTGAGAAAACATTAAGCTAAGTGACTGGCCCGATGTTGTCCAAGCACTCCAATTCCTCATGCCATCATCAGTAACTTGTAAAGCTCTTAACAAACCACCCCCACCAGAAGAAGTCGACGTCCTTGTCGATAGGGTATCCTTAAATGCCTTCACCTATTTCTCAAACTGCCATAATGTAGATGCCTTCTTCCAACTTGCCTCTGATTCAGCCGTCCCTTTCCACTTCACTAAATAGTAAGTTATCATATTTCCTCCCTTTCGATAACTTGTCACCTTCTTGCCAAGGATTCTGTCTACTTCTCGATCAAACTAAACCATGATAGTAGGCAGGGCACGCCTTGCCTCATTCCTTGCAGACACTTCTACATCCCCATGATAAGGCTTCAAGAAGCTCACATGAATTGTTGGGTGAATCTGTAATCTTTCTGGCAGCTTCAATTTGTAAGCCACAACACCAATTCTCTTTACAATCTCAAATGGACCTTCACATTTAGGAATTAAACCTCTGTGAATTGCCTCACTTTTGAACTTCCTCCAAATCTGCGGTGTCAGTTTCAACAGCACCATGTCCCCAACCTAGAACTCAAGAGGCCTCCTCCCTTTATCAGCATACTTCTTCATTCTCCTCTGCGCTTTCAACAAGTTGTCCTGTGCCTCTTGTATCAGCTCTTGCTTGTTGATGGCAAACCTGTACGCTGTAGAGCACCTGCCCCCTGACCACTGTTTAGCAATCTCGTGAGGTGTGAGAGGCTGCTGCCCCATTGCCAACTCGAATGGACTCATCCCAGTTGATGAAGACTTATGTAGATTGTAGGCAAACTGCGCAGAATCCAATAAGTCTAGCCAATTCCTCTGGCTGGCAGTCATATAATGCCTCAAATAGTCCTCCAACATAGCATTAATTCTTTCTGTTTGCCCATCTATTTATGGGTGATTAGCAGTAGAAAACTTCAACTCTGAACCCATCAAACCAAACAAAATAGTCCAAAATCGACCAGTAAATCGAGAGTCTCGATCACTTACAATATCTTCTTGCAACCCAAAGTATTTTACCACATTCTTGTAGAACAAATCAGTAGCTACCTCTGCTGTACATGTACTTGGTGTAGCCATAAAAACAACATACTTTGAGAATCGATCAACCAATACGAATATTGAACCCATCCCCTTAACTTTTGGCAAACCAGTAATAAAATCCATTGAAATAGAAACCCATGGACTTTCTGGTATAGGAAGAGGCTGTAGCAAACCTACTTCCTTTTGGGTTAAACCTTTGTCTTGCTGGCAAACTAGACAAGTCTTCACATATAACTCAATATGCAACTCCATTTTAGGCCAATAGTAAGAACGGGACACTAATGCAGACATTCTATCCTTACCCAGATGTCTTGCCCATTGTGGATCATGAGTTTCCTTCAGTTACTCTCTCCGGATCTTCCCACTTGGTACAAACAGCTTGCCCCCCTTGGCATACAGCAACCCATCCTCAAGCCAATAACGCCTCACAAGGCCTACTGTCACATCCTACATCAGCTTTTGATAGGTATCATCAAGCTTAGCACTTTCTTTGATCCTGTCCACAAAATCTGACTCCACTCTAGTCAAGGTAGCCACATACTCTTGCACTTGCTTGCGGCTAAGTGCATCTGCCACTTCATTGTGCTTGCCTGGTTTGTGCTCCCACACAAAATCATATTCTTGCAGCAACTCCTGCCACCTAGCTTGCTTGGGTGACAGATTCTTTTGTGTGTTAAAGAAGGTATTCGCCACATTATCTGTTCTCACCACGAACTTTGGCCCTGACAGATACACACGCCACTCCAACAAACAGTGTACCACTGTAATCATCTCTTTTTCATGAGCTGAACATTTCTACTTTGCATCATTCAACTTCCTGCTCTCATCGGCAACAGGATGTTTCTCTTGCACCAGCACACCACCAATTGCTTTGTCAGAAGCATCATATGGACTTCAAAGGGCAACCAAAAATTTGGCAGACGAAGCACAGGCTCACTCGATACAGCAACCTCTAGCTTCTCAAAAGCTTCTTGACATGCATCTGTCCACACCCATTTTCGGTCCTTTTTCAGCAAATCTGTGAGAGAAGCCACCTTCTTCGAATACCCTTGAATAAACTTCCTGTAATAGTTAGTCAATCCAAGGAAAGACTGCAACTCAGCAACCTTACTTGGTGGAGGCCAATCAAGGATGGCCTGCACCTTCCACTCATCTATCATCACCATACCCTTACTGACTTTATGCCCTAGAAACAAAATCTCTTGCTAGGCAAACTCACACTTCTCTTTCTTAACAAACAATTGATGTTCCCTCAATTTGGACAGCACCTTCTTAAGGTGTTCCAAGTGATCCTCCAAGGATTCACTATATATTACTATATCATCCAAGTAAACCACAACAAAGTGATCCACATACTCACAAAAGACATCATTCATCAAATTATATAATGTAGCAGGGGCATTTATTAAACCAAAAGGCATAACTAAAAACTCATAAGAACCATATTGGGTCACACAAGTAGTCTTAGACTCATCCCCTTCAGCAATCCTCACTTGCTAATAGCCTAATCTCAAGTCCAGCTTTTGAAGTAAACGGCTTGCTTAATCTATCAAAGAAGTCTTGAATCAAAGGGACTGGATACTTATTCTTCACTGTCACTTTGTTCAAGGATCTATAGTCAACACACATCTGCAAGGAGCCGTCCTGCTTCTTCTGGAACAGAACAAGAGCACCATAAGGAGTCTTGGAGGGCTGAATGTAGCCTGCATCTAGCAATTCTGTCAACTGCTTTCTCATCTTAGCCAACTCTATTGGGGACATTTTGTATGGGGCCTTCGAAGGAGGCTTTGATCTAGGAATTAGCTCGATCCTATGATCAACAGCACGCCTTGGTGGAAGGGTCTTAGGCAATTTTAGAGGCATCACATCAGCAAACTCCCACAGCAGTCTAGCCACAACATCTGGAACTTCAACATACTTGTCCTACTTCATTTTGATCAATGTAGCCAAGTAAGTCATCTCACCCTTCTTTAGCCCATGCTCAACCTACATGGCTGAAACCATCAGTTCTTTCCCCTTGCTAGTCTTGCTATTTCCTGCCCCATGCCTAACAGGAACATAGCATGGCTGCTTCTCATCAAGGATTAATAATACTCCAAGGAATGGCAGTAAGGCAGCCTTAACAGCCGCTAGGAACTCATCACCTAGAATTACATCAAAATCATCTAACTCCATGATTAGGAAACTCACCATTCCTATCCACTCACCAACCTTAAACTTCACTCCATAAGCAATTCCCAACACAGGTTTTGCCTCTGAGTTTACTACCTTGATCTTACATGGAAACTTGCTCACTTTCAAACCAAGCCTTTGGACTATTCGATCAGCAACAAAATTGTGGGTAGCACCAAAATCAAGCATACCCTCAGCCCCCTTCTCGTTCATCTCCATTTGAACATAAGACAAACCCCTAGAAGTACCTCCTGCATGTAGTGCATTCAATAATTGCAAGGGGTTCACTTTGCTAGGAACTTCTTCGTCGGACTACCCACCACCATCTTCAGCAATCATGGCATTAAGCTTCTCACGCTTTGGACAGTCTCTTGCACGATGAGGGCCATTGCAAATGAAGCAGCCAGCTTTAAGCTTGGGTTGTTCTAAGCTTGGTTGAGAGGTAGAACTCTTTCCCTTGCTCTTGTTACCCCAATTTTTCTTCTGCTTATCCTTCTTCTTGCCATCCTTTTTCTGCTTCTCTTTGCCTTTGTCCTTGGACTTACATTTTTCCTCATCCTCACTGGGTTTACTGAACTTGTAGTCCACTAAGGCATCTGCAGCAGACATAGCAGTAGGAAGATCACGCACTACCTACCTCTTTAACTCCATCTGTGCCCAAGGCTACAAGCCAGACATGAAATGGAATAGTTTGTCCTCCTCTGACATGTTCTTGATATTCAACATCAAAGAACTGAATGTTTTGACATATTCTCTCACTGTACCAGTTTGCTTCAATTTCTTCAAAGCGTCTCTTGCAACCCTAACAGTGTTAGTAGGCAAGAACTGGTCCTTCGATTCTTTCTTTAAGGCTTCCTATGAGTTAATTTTCCCTCTACCAGCATCTACATATTCTTACACACGGGTTTTCCACCATAACTTGGCATCCCCTGAAAGATACATGCTAGTAATCGTCACCATCTTTTGACTAGGCACCCTGGCAGCCTTGAAATACTACTCCATATTCCACAAGAAATTCTCCAAATCCTTGGTATTCCTAGCACCATTAAAGGGCTTTGGTTCTGGCACCTTCACTTTAGTGGCCATTTCCCCCTCCCTAGGTAGGCCACTCATTGCTCTCTTCAACAAAGTAATTTCTGTTTTAAGTTGGCGTTGGGTCTCCATTACTGCCTGCTCTGGGTGTCCAGTGCAGCAGCCAACTCTTCAACACAAGTCAACACCATATCCCTCTGTTCTGCAAGATCATTCCTTACCACAGCAGTTTCTATAGAGACAGCTTCCAATCTGTTGCACATAGAAAGTTGTTCCCCCTCTCTAGGAACTCCAAGTATGTTCTCCAAGACAGTCACCCTCGCCTTGGTGTCCGAAGACATTACAACCGTGCTCTGATACCAATTGTCACAAGATTAAATTTTTTTTCTTTTAAATTTTCTGCCTATGATGGCACTAAGTCCCTGACTTAGTCTCATCCAACACTCCACACACATACACTACAGGAACACTCAGAACAGAATTATTAAGGAAAATCACACACACACGGCACACACAGTATTTACAGGGCACCAACCCCAACCTTTATTACTCAATATCAAGTACAAAGGAAGCCTGGAGAATATACACAAAATTCTCTAAGCCAAAAATTACACCTTCTGCTGTTGACAGCCCCAATAGCCTAGGATAAATGCACAGAAATAATTGTCACGGTAGTTACTGCCAAGTAATTGCCCCCAGTCCAAGACTTGTTGCCACATGTGGTCTGACTTAGGACACCTTTAACTTATGTTGTCTTGATCTGCTCTCCACATTTTCAGTCCCCACACAGCAGGTCTGAACATCCAGAAAGCCAGGAACTGCTTGGTAACTGTTGATAACTATTGCTGCACACTTTGCACATGCCAACCCATGTCTCAGCACATCATCATAGGGCTTCTGCCTATGTTCCAGCAGCCCACACACAATTGTTCCATCACGTTTTAGAAGGCTTGGCCCCTTGCCCAAGCCCTTCTCATCAGCATCACAACCCACATAGCATATCCATATGCAGCACATCAAGTAATTGCAATCAGCCCACTCACACAAGTCCATGCATTCAGCCAGTACCAACCAGCCCAATGTCTTGCACAGCATATCATCATCACAGTAGCCCAGCACTGCCTTGCACTTAAACTACCAAGCCCACACACAAAGCAACCTTCAGCCAAGCCACCATTGCCATGCACCATCCCATAGGGCCAGCACCACCTACTGCTACCCAACATCAAAATCCGACTCTGCCCATCATGGCCCTCCTCTGCCATAGCCTTGGGGCATCATGTGGAGCAAGGTGCCTCCATATACTGCCCCTCATCATGCTCATCACTTTAAATCAACAGGGAGACCAGGCTTGTCCCCCTCAAAGAGTAGTTAAGAGCTTCACTAGAAAGGCATAAGGAGCCATTAGTGTCTTGAGAAAACATTAAGCCAAATGACTGGCTTGATATTGTCCAAGCACTCCAATTTCTCATGCCATCATCAGCAACTCATAAAGCTCCTAACACCTAGTCATCTTCTCACCCAAAAACAAAAATAATAAAACCCACTCCTAATAGTCAAATTTTCTTTGTTTATTGGATGTACATTTTGGGAGGGGGGGGGGGGGGGGGGGCGCATAGCTTGAGTATATTAGAATTGACTTGATAAATAGTTTGAGTATATTAGTGCCCTCTAAAATATTTAGTTTCAGCTTATTAAAATTGGGTGGCTAAATTGCAAACTACACCTCTAAAGTTTGGAGTGTTTTAATTTTATACTTTAAAGTTACAAAATTTGAATTTTACCTCAAAATTTTTTGGGTATTTGGATTTTACACCTTAAAGTTCCAGAATTTGGATTTTATCCCATAAATTTTAAGAATGTTTGGATTTTACACACTAAAATTTCATAATTTAGATTTTATCCCCTAATAGTGGCGACGCCACCTTATGGCCAAGGTGGTCCCAGGACCACCTTGACTTGAAAAAAATAAATTATATATAATAATTTAAAATTTTATATTCATTTACCTTTAAAAAAATTTTGGGACCACCTTGAATTTTTTTTTATGTCAATAAAATTAAATTTTGGTCCATAATTTGAGTAACTTAACAATATATTGGGGTCACCCATTCTAAGATCTCATTCGTAGAGGTATGTAGGAACAAAACAAGCATAACTCAAATGTTATTGTTAGCCCAACAGCCTCTATATGAATCGTTGAATAATTGGTTGGTTTAGTTTCTCTGTCGCTAAGAAAGTAGGGTTCTCCTCTTCTCTTGGGCAGTAGAAGTTTCTTGTCCCTTCTTCGAAGGAGAGTCTTGTCCTTTTGAGATACCAAGTGTCTCTCGAGCTTGTGTTTTTTTTTTTTTTTTTTTTTATCGGGATTAGGGAAACACTTCAAACTTTTTACCATCACTGCAATGGAGGAGTTAGCAAATAGATGGAATAATCTCTCATTGTTTGATAGAGAGAAATCTGGCTACATTCTTCCAAAGGACCTTAGATCAGGCGAATTCATCTTAGCAGCAAAATTTCTCACAAGCAGATTCCTCAAGATGGAGGTAGTTACACGAACCTCCAAACAAATCTGGCGCTCTACAAATGGTTTCAAAATCAAGCATTGTGGCAACCATAGGGTACATGATGTCCCCTACAGATTCATGAATAAGGTTGTGGCAGAAAGTATCTGTGAAACAATAGAGAATTTTCAGGTGCCCTATGAGACCTCCGCCAGTTTAGCGACAAGAAGGAGAATTTTTAGGCACGGTGGTTGATCTGACTGGAGAGGGAGAAGCAATTATGGAAACTGAAAAATTAGGGGATGACATTAATTCCAATTCCGTTACAAATTCAAAATCTGTAATTGATAAGGAAAGGGAGTCTAAGGCAGGAAACGTGCTAAACCAAGAGAAGCCAAACCCGTTATTCTCTCAATCAATTTTTGAAAGTAATTGTCATGATCATTTATTCCCTCAATCACGTTCCGAAAATAAATGCCAAGGTGATTTATCCTTTTCACAACTCTCAGTTATTGACAAGGAAATAAGGAAGTTTGATACAATGGGTACTAAGGAGGCAGGGCATACGAGCATAGCTAGCAGTGAAGGGAAACATGAGAAACCTCATAAATTCCCTCCATCTCCTCGGACAATCCATTCCTTGGTGCAGAAGTGGAAACCATTAGATCACGGGTTGGAAAAAATTAATTGTGACAGCGCCATGTTCGCAAAGGAGAACAGAGCAGGGATTGGGGTGGTCATACGTAACAGTGAGGGTATGGTGCTGGGATCACTGTCTAAGCAACTTTCACAGGCATTTAGCCTTCTACAAATCGAGGCAATGGCTGTCGAAACAGCTTTGCAGTTTGCGGCTGACCTGGGAGTTCAACACGCCATCCTTGAGACCGACTCGCTAGTGTTAGTGAAGGCCTTGCGTGAAGGTACAAAGTTCCTTTCAACAGTGGGCTTAGTGTTGGATGAGATTAGAAATATGGTTAATTTTTTTACTGAATAACACTACTCTCATGTAAAGAGAGAGGGTAATATTGTTGCTCACAAGTTAGCTCTTCATGCTATTTGTGTTTTGGATTTTGCAGTGTGGATGGAGGATGTTCCACCACCTTTATTTCCTATTATATTGGCTAACATAGCTGGTTTTACTAAATAAAATAAGATACGTTCTTCCTAAAAAAAAACAATATATTGGGGTCTTTCTAGCAAAAAGGAAAAACTCAAAAAAAAAAAATGAATTAAAATCTGAAAAAAAAAAAAATTATAATAAAACTACTACAGGCTGGGCAGTGGCTGGATTCCTTCAACTAAGCACACTGCCCAATACAACACAATTTTCAACCTTTTATTATTTTTTATTACAATATTATTTTTCCTCACCAAACATATATTACTTACTTCTCATTTTTAATTATTTTTTCTTGTTTATTCTTAACCACACACCTCTTATGTCTCCTCGATTTTTACTCTTCATACTTTTAAATTTTATCACATCTTCATCTACACTTTTACATCTACGTTTTTCCCTCCTCCTTGTTCGTAACTTCTGTGTCTTCTACCAGTACCAGTGCGGCAGTGCCTCTTCTCAAGTTTTGAGTTTCAAATTTCTCAATACGATTTTTTTGTAGCTGTACAGGTACCTTTGTTCATTTCCTTTCTTTTCATTTTTTTTTTCTTTTGAGGTTTTTTGGTTTACAGAATGTAAATTTGTTTTGGTTTTAAGAACAATTTTTTTTTTTTTTTTTTAAGCACAAACTTCATGCCGGCCGAATCTTGAATTTCGACCGATATTTTCTGAAACACCTGAAATAGACCGGAATGACCCGAAATTTTTTCCGAAGTGGAATAGGGTGGGTTACTGTTCCAGTTTGTTTACCGACACAGTATTTTCCGGCCGTTACGGCCGAAACGGAGTGGAATTAATAACATTTAATCAAACCTAATTACCTAAAGGCTAAAAAGAAATAAGATTGTGTAATTTATGCTTCCTAAGGAACACCCCGAACAAAATTCCTAGAGCCGCCACTGCCCCTTGAAGTTCTATTCTGTTTGCATCAACACCCTATCTATCCCTATTTTCCGTTAAGTGTCACATAAACTTGTTATGTGTGTTTAGTTCATCCAATAAAAAGATGCCATGTCATTTTTATTATGTTATGCCATTTTTAATTATTTAATATTTTTAGGCTAAAAAATGACGTGGCATTATTATATTGGATTAACTAAACATGTGTGGTAAGTTTATGTGGCACTTAACAAAAAAATTGGATAGAGGGGTTGCTGATGCAAACGAAATAGAGATTCAGTGAGGTAAAATTCAAATACTGAAACTTCAGAGAATAAAATCTAAATTCTGAAATTTCAGGGTGTAAAATCTAGACATGTACCCACAAACTTTAGAGATATATCCAGGGCGTTCAATTACAATTTAGCCAAATTGGGTTCTAAATCCTCCTCCATAATGATGTTGTAATATCCAGGGCGTTCAATTGCTCAACTTCAATTCCAGTCTGAAACGAATACAAGAACATTAAAACTACAATATAGTGCTCTCTTAAAGCCTAAGAAAAGTACAGATTTCAAGCATGACCTGTTCACTATGGATTACAAATGGAACGAATTGCTTAACTTTCACCCAGGCATTATGGATTAAAATAGTAATGTGAGCATAATGGAGTTGATGATTAAGAGGAAACAATGATAATCAATTTAAGAATTTTGAAAAGGATACAAATAATATGCAGGCCAATCTTTTATTACACCATGAAGTAATGTAGTTTTGATCATGCATTGAACTTTCAAATGAAATGCAATTAAGAAAAGTTCTACATATATTTGTGTACACAAAAAATAAATCTTTTGACATATCTCATCATGCGAATTATTTTATGAAAGCTCACTTAGTGTATAAAATACTTGTGAATGTTTAGACCCCCAATTACAAAATTTCCAAAGCAAGTTTATATTCAAACCAGGAGAGTCAATTCCGTACCGTACCGGCCGGTACGGCCGGAATATACCGTACCGGCCAGCAATTCGGTACATATAACCCCCCTGTTTCATACCAGAAAAAATACCGGCCGTACCGGTCATGTACCGGCCGTACCGGCCAATTTCGAGCAATACCGGCCGGTACCGGGCGTACCAGCCGGTATAGAAAAAAGTTTTTTTTTTTTTTTTTTTTTTTTTTTTTTAAGTTTTGTAATTTTTGAATTTTTGTTAGGGCAGAATGGTAACTTATTTGCATTAACTTATTAGTATTATTTATTTTCTTAGTATGCAATGGTAACTTTTAAGCTTTCTATTTTTTATATTGTGTTTTTTTTTTCTTTTATTTGATACTAAAGTCTAAAACCATAAATAATTAGTTCTGAATTGAGGAAATGTTGTGTGGTAAACTTTTATATTTATTATAATATATATATACACACACACACGCATACATACATATATATATTTATTTATTTATAAATATAAAAAATAACGGTAAACCCGAAACGGTACACCGGTATTGACCGGTATCCGAAATATATCGTACCGCTGGCCAAACCGGTACAGCCTCCGGTACGGTATTGACTCCCTTGATTCAAACAATATATGTGCGGAATATGAACTATAAGCAATACCCAAATTGGCAAAACACTCTAAACCATAATTAATCACAAACACAGCAGCAATTAAAAGGAATAGAGTAGGGAAGAGAGAAGCAAACACAAAGATAACACCGAGATATGTTATTGAAGAGGAAACCGAAGAACTCAGCGAAAAACCTCTCCGCCGCCCTCCAAGCGGTAAATGATCCACTAGAAAATTAATTGGGATACATGAATAGCAATAGACCCTCCAAGCCTAATCTACCCGATGCACCTAAGCCCTCCAAACTTCTTGCTCCAACAAGGTTACACTAAACCATGTCTTCTCTAACTTTCCGGATCCCCCAATAAGCTCCATATTGCATCCGCCATCCTTAGCATCTTCCAATGCTTCCCAAGCTCCAAAAACACTCTCAACACTTTGAATAGGTGTGGGTAGTGTTTTGGTACAAATCTTCTCTCAATGGGTATAACAATGGGAGAGGGAATGAGAAGAGACTACAAAAATTTCTCTCTAAGAATGAGTAGCTCTCTCTCTAATAAGGTGGATGTGTTGTAAAAACCTCTCTTAGGGTTTTTCTCTCAATAGGCTCCTTACCATTTTTGTAGGTAATAAGGGTATATATAGTAGGTGTGAAGAGAATACAAAAAGTCACAATTTTTAGTAAAACAGGGGAACTTCACGGGTCACTCAAGACTGGTGCAAGTCACGAATCCAAGTTGCAAGTTACCCTCCTGGACAAGCTATACTGAGCTGGACACCTGGCCTGACTGTTCACCTTCCTGCATGAGCTTCTCTTGTGACCTTTAGCTGTCTTAATCAATTTTTCACCACTTCATACTAAACTCATTACAAATAAATCTCACAAAAATATAAGGAAATAAATTTATACAATTACAACACTTTTTGTCATGGAATATGCCAACACTAATGTTACGAGAAAAATCATAACTTAACATTTTATTTGTTCATTCATATAGTTTCTCTAATACTTGCTAAAAAATTTCAACCGTATGGCATTATAAATCAAGGTGGTGATTTAAAAAAAAAAAAAATATATATATATATATATATTTATTTATTTATTTAATTCACGGGATGCTAGACGGTTCCTATCAAAACAAGGATGGTTGGATCTCAAAGATTTGTATGGAGTTTGATAAGTTAGTCGCGGCTTGGCGTGGAAGTATTGGGAAAATTATGGAAACTAATGGGTTTTACTTAACTTAACTTAAATTATGAAAATTATGGAAAATCATAACTTAAAATTTTTTTTTTGGGCTTCGAAAGCATTATTTAAATAAAAATAAAATAGTTGGGAAAAATAAATCTAGAAGATTTTTTGTGTTCTAAAGAGTATACTTGAAAAAGTGATAAACAAGATCACCTAACTAGTTATTCTTTATAGGAAACAAGGATTAAGAGCCCTTACATCAGATATGTCAAATGCTAAAACTTAAACTCATTTTTTTATTCGTCTCTCTCTCTCTCTCTCTCTCTCTCTCTCTCCATGGAGGTCGGCATTGTGTATTGTCGAATATTTTTTGTTTTGGAATTAGTTTTGAGAATTGTGATTACAAATGGTGCATTTGAAATGGGTTTGGGATGAATTTGGAGTCCTTGGGGGTGGGTTTTGATGGTGGTGGTAGTAGTGAGTTGTGGGTTTAAGGTGGTGATGGATTATGGGGTGGTAGTTTAAGGTGGTGATCGTTTTTTTTTTTTTTTTTTTTTGGGTGGTGTTAAGTTTTCAAAGAGAGAGAGAGAGAGAGAGAGAGAGAGATGAATAAATAAATGAATAACATGTGAAAATAGAACATAAGATGTAGAATGTATTTTTTTTTTAGTAAACAGTAATAATTATTAGAACACATACAAAAATAGTAATACTAGTGTTTTAAACTAGGTTTATAATACATTATATAATCAGAGTACAACTACAAAAGGGTCTAACCTTTATAATTGTAGGCTGGGGTTAAAAACAGTAGACACTAGACACACACAATCAAATGTGGGATAAACATCCCCTTTTTTTTTAGTAAACAGTAATACCTATTAGAACACATACGAGAATAGTAATACTAGAATTTTAAACTGGGTTTATAATACATTATATAACCAGAATACAACTACAAAATGGCCTAACCTTTGTAGTTGTAGAGTGTATTTCAAATGTTATATTAATGCTCAATTTGTTTTAAAGTAAAATATTTTTCAGAATATATTTTCCTATTTTCAGGTGTTAGTTTACATGTAAATGTAAAATATTTTTGTTGACCTTAAAATTCTTTATAATGCTTTACCTTTAAAAACTTGGTAAAACATTTTACAAAAACACAATGGCTTCCCCTCACCCTATCTGATGGGAAAGTTTTCAACATGCAAAGTAGACGGGTTCAGAAGGGTCGTCAGCTTTAGGGTGACGGAGGACCTTTTGACAAGTCGACGGCACTTACCAGGTGGACGACTACGAGGCTCGTCTACCCCGTACTAACAAGAAACAAAGCAACGACGGGTGTGAGACTAATGGGTATAATGAACCGATGGTCCCAGCATGGCCTAATTTAGTCTCCATGAATATTTATACATGGAAACATCTTGCATTCTATGCTCAACCCTAATCAGGGGAATCTCTATAAGGGAAGAATCCCGAAGAATGCGAGTATTAATGAGAATCTTTTTTACAAGGAAATACCTTCTCCGCCAAGAAATGAAAGTCAGCTCTACACTAACTATAAAAACCCCAAAGCCCTCACAAATCAAGGTACGCATAAGTTTTCCCAGCTCTGGCACTCTAGAGTTGTAGAAATTCTCTCTAACTTAACCTTCAGAGAGTATTTGGCCGATACCACATCGGTACTCTCTATAGGGTTTTCTTTGTTTCTGTCTAGCAGGTTTTGTCTAGAGCACGTGAGCGTTACGCAACTCACTGACGATTTTTTGGCATCATCAAGTGAGTTGTGGGTTTGAGGTGGTGATGGATTATGGGGTGGTAGTTTAAGGTGGTGATGGTTTTATTTTTTATTTTTGGTGGTGTTAAGTTTTCACAGAGAGAGAGAGAGAGAAATGAATAACATGTGAAAATAGAACATAAGATGTAGAGTATTTTTTTTTAGAGTAAACAGTAATACTTATTAGAATACACACGAAAATAGTAATACTAGTGTTTTAAACCGGGTTTATAATACATTATATAATCAGAGTACAACTACAAAAGGCTGGGGTTATAAATAGTAGACACTAGACACACAATCAAATGTGGGATAAGCATCCATTTTTTTAGTAAACAGTAATACTTATTAGAACACATACGAAAATAGTAATACTAGTGTTTTAAACCGGGTTTATAATACATTATATAACTAGAATACAACTACAAAATGGCTTAGCTTTTGTAGTTGTAAAGTGTATTTTCAAATGTTATATTAATGCTCTATTTGTTTAAAGTAAATATTATTTAGAATATATTTTCCCATTTTCAGGTGTCTGTTTACATGTAAATGTAAAATATTTTTGTTGACCTTAAAATTCTTTATAATGTTTTACCTTTAAAAATTGGTAAAACATTTTAAAGAAACACAATGGCTTCCCCTCACCCTATCTAGTGGCTAGATAATCTGTTTGTTGGCCAGAGCCACCATTCTAGCCATCGATGCTGAAAGGTTTTTAGACCCCTTAAAACACAACAATTGGATTAACCTAGTTTATTAGCCAAGTGATTAACTTAGTCAAATTATGCAAATCTAGGTTAACACAATCAAATAATCATATTAAGATATAAAGCAGCAAAAATATAAAGAACACAATGATATGATCACCCAGGAAAACCAAACCAGTAAAAAACCTGGGGAGGATTTAACCTAGTTATCCTCAAGGTAAACTTGAATCCACTATATGAAAGAATTGAAGTTCATACAAAAGGACTTACAAGCACCCACGCTCGACTTCCTAATGCTACCCACTAGTAGAACTTACTGACACGACCACGTGCAAGCTCCGAATCCACGGACTCCTTCTTTCTTGGATTCTCCATAAGATACAAGCACTCCCGCTTGTGTTTCTTTAAGCTCCAATGGCAGCAACCGAGTTGATCATCAAGGTGTTGATAATATCTCTACCTTGAAAACCCAAAGTTTATGTGAACGAAAGCTCCTCAAGGATCTCACAAGAGATTCACACAAACAGCAAAATATGAGCAACAATACAACCAGACCAACTCTCAAAAACGTGGCTAGGGTTTTGCCTTATATACCTAGGGCAAAAACATAAAACCTAAAACGTTTAATGAGATAGGGCTGAGTTGGAAATTCTGCAGAAAAACATTCTGGCCGACTTTCGATCGATCGAGTCTAACTTTCAATCGATCGAGCCAGGCCGAAATGCACCAATGCATCTGCAGCCTCTCGATTCCAACTTTACATGAACTACACAACTTTGAGCAAGCTTAAACAAGACTAAACATATTTTTTTGGTCATGGTTTGCCAACATTACACATTAGAATTCTAAATACATAAATTCCTAAACCTTTAGAACCTAACAGATTCCAATAGTCTGTTAGCCGGAGACGCCATTCTAGCTGCTAAAGTTGGTGGTATGTTGGCCAGAAACATCGTTTCGACCATTGGTGCTGGCAGTATGGTCATAGAAGACATCACTTTAGTGGTGGTTACTGGCAGTTTTTCGTCGAAGCAACCGTTTTGGCTACCAATTGCAACGGTTTAGTCATCGGACCTCTGGTACTAGTAACTTCGATGGCTGAGCCACTGGTTTTGGTGATTTGCTTGAAACATTTTACTTGTCATACCAAACACTTAAAATTATTTTATTTCAAAACAAATAGAGCATAAGGTGGCAAAATTAAGTTTTTGTGTGTTAAAATAGCACTTGGATAGCACATCCATTGCTAGTGCTCTAATTGTTTAGTACTATTCGGTGTTTCATTAGTTTGGAAGACTGGAAAGTATGAGGCATATGTTTTTGTATCTAAGCACAACCATAGTCTTCATCTTATAACAATTGCTTACATGATGCAACAAGATGCTGCCACCTCATCAACGTAGGATTTAGGTCATTTTGTCAAATAGATCTAATTAAATTTAATTTCTCAATCTTGTGGCTAGGAAATTTAGATGATTCAGATTCTAATATAATGAGGTGGCAACATCTTGTCGCATCATGAATGTAGTTATTGCAAGATGAAGAACATGGTTGTGCTTAGAAACAAACTCATACCTTCCTCAAAAAAAAAAAAAAAAAAATACAAACTCATACATCTAATACTTTCCAGTCTCTCGAACTAATGAAAAAACCCAACCTTACAGAACAATTAGTCCTTGTTTTTAGTCAAGTATGACTAGTTAAATGATCTCGTTTATATACTTTTAGAGCAACATCTTTAGAACACAAAAATCTTTTCAATATCATTTTACATCTATTTTACTTTTATTTAAATAATGCTTTTAAACACTTTACCCATCCATTTCCATATTTTTCCCAATATTTCCAAGCTGCCTTTAACGTTTCAAACTCCATACCAACCTTTGGGATCCAATCAACCATGGCCTAATTGTTTTGACAAAAATTGTCCATCATCTTGTAAGGGGAGAAAAGCAAAGCAAAGAAAAAAAAATCAACAAGCTAAAACACGAATATTGCAACAAAAAATTAAAATAAAATAAAAAGTCATGACCTTGATGTATGCCATACATTACTTCAAAAAAGTAAGTCATCCATAAACTTGGATTAAAAAATTTTAGCAGGTAATAGAGAAATTATATGAAATGAACAGATGAAATAATTAGCAGTATGAGATATATAAAAAGATTTACCCTTTGTGTGACTGTGTACATTTATTTTTAGGACTTTTCTTAATTGCATATAATTTGAAAGTTGAATGCATGATCAGATTTACTGCTTTACTTCTTCATGTTACTACATAAGATTGGCCTGCGTATTATTTTATTTGTATCATTTTCAAAAGTTTTTTAATTGATTATCATTGTATCCTATCAATCAGCAACATTATTATACTCACATAACTATTCTAATCCATAATGCAAAGGTGAAAGTAAAGCAATTAGCTACATTTGTAATCCATAATGAAGGATATACTCGGAATATACACTCTTTGCAGTGATGCAAAATTGGTTTGTTTTGTTAGTTGTTCTTTTGTTTGTGTCAAAAGGGATGCAAACTTTACTAGCCAAGTTTGTTGTCCGTTAAAAATTTTCCTTTTGTTGTAATAATTCTTCTCTTCTTCCTTCTGTCATAGAGACTTGGTTGAGAAATGTTGTTGTTTCTTTTGTGTAATGAAATATTTTCATTTAAAAAAAAAAATGTCAAGAATTGGATCTTGAAGATTTTATCTTTAATGCTTGGGCATGGAACTCAAACTAATTCAATGGACTTGGACCACAAAAGCTATGGAATCATAGACTCTTTAGTCTTTTGTGAGCTGGATATTCCTTCCCAGTCATCAACGAACCCAAAATAATAATAATTACATTATAAAGCCTTATAATTTAGACTTTAGAGAGCATTTTAGGACAAAATGGGCTTTTGCCCTTTTCGGGCAAATTATATAGTATTATGCCCCTCTTCCCAAACTAAATAGAGAAATGCCCCACTTTAAAACTCGATTTTTGATAAATCGAGTTTAAAAAAAAAAAAAAAAAAATTCTTAGGCCCTATAGTGACGTTTTAAGGAGCCTATAGTAACGTTTTAAGGTGCCTATAGTGACGTTTTTTAATTCGACTTCAATGAAATCGAGTTATAGGTAAAAAAATGCCACTATAGGTTGATTTCATTGTCTATAACTCGATTTCATTGAAGTCGAGTTAAAAAACGTCACTATAGGTCCTTAAATCGTCACTATAGGCTCCTTAAAAACACCACTATAAGACCTAACTCGATTTATCAAAAATCGAGTTTTAAAAGAGGGGCATTTCCCTAATTAGTTTGGGAAGAGGGGCATAATACTATATAATTTGCCCGAAAAGGGCATAAGGCATTTTTGTCCGAGTATTTTAAACTAAACCTTATAATTTCATCAGTAACAAAACTGAACTCTATAATCCATAAGTTAAAGTATAAATAATAATAATAATAATTCATTTAAATTCAAATCTTTTCTTCTATCTTCCATCACTAATCGGGGGTTGTTTAACCATTCAGAGTTTTGAATTGAAACAAATGCGAAAAGTCATGATTTAATTTGTAACTTAGAAAATTATACAATTTAATTTAAAATCACTCCTGAACTATCAAGTCAAGTGTAACTTATAAAACTATATATAGGGTTTAATACGAAATCTCCATAAAAGGATTTAAATTGTAATTTCCTAAAAAGATACGAATAAAAATTTAGAGTCTACCAACAAGATCAAAGACAAATAATGTTCATAGTCTTTAGGTTAGTTGACTCTCGGATCCCAAACTGGGGTCTTGTACAAGAGAATTCAATCCTCTACTCTTAGTCTTATCTAGCAAAAGACAGACAATTAATGTTCATAGCATGCACAAGAGATGCCTATAATCTTGTGATTCAATGTGTGTAAAATCATACAATTTAAGGCCTAAGATGTAGAATAATCTCTCTATCTCTGAAGGTCTCTATTGCATTACATTATTGAATAGAAATTGTTCAAGACCAGACGAAGGGTTGTTGCATTTAGTTATGTCTTTTTAAACTCTATACCCATTGTTTTGTCTACCAACCAATCCGTAAACCTAAGTGACCTAACTTACCTTCCCTTTAGGATCTATACGCATAAATCAATTGCTATTTCCGTGGCTTTTCTAAGTATTTACCTTGCTTCATGATACCGTTCCATATTTTCAGTAGTAGTAAATTGACAGTAAACAATAGGTAATGCTTAGTAAATGGCTTATATTTTCACGCACTTTAAAACCAATTTTTATTTCTTCGAATAAGGAAGGTCAAACTGCAATTAAAAAATAATAATAATAATAATCTTACAAATGAAAGTATTTGGATTTGGCATCAACATCTTTACCATCAGATCAATATACTAATGTTTTTTTTTTTTTTTGTTTTTTGGTGTAGATGAGATTCGATCCTAAATTTTTTATTTAATAGCAAAACACTTTACCAACTAAATTAATTAAAACCACGAACAAACTAAAATGTTGGTTCTTAAATTATGTGTTAGTTTAATTATGTATAGGTCACTGGTACCCTTCACATAATCTGTATAATTTTGACCACTAACTTTTATGGCAAGTGGGTATAAAAGTAACAATGACCATCATAAAAATCGCGAAACTCAATGTAATAGATAGTTTAAGGACAAAACTTTGATAATTAATTTAAGAGTTAATTGCAGAAATTCACCTTATATTATGGGAGTACCCCAAATCATATATAAAAGATTGTAATTGCCATCCCCCAAAATAAAGGTAATAATATTGCAAATTAGATTCCATCAATCTGAATCTATCATCCATCTATTGTTGTTTTTAAAAGTGAGTTTGGTTTAGCTTTTTAAAAAATTAACTTTTTGTTATTGTTACTCACTTGATGCAACGCAAAAAAGTAGAAAAATCATGTTATAGGATCCAAAAGACATCATTTGTAAATTTTATCAAACATATTAAATTACGTGTTGAAATAGCAAACGTGAATTTTTGCCCAAACATGTTAACCACACGGGCACTAAGGGTATGTTTGGTAACTGTTTTTTACCCTTATTTTCTATTTTCAAAAACAATTTTCTATTTTTGAAACTAAAAAACTTGTTTGACAATTCAAAATGAACAGAAAACAAAAAATATTCTCAAAACTCAATTTGTGAAGAAAACTGAAAACATGCAAAAGGTTGTTTTCAGTTTCTAGTTTTTAAAAGTCAAAGAAAACACACATTTGATTTAATGAAACTATCTCAATTAATGAGTGAGCATTAGAATTCAAATCCTAATAACAACATATTTTTTTTATTTTTTTCTTCAAAAAACTTTTTTTTTTTTTTAATTTCAACTAACCAAACATGTTTTTTATTTCAAAAATACATGAAAATTGTTTTTTCTTTATATTCCCATAAACAAGTTTCTAAAAATAGAAAACAAAAGCTGTTACCAAATATATCCTAAGTGTTCAACCAGTTAAATAACAAAATTGACCTCAACGGTTAAATATACTAAAATACCCTCCACTCAAATTGAAAACCAGTGCATAAACGAAATTCCAAAACCTCAACCAACCAATCCACACTCACAGGCAAGCTTCTCACAACATTAGAAGCCAACATAGATCCAACCGTAGTTAAGAGATTTTGCTTTAGAAAGAAAAGCTCGCAAAAGTTGTGATATTCTCTATCTTGTGAGCAACTAGAGGTAGATGATAAACCGCGTAGAGACTGTAATTGGAGAAGTCGAATGTGGCAAATAGAACGACCATCTTCTTTCTTTTATTCCTATTAAAAAAAAAAAAAAATCTTTCTTTTATGAGGGGTATCGAAACCCTTTCTTTCCAATTGTACGTCTATAAGCACAAAGCCATCAAATACGAATCCCACAATATTTTCATTGTAAATCTTTAATCTCGAAAATTAAAATAATCATAAAATTATTTATTTCACCCATCCGGCCCCTAAGCTACAAAAAGGTATTTCACGAGACATCTATCTCTCATGATGAGAATGAGATGGTTTCATAATATAAATTTTCCTAATCTCTATGACCACTATTCAACAATCAAAAACACAATATTATGTGGGGGAAATTTCGATTACAGATTGAAAGAAATTATGTGAGTAAGATTTTAAAAAGAAAATAAATTTTGATGTGGATAGTTTATTTTATTTTTATTTTATTTTATTTTTTTTGTGATACAAAATAGAAATTCTACTTTAGCTTAATCTAAATGTAAATGTGTATAAAGCTCCTTCCTGGAGACTTGAACCTCGGCCCTCCCCTCCCACACCTCACAAGCACTTATACTTGTGGAGTAATCATCGCACCAATAGTGTGCGGCAGTGATGTGGACAATTTAGTATACTTAACTATGGGAGGGTAGTTTGGTTCAAAAAAAAAAAAAAACCTATGGGAGGGTAGTTATGTCAATTAATTGTCCGAGAGTCATCTAGCATTCAGATGGACAGTGGGTTGCAATATGAATATAATTATGGTAGTGATGGTTAAGTTTTCATAATTTGTGGTATAAAGTTCAAATACTTCCTAATTTATAATAAATTTATACAATTAATTAAACAAGATTAGAATAAAGGGGTTGTGGTACCCAAATCCAATGGTACTTCCTCTAGAGATGGTGAATTTGGGCTCCCAATTTATTTATTGGTGGGTTTCCTCGTACTCCTGCTAAGTATTGCTTTAAACGCTGCCTTGACAGTCCAACCCTTTAACATTTTTCCTCATGAGCCTAGTCCTTACCCTTCCCCAATTCCTCCTCTCTCCCTCTTTCTCTCTTGTTATCTCACACCCCTCTGTGTTTGCCCAAAAAAAAACCCTTTCTACTCTTCCTCCCTTCCTTTTTATAGTCTCCCCTTAGTGGGGACCCAAATGATTACTTCTCCATCTTTACCCACGTGGCCCCCACTTTTTTCCCAGAATCCCTCATAAATTAGTCCATTCTAAAGATTCTCTTGAAACTTGCAACAGACGCCAAATAACATTCGAAAATAGATTCCCCCAAGGCATTAATAGCATTCGGGGACCGATCCCATATTTGACTATTGAGTCTTCGGTCATCCCCGGCCCGTTTGTTGACATTGGGCCAAGCCTAGTCCAATAACAACAAGCTACCCCCGAGTATTGATCCTATGTTTGCATATTATGGATACTAGGCTGAGCCTATCCCCTTAGGAGTGGGCCAATATTGGTCACCGACCCCATGTCCCTACAGGGGTAATTACAATAAACCCACATGTGGTTTGGTCCAAATTCATATTGCCTACCTGTGGTTTAAAAAATGTCACTTTCTCCACATAAGATTTTCTCCGTTTGTCTCTCATAACCTACCTTTGTTAAAAATGAGGGTGAATATGTATTTTTGTTCCCCTTTTATGTCTCTCTCCTCCTAAAACAAAAATAACATAAAAAAGAGAGAAAACAAGATCAAAATGTGAGGGTTTTGTAAAAACTAATATCTGGAAACCATGTTCAAACTCCTAGGAACAATTAATGCAACAAAATCAAACAAAAACCCCACAAGTCTTATTACTTACCAACAGGATTTGATCTTGTTTTATACCTATAAAAAAAAATTCAGATTTCAAAGCCAAACCAAAAACCTAGAAACAATCCAAGCACTGTCGATGCCTCGCGGCGGTTTGACCACCCATCGCGGCGACGCTTGTGTGCTTGAACATACAAGCTCGGAGCTCGGGTGCTGTGAAGAAGGGTATACCTCTAGTGTGTGACTGGAAAATGAGTCAATTTTAATGGAGTTACCAAAGGTAGGTGAAGTCGCCACCAATCATTGGATGTTTTCTAAAGTGTAATTGGTCACCTGACTCTATTTGATTTTATTACTGATCCTAGGCTAAGAAAAAGGTCATTTTTCCTAATCTAACACGGATGGGTAAAAAATCTTGATTCTTGAGCTCGAAAGTCTGGTTACATGTGGGGAAGGTATTAGGCACCCCACAATGCCTGTCCAAGGACAGTACTTTGTTTTGGTCAAATCTTAATTTAAGGATATTGGCAATTAAAAACAAGCTATTGGCATTAGCTATCAAGGCTTTAAATGAATTAGGTTTCGAGGTTTGGTTTTGGAAAGGGTGTGGTCTTGATTGATGCTTCCCTAGTGTGTTCAGAATCATTGTTGAATTTCCACAACGAAAATTCGGTAGAATTTCGCCTTATTTTTTGGTGGAAATCTAGCAAGGCTTCGCCTCAAGTGTGTCAAAGCACGCAAAACACTATTCTCAACAAGCTTTCGCTATGAGAATACAGCAATGGAGATGCCCCATTTTCATGGCAAAAATCCAGTAGAGTTTCGCGTTTGATGCGCTATGGCACACCGGTAGTGTTTCATGCATGTGTATATGGCACATACCAACATGCTCGTGATAGGATGAGCCAAAACCCCTCAAAGCATCAAACATATTGATGTGTGTTGCATACATGGGGAAACCAATGTCACTAGTGACATGGATCGGGACGATCACACCGTGATGATTATGCACATAATATAGCATGAATATGCACCTACAGCAATTGCCTTGGGCACATACCTACTCTACAAGGTCAAGAGTACTTATGACTAGAGAGGGTTGCTCACATAGCCACGAGAGTCCATCATACAAAGTGCACAATCACCCATATACATGCATATATATATATATATATACACATCATGCACAATGCTATCACACAGAGCGGGAAAGTAAAGCAGACATTGCCAACGTTCCAAGGTTATGGCCCAAAAAGCTGCAGGAAATGTAAATCAGACATTGCCATACCTAGGGAACGCAGCCTAAGAAAAGTGCAGGAAAGATAAAGGATACATGGAGAGAAAACCCTAATACAAGATTCTAGGGAAAAAGGCTGGAAGAGAGGGAGAGAGAAAACTAGTTGGGGAGGCTAGGCCTCCTAATGTACTGAACATTGCCATTTTTGGGCTTGCGTCTTCTTGCTTGCATCCTTGCCTTTGTTGCTTGTGCCAAGGAAGTCGTGCCCTTGCTGCAAGCATGTACATGCAACAAACAAAGATAGTAGCTAGCAGATAAGTAAAAGGGATAACAATGAGGTAAAGAGAGCATGCAAAGAGACACACTAGCAAAGAAAGCCAAATGGGGGCAAACAAATATGTTAAGCACATGAAGGGACAAACAAGCATGTTATCAAACAAAATGAGTGCCCTAGGAGGACAAATGTAGGTTTGGATCGAGTATCCATAGTTTCATGAGATTGGAGTATGGAAGACACACATGCCATCAAACAAAATTCCTATAAGGGACTTGGGGTCTCGTGTATCAAAGATAGGTGTGAACCCACACGAGATAGTAGGAATTAGGTGTGATGACAGAAGCAAGCAAGGACTCATGCATGAACATGTAGGCAAGCATGCAAAAATGCAAAGAAGCAATGAAAGCCAAATGGGTGGCACAAAGCAAGCAAGGCAAGCATAACGTCATCACACAGAGCGAAGATAGGTGTGTATCAAGCACACCAACATCACGGAGATGTGTCTCACAAGCGGTTACATCCAAACATGCCTCAAGAGGGATAGATGCAACCATACTAGCAAGTGGCCCCAAAGACCATCAAGCACAAGCCTGCGGAAGGCACAAAGCTTGGCAAGAACCTAGATCTAGGCAAGCATATATGGATATAAAGCACAGAAGCAAACAAGCACATACATGCATAAAGGAAATGATCCAAACTCTTTGATAGAGGCCTAGGTGTATGGATGTAGGCCTAGACCATAAGATCTAGATCTACACCCTACCTAAAGGGCTAGCCTTGAAAGGATTTGACAAAAATTGGAAATACCAAGACCCTCCTCCAATAGAGTGACCTCATGCATCCTTTTAATTGTCTATTCTCATGTTCAATATAGGTGTCTCATGTTGATTGATTGAGATGTTGTATCCACAAGGTAACCCAAAGTAGGTTATTGCACTCTTCAACTCCTTGGAGCAACTTCTTGAATGAGCTACTTATGGCTTGTGTATTTAGAAATGATTCCATAAGTTTCTTTCATGACCTCAACTGAGGTGAATTTTTGGATGACCCATCGGTCATGTAGAGGTGACCTTATATGCGATTTACATAGGAATTCATGGCGCTCTTATGACTATCGACTTCATCCCTTTTACACAAGAGAAGAATCGAGAAAAATTCTACCTTAGTATGGCATTTTTCCGGTTCTTCAACCATCTAAACGACCTCTTGAAGATTCCTAACTAAGATGAACCATGACTGCTTAGTCTTTCTGAATGTAGCACTGGTAATACATTTCCTCTAAAGGAGATCTTGATCCCCAAAAAAGTCTTTAGACTGGATCGAGCTTTAACATCCTCCCCTTTCTCAGGATTTTCTTGAAAATTTCATGTAACTAGTTGACAACATCAACTAGATCTTGCGAGTGAAATCGGGGTCCCTTAAGAAGCACTATAAGCAAAGAATTGCTACATATCAGCTCAGTCTTGGGAGCCCACCATCGAGTCTTAATTCCCACACTTGGAAGTAATGTCAGGGAAGTTCCACAATTTTTCTCGAAATAGTATTGAAAAGGAAATCCCTTTGAGATGAGTAACTCGGATCTTTTCCTAAGATCATTTCTCTTTAACTTGTGATTAATAAGATTTGACAAAGGTCTCCTCACAAGGCATAGGAACCCAAAAACTGCCCTAGTATAAGGGCGTGCCAGACCCAACTCATGTATCTTCCACCTCCTTAGGTTCATTGTAACATGTTGGCTGAGACTTTGTAAGTTTCGGTGTGCATGCCAAAAGGGCTAATTCTGAAAGTCCTTTCTTTAATGTCGAGAATAGTTGAATACAGACTAGACATGAAATCATCTTGACAAGTGGTGAGAGGGTTGGGCTCCCTTAGGAGTTTATGCCATTGATAGCCATTTCAAAAGAACTAACTCCAAAGACTTTGCTAACATCAATCTTAATGGTATAGATCAATTGGCTTGGATTGCAAAAGACAAAGCAGGGGTCTTCTTGGTAGCACTAGCCATATCAGTCTATCGCTGAAGTGTGACGCAGAGGTGAACATCTCTAGAAGCTTTTTGTTCTTCAGACCATCTTTGGTTCATTCCCCTAGGGTTATGAGATTGGCAAAAACCATGGGCCTGGGCCCCAAAAATCTTCTCATGGACAGGTGCCTTAGACATGTCTAGGAATGACTTGGTCATCTTAATTTCAAATTCTAGAACTTGAGTGGCCCTTTCTCTTTTCATTTCTGAGTACTCTTATAGGAAGTTTCACCATCCTCTTCTTCCATTTTCTATCAACTGGAATGTCAAGGAGCTACCACAATGTCGAGACAATGATGGTACAGGCATTCAATAGCAATTCATGCTTATTCCTTTCTAGTTTCAAATGCCATGTGGTAGCGAGTCCAACCAAATCGTCTTGAAGAGCAAATATATGAACCGAGACCTCGGTTTGCAACTAGATGACAGAAACCGGTTCCCATTTTGCAATCCCTCCAAAGAATGTTGGATTTCAACTGAAATGGTCCATTACTTCTGTTTAGTATTTGGTTTACTCTTCATTCTTGCCACATATCCTTTTGTACAAGCCTGGAGATGCAAGGATCTTGAACTTCCCACATGTTACCTAACACCTCGAGAAAGAATGGGATAGTAAGGAGTCAGGATTACAATTGAGATATTTCCATGGTGAAAAAAAAAAAAAAAACCCAAAGCACATGTTAGTTTTATGTCCAAATGCTTTAAGCATGCCCCTGTTTCATTTAGCAATTAAGGGGAAGAAGTTCCATGATTTGGACTTCTTGTCATTGAATGAGTTTCTAAAGTGATACAAATCTTAACATAACCCTTTTGTGGCAAGTGACTGAACATTTGCATAGGTTTCGAAAAATCCTGGGATGAACCCCTTTTTCATAATGAAAATTTTAAGGTACAACGCCTTGTCCTTTTTAGGAAAAAATTTGGCACAAATTGTATAGCAAAGGTTTTTACAACGATCAAAGCAAATATGAAGCTCTTTTCTGATACAATATGCACAATGATCCTTGGACGAAGAAATCAATTTTGATACAAAGGCATGTTTGATACAAGGAAAACAAAGTTTGATCCTAAAGGCAATTTTGAAGAAAAATTTGGCCTCTCTCTTGCCTCCATGGTAAGATTCAGTTGCTTGTCACCCAATTTTTATCTGTACAATTAGGTGAAAGATATTAGCAAATGCATGCATGCCCTTGTAAGGTTGGGGACCTTTAGGGCTCAGGTGGATACTAATGCACGAGTGGTTCTGGGACCATCCCTCCAAGAGTTTCTCAATGCTATGCAAGCAGGCAAAGATCATACCTTCATTTGAGAATTGTTTCCCTACAAACGAAATGCTTAAGGACATGCTCCTATCATTTTCAGAAATTTGTCTTAAACCCTTAAGCGGGTTTTTATCATGGTGAGTTTCTATAATGATGTAGAATTAATGCACAAGCTTGGCAAGTAACCGGAACTTTCATATCATGCTTGAAATTGTGGGATGGACCCTTCTCTTTTGATTACAAAGAAAGTAATGCTTTTACAAAACTTTGGCTTTTTACAATGCCCTCGAAACATGGGCTATATATAATGGCTCCAACAGTAGGCCCAATATAAGGGAATTCAAATTTACAAGATGTGGAGGCTTCATTCTTGATGGCCTTGACTTCTTGGAGAAGATCTTGGACTCTTGGCAATGTCCTCCTTCTTGCGGAGTTCCGGCTACTTGCCACAAATTTTATCTATACACATGTACATGATGGAGCAATTGATGTATGCATGCATGCCCTTGTAGGGTTAGAAACCCTTAGGGACTGGATATGATTTAGTGTGCAAGCAACGGGATTGTTTACCTTAGGGGTTAATCACAGATGCTATGTAAGCAGGATGGATAGAACCTGGAGTAGAGCATAACTATTTGATGTAAGCAAGAAAGGCAAACCTGCAAATGGAAACTAGACACTTTCCCCTTGACTCATTTTTGAAAGCAATCCTAACAAGGATATCCTACCCTAGGTTTAGATGTTCACTTGTCTTGGCTCTACCTAGTTCTCACGGGTTTTGACTTACTCTAGGCTATCTATATGAGACATGGCTTAACTGATAAGTTGGTCCTATTCTTAGGGGGGACCTCGATCATCTAATCCTTCCATTCATAGAAGTTGTGGGATAAAGTAGATCAAGGGGGGCCTTTTCGACTACTCCTGTCCATCCATGGACCTAGAATTGCCTACAAGTCGGCGCCCAATAACTATCTAAGGTATACGCATCCAGCATTCACTTTAACGCTGAGTCCGGATTCAACCCAATATGAGGGGTGATGTCATGCATTTTGAAATAAAAGGGGAAAGACTTTCCAAGCACAATAGATATATGAATAGATAAAGGTGTAGCAAAAATTAAATCTACTACCCTAGGTTTGCACATGTGAAGGAAAGTTGCAAAACATGCTCAGGAAAGCAAGAAAGCTTCACATATACGAAAATACCTCAAAGCTGGTTTTTTGGAAAACCATTTAAAAACATTTTGAAAAACATTTTTGAGTTTGGAAAATAGTTTACTAAGGATATAGTAAAAGCACTTTTTCAAAAAGAAAGCCCCGAAGACTAATGCCAATTTCAATGTTTTTGAAAGCCAATGTCCAAAGATTAAGATTTTATCAAAAGCTTTAAAAGCTAAACTCTCTATTATCCCCAGTGGAGTTACCAGTCTGTCGATGCCTCTCGGTGGTTCAACCACCCATCGTGGCGACGCTAGCGCAAGCCTGAAGCGTAAAAGCTCGAAATTCGGGTGCTATGAAGAAGGGTATACCTCTGGCGTGTGACTGGAAAATGAGTCAATTTTAATCGAGTTACTAAAGGTAAGTGAAGTTGCCATCAATCATTGAGTTTTTTCTAAGGTGTGATTGATCATTTGACTTTATTTGATTTTTTTACCAATCCTAGGCTAAGAAAAAGGTCGTTGTTCTTAATCTAACACAGACAGATAAAAAAATCTTGACTCTTGAGTTCAGAAGTTTGGTTACGTGTAGGGAAGGTGTTAGGCACCCCACAATGCATGTCAAGGAAATTCCTTTGTTTTGGTAAAATCTTAATTTTCGAACATTAGCAATTAAAAACAAGCTATTCGCATTAGCTTTCGGGGCTTTAAATGAATTGGGCTTTGAGGTTTGGTTTTGGAAAGGGTGTGGTCTTGATCAATGCTTCCCTAGTGTGTTTGGAATCGTTGCCGAATTTCCACGACGAAAATTCGACAGTATTTCGCCTTATTTTCATGGCATAAGTCCGGTAGCGTTTCACCTCAGGTGCATCATAGCATATGAAATACTATTCTTACCAAGCTTTCACTATGAGAATACAACAACAGAGGTGCCCTATTTTCATGGCAAAATTTTGGCAAAGTTTTGCATTTGGTGCGCTAGGTCGCACCGGCAGGGTTTCGTGCAAGTGTATACGGCGCGCGCCAACATGCGCGTGCTAGGACAAGTTGGAGCCCCTCAAAGCACCAAACATATTGATGCATGTCGCATATACGAGGAAACCAATGTCACTTGGTGACATAGGTCGGGACGATCACACTGCGATGATTGTGCACACAATATAGCATGAATATGCTTCTACAGCAATTGCCTTGGGCATATACGTACTCCACAAAGTCAAAAGCACTCATGACTAGAAAGGGTCGCTCACATAGCCATGAGAGTCCATCACACAAAGTGCACAATCACCCATACACACACACACACACACATACATACATACATCATGCACAATGCTATCACATAGAGCGGGCAAGTAATGCAAACATTGCCAACATTCCAAGGGCATGGCTTAGCAAGGTGCAAGAAATGTAAATCAAACATTGCCATACCGAGGGGATGCAGCCCAAGCAAAGTGCAGGAAAGATAAAGGGTACATAAAGAGAAAACCCTAATACAAGATTCTAGGGAAAAAGTCTAGAAGAGAGGGAGAGAGAAAACCACTCGGGTAGGCAAGGCCTCCTAATGTACTAAACATTGCCCTTTTGGGCTTGTGTCTTCTTGCTTGCATCCTTGCCCTTGTTACTCGCGCCTAGGAAGTCGTGCCCTTGCTCCTAGCGTCCTCGCTTCAAGCATATACATGCAACAAACAAAAAGAGTAGCCAGTAGCAAGCAAAGGGGATAACAAAGAGGTAAAGAGAGCATGCAAAGAGACACACTAGCAAAGAAAGCCAAACGGGGGTAAACAAACATGTTAAGCACACGAAGGGGCAAACAAGCATGTTATCAAACAAAATTGGGTGTCCTAGGAGGACAAATGTAGGTTTGGATCGTGTATCCATAGTTCCATGAGGTTGGAGTATGGACGACACATGTGCCATCAAACTAAATTCCTACAAGATAGTAGGAATTAGGCGTGATGACATAAGCAAGCAAGGACTCATGCATGAGCATGTAGGCAAGCATGCAAAAATGCAAAGAAGCAAGGAAGGCCAAACGGGTGGCATAAAGCAAGCAAGGCATGCATAATATCATTGCACAGAGCAGAGAAATGTGTGCATCAAGCAAACCAACATCACAGAGATGTGTGTTATAAGCGTTTACATCCAAACAAGCCTCAAGAGGGACAAATGCAACCACACTAGCAAGTGGCCCCAAAGACTGACAAGCATAAGCCCGCGGAGGGCATAATGCATGGCAAGAGCCTAGATCTAGGCAGGCATATATGGATCTGAAGCATAGAAGCAAACAAGCACACGCATGCATAAAGGAAATGATCCAAACCCTTTGATACAGGCCTAAGTGTATGGATGTAGGCCTAGACCACAAGATTTAAATCTATGCCCCACCTAAAGGGCCAAATCGCAAGAAAGAGATATATCAAGAGACAAAAAAACCAAAGAAGCACATGGCTGTTGATACTGTATTTTGTCTGCCCTCGATTTGCGTGCCGAACCCCTAAAAATCCAAAAATATTGTTTTCTCTCCATGGGTCCACGAGAGCATCTAGAACAACGCGGCGTAACCCGTTCGGGCACCGGAGCACCCGAAGTGCCTTTTTCTGCTGAAATGACCAAAATGCCCCCGATTAGCCCAAGGTTCGACAGAAGGTCAAACATGGTCTGGATCTCACAAAACAACATTTTTTACAGTTTCACTTCAAACACAAGCTTTTCGGAGATTTTAAAAAACTTTGACCAAGTTGGACCAAGTTTGACTAGAAGTCGATCTCGAGTGGGTCCAAAAACTCTAATTTTGATCTGCCTTCTAAAACGAGATGAAACCAATTCCGTTGTGAAGATTATCAAATTTTCGTTCCAACGACTATTCATGGGTCAAAATCGAAGTTAGAACGGTCGAGATATCGAGAAAACTGTGAAAACCGCGTTTGCAAACTTCTGAGAGCCATAACTTTTGATCCGGCCGTTGAATTTTTGAGTTTCATACCTTTTTAGAAACTAAAAATGAAGATCTATCCAATTGTATTGAGATTAGCCCAATCAAATGAGGATTAAAGCCAGAGGCCTTACGATGGTTGCCACCTCGATTTTCGCACCCGAGGCTATAAATAGCCCCAAGCATGCCCTAGATAGGGAGGAGACACATTTTTCTGAAATTTTCCTTCTGCCTAGCTTCTCTCTACGATTTATCTCTCTCCTTAACACCCATAAACACTCGAAAAAACACATCAAAGTCTCTTGATTCTTTCCTTTTCACCAAGAACACAAGGTATTGCTTTTGCACTCAATCTTCCTTTCCTTGGTTCTACACTCTGGATTTGGGGTATAGGGGTGTGGATGTAGCTTTTTAGCTATCATCCACACCCCTAACCTTCTAAATCTTTTTCGTAGCATGTTCTTGCTCTTTTTGCCATGATAATATGCTTTGTTGCTTTCTTTGACATGTTTCTTGCTTTACCATGTTTCTTGCATGTTCTTAGCTTAGATCCGTGTTCTTTTATGCATGCTCACATGCTTATATGTTTAGATCTACATGCTTAGGGTTTTTATGCCATGTTTTCTGCTTAGATCTATGTCCTTACATGCTTATATGTTTAAATCTACATGCTTAGGGTTTTTATGCCATGTTTTGTGCTTAGATCTATGTCCTTACATGCTTATAGGTTTAGATCAACATGCTTAGGGTTTTATGCCATGTTTCTTTTGTTTCGTTCCTCCCTTTGCTTTGCGTTGATTTTAGGGTTATGTGCTCATGTGCTTGGTACCATGTCTATGATTATGCTTTGCTCGGATATATGTGCTCGTATGCTTTTTACCATGTTTTATGCTTAGATCCGCATCCATACATGCTTATATGTTTGGATTCATGTTCTTCCATGTTTATGTGCTAGCTTTCACATGTTCACACACGCGTTTCCATGCCTATGCCTAGATCTACATTTTTACATGCTTGTGTGCTCGGATCTAGGTTTCCACATGCTTATATGTCTAGATCTATATTTTCACATGCTTGTGTGCTTGGATCTATGCTCTGCTTGATTTATGCCATTTTCCACGTGCTTGTGCGCTCCATGCCATGTTTGTGTGCTTAGACCTAGGCTATGTTTGTCTTGCCATGTGCTATTGTAGCCCTTTTCTCGCTTTACCTTTCTTTCTTGTGTTTTGGCCACGTGGTTAGGACCCAATCTAGACCCTGTGGTCTTTGTCATCATCCATATACCTTGGCCCATATCAAAGGGTTTGGATCACCCATTTGCATGTCTATGCTTGCTTGCTTCTATGCTTTATCTTCCATGCTAGCCTCTCTAGTTCTAGGCTTTGCTATGCTTGACACCCTTAACGGGTTGTGGTTGTGTGGTTACATCTGACACCCATGAAGCCTTGTCTGGATGTAACCACTTGGGAGGCATCTCTGTGATGCCGGTTGCTTCATGCATACCTCTCCCTTTTCCGCTCCGTGTGATGATATGCTTACCATGCTTGTTTGTGCCACCCATTAGCTTTCTATGCATCTTTAAACGCGTGCTTACATGTTCATGCATAAGTCTTTCTTGCTAGTGTGTCATCCATGCTTCAACACAATGAAGTCATGGACATTCGATCCATACTTACATTTGTCCCTCACAGACACCCCCTTTGTGCATTTTCCTTGCTTGTTTGCCTTCTTTGCTTGTTGGTTAGCTTTCTTGCTTTTGTCACATGCTGTGCTTGCCATATCTATCTTGCTTGTTTGCTTTGTGACCTTGTGCTTTTATCTATGCTTTTTCCTTCCATTGCTTGTTTGCTGGTTTTCTTGTCTCTGCCTTTGCATGTACACATATGGAGTGAGGACGCATGAAGCTAGGGCATGATCTCCTAGGTGCAAGCAAAAAGGGCAAGATGCGAGCATGTGGTCAAGCCAAGCGACTGTAGTCAGTAGGTTTAGGATTTTAGCCTTTTCCCTTTGGTTATGTACTCTTTAAACCCCTTCCTTCCTCCTCCCTTTCTCCCTTAGATGGTTTGTATTAGGTATATCATACTTTGTACCATTCGTCCTCATCTTTAGAGTATGGCGACCCCAGTTTATTTTCCTGCAATCATATTTTAGGCCATACTCTAAGGATGTAGGTATTTACTTTCCTGCTCTGTGAGCTAGCATTGTGCATGATGCATGTGTATATATATATATATACCTGCTTGCCCCTTTCCGGTGTGATTGTTGCGATCCGTGTCACTTAAGGCTAGCAATGCCTAATTTTCACCGCGAAAGTAAGGCGACTTCTCACCAAATTTTCTCGATGGAAATCTAGCACTATGCTCGAATGCCTTAGGAAAGCATAGATTGGGACCACACCCTTTCAAAAGCCAAAACCTCAAAGCCCCCATAAATGCAAAGCCCTGAAAGCCAATGCCAAAATCGTGTTTTTACTGCCAATCTCCAAAAATTAAGGTTTTATCAAAGCAAAGGACTGTCCTTGGACAGGCGTTGTGGGGTGCCTAACACCTTCCCCACACGTAACCAAACTTTCGGACCTAAGAATCAAGATTTTTGCCATCCACATTAGATTAGGAAAAATGATATTTTTCTTAACCTAGGATCGGTAATAAAATCAACTAGAAACAAGTGACCAATCACACCTTAGAAAAATGCAATGATTGGTGGTGACTCTACTTACCTTTGGTAATCCCTTAAAATTTGGCCCAGATTCTTGTCATAAAACCAAAGGTAGACCTACCTTCCTCTACCGAGAGAGAGAAAGAGAGCACTTGAAGCTCCGTGGAAGCCATACACATACACATCGAGAGGAGCCTCCAATGGACCCCGCGCGTCAAGCTATCGCCACAGTAGGTGGTCGAATGAAGGCCCACGGCGGTGGCAGTTTTTTCTACTGCCCAAAGATCGAGGCCGAGTGTCGACAGACTGGCGACTCTGCTGGGGAGAGTTTAGCCTTTAGAGCTTTTGCTAAAACCATAATCTTTGGACATTGGCTTTCAAAAACATAAAAATTGGCATTGGCCTCCGAGGCTCTCCTTTTGAAAAGGACTTCTACTATATCCAAGTAAACCGTTTTTAGAAAAGCAAAAATCTTTGTCCAAAAAATCCTTTTCCAAAAGGGGGGGCTTTTGGGTATTTTCATATGGGGTTTTACCACTTTCCTCACATGCTTTACCGCTTTCCTCACATGCAAACATAGGGTAGCAAAATCTAATTTCCATTACACCTTTATCTGCTTTCCATATATATATCCGCTGTGCTTTGAAAGAGTCTATCCCGTTCATTAAGAATTGCATGACATATACACCCTTTTTGAGCCAAACCAGGGCTCCGCACTGCTGGCGTAGTCACATCTCTTTGGGGATTTCATCACCCCATCTGTAGATGCCCAGACAAAAACATCGGCAATGTTACCCATAGTTAGTTCGGGGCTAATGTTGTAGACACTTCTGGGTCTACGGGTGGACAGGAGTAGCTGAAAAGGCCCCCTTGATCCTTCCTAACCCATAACTTCCATGAAGGAAGGGGTATGGCGATTGAGTACCCTAGGACAAGAACCACCTACCAGTTAAGCCTTTGCATATAGTTGACCTAGTTATGTCAAACCCGTGAGGACTAGATCAAGCCAAAACTCATCAGGATTAGGTGAAACCTAAAGAGTGAACATCCAAGGGGAATTCTAGCCTTTTGCCATTAATTTTTAAAAATTTTAGCAATATGCCCCTGTTTCGATACTCGATTACCTTAAAATAGAGTTTCAATGAAATACGCGATTTGTAGAAAATCGAGTTATGCCAGATCAAAAAAAAAAAATGCATGGAACTTGAGTTCCATGCAAAATTTTTTTTTTTTTCGGGGCATAACCTATAGCTACATTTTTATTGTCCTATAGTGGCATTTTTAATGGTTTCCATGCAAATTTTTTAAGTTTGATCAGGCATAACCTATAGCTACGTTTTTATTGTCCTATAGTGACGTTTTCTTGTCCTATAGTGGTGTTTTTTATGGTTTCCATGCAAAATTTTTTAAGTTTGATCGGGCATGACCTATAGCTACTTTTTTATTGTCCTATAGTGGCGTTTTATTGTCTGATAGTGGCATTTTTAATGGTTTCCATGCAAATTTTTTTAAGTTTGATCGGGCGTAACTTATAGCTACGTTTTTATTGTCCTATAGTTTAATGGTTTCCATGCATTTTTTTTTTTAAAGTTTGATCGGGCGTAACTCGATTTTCTACAAATCGAGTATTTCATTGAAACTCTATTTTAAGGTATTCGAGTATCGAAACAAGGGCATATCCCTATATAGTTTCGAAACAGGGGCATATTGCTAATTTTTTTTTTAAATAAGGGTAAAATGCTAGAATTCCCAACATCCAAGCCTAGGAAAGTATACCCTTATAGGGCTAGAGGTTAGGGAAAAGTGTTTTGTAACAGGTGCGCTCTACTACAAGTTCTTTCTATCCTGCTTGCATATCATCCATGCTTAAACCCCTAGGAAAATCAATCCTGTTGTTTGTACATGTTAGACCATACCCTATCCCTAAGGGTTTACAACCCTACAAGGGCACTCATGCATGCACTAATTGGTTCCGTCACCTAATAGTGCAAAGATAAAATTTGTGGCAAGTAACCGAAACTCCATTCAGGAGGAAATGCTACCAAAAAACTGTCAAGAATCCCAAGATATCATGAGTCCAAGAATTCTCCCAAGGAAGATCCAAAAAAGATTGCTTGGAGACCAAGGTCCTTAAAGAGATCCAAATTGCTAAGAGATCGATGCTGCCTAAATTGCCAAGATGTCAAAATTTCCAAAAGGTCCTAGATGTCAAGAATCCAAGGGCTCCCCAAGAGATCCAAAGGTTCAAGAGATCCATGATGTCTAAGTTACCAAGAGATCCAAGTGTCCAAGAGCTTCCCCGAGAAGTCCACAATATCAGAAGCCAAGTTTTTCCTCGTAATTGCATTTCCCTATATTGTAAAAGGCCCATCGTTGGAGCCAATGAACCCAGCGTTGTAAAAGCAAATCTTGTACAAGCATGTAATCAAAAAGGGTCCGTCCTGCATTGCCAAGCATATCATGAAAGTTTCGGTTACTTGTCAATCTTGTGCATTAATTTTGCATCATAGTAGAAACTCACCATGATAAATACCCAATCAAGGGTGCAAAGGAAATTTTTGAAAATGATAGGAGCATGTCCTTAAGCATTTTGTTTGCAAGGTAGCGATTCTCCAATAAAGGTATGATCTTTACCTACTTGCATAACACTGATAAACCCTAGGGGAGACAGTTCCAAAATCGCTTGTGCATTAGAACCCACCTAAGTCCTAAAGGTCCCCAACACTACAGGGTATGCATGCATTTTCTGATATCTCCCACCTATTTATGTAGATAATAAATTGGGTGATAGGCAACTGATTTTTTCCATAGAGACATGCAAGAGGCCAAGTTTTTTCTTCAAAATTGCAAAAAAAAAAATAAATAAATAAAGCTTTCTTTTCCTTATATCAAATGCCTTTGCATCAAAATTGGTTTCTTTGTCCAAGGACCTTTGTGAATATCATTACAAAAACCTTTGCCATACAAATTGTGCCAAATTTTTCATAAAAGGACAAGTTGTTGCACCTTAAAATTTTTCATTGTGTAAAAGGGTCCATCCCAAGACTTTTCAAAACCTATGCTAACACTCAATTGCTTGGCACAATTTGGTCATGTTAAGATTTGCATCACTTTAGGAACTCATTCAATATCAAGAATTCCAAATCCTGGAACTTCTCCCCCATAATTGCAAAATGAAACAGGGGCATGCTTAAAGCATTTGGACATAAGACTAAAATGTGCTTTGGTATTTGTTTCCGCCATGAAAATATCCCAATCCATCTCGAGGTGTGAGAAGAAATGTGGGAAGTTCGAGATTCTTGTGTCTCCCCACTTATGCAAAAGGACATGTGCAAGAAAAAAGATTGTAAACCGAAGTCTCGGTTCATGTTAGCTAAGAATCTTTAAGGGGCTGTTTAGACGGTCAAAGGACTAGAAAAATGCCATACTAGGGCAGAATTTTTCTCGATCCTTCTCCCATGTAAAAAGAGATGAAGCTGATGGCAGTAAAAGCATTATGAATCCTGCTTAAATTTTCATAAGGTTGTCTCCGACGGACCGAAAGGTCATCCATGTTCTTCAAATTCACCTTAATCGAGGTCATGATAGAAGCTTGTGGAGCCATTGTTGAATACAAGAGCCCTGAATAGCTCATTCAAGAACTCACTCCAAGGAGTCGAAGATTGCAATAAACCTACTTCAGGTTACCTTATGGATGCAACATCTCCATCAATCAGTATGAGACACCTATGTTGGACATGAGAATAGACAATTAAAAGGATGCATGAGGCCACCCTATTGGAGGAGGGCCTAGGTATTTTCAATTTTTTTGGATCCTCTTAGGGCCAAGATTCCCTACTAACTTCAGTCTTTTGAATTTCCTTTTCAGGAATTGGCTTCGGCCTATCAAGTATCCAGAGAGGCATAGCCTGAGTTGCCTACTCCAATGAATTCTGACCAATTTCTTTCAAGGAAGCCACCAAGGGCCCTAAACTCCCTATCTCAAACATGAGCAACAGCCAATTCTAGTGAAACATTAACAGCATGATTGGTGAGATCAATGACCCACAAGACATCCATATGGACTGGAAGAAGGACAAGCCTTTAGGAGCTCTTAATATGATACTGGGGTAGATTTTTAGTGGTCTCATTACCATAAGACCACTAAAAATCCATCTTGTGCAACTTCCACATTATCCATGAAAACTAGCTACCGCAAGCCTAAAAGTAGAATTTTGCCAAAAATCAGAGTTGATCCGTACAGTTTACAAGCTCCTTTGCCAAGGCATCTCAAAAGGGTGAAAAGAACCCAACATCTCTCAAGCAAGGTCAAACACCTCAAGTTTCATTAGCATTAACTTGCCTCAGTAGGCTTTTCCTTTAAGTCTCCTTTAGAAAAATCTTCTTTGGCTGTTGGGTAATCTGGGTGTTTCCTCCGAGTATTCCCCTAAGACAAAATCTTCTTTCCCCCTTTTGGGTAGATTAGGGAGTTCCATTAGATTCCCCTTAGAAAAATCTTCTTTTACTTTCGGGTAGTCTAGGTGTTTCCATCGGGTATTCCCCAAGGTGATATCTTCTTTTGCTTTCGGATGGTCTATATATTTCCTTCGGGTATTCCTCAGATAAGATTTGCACTCGCCTTCGGGTAGTCTAGGTGTCTCCCTCAAGTTTCCCTTAAGAGAAAGATCTTTTTTTACCTCCGGGTAGTCTAGATGGTTCCTTCGGGTCTTTCTCAGAAAAAACTTTCTCTCACCTTCGGGTCTTCCTAAAAAAAATCCTCCCTTCCTCCATGTATTCTAAGATGTCTTTGGGTTTCTTGATATGTGAATCCTCACATCCTTCAGTTGAAAATCTCATCAAGTTGTGAAAGTGATCGAGAGACCATGGAAAACGCCACACTGGGGCAGCTTTTTTCGCATGGTCTCTCCCCTCCGAATAGACTTCTTTTCGATAGCCTCAATAGCATCTTGAAGTTTAGCAAGGACCACAATTGCAATTTCTTTGCAAGGCCATTAGAATATCTTCTCAGCTTGCTCAAAGCATTCCTTGGAAGCCTGACTTCCACGTTGACAATAAAAAAAATGGCGAACCAAGCCTACGTTGAGGGAGAATCATGAACTATCTCTAGTTTTATCGAATCTTTCCATGAGTAAAGCCTTTATCTAACTTGGACCATTTCCTCCTCAGGAACATTCAAACAATATTGGGACCACCTTATTCATGGTGATTCACTTGATAAATCTCAAATCCATGAGAAATCAGCTCCAGCTACTTCAGCAGTATAATGTCAGAACTTCCTCGTAATGAGTGTCCACATGTGAACCATGGAGGAAGAGTAAAGGGATTAAATTTGGTTGAATGAGAGCCAAAATGCTTCCAATTTTATCGGGTTTTTCACAGCCCAGACATTTCACTAACTCCCTTCAATCAATTTCCGTTTCAGGGACATACTTTAATCAAGCCAAAGAGACGTCATTCACATCGCATTCTTCAATGAATAGTGACGACCAAATATCTGAGCATTTGTGATAGAGCCATTCACCTGCTCAACACCCGGGCAATAGTGCCCCATCAAATTTTAGGGAATTGCATTAACATCCCTTCTTGTCATTCTCATGTTGCCTTTCTTAGTTCCCTAACGTGGCACATTGCCTTGACAGGTCATTTTGATGATTGACATGAAAATGAAGTTTGTTACCTATGCCTCATAAGAATCTTCACCACAGATTAGAAAATCTTCATCCCAAGAAGTATGCCAAGCATAGAGTCAATCACCTAAGGCTTCTTTACAAGGGGAAGACCTCCATCCCTTGGGTGGATCTTTGCAAAAGCTTCTGGGTATTGGGAATCCCATCCATCCGAAATACTGGAACCCAAATTTGGCCTTGTCACTACATCCTAAACACTGTCTAAACAAAACCTTCTCTTAGTTCGGTTGGCTTAGGTTTGTTGCAATCTTGTACACATTTTTTCAAAAAAGAAAAAAAGAAAAAAAAGAAGAAGAGATTTTTCAAAATAAGATCAAAGCATAAAGGTTTAAATTAAAACATCAAATCATGAAAATCTGTGTTTTAAAGCTCATGCATCTTCTAAGAGCGGCAAGTCAATGCCAAAAACCTTTTTATGGGAAAAGAGTTGTTTGAGTGAAGTGGTTGTCCCTTACCAGGGATAAGGGGCATACGATCCCCAAACCCTTACCTCACGATATCCTATCTCCACAACTCCACATTCCTGAAACGTTTACCACTTTTGCAAAGTGCACATTCAATTCTTGACAACCACCCCCCCTTGGGGAGGTCCTACCTAAGATTGATGCGGACCCTAAATTAGTGAATGACCATATGTTCAAGATTCATTGACCAACTAATTGGATTTGAAATGATGGAGGCATTTGTTTCAACTATCCAAACAGCTATATCACTTGTTGGCCCTTTTGAGCCAAAAAGAAAATGTTTTTCAAAAATCAACTAAATTTACAATTTGGCACATAAGCTCCTAAGGCTAAGAAGTAAGCGTTCAAGATGACGAAGAAAGGAATTCATTTCACTATCATCCCGCTTGCAGAGAAATATCCCTTGCTAGCCCAATTGAGCCTGTCGAGTTCATTTCATGTTTAACCCAGCCAAGGATTACCCCCCACACTAGGGCAGGTTAGATGGTTACAAGGACCTCATGCTAGGTGACTTCCAATATTTGAGTCCAAAAAATGAGTCTCTAATTGAAAAAAAAATGAGAAAAGAGCCCAAATTGAATGACAAAAGTCCTAGGCAATCAAGTCAGATAAAGCCCCAAAAATGTAATAGGCAAAATTCAAGAAATGGACTCAAATTGAGGGTATAGCCAAGCATGAGAGGCAACCAAAATGCTTTTGATGAAATGTAATCCTTGACTTTAGGAAACCCTTCAAAGAATTTCACAGCCAAAATATCCTCCCGTGAGCCTAGGAAACCTATATCCTTACATTACGGTCTTGAGAAAGTCCTTCCTGGTTGAGAGCGACTACTTAGTCTATGGAGCTTATGCCAAATAATCACCCACATGTGAGTTTTGAGCCTGATATCCTTCATTTCAAGCATCCAATTAACCCTAAAGCCACGTTACAACCTAATGAAAGACCTCACTGATCACTGAGGATCAGTTGGTTGTGGCACATTGAACATTTGGTCAATCGTTGATGACGGAATCATCTACTTATGCCCAGGCATCATACCTCAAAAAGGATAGGGTCCTTTCCCAACCCACCCGATGAGTTCAAAGAGCCAAACACATAATTCATGGTTTTCCCTACATAGCTTAAAAAGGGACACCCATGCATTTGGTAAACACATGCACTTTGCTCAAGAAATCCTTACTTGCGAGCATGTTCCCTATTCAGGGTAAATGACATCAATCACATACACTCACAAACCACATAGGAAACATGGCCTTAACGAGCCCCTCTTGTGGTACATGCATTTAAATAGATTTTCATGATCATGAATGAATTTCCAAAATTTGTGAACCTAGTTTTCAAAACCAATCGAAATAGAAGGGAAAAATGATGACCCTCAAAGATTTCAAATGATAAGGATTTCAGATCATCCAAACTTTTCAAGTCTAAAAACAAATCCTTGAGGGTTATTCGTTTCTTCCCAAGGAATTTCCAGAAAAAATAAGGTTTTAAGATTGCAACAGCTTATGCAAGCCTCCTTTCATCATTACCAGGCACCTTCAAAAAGACCTAAACCTAGAAGATTCAAATGCTCAACCCCAGGTTTTGAAATACAATTTGAAAATCACTCCCCTAAACACTTATCAAGCCTCTCGAACTCATCCCAACAGAGGATGCCTGAGTCATTGCTTCAAACATGACCCCCAATGCCCAAGGGTTGGCCCTAGTCTAAATCCTGATAATGGGGCAGTTTTATTTCTGATATTTCCAAACCATTGAAGGTATTCCCTTTATCTAGTACGACTCAAGATATCCACTAAGAGAAGTAGAGATCTTTCCCCGTGAGAAACTAAATAGGTGCCTAGCATGCACACTTCATCAAAACCACACAGAACTCAGCATTAAGGAAATTCTTGTCTAGCTATGACCAAGAGTGTCAGCATTTCCAAGAGGGGGCCCTTCCTAAAATTCAAATCCAGAATTCAACAAATCAAGGAACCCATTGTGGTATAATCATCCAGTACGAGCTCAAACTTATGTCAAGTCGGTCCGTGGATTCGGAACCACGCAAAATCGTATACTAGGGCAGTTTATTTTGCGTGGTTCAGCCCATTTTGTGCTAATCAATATGAAGGAACGGGTCCAGCCCACTGGGAACTTTTCCTCTAATGTCAAGAACTGCACAAAACCTACACTAGGGCAGCTTTATTTTGTGTGGTCTCTTCCTTTTTCATCTCCCTTAGTGGATTGATCACTATCAAATTGAATCGGTAAACCCGTGAGGATACGGTGCAATGCAAGTGTCACCAATATCACACATACAACAACAGCCCTTTTAAAGGCGACATCCAGAGCTATACATTAAGTCCTACCCTGAGGCATTGTTTCTTGCAAACATCAGCAGCCCTTTGAAAGGTGACATCTAGAGTTGTACATGTAAGTCCTACCCAGAGGCATTGTTTCTTGCATATATCAGTAGCCCTTTGAAAGGCGACATCCAAAATTATACATGTAAGTCCTACCCAGAGGCATTGTTTCTTGCATACATTGTTTCTTGCATACAACAGTAGCCCTTTGAAAGGCGACATCTAGAGTTGTACATATAAGTCCTACCCAGAGGCATTGTTTCTTGCATACAACAGCAGCCTTTTGAAAGGCAACATCCAGAGCTATACATGTAAGTCCTACCCAGAGGGATTGTTTCTTGCATACAACAACAGCCTTTTGAAAGGTAACATCTAGAGTTGTACATGTAAGTCCTACCCAGAGGTATTGTTTGGCATACATATCATCAGTTCTCTCAAAGGCAGTTTCTAGAAGAATACATATAAGTCTTAACCAGAGGCATTGTCTTTCATATACATCAGCAGCCCTCTCAAAGGCGACTTCCTAGAACTGTGCATGAAGCTGCAAAGAGATAACATCATACATCAAGGCCCATTGTGAGGCGATATAATACACACATGTCTGGCCCACCATGGGGCAATGTCTACAAGATACAAGAAGAATACATACATGCCCACGCAAGGGCTACATCATGCTATAACAGAAAGCTAACCCTATTAGGAATCATCATCCCTAAAAGAGTCAACAGTCTCATCATCAGAAGAAGTGTCCCCCTGGGACATAGCATGAATGGGGGCCTTCCCCTGATCTCAGCCCTCCTAGACATGATCTACAAAACAACAAGAAATTCAGACATAAGTGGTAAGCCAATGAGTTAAATGGCACTGTAGATAAACTAACACTTTTTCCTAAACACGTTATGTGGGTCTATGTCAAACATATGATCTCACAAAAGGCAGATTATTGCTTCCATTTCATGGCGGATGAACTAGCGACAAGCATCTCTAGGCTTGTACTCTACAGTGGGTGAACCGACAACAAGCATCCTTGAGCTTACATGTCATAGTGGGTGAACTAGCGGCAAGTGTCTCTAGGCTCGTATTCTATAGTGGGTGAACCGACGACAAGCATCCTCAGGCTCACATTTCATGACAGGTGAACTAGTGGCAAGCGTCTCTAAGCTCATATTCTACAATAGGTGAACAGACGACAAGCGTCCTTGGGCTCACATTTCACTGCGGGTGAACTAGTGGCAAGTGTCTCTAGGCTCGTACTCTACAATGGGTGAATTGACGACAAGCATCCTCAGGCTCACATTTCATGGCGGGTGAGCTAGCGACGAGCGTCTCTGGACTCACATTCCATGGCGAGTGAACTAGCGGCAAGCGTCTCTAGGCTCATATCCTACAGTGGGTGAACCAACGGCAAGCGTCTCTAGACTCACATTTCATGGCAAGTGAACTAGCAGCAAGCGTCTCTAGGCTCGTATCCTACAGTGGGTGAACCAACAACAAGCGTCCTTGGGCTTACATTCATTCAAGAAATTTTCCGAACTCCTAATCTATGATGGGTGAACCGGTGACACGCATCCCCGGGCCCACGTTCATTCAAGAACTTCTAAATCACATTTCCGTTATTCCCAGCTACCAGGAAAGTCCCTTTACCCATATCCCACATTTTACTTTCAGCATTTAAATTCCCGCATATTCACACATTCATATATCAATAACAAAAAGCAAAATATATATATATATATATATATATGCATTTTCCTAAGATAGCATAGCATAAATCATGGCAAAAATATATATGATTATGAAAATTCCAAAAAATAAAACAAGCACTAGCATGCATCCCTAGTAGTATTGCTACTAACATTTTGCAGAAAAAATAATAAGAGAAGAAGAAAAATAGACACTGACCTCAAGTCCAAAAAGTGTTTCAATCTCAATCCATGAGTAGTCCCCACTCGCAAATTTGGGGGCAACAAAATCTGAAATCACGTTCTTTATCCAACAACTCTCATTGCACTCAAGATATGAGATAAAGAAGGGGCAGCTGTTGATACTGTATTTTGTCCGCCCTCGATTTGCATGTCGGACCCTCAAAAATCTAAAAATATCATTTTCTCTCCATGGGTCTGTGAGAGCATCCAGAACAACGCGGCGCAACCCGTTCAGGCACCGGAGCAACCAAAGTGTCTATTTTCGCTGAAATGACCAAAATGCCCCTAGTTAGCCATAGGTTCGGCTGAAGGTCAAACATGGTCGAACTCTCAAAAAACAACATTTTTTGAAACTGAAAAATGAATATCTATACAAGGGTGTTGAGATTAGTCCGATTAGAAGAGGATTGAGGTCGGCAGCCTTACAATAACCACCCCTCGATTTTCGCGCCCGGGGCTATAAATAGCCCTAGGCACCCCCCCCCCCAGGCAGGGAGAAGACACATTTTTTTGAAATTTGCCTTCTGCCCAACTGCTCTCTATGTTTTTTTTCTCTCTCACAAACACCAAAAAAACACCTAAAAACACTCCAAAAAAACACATCAAAGTCTCTTAATTCTTTCCTTTTCACCAAGAACACAAGGTATTGCTTTTGCACTCAATCTTCCTTTCCTTGGTTCTACGATCTGGATTTGGGGTTTAAGGGTGTAGTTGTAGCATTTTAGCTATCATCCACACCCCTAACCTTCTAAATCTTTTTCCTAGCATGTTCTTGCTCTTTTTGCCATGATAATATGCTTTGATGCTTTCTTTGACATGTTTCTTACTTTACCTCATTTCTAGCATGTTCTTAGCTTAGATCCGTGTTCTTTTATGCATGCTCACATGCTTATATGTTTAGATCTACATGCTTAGGGTTTTATGCCATGTTTCCTTTGTTTCGTTCCTCTCTTTGCTTTGCGTTGATGTTAGGGTTATGTACTCATGTACGTGATACCATGTCTATGGTTATGCTTTGCTCGGATCTAGGAGCTTGTATGCTTTTTGCCATGTTTTATGCTTAAATCTACATCTGTACATGCTTATATGCTTGGATTCGTGTTCTTCCATGTTTATGTGCTAGCTTTTACATGTTCACACGCGTGTTGCTATGCCTATGCCTATGCCTAGATCTACATTTTTACATGCTTGCGTGCTCGGATCTAGGTTTTCACATGCTTATATGTCTAGATCTATATTTTCACATGCTTGTGTGCTTGGATCTATGCTCTGCTTGCTTTATGCCATCTTCCTTGTGCTTGTGCACTCCATGCCATGTTTATGTGCTTAGACCTAGGCTATGTTTGTCTTGCCATGTGCTATTGTAGCCCTTTTGTCGCTTTACCTTTCTTTCTTGTGTTTTGGCCACGTGGTTAGGACCCGATCTAGACCCTGTGGTATTTGTCATCGTCCATATACCTTGGCCCATATCAAAGGGTTTGGATCACCCATTTGCATGTCTATGCTTGCTTGCTTGCTTCTATGCTTTATCTTCCGTGCTAGCCTCTCTAGTTCTAGGCTTTGCTATGCTTGACGCCCTTAGTGGGTTGTGGTTGTGTGGTTACATATAATGCCCATGAGGCCTTTTCTGGATGTAACCACTTGGGAGGCATCTCCGTGATGTCGGTTGCTTCGTGCATACCACTCCCTTTTCCACTCCATGTGATGATATGCTTACCATGCTTGTTTGTTTGCTTTGCGACCTTGTGCTTTTATCTACGCTTTTTCCTTCCATTGCTTGTCTGCTAGTTTTTTTTTGTCTTTGCCTTTGCATGTACACATATGGAGCGAGGACGCATGGAGCTAAGGCGTGATCTCCTAGGCGCAAGCAAAAAGGGCGAGGATGTGAGCACGTGGTCAAGCCAAGCGACTATAGTTAGTAGGTTTAGGAGTTTAGCATTTTCTCTTTGGTTATGTACTCTTTAAACCCCCTCTTTCCTCCTCCATTTCTCCCTTAGATGGTTTGTCTTAGGTATATCATGCTTTGTACCATTCGTCCTCATTTCTAGAGTATGGCGACCCCTGTTTATTTTCCTGCACCTATATTTTGGGCCATACTCTAAGGATGTAAGCATTTACTTTCCTGCTCTATGTGCTAGCATTGTGCATGATGCATGTATATATATACTTGTTTGCCCCTTTTCGGTGTGACTATTGCAATTCGTGTCACTTAAGGCTAGCAATGCCTAATTTTCGCCGCAAAAGTAAGGCGACTTCTCACCGGATCGTCACGATGGAAATCTAGCACTATGCTCGAATGCCTTAGGAAAGTATAGATTGGGACCATACCCTTTCAAAAGCCAAAACCTTAAAGCCCCTATGCGTGCAAAGCCCTGAAAGCCAATGCCAAAATCGTGTTTTTACTGCCAATCTCTAAAAATTAAGGTTTTATCAAAATAAATGACTGTCCTTGGACAAGTGTTGTGGGGTGCCTAACACCTTCCCCACACGTAACCAAACTTCCGAACCTAAGAATGAAGATTTTTGCCATCCACATTAGATTAGGAAAAATGACCTTTTTCATAACCTAGGATCGGTAATAAAATCAATTAGAAACAGGTGACCAATCACATCTTAGAAAAACCTAATGATTGTTGGCAACTTCACTTAAAATTTGGCCCAGATTCCTGCCATAAAACCAAAGGTAGACCTAACTTCCTCTACCGAGAGAAAGAGAGCACCCGAAGCTCCGCGCAAACCATACACATTCACATCGAGAGGGACCTCCAACGGGCCCCGCGCACGTGTTGTCGCCACAGCGAGTGGTCGAATGAAGGCCGACGGCGGCGGTGGTTTTATTTCTGCTGCCCAAAGATCGAGGTCGGGCGTCGACAATGGCATAGCAACCAATATGTAGATCTAGACACATAAACATGGCACGTAGCACACAAAGATATAGGTCTAAGCATAAACATGGCAAAGAGCATATAAACATGTATATTTAGGCATAAGCATGGCAAAGAGCACATAAACATGTAGATCTAGCCATAAACATGACAAAAAGCATATAAATATGTAAATCTAAGCGTAGACACAATATTTAGACATATCCTAGCTCAAGAAGTCTGGGCCAACATCATCATAGCGATAAATCATGATAGAAAGCAAGGAGACATGCTAGAAAAGCTATAAAACATGCTAGGAAGCAAGATAAAGCAAAAATATACTATGGAAAGCTATAAAACATATTATGAAGCAAGATAAAGCAGTGTAGATTATAGCTAAAAAGCTACATCTACACCCTTAGAACCTCAGATCCAAGGTCCTAAGACAAAGGTGAAGAAAAAGTGTGCAAGAACACTACCTTTTGATTGTTGAGAAAAGAGAGGAATCATAGGTTTTTGGATGTGTTTATGAGAGAATTTAGAGAGTAAAAGAGAGAATTTGCCAAGAAAAGTGCTCCAAAATGCCCAAAATCATCTCCTCTTGAAATCTGGGGGTTTAGGGGGGTATTTATAACTATTTGGCCGCTGGGTCAGGTATGCTGACATTAGCAATTTTGTCTTTTTCCTCCAACTTTTTGGTTCTGACTTCGGTCGCAGATTTGAAGGCCTTCCTGAACTCCAATTGAGCTAATCTTGGTGTCCCTAGAAAGTTCAGGATGTTTGGTTTCTAGAACACTAAAGAAATTGAAAATCCAACGGTTGGATTAAAAGCTATGATAGTTGGATCAAAATTAGGGTTTTTAGTGCTTTCAGAAGTCAACATCAGGTCAAACTTGGTTAAAGTTGACGAAAATCTTTGAGTAGCGCGGGTTTGATGTAGAAGCATGAAAAATATTGTTTTGGGATGATTTTGACCAACTCTAACCTTCGGTCAATCCAGAGTTGACCAGGGGCATTTTGGTCATTTTGACCTAAAATGGCACTTCGAGTGCTCCAACGCCCGAACAGTTTGTACCATGTCAATTTAGGTGTTTCTGCGGCCACATGGAGAAAAGTTAATATTTTTGAAATTTTCCGGATTTGACACGTAAATTGAGGGCGGACAAAATATGGTATCTATAAGCACCATTGGTTGTTGTTTGCGTAGTGATTGGTTTTTGTTTTTATTTTTGATATTTCGCTTGAATCGGTTTTGTTAGTATGCGTTATTACAATTATACTTGTGAACCATATGTTCTCGATTTCTTTGGGTGGCCAGTATCCCATATGTTTATTGGATCATGAGATAATGCAGATATTGAAATTCAAGATAAATTCAAGACAACAAGATCAAGCCTATCTCCAGTTCGAGATCAAAGTCTGTCTCTGGTTCAACTTCAAAATAGTAGGATAACATAGAGTGAGTGAACTTTTTAGTTACCCATTTTGTGTTAGACATTTTATCAATCACTCTTAAGTTCATCTTATAATGTTCTTGTCCTAAGCCCGCTAGAGACCACTCTTTGCTCTTTGAAATTGACCCACTGGCATTGCTCATCTTATGCCTTTGCCTCAGGTACACATCCCTCCCAATCTCTTATCACTATAGCAGTATGGAAGTGTTTATCAGATATTGCAGCAACACTTAAAATTGTAAAAGAGTTGAGGGAGGTTATTGTCTGTGAATTATCTACCTATCACAGCTAAGTGCTAAGATTTAGGTTGCATTTGGCATTGGCTTGAAAAGCCATTTTTTTTTTACTATTTAGCTTATTTTTGTTACTATTCCGCTTATTTTTACTACTATTTATAAGTCTCATTGCACTTTTAAGTACTATTCATGAGTCTCACTATACCATTTCAGCTACCTTTTAACTTTATCTATAGTACTTTTAGTAAAAAGCTTTCAGTTTCAATTAAATAAGTTATCCCCAAACGGACTCTTCTTTGTAGGTTTTTTATTTGATTTTGTTACATTATCTAACTATTGCTAAGTATTAATTTTACAAAACCAACACCTTTTGATCTTGTTTTCTTTTGTTTTTGTATGTTATTTTTGTTTTAGAATGAAAGAGACATAAAAGAAAAAGCAAAAATACATATTTATCCCTGTTTTTAACAAAAATGCGTTACAGAAGACAAACGGAGCAAAACTTAGGTGAGTAAAGTGACAATTTTCAAACCACTAATAGGCAATGTGAATTTGGATCAAAGTACAGGTAGGTTTCCTGTAATTACCAAAATAAAAGAACGATATGAAAACAAATTAGTCACCATTGATGGTACCCTTGTGTGTGTTTGTTTCTTTAAAAAAAAAAAAAAGTAATTGTCTCATACTGTTTAAGATAGTGAATTGAGTGTAGTATAACTTGTAGCCAGGGCTGGCTTAATAGGTGATGCAATCACCTAAGGCCCCCAAATAAAAGAAGGCCCCCACTTGTAAATATATATATATATATATATATAATATTTATCTATATATTTTAATTAAAAAAATTAAGCACTTTTATTGGTCAATAAAATGTATTAAAAAGGCCCCGTTGTATCCTAAAATGCAAAAAATTATAAAGGAAAAAACAAAAATAGTTAAACTTCAACTAACAAAATTAAATTTTAAGAGACAAATTTATTAACTCATTCTTTAAATATACTAAAATCAAAATTAATACCCAACAAACTCATTAATAATATAATATAATTGTCTTGAAATATGCTAAAATAGAGATTATAAATTTCAAAAACAAAAGAAAAATCTCTCATCTCTCTATCTCTCTGCCTCTCCATCTATATTCTTACATTTCTTTTATTTATCTTCATCTTGAGTCTTGATCTTTTTTCATAAACTCAGTCAGTCAGTCAGTCTAGCTTGAATTTTTTTCTACCAGAAGTATTCTTTTTCGATTCTTCCCCTCTCTGACTTTCAGAAAATGAAGACTCAAAGCCTGAGTCTTTTGGCTAACTATTGCTAAATTTAAAACATATTTGCGTTATAGGTACTGTTTGAAGTTATTTAGGGAAATGAGGAGAGAGATTGAATTCCGGCAACACTGTTGCCGAAATTCAACAAAAAGTAGAAGAGATAATGAGAAAAAGGAGGAAAGAGAAAATCTTAATTTCGACAACAGTAAACCTTGAATTTCGGCAACAGTGTTGCTGAAATTCATCTGCCCAAATTTCCTATGCTGCCTGGATGTGTGAGAAGTGCAATAATGAGTGAGTGCCAAAAAAAAAAAAAAGTAATTGTGGCAATGGTATTGCCGAAAATGGTAGGGGAAAAAAAAAAGTGAATGCGGAAGAATTAAAGAAAAATATAATGTGCTACGTACACAATATTTTTAAATTTTCCCCACAATTTCGGCAATGCCATTGCCACAATTGGGAAAAAAGTTTTTTTTTTTTTTTTCCAATTAAGTGCACACAATTTTTACAACATTTTTATAACAAATTTTAAGTATCAGGTTGTTACTTATTGTTATTGTTATATTAAAATAATAATCTCAATGTTAAATTTAAATTTGAACTAATAATAACTAGTTACCTGCGATTTATTGTGAAAATATTGTAAAAGTATTGTGTACGTAGCACATTATATTTTTCTTTAATTCTTCCGCATTCACTTTTTTTTTCCTTACCATTTTCGACAATACCATTGCCACAATTACTTTTTTTTTTTTAGGCACTCACTCATTATTGCACTTCTCACACATCCGGGCAGCATAGGAAATTTGGACAGATGAATTTCGGCAACACTGTTGCCGAAATTCAAGATTTACTGTTGCTGAAATTAAGATTTTCTCTTTCCTCCTTTTTCTCATTCTCTCTCCTACTTTTTGTTGAATTTCGGCAACAGTGTTGCCGAAATTCAATCTCTCTCCTCATTTCCCTAAATAACCTCAAACAATACTTATAACGCAAATATGTTTTAAATTTAATAATATTTAGCCAAAAGAGTCGTCAAAGCCTTCTATTTATTTAACTTAAATTATATATTTTTTTAGTTTATTTCATTGATGCGAGTCCCATCGTGGGACATGTTTTTTTGCTAGGACTCTTTTTTGCTTAAAACACGTTTTTTGCTTTAAAACTTAGCTATAGGATGATAGTATAGGCCCTGCTGGCCTGGTCACATGAGTCACATCTGCACTGCACAGGCTGCACAGTGCGCAACTGTGCAGTGCAGCCCACAGGTATAAATTAACTCGGTTACTCACTGTTTTTTTATCAACTTATTTATATTATAGTGACACTAATTTACTGAACTATATATTAAATTAATTTTTATTTGTGTAGGTTTAGATTTTAAATATAAAAAAGATCCACTTAAAATTTTCGCATAAAACTCCAAAAGTTGTTGAGCCGATCCTGTTTGTCATACAGTCTTTTAAAAATTACTACAATTTTTAAATGGATTTTATAATGAACATTTGTTTTGGAAGTTACTTTCCCTTTTCCTTAAGGGTGTATTTGTTTCAAAATAAAAAATAAAAAGAGTCAACTTAACGTTCACAGTCATTAGCTTTCAACAATGGTCCGCCTAAGATGGTTTTTATAGTTTCTTTTATAAGTCAAGCTGACCTCTTTTTTTTTTTTTTTTTTTAAATGAAATTTTCAATTGACCTGTAGTTGATTTGGAACTTATTAAGTTCACTTAATTTCTTAAATAAATGAGGTGGTGCTCTTGATATCTGCTACGTACGTCTATGACTATTTTCTCCCTTTTTTTGTCTGATATATTTGATCCTCTTTAAATATACCAGCTTAAATAAATACCCTTCTCAACAAAAAAAGAAAAAAAGCTCAAATAAATACGACTGCGATACACTCGGTGCACCTACCAAATGTGAATGTAACAGAACCTCGTCCATGTTGTCATGTTACATTCAAATGTAAGTGTTTGTAAGTTGTGAATTTCTCTCTCTTTATTATAAATTTATATTACATGTGTGAGTGCATGTTTGATACTAATAGTATGCTTTTCTTTTTTTTTTTGGGTTATAATTTTATTTGTGTGTATTGTGATGTGTGTGAATGTGTACATGTATAGTATAAATATAATATAACTCTATATAATTTAATAACCAAGAAATATAGAGGATTTGTTACATGTGTATATTGTTATCATGTTATAATAACATTTTGTTATAAAACTAGTGATTCAAGAAAGAAAAAAAGTAAATTTAGTGATTGTTGAATGTATTATTTATTTATGGATGAGTGTGGTTATGTGGACCAATAATTAATATAAGGTAAATAATTTATAAAAACAATAACAAACAGATAATGACAATTGCATAAAAATAAAAATGTTATACAAACTTAACAATATAAAATTTTTACACCAACATTGACAATAGATAATGACAATTGATAATAAACTATCATGTGACAATTTCAAAATATGAAAATTTGTAAAAAGAATTTGTAAAACTTCGTGTATTTGTGTTTTTTTTTTTTTTTTTTTGGTCAATAACTCAATATATTCAAGTTCTCTTTTTATTAAATTTTGTTTAATTTAAATTCCTAATGACCTTCTTCAAAAATATTCCTAGAGCCTCCACTATGTAAAACCCAACTTTTACACTCTCCAATCCCAACATACCACATCATCTTATCACATATTAAAAAATAAACACAACCACACTCAATCAATTCTAATACCCATCTGAAAAAATTTAACCAAATTGAGAGTTTATTGAGATATTATTTCGTGTGGTAGAATGTATTGAGTTTTAAGTAAAAAGCTAATATTGCAATCACTTATTGGATGGTGTAAAACATGAGTTTACACTCAATCCTGATCAAATTCGGACTCAAAAAACAAAGACATTAAATTCTATAAAGATGTAGTGCAAGATCCAAGTTTTATACCCTAAACTCGGCATTGTCACATTATCATATCATATATTAAAAAATAGGCACAACCACATCAAATCATTTTTTTTTTATGAATACATCAAATCAATTTTAATACTCATATAAAAATCCAACCAAACTGAGAGTTTATTAAGATGTTATTAGGTGTGGTAAAATATATTGAGTTTTAAAGAAAAAGTTGATATGACAATTTCTTATTGGATTGTGTAAATCATAGGTTTTACACCTCATCCTTACCAAATTTAGACTCGAAAAAAAATCCCACATTTTTTAAAAAATTTTAAAAATAAACACAACAATTTTAAAAAGGTATCAATTCAAATCACATACTCATTTAAGGTGACGTCATTAATAATAATACTTAAATAAAATGAATGTTGTATGGATACTTCACTGCATGTTATTATTTATTATATTTAAATATCATTTCATTCAAAGTCACACTATGCCATTTTTTAAATATATTTTACTCTACACATGGTGAGTTCATATTTTGAATTGAAAAGTTTTTGAAAAATTAAGATTTTATATGAATAATTTAAAAGTATGAAGCTTTATTTGAAATCATAAATATAATTAAATTTTTTTTATGGAATTGGCGGGTTAAACACGGTTGACTGCGAGAACAGTATTGATGAGAGTGACTTAGTCTAAGGCTATAATTTAAATTGACTAAAGGTCATAGAGTCAATTCTGGTCATCACCTTTAAAAAGTAGGTACTTGCGTATCAACTACTCTAAAGAGTCCATTTGAGAATAGGTTATGAGTAAGGCTTAGATATAGTAAATAGGTGTTATTTTTTAAGTTTTTATTTTAAAATTTTATCATGTGAATTTTTTTTTATGAGATGAAAGTATATTTTTTAATTAAGTAGTCACATGGTTGAATCTTAAAAAGGAAACCTAAGGAACAACATCTAAGATAGTGTACCTAAGTTTTGTCCATAGATTATTTAGCTGAAACTGAAATTTTTTTATTGAAAGTAGATAAAGCTAAAAGGTAACTGAAGTAGTAGAATAGTATCTATGAATAGTACCAAAAAGTGTAATGAAACTCATGAATAGTAGCAAAAATAAGTTGAATAATAGCAAAAGTAAGTTAAATTGTAAAAAAAACTGACTTTTTAAGTCAATACCAAACACAACCTAAGTATTAACAAGGTTATCGCTGTAAAAAAAAAAAAGTATTAACAAGGTTATCACTACCGCACACTCTTGATATGATAGTTACTCTACAAATATAAGTGTTTGTGAGTGTGTGAAAGGCAAGGGTCAGGGTTCAAATCTCCAAGAGAGAGTTTTACACACATATTCACTTAGATTAGACTAGAGTAGAATTTCTATCATGTTATCCTAGTTAATGTTCATAAATCATTTTACTAAGAATACTCACGTCAACGTGTGTAAAATAACATAAGGGGTGAATTTTACATATTTAAGCTCAAAAATCACCCATATAAGTCAATCTAAAAGTGTGTAAGCTTACATTGTTGTTATTGTAACCATATAACTATACATGACTATTGTAATTTTATATCTAAATATTTTATTAATTTCTTCAATTTTCTATTATTCCACCTCTCTCCCTCTCCCCTCTTCTGTGCTCTCACTAACTCTCAGATAAATTCACCCACCACTGCACATAACATAAGTCAATCTAAAAGTGTGTAAGCTAACATTGTTGTTACACTAACCAAATATATATACATGACTACTATTACTTTATATCTGAATATTTTATTGATTTCTTCAATGTTCTACTCTTTTCTCATTTTTATAAGTTCTCGTTTAGGTTCACCACTAAAATCATATTTTTATTTACTACTATCAATCTGTCATATCAATAGGTGTGAAAAATTTTGTCAATTTTTATTGTATCTGTAGACTTTCTTATAAATAAAAAAAAATTACATAGTCAATTAGAAATTTTGTATCTAAAACAAAATAATGGAATTTAAGTAATATTTAAATTTTTTTTAAAAGTCACATTTAAATATATAAAAAGCCTCATTTTAGTTTTTGCCTAAGGCCTCCAAATACTTCAAGGCGCCCTTGGGTGGCTAGGTGTTGTTGGGTTGTGGTAGTGGATGGATTTATTTGAGAGATAGTGAGAGCGAAGAAGAGGGGAAATGGAGAGAGATGAAATAAAGTTTTTCAACTTAATTGTTGTTAAAAATATTGTGAAATTTTTTTGTCTTGCTCTTTTTTTTTTTAATTTTTTTTAAGAAGTGTTGCATTCATAACATTTTCATAACAAATCTTAGGTGTTAAGTTGTTACTAATTATAATTTGAACCAACCACTGAAATTATTTTTTTATTCACCAATAACAGCTAGTAACAATCTGCCACTTAGGATTTATTGTGAAAAATGTTGTAAACGCATTTCTCTCTCTCTCTCATTTGATAAAAAAATATTATTTTATTTATTGGCTAATATTTGAGCTTAATTAATACTATTACAATGAAAAAAATAACTCTATTAGTTAAAATTTGGGGGCTTTTTTTACTTGGGCACCTTAGGCGACTACATTATTCGCCTATACTATTGAGCCGCCTCTGTAGCCACCACCACCACAAGTCACAACCCATTACAAAATTTGATCATCCTATCACAAACCTCGATCGACCCATCAACCGAGAAGCCCAAATCAAACCTAAACCCAAAATCAAATTTGATTAGCAACCAAAAAAGCTATAATGGTAATTCAAAATCAATCCCATCAATGGAAATTTGGTGATGTGGGTCTCACATTGAGAGGAGACATACAATGAGAGAGACCTAAGGTCTTGCTGATTTTGGTGATGTGGGTGTTCGGTCTTGCCATGGCCGAAGTCACTGAGAGAGAGAGAGAGAGAGAATAATAATAAAAAAAGAAAAAAAGTTATTTAAATAAAATAGGATGTAGAATAAATAATTTGATATAAGTATTTTTGTAAAGTAGTTGTGTAAAATAAATAAATAAAAGTAAATTCTTATGCTTAAATGGACATAAATTTTTGCATGAGCTGATATGAATGTTTTAATGACTAATGGACAAAATGAAAATATAGAATTTGGGATAACTTTGGCAGAGAAGCACATCTCTTGTAAAAAAAATTGACTTAAACTTCAAAGTTTACCTGGAAGAGGAGAAGATGGGATGAGGATTGAAGACGGGTTAATAATTGTATATTTGTATTTAGCATTATATACTATTATTCTATCCCTTGTAATAGCAAGCTAATTGTTTCTTGTCCACGGAATTATTAAATATGATTTGCGAAAAAAATTGACTTGAACTGGACTCAAATAAACCCGAATCATGTTGTGTTGGGGTATAGATGTGGGACAGGGATGAGCCTCTTCTGATTAGACCCGCCCTGCATTGTATTTGTTGCTATCCCAAAGAAACTGTGAAGACAAAGGAATTTCATAAAGTGAGCCAATTGAATTCTTTTCTACGTCTATGCTTTGTAGTCTTGATGGTGTTGTAATGTAAGACAGCTGGAGAATTAACCGTGTCACAAGACTCGTTCTTCACCCCAAGTAAAAGTCTAGAAGGATTACTTGGTTTGGCTCCTTAAAAAATAAAATAAAAAAAGTTGTTGGCTGACTTGGGTCTTTTTCTTTCCTTTAATATAATTTTTCCTACCGAAGAGTCCCTGTTTCTTTACTTTTTTTTTTTTTTTTTTTTTTTAATTTTTAAATAATATATATGTACAAACACCATGCTCCTTCATTATATATAGTGAAGTGAACCAAGATTTCAGCACCTCTCAATTCAATAGTCGTAGCTCCCTTTAAGCTCTCCCCAAAAGTTTCCTTTTCTCCACACGCCAAAAAAAAAAAAAAAAAAGCTCTTAAATTTTGTTGTTATCATAAAGATCATGGATAACATCCCGTCCCAGCATCCATACATCCAAGCTGCAAGTCAGTTCAGCCAATTGGCCCAATTCTGCTACTATCCCAACAAAGCCATTAGACTCTTACTCTCAGTCTCAGCCTTAACTATCTTATTTTCTAGCTTTTCATTACTCCCTTTCCTTCTCCACTCCTTTCGTGTCTACACCATTTCTATTTTACCCATGAAACTCTTTGGCTACACAATTGACAAGAACTACATGTTCCTACTTTGCAATGGACTCCTAGTTTTTATAGTCAAGAATTCCGGTCTGGTTGGGAACTCTCATTCTCAATCAGGGGATAATCTTTATCTTAATGAAGAACATGGCATCAAAAACGGACATAGGCAGCAATCAGTACCTGAACTATCAGAGAATAAGGCATTGGATTTGGATGAAAGTAAAATTGTAGTTATGGAGGTTGAAGAGGAACAAGTAATAGCAAATGGGTCTTTGTCATTGACTACAGTAGGAGGAGGAGGAGAAAATGAGCTTTTGACCATGCAAGATGAAGAAGAAGAAGATGGATTTGGGCTACTGAGTACAGAAGAGCTAAACAAAAGATGTGATGATTTTATTAGAAAGATGAAAGAAGAAATCAAATTTGGAGCCAACCAATTGATCATAGTTTAGTTTTGGCAATCAAAAGCCACACTGTGCTAGTCAATCACCCTGTTTTTTTTTTTGCTGAATTAGTCAATCACCTTGTTGGTGTAAGATGTCTGTGACTTGTAATTTAGTTTTCCTTTTTCTGGAGGATCTCTCTATGACTTGTAATTTCTTCTTTTCGTGTCTCTAGATTATGAGTAGAGTTTTACTCTCCTAAGTCCCAGCCCTCTATTGTTCTAATTTTAATTTAGTTTAAGCCTGTTTAATAGTAATAATCTTAAGCTTTTTAAATTCTTGGTCATTTCCATCAACATTTCTGTTAAGTATCTTTCAGAAGCACAGCATGAGGTGGGTTTTTACTTGTAATCAACATCATTAAATGTTAAATATAAAGACCAAGGCAGTCTTTTTAAGTTAATTTCAACTATCGACTAAGGGCTGTGCATAAGACATTGAAGGTGTATAATATATGTGAATAGATTAAAAAATATATATTATCAATCATAGAATAAATAAATAAATTAAGTAACTTGTGAACAAATTCGAATTTGTTTTGACAAGAAAATAAATGAAACTTGAACATATAGTCTAACTTGAAAATAAACTCAAATATAACTTCTATATAAAATAAAATTAAAAGAATCAAATCAACCCCAATTTCTAATACAAACCTAGTTGAAGGTGAGATAGTCCTGTAAATAAGCCCTATTTTTGTTATTTGTTTCCAAGGAAAAGGACTAGGAGTTTAAAAAAAAAAAAAAAAAAAACCTTTGATTTCATATGGTCCAAGTCTTGATTTGACTATTATTCATTCTTTCATGCGACTGACAAAAGAAGCTACCAAGCAAAGTCCCCACTTGACTTGAGACTTGAGACTTGAGACTTGAGACTTGAGAGACGGGGTCATTCGGAAACAAACAAATGCAAATGCGTCTCAAGTCATTCATTCACACCGGAGACAGAGAGACAAAAGATCGAAATTAATGCATATTCGATGTCTCTAATCTCTAATCTCTAAAATAGATAAAGCCAAATTTGTAAATATTAGTATTATTTTTAATGAATGAATCTGCAGACCAGGAAGAATAGTCCCTTCCCCATTTCATTGTCTTAAATTTTAGATGATGTGACGTCATATGTACTATATAATAATAAATAAATAGTACTTTTTAAAATTCATTTGAAATGGACTAGAGCCTAATGGGCGCATAACATTGATGAGTTCTATATCCAATGACATGAGGAAGGTAATCACACTCACACAGACATAGATAATTTTATTATTTGTGTGCAAGTGCAAGAAATAGACCATAATATAATAAAATGAATACTTTTTCAATTGAGCTAGCTAGTGAGCCTAATTTGTGCAGTGATAACTAATAAGTTGTAGTATATAGTATGGGTATTATACCAAGGTAGAGAGTAGAGGCACTAATTAAGCGAGACATCCAGGTCCAGCTTGATCAAACATTTCCCTATCTCGGATTCTATGCCTCTCAATTAGCATGTTTTAACGTTTACAGCCATATTCCGCCCATGTGTTTTTCAAAATCAACCTCAAGCACACATGGTAAGGAAAAATCAAAATAAAGTTGAAACAAAAGGATAATGACACTGACAATGACTTTGCATATGCCGAGGTCTCCTCTCCTTGGTTCCATACACTGCTCCAATCTCAATCTATATTCTACAACCGCGCATAGTGGGAGACATGAACTTCACCGTATTTGACCTGCCCCCATCAAATGACCCCCACTATTAGATTTGAGTCTATTTTGTGGTTAACATACAGACACTGAATTTAGAAATCTAATCAACCTGTTCCCTAATCAAGAGTTTAGAAGAAGGAAAACGATTTTTACAAGAAGTTAGACAAATTCTGGGACACTGAAGACATTGAATTAATTTCATGGCTTAATTTCTATGCATCTTGTCCATTGAATAGTAGTCAATAATTGCACTTCAGTCCATGCGTTCTTACAATGCAAGTTTAAGATGCAATCTATATTATATCTAAAAACTAAAGCATAGCATTTATTGTTGTTACGCTCCAGTTAAGTCACATCAGCGCCATATTATAATTTCTTTTCTTTCTTTCATTTTTACTTTTTTATTTACCGGTTGATATTTATTAAGCATCTCTTTAGATCCAGGTGTTACTCTATCTCCAACTCTACCATGTGTCTCTCCATTAACCCAAACTCTTCAGATGTTGCTATTATATAGAATTTGGACAGTCATCAATAGATTGCAATCTCTTCACCTCCTTACCCCTCGTTTTTTTTTTTTTTTTCTTTATAAATTTCCAATTATTCTCTCCACAAATTGATTGGCATGGCCTTCAATGGGATAGTTTCTTGAGTGTTTTAGCCGTTCTTTTGGTCATGACTCAAGTTTGCCTGCCAAAACCCAATCAAATGAATGCAAGAGATAGAGAGTGACTTTAGAGCTTGCAGACAAAACTGAAGCACATGAGAGGCAAACATTAGTTGCCCAGGTCCAAAGGGTATGGACTTAAAATGAGTTTTGTTATTTGTATTATTATTTATTTATTTATTTCTATCTCATTGTTAGGGGAAAAAAAAAGTAGAATATAATTCAATTTTGGGATTTCATGATGAATGAGTTTGAGTTTTCAGTCTCAAAAACATTCACATATATATATATATATATATATTTTTTTTTTTTTTCAAAATTGATTTGAGTTGGCCATTTGATTATGTTTGTTGTAAATTGCTTTATGGTTGCCCTTCTCTAGACAACAGGAGTGTTACTCTCAATATTTTTGCTATAATGTTTTACTGTTTGATAATTAGTTTCAATGTGATGTTTTTGTTTTGGCCTTCGTTTTATAGTAAGAGTGCTATTCATTTTCATCAAAGGGAAATTGCTATTGTCTCTTTTTCCTATCGTTTTATATGATGAACTAAATTTCATTTTTATCTCTATTATGTTTGTCAATTCACCGACAGATGTCAACGATCAAGTCTCGCAATCACTAAAAGCTTTTTATTCTTTTGAAGGTCATACCAATCAATTGGTAACCATTTTTTCTTAGATCCTTTTGAAGCAAAGAGAATAAATTTGTTTTTTTTTTGGGTGGTGCTTGATAATTTGCTTTTTATGGTTCAATAGAATCAATACACAACAACTATATTAGATTTCCCTTTCCTTATATTAATCATTTGTTGTTTATTGTTTAATTGGACCATTTGGTGTCCTAGAAATTGCGGGAAAATGGAAGAGAAAATAGAGTAGTGTTTGAATCTTAATTTTTTTGGTTGTATGGAACTTGGGGTGTAACAGTTTAATTTTTTTTTTTTTTTTTATCTTAATTTTTTAAAGGAAACATAAATTCTTCAAAGTACATCAACTAAAGTAGGCTATTGTGTTGTGGCTGGAATTTTAGTGTTTTGAACCTTAGTTGGCCTGTTTGGTTTTGACAAACAACTTTGTGGATTATTTAGCTTTTGAGAAATTGTTTGGGATTATAGGAGCGAGAAAATTCAAATAACTGAATTCTTTTTAAATTCGATTAGTATCTAGCTTTAAGCTAATTATTGTGTGGATGGAAAAACTAATTGGTTCTTGATTCTTGAATACCTATCTATAATATTGTGCATGTGAATAATAGTTGGTTTTTCGTTTTAGATTTTGGATTATGCTATTTTTTTCAACAACTTGATTTTCTTTTTAGAATTTTCTCCTCTTGAATATCTAGAATATCGTGTACATGATTATTAGAAAAAAAAACTTAACAATACTACTATACCGCGAGTTTAAAATTTTGGATTTTTCTAATTTTTTTTTTCCTTATTTAACACATTATGATATAGTTGATGTGATCCAATGAAGACAAAAACAACTATTATTTTTGGGGCATAGCAGCTGATACAATCTAATAATTTCTTGTAGCCATTTAAAGTTCATGAGCTGGAATGCTAATAGCCATCTTCTTTGAGGCAATAACAATTGGCCGAGTTCAGCAAGTTTGCCACCAATTTTGACCACAATGTATTGCACAATTTTTATAAAATTATTATTATTGATTAAATGGTCATTTAAGTGGAAAGATCAAATTAATTTAATTTTCATATTCTTTTTATTTTTCATATCCTTTTCATTAGTTCTCTTTTTTACCAACTTTTAAGCTTTGTAAATTGCTTTCTATTTAACAATTAATCCCATATAGTGATATAATGTATCGTTTAATTGTTTTTGGCCACAAACTTAAGGCTTTGTGTTGAAGCTTTTCAAATTTCTTTAAATCATAAACATTACCTATACCACTATCAACCAATGGGGAGAAAAAACTTGAATGCAATTAAAATATGGACTTAATTTGGGAAGGCTACGTCTGACCACCACAATAAATATATATATATGTGTGTGTGTGTGTGTGTGTGTATGTATGTATGTATGTATATGTGTGTGTGTGGATGTGCGTGGTTAGGTTACTAAGATATAATATATACATCTATGTTCTTAACTCACTCATAATTCGTATGCACACTATTTTAATTCTTTATGAGAATTCATAACATTGATAAAATGAATGTAATGACAAGTGGGTGATTTGTATATGGATACATTGATGAATCATGAATGTGAGTGATGGATACGGGTGGAATCAATGTGAAAATTCAAAACATTGATAAAATGAATGTAATGACAAGAGTGTGATTTGTATATGGACACATTGATGAATGTGTGTGAAGGACATGGGTGGAATCAATGACACAATACTGTTTAACAATTTGGTCTTTGATGAAAATTGATAGTGAGAGTTTATTAAATTTGATCAATTTGCTGAAGTAAGGTTTGTTTAAAACATATTTTATTTATTTCCCTTATTGTAGATAAATGTTTGTATATGATGATTCTATTATTATTATTATTATTATTATTATTTTGGTGGTCTTATCATTTTTTGTTAGCAACTAAGTAGACATCACTTTTAGGAATTAAGAATCCATGTAGCTAGTATGAAGTTGCACCTGAAAATTCAAAAGAATTAGAATATGATACAATCTTATCACATGAAGAAAAAAAAAAGGAAATCTAATGTTGTGTTGGCATGTCCTTCCATTATAAGGTTACAAATATCAAATCTCATTAAAAAAAAAAAAAAAAAAAAAAAAAAAAAAAAAAAAAAAAAAAAAAAACCCCAAAATGATATAATGATATATTTGTATAGATAGAGTTGGAAATACTTTTAAAAATAATTCACTTTTTGAGGTGACCATATTATCTTTAATAAATTTTAGAGAATAAATTATAGATTATAACATATTACAAAATAATTATATATTCTCATGCATCGCATGGGTCTGCGACTAGTTAAGTATAACAATGAGATTAGGATTGTTTTCATAAGTATATAAAAATATAATTAAAAAATGCTTTGTGGCCAAGAGCTTTCCGGCTCAACTAACATCTCTTGGTATTTCCAATAGACATGTTCAGAATTCAAATCCCCCTCACCACATTGTAGTAACTATCAAATTATTCAAAAAGAATACAAATAGAATTTTCTTTTGAATTTTAAAGAGAGAACTTAAACAAATACAATAACCAAGATTTATGTACTTGTAAAGTAGAATTACGCTCAACCTAACGAAGCCTACTCCCAGCAGCTATCTGCGTGCTATATGCATTCTGATCCATCAATGGCCATAGTGATATAGCCCTGACATCAGATCTACTCACATGGACACAACAACAATACAAAAATGGGATGTTTATAGCAACTGAGGAAGAAATCCAATGACTCTGCATCTTGATCATTCCCATCATCCCATGCATCCTAAAATAAGCAATTGCGAGTTATAGTGTTGACTACCCACTCTCAAAATGGGTAAAAATTTCACTCTTTATTCACTCTCTTAAAGAAGAAACACCAAAAATTTCACTCTTAATTCAAGGAAGAAGAAACGCCAGCTTCTTAATTCACCCTCTTTAAAAAAAAAAAAAAAATCATTTGACATTTACACTAACAGATGATCAGTCCTCACACATTTTATCAACATTCAATAAATAATCAAAATAAAAACAGTAAGGGGGGGAAATAATGAAACTGGTGGGGACTCATTAAAAAAGAAAAAAAGAAGAAAAAAAATCTGTACTTCCCTGACCCTACTTAGTTTGAAACTATCAAAAGGATGAGCTTATAAATGTCAGTAATTACTTTTTGCTGCCTTCATCATGACTTCCGTTCATCTTCCAGAAATCCCTAAATCTCTGAATAAATAGGTACCCAAGTGAAGCACTCACATTGGCCAGCATTGCTAATTCAGCAAAACCTAAGATTCGCTGACATTGTTAGCTGCTATATTCAAAGCAAATTCATCAATCACTGGCATATTTCTAACATGCTCAAGTAGTCCTGTAAGTTCTCTATGAACATAATTAAAACGTTCCTTGGAGATTAATGACTCTGTCAATAAAGTTGCAGCAAGAGAATGAAAAGCTTGAGTGCATTCATCGCTGCTGCTTTGAGCATGTTGATCATCCATAGGAACTAAAGAACTTTCCAACCGCCAACGATGTAGACAATATTTTTCTGGTAGTTCAAAGTAGTTCTTTAACACAAGTACTCGAAGAGAGTGCCTGCATAACATTCCTGAATGTTCAAACTCCTTACATGAACAGTGAATTTGCTCACCGTCTGGTATCCAAATCACCAGATACTCCCCATCCATTTTCTTGTAGTGTCGCACAAGATAAGATCCATTTGCCATTTCTGTTGTCGCATATTCCATGGAAAGCACAATTTCATGTTGTAACACATTGAAAGCATAAGGTGTGAGAATGCTCCGTGCATGTTCTTCAATAGGCATGCATGTCTTGATATGCATAGACTGCATTTCTACTCTGGGTCGATTTTGAAGGTTAGCAGCAATTCCTACCTGCAAGGTCCAAAAACAAATCCAAACAATGTGTCAAATAGAAGTACAGAACCCTGTGTTTTTTTTTTTTTGTGGGGGGGGGGGGGGGTGGGGGGGGTTTGGGTTACTGGGTTAGTCCTGTAATCTGCATACCTGCTCAAAGAATACTTGCAAACATGTATGCGCACTTAAGATTCTTTTCAAGAATGAGTCCAAAGATTGTGAAAACTCGGCTGTCAACATATGAGCCAAAAAGTAACTTCTAATGTACGAAAGTGGCCAGGATGCTCGATATGAAAATAGTAATGCAATATGCTTATCTGGACCGAGTCCAAACCGAGCAACCAAAAGATTCCATTGATGCTCAAAATCTTCTACACTCTCTAGATGACACAACATATCAAAATCAGCTTTAAAATCTGCAAACTGAGACCCAAGAGGCAAAGAGAACCAACTGGATAATTTGGACAGAATATGCGATATAGAAATCACATGTTTAGTATTTGGCAACTCCCTTGCTATAGCATCTCTGAGTCCGGAATCTATATCAGTTAGAATAGTCTGTGGGCGTCTTCCTCTCATAAATCGAACAAAAGTCTGTTTAAAAAGAGAAAATCATAAAAAATTACATGAAGATAGACGCAAATTGATCATAAAAATTTGCGTCCACAAACCTGTAAAGCCCACGCAAATGAATGAGAATTTTCTTCTTGTAGCAAAACAGAACCAAAGAATATTGCCTTGCCATGACTATCTATACCAAACCACACTCCAAGAAGCAATCCATAGGTAATAGAACGATATGTGGTGTCAAAAGTAACTACATCACCAAAAACTGTATATGCACGTACAGAGTCACCAAATGTCCATGCAATATTTTCAACCTTACCATTTTCATCTGTAGTACAGTCATAAAGAAAATCTGGATCCCTCTCCACCATTGCCTTGCAGGCATCTACAAATTCCATCATATCATTCTCCCTTTTCTCACTGAGCAATGCATCATTTTCTTGGACAGTCTTTTTACAAGTCCGGACAAAATTTCTAACATCCTTCTCTATGAAGGGCAACTGTCCGGGTTGAACTCCTTTTTCTAACTCCAACACTTTCACTATCCGGTTCACAGGAAACCCAGCTTTGGAAAGTAATAGTATGCGTTCTTGATCCGCCTCCTGTATTTTCCGATAAGCAGGAAGTAGGCGAACTTGGTCATCTTCCAATAATTCATGGTTATGGACATTACTAAATTGTGAAACATACCATTGAGTAACACTGTCAATGATTTCCTTTGACAAGTATAATTTTGCATCACATCCACATCGTACTGATTTACGGTCCCTTGGATGCTCCACATTGGCTTTTTTCCTTGGTTGATTAAAGCCTGACCGATAACAAACAAAATCTCGTCTGTATACCCCTAAATTTTGGCTTTCAGTTGAACGTGCTTTTCGAATTGAAAACCCATTCTTCCGGGCAAAATTGCTATAGTATTCAAAGGCATCATCGTCACTTTTAAAAATTTGACCCACATAAGGAGTAAAGACTGCCTCTGAGGATGATGATGAAGAAGCCGTTGTTTCACTCTTTACTAGCTGAGAGCTTACTGAACTCTGATCATCTCCTTCATACTTGACATAGCACTTCCAATCTCCACATGGACACTGTTGCCTTCGAATCCAGATGTTATTTGATGGCTTCATTGACATTTTATCGGGAAAAGAAAAAGGTCCCAAAACTATTGTTCTTCTGCTTGGTGCTGAGAAAACACAGAAAAAGAATAAAATATAAAAACTTTAGAATCAATTTTTTTTTTTTTTTTAAAGAAAATTTATTATTTGCTTCAGAAGAAAATGATTTCATTCACTCATATTGAAGTAAATATAACTATTTTCATTAATTCAGCTTATATTAAGACCACAACAAATATAATTTTACAATTTTTCTGCCTTATGTATTTTCCCTGTTTATCTTCAATTGTTCGCTTGTTTCTAATTAACCATGGAGGGGACGTGAACCCTCTAAACTAAAACATATCTTTTTGAATTACTGCAACAAATTGGGCTTTGCACTGTGAAAAATGAAGTAAAACAAACAAACCAGACGTACTTCACAGCCAGGGCCGGCCCTTCCCTTAGGCGAGTTAGGCAATTGCCTAAGGCCCCCAAGTGGAAGGGGAAGGGGGCCCCAAAATTTTAGAAAAGAACCGGGTTTAGTTTCAAATGAATTACAAAAATAATCTGGCACGTCCTTTTAACCAAAAAAACAAAAATTTTGGTAAATCCTATTAAACATTGGTTCTAAACAAAATCATTGACCAAAAATCAACCAGATAAACTACAAATCCGGTCTAAGAGATTAACCACAAATAAATCCACTCAAAACCCTAAAAATTTTACCTTTCTCTCTAGTCTCCAGTCTCCAGCTGGACCGCCTCAGCCTCTCTCTGATTCTCTGCTCTCCGCCTCTCTCAAGTCTCAACTGCTCACCTCACCGTATCAGGTTCTGAGGTTCAGGAATCAGGTATAAAATTATAAAATATTTGGGCACAGGGCACTCCATTTTATTTGTTAAGATAACTTTGTTTATTTGGGCCCTCCCTGGCTGGTTTTGTAACTTTGTTTATTACTTATCAGTTTATCATTATGGCTGCCTGGACCCTCCCTGGACTGGGCGTTAAGTTTGGGCCTTCAAGTTTTTTTTTTCTAAAAGCCTGCATTTTTTTTTTTGGTTATAGATAGGATTTGTTTTGTGTTTTTTTTTTTTTTTTTTTTGTGGGTGGGTCTTATTAATAAGTCTTGTGTCAGTGTTATGGCTGTGCTTAATTTTTTTTTTTTAATTTATGCAGGTTGAGATTGCTAAAAATTTGTTATTATTCAGTGAAACTACAACAATACTTTTTATATAAATCAGATTCTATTTCTCATTTGCTCTACACTTGAAAGTTATTTTTTATTTTAGCCTTTATAAATATATTGTTTGATTAGAAATGTTTACTAGAAAATATGCATTTGGATATGAAAAACTTAAAAAAAGAAAAAAAGAAGAAAAATTAATTGAGTTTTAAAAATGATCAATGGATAAATTTGTTATTAATAATAAACAAAATATAACACAAAATTTAGATGAAAATATTACAAATGAGCAAGAAATTCACCAAAATAATTTAGAAGAAAATGATGTTAATTTTGCAATACAACAAATCTTGATAATGAACTTCAAAATAATTTAGAAGAAAATGAAAATAATGATGAAAAATATAATATACAAATATTAAATAAACATTAATTTAATTAATATATAAGTATAAAAAATACCACATTTTTAGTTCTCACCTTAGGCCCCAAAATGTCTAAGGTCGCTCCTGTTTCCCTCTTATCCTCTCTCTGCCTCAACCCACGTCACACCGTGCTCCATGGCTGACCACCAAGCTCTCCTTCTAAACCTCCATGGCCGGAACTTTTCAAGCTCATCACCTCCAACCACGCACTACTGCCGAAACCCAGCCAAAATCAAATCACGACCACCACCACGGCTAAAACCCAGTTAAAATCAAATCGCAACAAAAACCCAGAAGCCCACCAAATCACAAATCAAATCACACCCACCGAAATCAAAATACAAAACTCACAAAACAACCAAAATCACAAAATGAAAACACTGAAAGTGAACCCATCGTTAAAAAAACATATATTGGTTTTGTTATTATATTTTAGAAGAAGAATCATCTTGTTGAACTAATTTTAGATCCAAATTAATCAAACACATACCACAAGCAAGAATGATAGACTGAAAGTAAAGTAAAAAAAATAGTATTTCCCAGAAAAATGTTTTCAGAAAATAGAAAGAGTAAGCAAAATATAAAAACTATTTGCTTCATAATCTCAAATAAATAGATAAATAACCAAAAATCACACACCATAATCTGGTGAACCCTTGTGAGCCACAATTTCACCTAAGAGGATCGTCTGAGTTAAGAGGAAGAGATTTTCATAGTCTTTGGCTCAGCAGCACAATCTTCGATTTCCTTTCTTGACGTGGCTTTTGCTCGCTCCTCTCCTGTCAGCTTAGGCGACGTATAAAGAGAAATAAAAGGAAGAAGAACAAAGCACCGCGTAAAAAAGAAGAAAAGAAAAATGGTGAGAGAAGAAAGATGAACTGAGATCAGGTGTACTGTCGTAGGTATTTTTTTTTTACATTTTTTTTAAACTTTTTAACTCTCCTTTAATATATTTTATTTAATGGTTGAGATTGAAAGTTGTTTTTTCAACTTTTAATCTCAGCCATTAATTACAATTGCATCAGGGTATTGCACCTGAATCTGAAAAAAACAAAGAGACCTACACATACACATACACAAGCACACATACACATACATAAGCACGCATAAACACATACACATACACATACATAAATATAAGCACGCATAAACACATACACATAAACATACATGAATATAAGCATGCATAAACACATACACATACATATACATAAGCACACATACACATACACATACATAAGCACACATACACACACATACATAAACATACGCATACACATACACATACACACATACACATACACATACAAATACACATAAACACACATACACATAAACACATATAGACTCACATAAACGTAAACATACACACACATAAACTTAAATATAAACATAAACACACATAAAGACTCGATTTAGTACACCAAAGTAACTAACGAAATTGTTTGAGGATTGGTATTAGTTTGCAATTTTTTCAAGTCTATATGAGGGTTTAATTTTTCTCAGTCTGTATGTGTGTTTATGTCTATATATGTTTATGTGTGTGTGTTTATGTGTATGTGTGTTTATGTTTGTTTGTTTTTGTATATGTTTGTTTGTGTTTGTGTTCATGTATGTTTATGTGTATGTGCGTTTATGTTTATATTTTTGTTTATAAATATAAACATACATAAACATACACACATACATAAACATAAACACACATACACATACACATAAACATAAACATACACATACACACACATAAACATACACACTCATACACATACACATACATAAACATACACACATACATAAACATAAACACACATGCACATACACATAAACATAAACACATATATACATACACATAAACATAAACATACACATATACACACATAAACATACACACTCATACACATACACATACATAAACATACACACATACATAAACATAAACACACATGCACATACACATAAACATAAACATACACATACACACACATAAACATACACATACACATACATACTCATACACAGACACATACATAAACACACATACACATACACATACATTTTTAGTTCTCGCCTTAGGCCCTAAAATGTCTAGGGCCGCCCCTGTTCACAGCAAAGGTTGAATAACAAAATGTAATGATTCAATTCAATCTGGTTTCTAGGGGGAAATGAATGGGAATGGATAAAATTTGACTTAATTCAAGTTAGTTACCCTCCAAGAAGAAGAAAAAGAAAGGAAGAATTAAGACAAATGTGAGAATGTTATGACTAATTCCTTGATTGTAACTGTCTTGACTCCACTTCTTGCAATCTTGCAACTACCCCCACTAACAGATTCTTGATTCTTCTTGACTCTCTTACAAGAGTTACACTGGTAATGCTCTCACTTGGACACATTACACAAAAGAATTTTTTAAAAAAAAAAACAAAAACAAAAACAAAAAGATTCTGAATATACCCAATTCAAGGTTTAGTTTGATATAACATAAAGTAGAAAACACAATTAATAGGATTAATTTGAAAAAAATCTAAATTTAGGATGGGATTATTCATGCACCACAATTTCACAGCAAACAAACGCAAGTCTAAGCAAAATGAGACAAACCTAGTTCAAAACAGATATTATAACTTACGGCAGAAATCATAGAAACCCTAAATTTAGCATCAGATAGTGAAAACAAATAACTGACCAAAAACAAGGTAAATTATACATTAAATACGAAAATTGCACATACCCAGTAAGAAAATTGCAAGGAACTCCCACAAATGATTCAAAATTATATTCTCTACCTTTGTCAATGTGGTGTTGCAGAGCATCTGCAAGTACTGATTGAGGAAAATTTTATAAATTAGGGAAAGGAATTTGACGAAAAATACATAAATTTAAATACATTAATACAAAAATTAACAGTAAAAATAGATTTATTAGAAATAAATTAAGTACCAGGATGAAGATTGTTTTTTAGTAACAAAAAAATAAAACCCTAAATTAGAACCCATTTTCAGATACTCTGTTTATTTTTGGGTTCCTCATGTTATCGTCCTTTGCACTATTTTTTTCTAAATTAGAAGTAGTGGTATTGTTTGTAGCGCAGGTTGGTTGAGGCCCAAATTTGAAGAATGGGTCTAGTTGGGTAAAGGTCCAATAAGCTTTCCAAGTAAGTTGATGGACATGTCATTTGGTGGGCCTAGTGATGGGTCTTGGGCTTTTAGTTGGGAGAATTGCAGAGGTTGTTCGACTAGCCCATTTATATCATGGGTCTTTGTACCTTCTTTTTTTTTTCTTTTTTTCTTTTTAATAATTTGATACCAAGATGTGTGATTTGAACTACAAGGATCTTAGCTCGAGCCTTAACACTTACCATCATTCTTTTTGCATCTAATCCCACACAAAAATATCAAATAGAAAACTACAAGAAAGAAATGGCACGAATTCAAGAAGATTAGTGATGGGTAATTAAATACCAAATATTGTCCATAGACGGTTGTCCAAGTCTGCCACGTCTAACAGTCGTCCAGAAAGGAAGGAAGAAAGAAGTAACACCAGAAAGAAAAAGTGTTGCATAGGACAAGAAGAAGGTCGTCTACAAATAAAGACCATGGACAACCAACACTTAGGAAAAGTCTTCTACAAATCGAGAACATTTATACTACGATTCACTATTCCGAGTTGTGGGGCAAGCTCCCTGAAATTCACTCCACTCTCCCCACTAAGCCCACATATCTCCCACAATGTTAGTGGCACCCAACAAGTAGAATCACTCCAAATTCTCTATAAAAATGATCCAACATCTCCAAACCAAGGTATGTTCTACTATTCATCCACTCATTATACTTGAGTCCTAGAGAGAAACCGACTTAACTGTTGAGGTCCTTGGCCAGTTCACCTCGGCCACCTTCGATAGCCTTTCTTTCCTATTCAAGTCATTAATCCATCATTGAAGTTTGGAGCATATGCGCCACTGATTTCAAACATCATCAATTGGTGCCATTTGTGGGAACAAGTGTTAGCCGCTTTGCTCTCTAAGACAAAAGTATGTATAGTCCAAACTAGGTCAATGGCCTTAAGTCCAAAGCACCTAGAGAGTGGAGATGCCTCCAGCCATCCAAACCGTGTACCAGGCCATCCAAATCATGTACCATGGTGGTTATATTTGTGGAACTAACCTAGCAAAACCAAGACTTGACTAGAGAAGTCCACAGAAAGAAACACCATCGACACCAACATGTAGAACGGGAGGAACTTAAGCAGAACCCAGAAGAAAGGAGGGTGGAGAGTGACGCTGAAGGAGAAAATCAGTCCAGAGGTACCATTACCCGGAGGGTACCACATTTGGAGAGAGAGGTAGATCAGATGAAGATAGCCATAAGAGAGATGAGAGACTCTATGAGAAGAACAACACACATAGACGACCTCATCCACAGAACTTATTCTCCTTTCATTGCATCAATCACAACTCATCCCCTACCCTTCAAGTTCAAAATTCCTACCTTAGATTCCTACGATGGAATGCGAGATCCTTGCGATCACATTGTTACGTTCAAGTCGACGATGCCCCTCCAAGGTGCAAAGCCTTTCCTACAACATTGAAGGGCCTAACTAGAGTATGGTTCGACAATTGCCACCAAATACTATAACTTCATTCTAAGAGTTGAGCAAGTTATTTGTCAATTACTTCGTCGGAGGCCAAAGACATAAGCGTTCTTCGTCCAGCCTACTGAACATAGAGCAAGGAGAAAATGAGAGTTTACTGTCTTTCATTGGCAGTTTCAACAAGGAAGCCATGTTTGTAGACGAAATGGACAACAAAATTCTCCTAGTGGCTTTCTAAAATAGAGTCACTTCATACTTGTTCATTCACAATTTATATGACCAGGAGTCTTAGACGATGGTCGAGCCGATACACTCAACGCAAAGTTTCATGAATGCTGAAGATGCAATCATTGCAAAAATGAATAAGAAAGATGAATGAGTTGAGGTTGGGTATACGCATCATCTAAAGTAAGGTCTTTGACCAAAGAAGGCCAAGACGAGAGAAAAGATAGATTGAGATGGCAGGAAGGCAGGATCTTCCTCAGGATAATACTCATCCTACACACCATTGAACACTTTGCTTGATCAAGTTCTGAGGCAAATTAAGGATGACCCATCCTTGAAGTGGCTAGAAAAGCTGAAAGGAGATCCTAGCAAATGGATGAAGAGCAAGTATTGCCGATTTCACTAAGACCATGGACATGACATTGATGAATGCTATGATTTGAAGTAGCAGATTGAAGTTCTCATCAAGCAAGGGAAGTTGAAAATTTTCGTTGGATGAGAGCACATAGATGAGAGACCACCACCAGAAGGTAGAGTAGAGGAACCAGTTCGTACACCCCTTGGAGAAATAAGGGTGATTGTGGGAGGAACGTCAACAGGAGGTTCGTCCAAATCAAAGAAGTCCTATATTCAAGTAGTTCAAAATGCCCAGCTCACTGGTCATCTACCAACCAAGGATTGATAGGGAGTTACCTTGTCCAGAAAATGTTCCTTTACTAGGATTTGGAGGAACGAAGGTTCTTCTTGTAGGCACCATCTCCCTACCTGTAGTGATTGATTCCTACCCACAACAGATCACTAAGTAAACTTCCTCATCGATGATTATTTTTCCTCGCACAATGCCATCATAGGACAACCAACTCTGAACAATTGGAGAGCTATTGTGGGCGCAAGCACTTGCGGCGTGGTGTCATCCTCGCAATTGAGAAGTATGCATTAGCCTATGGTGGACCATGGTGGAGGGTGTAAATGGAGTCGCCACCTAGTTTAGGTCTAGAAACCATAAATATAGCACCCTTCAGGGATCTTTTACTAGAGCACGTGTCCAAAGTTTAGGAATGGGGATGGGAAAGTGTTAGGCACCCAACCCCACTTGACCTGTGGGTCAGCTTCCACTCATTGTGTTCCAAATATTAATCTTATTAAAGGAAATTTTAATATGTTATTCTAACCTAAACACATACTAGCATGCATCTAAGACACACAACATGGCATAATCATCCCCAAACCTAACATTGATCTGTCAAGGCATACAAACACAAAGCTCCAAGGGCGAAAACATCACACGGCAAAATCAAACAAGCATGTTATAACATCCAAACATCACACGGCAGAATATTCATGTTATTTAATCAAGACAAACTTATACTCAAACTAATGCATGTTCATGTGAATGCATGACTTACCTCACTGCATCACAGTACCTATGCATCAATGCATATTCATTTTCATATGTATGTTCATGGTATTCAAACAAATTCAAACCCTAATAGACATAAAAGAGGTAAAACAAACAAAACCAAAGAAACAGAGACTCAAGGACAGATAAAATAGGTTAAATAGAAGCTAGAACATATAAATAAGACAAGGGAAAAGCAAACATAAGTGAATTAAAATTTCTAGGCAAGAGTATACATGAGTGTACATAGGGTATGTGTCCTCATCCCAACTATATGCATACGTATACATTGAGTATGCATACGCATGCAAGAAGCATGCGCACGTATACACACTCGAAACCCTAACCCAGAAACTCAGAACAAGAAAACTAAGAAAATAGAAAATCTAACAACCTAACATGCTCAGAACATAAACACAAAGTAAACCTAAACTAAACAAACATATTATAGCAAATAAAACACATATATAAACACAAAATTAAAAGAAAAGCAAAAGAAAGTGAAGTGCTAAAGTTAAAAACTTTACCTCAACACTAGAACTCTCTAGAACTTGATTTTGACCGTTCACCTCAACCAATCTAGTCATAACCAATTCAAAATAACTTAGTAAACTTCATAACTCAAAGATCAAGACTAGAAAAGGTCCTACTCAAATAAAATTTGACTTGAGGATGTTTTGGGGCGACTCCCAAACGAAGTGGGATTCGTTCCAAACCTAGTTTAAATGCAGAAAATCCTTCCTTTCATAGTTTCTAGAACTCTAACATGCGTACGCATGCATGTGTATGTGTACGCATGCTTCGTACGCATGCATGAAGCATGCGTACACAAATCTTAAGCATGTGTGCTCATACGCGTGTATGCGTACGCATGCCTTAGGGTTTTCGTGGCCTTTATTTTCTAAAAATAGTTTATTTGGTCCAAAAATAAGTTATATTTTCCATAAACATTTTCCTCAAGTCAATTTTCATCTGATCAAGTCCTAAACCAACCTTGAGCTTTAGAATTCTTACATCATTGGGAAACAGGGGTCCAAGTTGTAAGGGGTACAAAATGTGGTGTCCACAGATGCCCTTATTTTGATTCATGAGCTTTGCTAACAGAATCAAAAGAATAAGAAACAAAATATTTTGTTTCTATGTATGGCTCAAGCCTTGTAAACACCACATTTTGTACCCCTTACGACTCAGGCCCTCGTTCCCCAATAATGCCCAAATTCCAAGGCCCAAGGTTGGTTTAGAGCCCAATCAGATGTTAAATTGACTTGAGAGGTGTTAAAATAGAAAATATAACTTTTAATGAGCAAAAATCTATTTTCGGAAAATAAAGGCCAAAGAAAACCCACGATTTGCATACACAGGCACAATTCTGCGTACGCAACTAGGGTTTCAGAGACATAAAAAAGGCAAGTTTTTTGTATTAAAGACTGAGATTTGGAATGAATCTCACATCATCTGGAAGCCGTTCCAAACCCTTATTTTTCAACTATATAAAGCCTTACATGGTACCTTTTCAAGACACACAGAAAACCTAAGGGAAAACCTAAGATTCACTAGAAATAGTGAATCAAAGAGGGAGTTTTTCACAAAACATCCTCAAGTCAATTTTATTTGATTGGGGCATTTTCTAGCCTTGATCCTTTGAGTTTAAGATTACTAATTATGTTTCTATTGATTTTTAAATAGATTGATTGAGGGAAAAGGTCGAAATCAAGCTTGAAAACTTCCTTTTGAGGTATTTTTTAAACTTTTCTTTTTCCATTTCTGCCTTTAATCTTGTTTCTTTGCTTTGTTTATGCTTATATATGTTTATGTAGCTTAGTTTCATGCTTTCTTTATGTTTGTGAACATATTTGATTGTTAGAATTAGGGTTTAGTTCATGATCTGTTTTCTGTTTAGTTTGTTTCTGGGTTAGGGTTTTGAACAACCCTGCGTGCGTGTGCCATGAGCATGTGTACACAGATCAAATGCTACATACGCAAGCTTCTATCTACGTACGCTGGTCGTTGCCTAGAAACCCTAATTCTTCTATTTGTTTCTTTGCTTCATATAATATGTTTCTGTTTTTGGTTTATTTTCACATGTTTTACACTTTATAAGTTTTTGTTTTCTTGGTTCACATGCTTGTTTGTCTTCAACATGTTTAGATTAGAGTTTATCTTTTTGTCTCTTAGTTTTTATGCCATGCCATTTTTTCACATGTCCATGCATTGATGCCATAGGTGTTGAGTTACTGCAAGGTAAGTGAGGTAAGTCATACATTCACATATACATGCATATTGCTTGATAATATGGTTTGATGATGAGCATGAATGTGTACCATGGAACTTCCTTTTCCTCTATGGCCATTACTGAATCTTCGGTCTTCCTCTTGTATACTTCCTTATAACTCTGTTCAATCTCCAAAGGTCGTGTCCATACTCCCTTGGGTATTTCAACCATGGAGGCTAAAGTAGTTAAGGCATCCACAAATTGATTCTGAGCTTTAGGGATGATTGTGTACTCATTTTTGTCAAAGGTCTTGGTCAAGTCCTTTAAATATTGTTGATAAGGCTTCAAATGTTCCTCCTTCAACTTCCATAACTTTTGTGTTTGGGCTATAACCAAAGTTGAGTCCCTAAAGACTTTGGCTTCTTTTACCCCTAATTCTCGAAGAGCTTCTATTCCGGCAATGCAAGCCTTATATTCAGCCATGTTGTTAGTTATTTCAAAGTTCAATTCAATTGCCAAAGGCATGTGAGACCCCTCAGGAGTGACCAAGAGTATCCCTATCCCATTCCTATATTGGTTTACAGCTCCCTCGAAATTCATCTTACATGACCCTAACTCAACATCTAAAATGTCCTCATCTGGAAAGTCTTCTTTACCATCTTCCCCCTTTATAGGATTCTCAACACAAAAATCTGACATGACGCTTCCTTTGATAGTTTTCCTAGCCACATACTTCAAATCGAATTCTGCCAGCAAAATCAACCATCTTGACAATCTTCCACTCAAAGTGGGCTTCTCAAAGAAGTACTTCAATGGGTCCATTCTTGCTACCACCCATATTTGGAAAGGTAAAACGGTATGTCTAAATTTATGCACGGCCCAGACAAGTACAAAGCATGACTTTTTTATGGGAGTGTACCTAGTTTTGTAATCATGGAATCTCTTGCTCAAGTAATACATAGCCCCCCTGTTCTTGTCATCGTCTTCTTGTGCAAGCATACTTCTAACCGCATCCCCTATGATAAAGAGGTATAGGAGTAAGGGTTTTCCTTATTGTGGAGGCACTAGAATAGTTAGGTGGAGGAGATGTTCCTTGATAAGTTCAAAGGCTTTTTGGCACTCATCATTCCATGTATGTGGTTCATTCTTCCTTAGGAGTTTGAAGATGGGCTCACAAGTAGAGGTAAGCTTAGCAATGAACTAACTAATGTATTGTAGTCAACCCAAGAAACTCCTTATTTCTTTCTCACTTTTGGGTGGCGGCAACTCCAATATGGCTTTAATCTTGGATGGGTCAACTTCTATCTTTCTATCACTCACTAGGAAGCCTAGCAATTTTTCGGTGATTACTCCGAATGTGCACTTTTGTGGGTTCAATCTCAATCTATATTCTTTAATCCTCTCGAAGAACTTCCTCAAGTTTGTGGTGTGGCTTCCTCTATCCTTGGACTTTACTATCATACCATCAACAGACACCTCCCCCTCATTATTCATCATATCATGTAGTAAGGCTGTAGCCATCCTTTGGTAGGTTGCCCTAGTATTCTTGAGGCCAAACGGCATTACCGTGTAACAATAGATTCCCCATTCGGTAGTGAAGGTGGTTTTGGTCATGTCCTTGGGAGCCATCTTGATTTGGTTGTACCCCGAAAAACCATCCATGAAGGACATCAATTCACTTCCTGCTGTGTTATCCACTAAGACATCAATGTGAGGGAGAGGAAAGTCATCCTTAGGGCATGCTTTGTTCAAGTCCCTAAAATCCACACACATCCTCACCTTCCCATCCTTCTAAGGTACGTGCACAACATTGGCTACCCATTTAGCTTCGTGTATGGGTTTGATGAACCCCACCTTTAATTACTTAGTGACTTCCTCTTTGATTTTTAAGAGCCATTTGGTACTCATTTTTCTCAATTTTTGCTTAACAGGCACCATGTGGTCGTGAGTATCAATGTGATGTTGAGTTATCTCGGGGTCAATTTCAGGCATGTCTTCTTAGGACCATGCAAACACCTCTTGAAATTCCATGAGGAGTTCTTGAAGATCTTTCTTTTCTTTTTCATTTAAAGTTGAACTAATTTTAATTAAGCATGAATTCTCATCATTGCCCAAATTAATAGTTTCAAGAGTTGGATCCATAGGTTCAATTTTCTTTTCCAATTGTTTATTAATTTCATTTTCAAACTCATTTGAATAATTTAAGTGCAGAATTTCAATGTTATGGGACACATCAAAGTAAGCCAAATCAAAATTCATCTTATTGAAAATATTGAAAAGTACATTGGAACTTGCATTACAAAACTTTTTCCCTATGTTTTCAGAAATCCCAAGTCCAATTATTAATGGGCCCCATAGTAGGCATGATGAATTTGGAAGGATCACTTGGCTCTTCATTGGTGATGGCAAACACGTCCCCACTCGTCTTCATTGTGGTCTTCACTACTTCAGCATCCATGTCGTTCACCCAATCAACCTCTTCTTGCATTTCTTGATCACTACGGTAGGCTTCTCCTTGAAAGTGAGTTTTTCATTAAAGAACATTTCTCAACTTGGATACACCATTCCATCTTTACCTACCCAAGGTTCAGGGAAGCCACAATAAGGGAAGTCTCCTCCTTCTTTTACGAAGTTCCCATTAAGAGTGCCATGGTTTTTCTTGATTCCGTAGTAGCCTTCAAGGAATCCTAGACCCTCCTTGGTTATTTAAGTCTTGATATTGGGGAATTCAACTACCCCTTCCTTTCTAAGGCCCATACCAGGCACGTATCCCATGTTCTTCATCATTGCAATCACCTCATGGCTACAATATGGGAACAAATCAGTAGCATACTTTTCATCCTTCAACCCATAGTCAGCCATATTTACAAACTAAAAGCTACTCATTTGAAGCTCACTCCCTCCTTCCTCGAGTCCACAAATTGGTGCTAGGATCTCACCATCTCCAAGCACTATGGCAATCCCTCCTTTCCATGGAATCTTCATCTTTTGGTGTAGTGAGGAGGGGATTGCCCCATTAGGGTGAAGCCAAGCCCTTTCCAAGAGAAGGTTGTAATTTAGGATGATATCCATGACATGAAACTCCACAATGGTTTCCATTGGCCCAATCTTACGAGGAGCCTTGAAAGTACCCATGACCTTTCTTGAATTGTTGTCTTATGCCCTTACAGTTAAGGAAGAAGGAATGATGGTCTCCATGTTCATCATTCATAAAAATTGGAGAAATATATGCAGAAGGGCTCCAAATGATTCCAACATAATCAACTTGGATACGTGCATATTTATCCCAAATTACCTTTTTTCCTGTATATTTGTTCTAAGTTTGATTTCAATATTTTGCTCTTCTATAACCGCCATTACAATATCAGATTAGATGCTTTAGCAAAAAATCATGAAAGAATAATACAAGGAACATGAAGCAGAAAATAACAGTTTAGCTGGAACTCTAGAAGCAAATGAAGTACGAGATAATCAGTCTCCATTTGGTAAACCTGGTACATAATTCTTATATATATATTACAAGTCACAACAGAGCTGACCCCAAAATTTTGGGACTAAGGCTTGGCTGCAGAAGTAGATTTCAACAGGATTGAATGTATAACTGTAATTTTCCATTTAAACAGCATGCTTTACAGAAAGTGTGGTTAATGTACAATATCCTTTTATTTTCAATATTCACTACATTTTCAACAATTCGTTGAATGGGACATGACATAATTAATCTTATGCTGTTAAAGGAGTGGGTTAGGAAGTAGCATTTAAATTAAACATGGCAAAAGCATGAATAATTCGTCTGTTCAGAGCCTTTTGAAGTTCATAAACTCAGAAGCGATAAAAATAAATAAAATAAAAGACCCAGTAAAAGTCTAAAACAGAAGCTCCTAATTATTGGGAAACTATATGCTAATTTATGTAAATGTTTACTTTCATTTATTGAGTCCATCTGATAAAATGCATCTTGATCTTCAGGCATGAATGCATAGGTAAACAACCAACACACGGATTCTGACCATACCCAAGTCAAATACTTCGATCTAAATAACATGCACATAGAGGTACATATGTACAAATCTGTGTCTCCAATATGGAACATTCACAATCATCTTGGACTCATCCACAATCTCATCTTGCAAAGATACCTTCAACATCAGCTGCAAGGAAAGGATGGCATCCATTTCCACATCTTCCCGAGGCCGGCTATGCCGCTTAACTATCTCCAGAAAAGCCTTGAATGACGACCTGGGGTGCATCTTTCTTCCATCGTCCTTGTCACCAGGGTCAGGTTTTGCACCACCCCACTTGATTTCTTTTGCAGTGTGGGACCAGTTGCAGCATGCTTGACAAGAATAAATAGCAACATTTATACTCCCTTATCAAAAATTGGTCTCTGAATTCTGGTATAAAGAAAATGTGAATAGACTTTCAGGTGAGCATAACATAATGAAAGTTGAAAACCTGATAACTCAAGGAAGTTTGTCCATAACGTTCTGCTAGCTGACCATTGGTACTCAACCCTCTACAGTCAATGCTGCTTCAGTGAATGTTGAAAAAACAAAAAATATTGAGGATGTATACAGTCTCCTAAATGATGGATTCTACATCATATAACTTCCATGGATTTAAAGTTTCCAGTAGTCAACTACCAGTAATCCCCACATGAACACTTACCATCTTCAAAATGATGAAATCTATTTGAATCCCGTAACACTATTAGCCGCCCAACAATCCTCGATATATATTTAAAGGCAGTGTGGCAGTCACCACAAATCCGGAGATTTTTCATTATCCTTATTGGCAATCCTGATTGACGAGTGAGAGCAAAAGCAACAGCAAGTTTCTCACTGTGATAGCTTAGGAGTTCTTCCTTGTTCTCCAGTTCAAGATCATATAGTGCAAATTTTGTCTCAGGCACATATCCGGCATCTCTCATTTTCCTGTTAAGCTCCTTCAGTTTTTCATATATCAAATCTTTCTCTGGGTGTGAATTGTCTCCAGCCACAAAAACATGAACTTCATCCTTCATGGTTACCCAACTACACCCAGCTTCCTTCTTTACCGCTGCATTCCTCATTGCCTTTCTAGCCTTTGCCACATCTTCCCACTTCCCTCCAGAAGCATACATGTTGGAAAGAAGCACATAGTTAACAGCATTTTGAGGTTCCAACTCCAAAAGCATTTTAGCAGCCATCTGACCTAGCTCTGTGTTGCGACCATTAGCTCGGCAGCAGGCCCCTAACACTGTCCTCCAAATAAGAACATTAGGTTCCATTGGCATCTTATTGATGAAGTCTTCTATCTTATTAAGTTCACCTGCCCGGCCAAGGAGATCCACCATACATGAGAAGTGCTCAACCTGAGGAGCCAAACCATATTCTTTACTCATGGATCTAAAATTCTTGAAACCTTCATCCATCAAACCCACATGGCTACAAGCTGATAAGACCCCAACAAAGGTGACACGATCTGGTGGCTGACCATGTAACTTCATTTGTGAAAAAAGCTCCAAAGCTTTGTGTCCATGTCCATGGCGTGCATAGCCTGATATCATTGAATTCCAAGAATAGACATTTCTCACAGGCATCAAATGAAAAAATCTTGAAGCATAATCTATTCTTCCACATTTGGTATACATGTCCACAAGTGCACTGCCAACTACAACATCATATTCCAAACAAGCCCTTATTGCGCAAGCATGGACTTCCATGCCACGCTCTAGTGTCGCAACTGAGGCACAAGCACTGAGAACAGTAGCAAAGGTGAAACAGTCCAATCTCTGACCCCTCTGCATCATAAACCAGACCAAATCCATGGCCTTGGCCAAGAGTTGATTGTGTATGTACCCAGAAATCATAGAATTCCAACTTACTTCATCCCTCCTCTCAGTCATCCTAGAAAAGATCTTCTCACATTCATCTATCTCTCCACATTTACCATAGCAAGCCAAAAGTGCATTCTCAATAGCTGTGTCATTTGCAACACTATATTTTAGCACTAGACCATGAATCTGATGGCCCAGTTGGTGAAGTGAAAGGGATGACACTGCTGCGAGAATATTTATAAAGCTTATTCTGTTAAGACTCCATCCAGCTCGCATCATGTTTAAGAAGTATTTTACAGCTTCTACAACTGATGCCTCTGAATCAGCAAAAGCCCTAATTACTGAATTCCATGAAACTTGATCATAGTCTGGCATCAAGGAGAAAACCTTTTCAGATTCAGTAAGACATCCAGTTTCAGCATACAGTGCAAGAAGAGCATTAGAAACTGAAACATCCAAATCAAGTCCCAATTTAAGTCCTTCGCAATGTAGTTGTTGTCCCAGCAGCTTCCACCCCAAGCTTGCACAAGAACTCAAAGTACTAATCAATGTGAAATTTGAGGGCATTAATCTAGTTCTCCTCATCACACTGAAGTTAATGACTGCATCTTCGAAACACTCATTCTGGTCAAGACCAGCAATCATGGTGTTCCATGAGACTGAATCTTTATGAACCATGAGTCTGAAAACAGAGCAAGCATCAGCAATAGAACCACATTTAGCATACATATTAACAAGCCCATTCCCAATTTCATGCTTTATGTCAATTAAGCCTGTTCGGATTACGTACGCATGGACCTCTGTACCCTTTCTTTTGCCATCCTCCAACACAGCAAATTCGGGAAAAGCACTTAGTAGAATCACATACGAATCAAGATTGCTATCAACCAAGTCTCTCATCTCCATGAAAATCTGAGCTGCTTCTTCTCCTCGTTTTTGCCTCACCAATCCAACCATCAAACCATTCATGGAAACTGCATTCCTCTTGCTCATCTGATCAAACATCTGCTTAGCATAATCAATCAGTCCAAACCTGGCAAACCCACTTACAAAGGCACTACCAACATACAGGTCCACAAGATATCCCGACTTCTTAACCCTGGCAAGCATCTGCTTAAGCAAACTCAAACCAGTATCAAATGATGAACAAGCAACGGATATTAAGCTTCCAAAAGTATATTCATTAGGTTTCAAACTGAATCTGGAACCCTGCCATTCCATTCTTGAAAAGAGTTGAAAAGCAGAAACTGCATCTCCTCTTTGAGAACAAACTGAAATAATTGAATTCCAAGATATTGAATTTCTGATCTCAATCTGATCAAAAACACGGCGAGCATCATCAGCAGAACCAAGAGAATTACCGTACATTGATATCAGCACATTACATACCACCACATCAAATGCAAACAGAGTTTTTGAAACTAACCCATGAATCTGCATTCCAAAAGTAACACCCCACGGCCCACATTCCTGGCAAGCTCGAAGAGCACTACCAAAAGCATAGTGATTAGGTGAAAAACCAGAACCAACCATCCCTTTAAACAACAGGCATGCCTCTTCAGGCACACCATTCTGGGTATACCCGGAAATCAAACAAGCCCATGTAACAGAATTTCTTAGAGGCATTTCATCAAATAGCTTACGTGCGGAAAGCAAATCAGCAATTCTAGAGTAGATATTAATAAGGGTATTGCATAAAAAAAGATCATTGGCAAAGCCATATTTGAAAATCTGCAAATGAAGGTGTTTAGGAGAAGAAGAATGTCGGTATGGAGCAACAAGAAATTCAAATGGTTGGGAATCAGAATATGATGTAAGTTGTTGGGGCTTATTAGATGATTTGTAGTGATGAAGTAAGTTTTGTAATGGGATTAAAGGAGGGGATGAAGAGGATGGTGTAATGTGATTTGGAGGTTTGAGGGAAAGAGTGATGTGTGGTACTGGTACTGGTATGGGTGAGACAGTGAATGTAGTTGTAGTTGTAGTTGTATAAAAACCAGAGTTTGAAATTCGCCTAGTATTACTATTACTATGACTATAAAACCAGCGAAATGAAAACAACACCATTTTCAGGTTTTGCCATCAAACTTCCCAATTATCAAAGAAAAGAAGACAAATACTACAACAACTACTAGTAGATTGATTTGATTTTTAACTGAGGATAACCTCTTTTTTCCAAAGACAGGAATGAATGAAAGATACCTAGCCTACCCTGCACCTGCAACAGGATTAAAACGGTGACGATTAATTTTACTTTTTTTATAAGATACTAATGATTATACTTTACACTTGATTATAGCTCTGTCTTTTCGGTAATTCTATTGAAAAATCACACTTTTTACAAATTTTTCCTTACACTTTTAATTGTGATTTTAAATTTGCTTTCTCAAATCAGCTGGTGCTCTAGTTCAAAAGGCTAAGACATGGTCCAATAAGTAGTCATCAAAATATATTGTGACGACGCATTTGGCCAAGACAAATCATATGTTGCTATAGTAGTTAGAGATTAGAGAGAGGAACATTGATTTTTTTTACTCATTCCAAGAGAGTAGAAACCACTACCTTATCCAAGCTAAATTGAAGCAATTAATTGATTCACTCATCAGATACCGTATCACAATATTTCCCAAGCCATATAGTTGCTTGAAAGTGATGTCAAAAGATTTGAATAGATACTATAGTTTTTTTCTTTTAATGATAAGTAGACAGTGAAAGGGAATATTTAAATTCTAAACATCTCTATTAGATACATCAAGAAATTCCAATTGAGTTACAACATTTTGGCAATAGTTGATCCATCCAAATTTGCATCATGGAGAATATCGGTGTTATGCTCTGGCAACACCTGACTCTGAGACTGGCCTTATAAGTTCTGGATCTTCATCACTTCAGATGGGCTCCTAGGAGAAGCCGTTCATGTTTTAGCATCCAAGACTGGTATCTCAACAAAAGGTTGGAAGGTAGTTTTGTTTTAGGCACTGCCCTTCTGATTTTTTCTGATGTAATTTGTTGGAGCAGGCCCAGCTTTTGGAATCTTAACTCTACTATGGAGACGCCGAAATTTAGCTGATCTTATAACTGTCTTTTGCACAAGTCTGCCCATTCCCATGCCAGTTAAAGACTAATTGAAATTACTTGCCCAGAGGAAAAAGAAAATGACAAAACTAGTCCTAAAAGCCGAAAAGGTCAACTTTCAATCATAGTCGGAACAAGATTTACAAATAACTTTAAACTTTTAGACCACACATACGCAGCGAACACCAATATATATACACACACATATATCAGGTGCTTCAAAATGATATTTTTCCATATAGTATGGGCTAGCATTACCATGCCCAAGGACCTTTAGTAGCTTTCAAAGTTCAGTTGGAAGATGTAATAATTTCACGTTAGTATGTAAGTTTGTATTGATGCAGTACCAAACATGCTATCACCCTTGCTTGGCTTATTGAACAACCCAAACTGCACGCTCCACTGCTGGAGTAAAATGTGAGAGAGAGAGAGAGAGAGAGAGAGAGAGAGAGAAGAGAGAGAGAGGTCTTAATTTACAAGGCTTTAGCCATTGAGCTTTTCCCTTAAACTAAGAGAACCTGATTGAGGAATGACGTTACAAAAAAGATGTTAACGAACGTCAGAAAGAGTGTGTACAATCTCTGGGTCAACTATAAGCTATTTAGGCACTTCTTTTGTGCGTACCCCAATAACTTGATTAGTTGGCCAGCAGATGTTGGTTGTGTGAGAAACCTCAATAGACCATCGGATTCATTGGTCAATGGGAGAAACCAATGGGAATTCTATAAGAATTATAAAGGATGATCTCTCTGCCTCTCTCAGATATTGTACAGTGCCATTCATGATCTTCACAAGCTTCTGGCAAATGTATAGGCCAAGCCCTTCCCTTGAGACACCATGGTTGTGGTGAAACATCTCCTGAATTAGATCTTCTGGAATCCCAGGTGCCGGGTGGGTGATCCTGCCATGTTAAGCACAAATAAATTCATCGACTTTGGCAAAGAATATTAAATACAATGGGGAATTTTATGTATAATTATTTGTTCTATTTTGTTTCAGTCACATGTACTTTATTTTAATAATAAGAGGTAACTAAACAAATCTAAAGAAAGAATGGCAACATTTGCATATCACTTTATATCCTAGAAATCGTCTAATCCATTCTCCCAACATTTAACCCGATATGCTGTTCCAAGTTTCTCGTTTGATGCCATACATCAAATAGACCAACTAGCAAACAGTAGATCTATACATCATAGTCTTTGTCCTGGATCTTTTATTCTCTCATGCATTCAAACTTGTGATGCAACATATGGAAAGGATGGGAAATACAACATAAAGGCATGAGGAAATGAAAGGGACACTTAGCAAGGAAGAAACTCGGGTTTGGAAAGGGCTACAGGTGGCAAAGCAAGGGTAAAAATAACTGGATTACGTGGAATACCATCACAAGCATTGTTTACCCCTGCATTTTTTTGAAGTGATTCTAAGTTGGTATCTATTCATTCTAAAATCTATTTTCCTGCATTTTAGGGCATTTCCAGGTCTGGTTCTGAATGTGCTTTCCCATTTTTGAAAACATAAATAAGTTTCTCGCTCATCCTTATTAAAATGGACAACTATGGTTCAACCTATGTAATAAAGGCACTACCATTTCAGCCTTTCTTCCGCATCATGTATTGAGAAGCAACAAGCATAATCTTATACATGCATCAGAATCCATAATTAAAAAAAGAAGTGGCTTTTGAGATAGTCATCTCCTTTGCCTATTAATCAATTATCCACCTTCATGTCCTTGTCACACAGTATCTAAGTCATAGGGCTTTAAAATCCTATTTTGGAACAAAGACCCTTATGGCATTCAGTATAAACAAAATATTGGCACATTCTTTGATTTCTTTTTACTATATTTATTTTATATTTTCAGTGAAGAAAACATCTTTGAATGGGTGATATTCTGATGACTCAAAACTGATGATGATACTCTATAGGCCATTTAGATATTTGCTATTAGTTATATTTTACTAGTAGTTGTCATTGAACTTAGACGGCAACACATATCTAAGCAACATAAACCCCAACACTCAAGCAAAGGAGCTTTAACTCAAATGACGCTTCCTCCTCCATAATAATGGGTTGAAAGGTGAGGTTGTGGGTTCAAGATTAGTGTATGTGTAGCTTACCAATCAAGAAAAGTAGAAAACCATAACACTTATTTATAAGTATGTAAAACAAATTACCTAAATTCAAGATGGACAATGTGCATTTTCATCCCTATACGCTCCTTCCTTGGAATCACTCTGAATGCAATAGATGATCCTTCAAACGCAGGGGTGAAGTGGAGTGCATTAGTCAAAAAATCTGAAAGAACTTGCTGAAGCCTCAAGTTGTCTCCATATAAGTTCATTGATGAAACTTCAGCAGGTGAATCACGGATGACCTGCACCTGGCGCTCCTGGCTCAAAATCATAACTTGATTTATGACAACTTCAAGAGCTTCCCCAAGGTTGAATTCACCAGAGCTCATTTCCATGTAGCTGCAAACAGGTATACCAAAGATCAAAGGTGTTTCAGAAGGCATAACAATCTATAAAATCAATGAAAGAAAAGCAAACTAGTCCAATATACACCAAATATCAAACAACATAGAATTAAGAAGAATAGAAAGAGTGATTCATAATGCAATTTGAAAAATGCACATATATGGTAAAATAATGAGTAAACATGCAACTAGTCATAATTTGTTTTTTGATAAATTTGATATTTACGACAATGGGGGTGGGAAGATTTGAACCATGGACATCTCTGTTGGAAACACCAGAGGTGCCAGTTGAGCTTCAAGGTCTTGGTTGTAACTACCCATAATTGATTGACAAGGAAAGTAGAAATATGTGGAGACAAGAACCAATAAATATTGATCCTAGAAAATTGTAGCATACAAACAGCAATTGGATCTGAAGCCCGTAATGAATCAAAAGCTACAATCCTTTAACCAAATCATATGAAAATAACAAATGGCTCTATAGAGAGGTCATAACGTAAATTGACAATAATTAAATCTTGTGGAAAACAGTGAGCTTAGATTTTCCATTCTTTCTCATTGTCCTCTGTATTTCTTTCTTTTCCATATCCAATATCATTTGTATTCTAATTGCAACTTATCAATTTAAATCATCATTTTGCTCCTTAATTACTCCTGCTTGACAAATTAGAAAGACAAGGTAATTGCAACTCATACCCAGTACACAAAGATCCCACTTTTTCACGTCTGGAAGAGGCAATTGGTAACTTAAACTACAAATTTTGCAATTAACATTCTACTTTTGAGATTAATTTACAATGTCCATACTGCTGTCCAAATTAGTGGATATATTAATCTCAAATTAGGGTGTTAATCATAGTATTTTTGTAGTTTAGGGTGCATGTTGGAAATGGGCTCCATAATTTAAGGTGCATAGTTACCCACTAGTTAGACAATGATTGTATAGTGAGGTGGAAAGTGCAAATTAATCTTGAATTAGGATATTGATTGCAACATTTTGTAGTTTAAGATGCATATTGCAACCATAATTTAGGGTGGATAGGCATTTAGCCATTCCATGCTGCAAAAAGAACCCAAGTATCCAACAAAAAGTTTCGATCAATGAATTTGAGAGGAACTTCTATAAAATCTGTATGATATATTTGTAATCTTATTATTTTTATGAGACCAATACTATATTTTTTAACTTTTTTTGGGGGGGTGGGGGTTGTGGTGTGGGTGGCAAGGGGAGACCATGGCCCCCTTTAGTCTTTTTCTTGATAGGTTTAACTCATTCATATATCTTTAGTCTTACTGTAGTCTGGCGTATGCAAGCATTGACACAGCTAGATTTAGAGAGTCTATTGACTGTTAACAACCGTTAAGAATATTAATCAGAACTTAAATCATTTCTAAATGTTCAGGAAAATATAACAATATATTGGACCATCTAATTCAATATGGAAACAAATAAACAGATTAAGTGCACAAGCATTCGAAGAAGTAATTAAGCTAAAAGACTATACCATTCCTCAATTCTTTCAATATCAGTATCATCAACCACCTTGGCTAATTGTTCCTGACACAATGAGCTTGTCTTTATTAGTTGCTTCTGCTCTTTACTTAAATTAGAGGATCCCATTAGATTCTGCATAAACATAATCCCATTCAAAGGCTTGCTGATTTCCTGACGAAAATATGACAATTTCTTGATGCTATCAGCTTCAGCCTTTTCTGATATTCTCTGCACCTGCATAGCATATTGAAGTTCTGGACTAGCCACATGCAAAAAGAACAAAGCCCCAGTAATCCTTCCCTCTGCATCAGTCCTTTTGTTTGCAGAAAGTAATGCTTCAACATAATTACCCAATCGATCATAGAATCCAAATAACAACTTATCGGCATCATGGCCAGCAATTACCCCATTAAGTAGTATCCTAAGCTTGGTCAATGTGTCATGATCTTTAACCCGACAACCAAAATTTTTTACTGTGAAAACTTCCCCAAGAAGCATCCGCTCAGTTGCCTCTTCCCTCCTCAAACCAGACAATTTATGCATTGCATCATTCCATTCCGAGCATCGGCCATGCTCATCAGTCATGAAAATTGGAGGAATAAGTGCAGAAGGGCTCCGTATGATTCCAACATAATCACCTTGGATACGGGTATATTTGTCCCAAATCACCTTTTGTCCTGTGACATCTTGGCCAATAAAGCAAACCCCTACAACATTTTCTTTTGTGTCCCGGCTGCAACATGCATTAACTACCAATATTACAGGACCGTTGTTTTCTTGAGGACCGAATGTTTTAAGTTTGATTTCAATATTTTGCTCTTCTATTCCTGCCATTACAATATCAGATTAGATGCTCTAGCAAAATCATGAAATAATATTGCAAGGGACATGAAGCAGAAATTAATAGTTTATCTGGATCTCAAGATGCAAATGTAGTACAACATATAAGGAATCAGGTAAATGAAACAAGTAATTGATTGAATAAAATATATCAGTCTCCATTTGGTAAATCTTCATATTACAAGTCACAACAGAGCTGACCCAAAAATTTTGGGTCTAAGGCTTGGTTGTAGTAGTAGTTGTTGTACTTGTCACAACAGGATTGGATGTATAGCTATAATTTTCCATTTAAACAACATGCCTTATGGAAAGGGTGAGGTTAATGTCCAATATCCTTTTATTTTCAATATTCACTATATTTTTAACAATTCGTTGAATGGGACATGTCATAATTAATATTATGCAGTTAAAGGAGTGGGTTAGGCCATAGCATCCAAACTAAACACAGCAAAAGCATGAATAATTCATCTGTTCAGACCTTTTTGAAGTACATAACTCAGAAGTGATAAAAACTACAAAAATTAAAAACCCAAGTAAAAAACCATAACATAAGCTCCTAATTATTGGGAAAATTCTTAATTTATGTACATATTTACTTTCATTTATTGAGTCCATCTGACAAAATGCATCTTGATCTTCAGGCATGAGCGCATAGGTAAACAACCATCCAACACACTGATTCAGACTATACCCAAATCAAATACTTCGATCTAAAGAACATGCACATAGAGGTATATAGTGCGATTTATGTCTCTCTTGATAAGTACAAATCTAAAACCACACAACACCATGAATAGAAAGCTAGATCTCAAAGGTAAATAGTAGGATCACCTTGTGAAGCTGAGTTGAGCAGATTCTTCACCACTTCAACTGAATCATCGGAGACAAGATCAATTAAGGACATACCAATGGCTTGCTCGACAGACAGTCCTGTTAGTTCAGCTGATTTGGTATTCCACCCATTTATACTACCAGAGCCATCAACAGCCAATATGGGGACTGCAGCTGTTTCAATAAGGCGAACCATTTCACTTGTGACCACACGCAATTCATCCACTCTCTGTATCCTATCATCAACCAATGGAACATTCACAATCATCTTGGACTCATCCACAATCTCATCTTGCAAAGATCCTCTCAATATCAGCTGCAATGAATGGATGGCATCCATTTCCACATCTTCCCAAGGCCGACTACGCCGCTTAACTACCTCCAGAAAAGCCTTGAATGACGACCTGGGGTGCATCTTTCTTCCATCATCCTTGTCACCAGGGTCATGTTTTGCACCACCCCACTTGATTTCCTTTGCAGTGTGGGACCGGAACCAGAACAGGAAATCCTTTGAAGTAATCCTAACAGCTGCCATCCCACAAACTTCATCTCCAAGAACTGAAGCAGCTGGGTAGCCAGCTTCCATAAGGCTATCAGTACTTAAACCTGTGCTCCCATTATGGTACTCAAGAAGCCATTCAGCTATATCTCTAATTTGTGCCTCTGTTGGGGTGACCCCAAGCAACCAAATTTTTTTCCTGTAGTATAGTGCAGCTCCATCACACTTAACAAGATCCATTACATTAGGTGATTGAGTGACAATACCTACAGGAGCATCTCTAAGGAGCATGTCACAAAGCACAGTTTGAGTTCGCAAAATATGCTTCTCCCTCAGTTGAGCAGCCAACTCCACTTCTTTGTTGATCTGTACACCAAAAACTTGAATCAAGAACTCACAGGCATACCTCAAAGGAAATGGAATAAACCTAGGACTTGTGTGATGACAAACAACCAAGCCCCACAATTTTCTTCCCTTCTGCTGATCACTCTCCACCTCATTGTCATCTTCATTGATAGTCACAGACATCACAAAAGATGCAATGGAACCCATATTTGCCATATACTGTGCATGACAACCATGAGGAGATCTCAACGTAGATCCACAAAGGCTCAATGGCTGAGACAATCTCTCATCTTGAATTACCTTCACTGGAGGTGCCAAACAATCACATATCATCCTAACTTTGTTTTTCATGAATAGAAATCTTGAAGCTTGTGGTATGTCAGTAGCCGGGTAATGCAAACCAAGACAAGGTTCCAAGTCAGGTCTGCGGCTCTCAGCTACAACTTCCCCATGCTCATCTTCATGAAATTTATACACCATTACACGATCATAACCTGTCAAATCACTTACTTCCTTAACTAAAACATCACATAACAATGATATATTCCCACTTGGCAAGGACTGCAATTTTGAGATGGCTTTGGCTGCTAGCTTATAAGATTTCAACGCCCCAGCAGCAGTCACAGGCACATCAGCTGGATTCACTGGTTCCAAATCTATAACTAACCCAACATCAATTCGGTGCAGAATTGCATAAAACGGCTTACCTGAGGTTTTACAATGAACCAATATGGGATTAAGAAGATTTACTTCACCAAAATTGGCTGCTTTCTGCAAAGCAGTCGCACCCGAGGAGCGAAAGAGTGTTCGAACATCTGTTCCAAAAGTGAGAGCTTCTTGCTGCTCAATGCTTGGAACAGCATGTGGAGCTAAGTCCAACATTTCAGGGGCATTTTCGCTATAGGCAAGAACAGAGAAATTTTTGTCATCCACAGCAATGATGCAACCAAACGGTTGAATGAGGCTTCCTCTTTGCATCTTTTGGAGATAAGCTGACACAGTGGAGGAGGGGACATTACCAGTGGAACATGAGAGGTTGAAGTCAATTGAAGTGGAGTAATCAAAAAACCGTTTGGTCTCTTCAAAGTCCACATGAAGCTTTGCATCGATAGGCGTCTGTGCAACTACACGAGCCCCATGCTTTGATAGAGCAGAACTGCTCCTAGAGCAATTCGTCTTGTTCGAAACCGATTTTGATGACATCTCTTAATCCTCAACCCTCTCCAATTCCTCTCTTTTCCTCCCTCCACTACCAATTTCAATCTCAATCAACCCAACCGGTGTACATGAAATCATGGAAACCACTGAACATATGTATAAATCCCCAAACATTGAACTCCCAAATATGTGCTCCTAACAAAGAAAACCAAGAAATTATCAGCATAAGCCAAAATCAAATTCACAAACCCATATTAAATTACCTACTCTTTTTATCACTTGGAATCTACCGGACCCAGGAATCATCATCATTGTGAAAAGTTGAAAAGAGTGAAACCCACCACCATTTAAATCAATACCAAAAAAGCAGTCCCCTTTTTCATTTAAAAATAAAATCCCATGATGAAGTGTGAATAGGTTAAACCAAAAAGAAGGTACTTCAACTCAAATAGTCCTCATGATTTTATTCTCAACAAAAAGAAAAGTCTACCAATAAATTATTTTTTTTTAAAGGAAAAAAAAAAGGATCATCTATAAAGGATTCTGCTGGATAGGACATCTCCAAAGTGGGGGTGTCCCTAACTGAAGCCTTCACAAGACCTCTCTTTTTTCTTACACATCCCACATAAGATAGCTACAAAATCTTACAACCCATTATACAAAACAAAACCACTTGCACAGCCTAAATTTCAACTTCTTCACAAATCACAACATTTAATAAGTAATTCAAACTGGGTTTTGACATTCACATCTATACTATACAAACAGAATTCAAATCCCAAGACCCAAACTTCACAAAGTTCCAGAAATATAAAAATATTAGCAAACCGAATTACTTACAATTACAGAGGAGATAACCATCGGAGAGTAGAGAGCTAGGTAAAGACTACATAGTACATAATAATAATAAGACGGTGGGAGTGAGAGATATGGGCGTTACTGACCATCAAATTTGCAGTTGCAGGGCATGGATCAGTCAGCAACACGTGAAACCGACCTGATTTCTTTGCCTTACCCTTTTAATCAGAAAGCTTTACCAAAAACAAAAATAACAAAAACAAAAATAATAAAATAACAAAAACAAAATATTATAATATACAAAAAGTTTTCCCCTTTTAATTCTTTTTCTTTTTCTTGCCTAGAACTCAGAACCCAGAACTCTTTATGACTTATCACTGTTTTTGTTAAGTGGAGTTTGGTATAATTTATTTTCTTTTAACATGGCGAAATAAAGCTGAGCTGAGTAAAAAAAGTACAATATAAAAAATGAGAGAATTTTTTCAAAATAACATTAAAACTCAAACAATTTGGTTAGCAAGCACGCATTCCTGTTAACCAAACTCACATGACACCACGTGAGCCGGAGAGGGCATTGCTTGTTTGTACTTGTACTTTGTTAGTAATAGACGTGTTCCAATGTTGGATTGGAATGGGAAACTGAACAAACGCATACTGACTTGTGTATATCACTTGTCTACGGCATACGGTTTTGTTGTGCTATATAAAATTTGGACGCTTATAACTCCTTAAAAAAAAGGAAAAAAAATGACAAAATTTTGCTATAAAATTAGTTATAGTATTAAGTTACAACTTTACTTAATATCTTTTTATTGGAGGTGAATTTTGACAAATTCACTATTAGATTACATATTCTTCTTATATCCTCCATGCTTGCAAAATTTCAAGAAAATTAAGCCCTGTTTGGATTTTTTTTTTCATCACTCAATTTTCATCACTCATCACTTATTACTTATCACTCATCACTTAAAATACCCCAATTCTCTACACCCCACCCGTTTGGCACCATCACTCAACTTGTCATCACTCAAATTTTTCAACTGTTTATGGGGCTCATACCTGTAACTTAGTGCGGCTTTTACTTCTTCTTTTTTTTCCCCCTTCAACCCCCCATACCCAAACTCACCGAACCTAGTGAAAAAAAAAAAAAATGCAGAAACCCAAACTCACCGAACCCAGTGAAAGAAGAAGAAGAAGCCACCTAGTGTGAAAGGAAAAAGAAAAAAAAAAGATGATGAAACCACACGCATTGAACCCAGTGAAGAAAAAAAAAAAGAGGGTCAAAAATTGCGGCTGACTCTAACTGTGGGACTAGGTATGTAGTGTTATTTACAAAAATGTCATTGAAAACAAAGTTATGGAAAATGAAAACACCTAAAATGTGTTTTCAGTTTCCATAACTCATTACTCAAAAATTAGAGAATTGAGTGATGGAAACAATAACTGCGTTATAATGCCAAACACGCTTTTCAGCTGTGAGACCTACATATTTTGAGTTATGGGTGATGGAAATAGAGTTATGAGTTATGAGTTATGGAAATCATAAATCCAAACAGCCCCTTAAAGATCAATAGCTATGTCATCAATAATTTTTTTTTAAATTATAAGTTTTTGTAATTTAAAATTATGCACAAAATATAAGCTTATAGATCATATAATAAATAATATCCAATTGAAACAAAATTTGACATGTATATTAAAAGCGTAAAGAACATGCAACTCAACGGTTAGATTTTCAAAATATGTTGTTATATTTATTTTATTGAGTGAATTTGTAGTCTTAAGCTACAACCAATTTTGTAACTAAATTTTGTCCAAAAAAAAAATATAGTTTGGGTCTAAACATGTTTGGAGTTTTGGACTTCAATTGCCAATAGGAAAATGACATTTGTACTTTTGCATATAACTCATTTAACCCAACCAACCAAGTGAGTCATGTGCATTGCACATAACAGGGCACATGTCATTTTCCTATTAGTGGTTGGAACACAAGCCAAACATTTTCACTAAAAAAATTAGCATGACTAAATATTTTGAAAAAAAAAATGACTACATATTTTGAAAATCTAATTATTAGATTATATGTTCTCTATGTTATTAACATGTGTGGACACCCCAAAAAATGGGGAAAAGACTAGTTTAGGGCTTTTCCCTTATTTCTTTTGGTTTATCGCACATTGGGTCTTTGGCGACATGACTCTTTGTGTGCTTGTGTGTCTATGGTGGAGTGTGTGTATGTGAGTTCCTTTTTCTTACTTTTATTTTAGGAGTTGCCTCAAACCATTGGTTTTATATTAGATGTGATTGGTTACCTAGGGGTCTAATTCATTTTAGGTTGCCTAATTAACTAAACCAAATTTTAAGAGTTTATTAATTAAGACAAACCAAAAGTCTCGAACCAAAGATCTTAAACTCGGAAGTTCGTTTACATGTGAGGAAGGTGTTAGCCACCTCACAACGCTTATCCAAAAATAGCACCTCATTTTAATTTATTTCAAACGTTATCTTTTCAGTGAAGAAATAAAATACTTGGCATTTTGATTTTTGAAAGAGTTTTACAAACAATATATACATATATACATGTGAGTAATTATTTATTTATAATATATCATGTGAATACTAACGTCAAAGAATATTTACAACCAAAGCATGTTTTTTTTTTGATAATCTACAACCAAAGCATGTGATATATATATATATATATATATATAAAAGTAGCATGTGAGGAAGCATAAAAGAATAATGTACAATAGCATGAGTATTTATTTACTTAGTAGGTAGCAAGTGAATACTAAGTACTATACACAAACAAACTACAACACAAAAATAAAGAGAGAGAGTTGGAAGAGTAGCACCTTGTTGTCATCTACAAGTTTCTCATTTTTATCATGCAAAAAAGATGACAATAAAAATGTGTTAGTGCCAAAGCAAAGAAAAGGGCCATGAAGCTTGATGGGTGCCTATGAGTTAAATGGAGATTGAACTATAGGCACAAATTCTTAACAATATTATTCTAAGGAAAAGTTTTTAAATTACAATGCATGAACAAATTTGAAAAAGGAATTCTTTTTTAGAAAACATTAGTCTTATTATTATTTTCTTAAGAAAAGTTTGGAAAGAACACTTTTTTTTTTTTTTAAGAAAGATTTTGTTTTGAAAAGAGGAAGTTTTAGAAAAAGTTACTTTTTTCATTTTATAAAAGAAAGGAGAATTTTTTTTTTTTTTAAAGACCTCATTTCCGAATTTATAAATAAAAAGATACGTTTTTTTTTAGAAAGAACATTTTTAAAGGAAAGAAAATATTTTGGGGTCAAAATATAATTTTGGAATTTTTGGGGTCAAAAATACAATTTTGGAAATTTTTGGGGTCAAAATACAAATTTGAAAAGTTTTGGGGTCAAAATATAATTTTGGAAAAGTTTTGGGATCAAAATACAATTTTGGAAAAGGGAATAAAACTTTTTTATTTGAAAAATCATTTCCTAAGAAAAGTATATTAAAGGAATTTGTTTACCCAACCAAATTGATCTATGGCAACATTATTCATAAGAAAAGTAAAGAGCAACAATAGTAAGAGTGCTATAAATTTAAAGACAAGTAAAATAAAGTGCTGAAAATTAAATGACAGAGAAAATAAAATTTTGGAATTTAAATGACATTGAAAATAAAGTGCTAAAATTTAAATGACGTTAAAGTAAGAAGCTTGAAAAATAAAGTGCTGAAATTTAAGTGCCTTTAAAATAGAGTGCTAGAATTTAAATGACAAGAAAAATAAAGAGCTGAAATTTAAATGACATAATAGTAAAGGTTTATTAAAAGGTTTTTTGTTAGGATCCCTCTTAAGTAAGTCTTAATATCTTTCAAGCCCTATGGGTGCTTCATCAAAAAGATATGGGGAGTTCTAAGCCATCAACTATCCTTAAGATGACATTCCCATATTGTGCTTTATTTGAGGTTTAAGACCCATTTAAAAGAGATGGGTAAAATATCTTTTTTTAGGTGTCTAGATAGTAGTAGTTGTTGTAGTAGTAGTAGTAGTAGTGTACACACACACACACATAAGACTGCAATAAATAAAAGGAGTGAGAGATTCATCAAGAAATTAAAAAGGATGACAAGAAAGTAAAGGGGGTGGGAGAATAGCAAAAATTAAATGGGTAACAACACACACACACACACATATATATATATGAACAAGAACATAATAATTCCTAGATGCCTAGAAGAAATGAGATTTCTTCCCCCAAAGGGTACTTCCTATATTAGGTCTAGGAGATGGTTCAATACCCATCTAGGAATATAACCACAACATCACAACCAATAGCAAATAAAATAGACATAAAGATAAAGAGATATATACACAACAATATAAAGCTTGAAATTTAAAGCAAGTAAAATGAAGAGACAAGATAAATAAATAGAGATTCATATATATAAATGGTTGATGTTTACATGAGAGCGTAAAGAAAATGGGATGGATATAGTAATGGAAAAACTATCCCATCCCTACAAGCTAACCCACAAAAAATTACAAGTAAAATGTAAGACTTTTTTTTTTGAAAGATGGGTTTCCTAAAGAGATGGGAAAGAATTTTTTTTTTTTTTTTTTTTTTAGAATTTTCTAGGGATTTTTCTAGAATTTTTCCACTCTATTTTTCTTCCTATTTTCTCTCCCTTTTTTCTCATATTTTTACAAAAAAAAAAAAAAAAAAAAAAAAAAAAAAAAAAAAAAAAGGTATTTATAGAGATGCTAAAAAGTGTAGTGTATCTTGATACACTACACCAAGCCTCCCATTTTTGCCACCTCATTAGGCTATTTTGTCTTTTTCTCGATTTCTAGTCCAATATTTGTGTAATTGTTTGGAGGCATTCCTGAGCTCCGGTTTCTTCAAACTTATATGTCTGGAAAGCTCTGGATGTCTAGTTTCCAATGGTCATGACTTTGCAAGATTTGGAGCTATAGTCATCAAGATATTGCATTCGGAAGAAAGGTGGCGCAGTGTTGAAAATTCTGTGACATTTTTCCTTAAACAATTTGTATCTGGCAGATATTATCGAGCCCTATTTATGAGAGGTAGTCAATACCTTATACTTAAAGTTGGTTCAGCTAGATCGCTCTAATTCTTGCCCAATTGGTACAGTTTATTGCACGAAATTGGCCTAAAAACTGCCTGCTTTTCCTGCCGGGGGGGGGGGGGGGAAGTGAAGATTTTATTATGGTTTATGATATTTTGTTGATATCTCATTCATTTTAACTGGGATTTTGGCCTGTAAATTATCATTTTGAAGGGAAAAATATGCCCTACGAGACGGTCCAAAATTCAAATTGATCCAACGGTTAGGGTTTTGGCCTCAATTGCTATCAAAAGTGATTTTTTAATGTTGTGACCATTTGATCCACTATCTAATCATGTTGTATTTATTTTTTACCCTTTTTTGTCCTTGAAACTTTTCAATTTTCTACTTTTTTCCCATACCTGGTTAGGGTTTTGGCCTCAATTGCTATCAAAAGGTTTTTTTTTTTTTTAAATGTTGTGACCCTTTGATCCACTATCCGATCATGTTGTATTTATTTTTTACCATTTTTTGGCTTTGAAACTTTTCAATTTGCACCTTTTTTCAATTTTTTGGATTTTGGCATTTGTTTTGACACATGAATCAAGGTCGGACAAAATATGGTATCGACAACATGCATCTCAAATTTTGTGCTGATAAGATGTTATTTATTATTCGATTCCTAAACTTATTTTTATGCAAAATTTTAGATTATAAAAACTTAAAATTTAAACATTTGATTGATTTTTTATCTTTTGGAAATTTTGGAAGCATGGAGATATAACAAAAAAATGTGATCAAATGGTGGATTTCTTAAAATTCACATCTAATAAAAAGATATGAAGTAGAGTTGTAGTTTTTAGTTACAACCAAGTTTATAGCTAAAAATTTATCCTTTTGTGTACTATAGTTAGTTCAATTAGAAAAGTTTTTTTGTTGTAATTAAGGATGGAGAATGACTTGTATGACGCTCTCATATAGTTAATGGGTTTTAGGTAATTCAACCTTTTTTTTTCTTTTTTTTTTTTCTTTTGTGTGTGTGTGTAGCTTAAGTACATTTAGTGGGTTTCAGCTAGTTCAATTACTGCTCTTAAGTGTGAGTATAAACTACTTAACTCCTCAAAAAGAGAATTCCCTTGAATTATTCAAAACTTATTTTGGCAGGTGGCTCAGTTGCCCATAGCCCCTATAGTCCATTTTACTAACTAGATGAAAGTCAAAATGATTTTTTTTTTAAAAACTTTTTTACATTATCGGGAAAGAAAAAGAATTAGTTCAACTAGTAAAGTTTTTGTGGCGAACAAAAGGACAAATAGCTAGAGATATTTTTGCTAAGTATTAGGCTGGTCAAATTCCCACAAACACCTAGTTCATTCCATCAGTTTGCCACAATGTTCAATGGAAAGCTCCACCGTTGGAGCTTGTGAAGATAAACTACAACGGAGCAATCTTTCCTAATTGCAACAAGGCTGGGATTGGTGTGGTGATTAGAGACAACCGAGGATCTGTGTTAGCTTCATGTTCTAAAATACTACCAAGGGTGGTGATTGAAGGAGATTCATGGATAGTGTTTAGAGCCTAGAAGGGTGATGATTTCTCGTTGGCTTCATTTGGTTTATTAATTGAAGATGCGAAGTTTGAGACACAAAAATTTAAACAATTACTCTACGCTCATACCAAGAGAGATGGTAACATTGTTACTCATAGTCTGGCTAGATATGCCATTAACATCCTAGATTTTTTTGTGTGGATGGAATATGTTCCACCACAATTTCATGTTTTTGTTCAAGTTGATTTAGAAGGTTTACATTAATAAAAATTCATAGTTTTCCTTCTCCAAAAAAAAGAAAAAGAAAAAGAAAAAGGGACAAAAAATGACTTGTTTGTAGCGCAAGTACAATTAATGGATTATAATCAACTAGTACAAATTTTTGTGGTTGTATAAGATTCAAATCTTGTTTACACCAAAATCAATTGTCATCTTAATCGATAAGAAATATCAGGAAAAGGATTCCTTGAATTCAAATATTTGGCATCTTTAAAATAAAATAAAAATAATACACTACAGGCATCGCGCTATCACGTGAGGATCAGTCATCAGTGTATTCAGTTTTGTGCTGATTTAGATTTTGATTAACCGAGGCTAGCATACAAACATCACCAGTTGTCCTGTCCATGATTGAATTCGTGAGGCCCATCGATTAATCTAGAATATATATATATATATATTAAACCTAAGCATATGGAGCTGCACGATTGAGGATGATCTCAAGGTTCGTGTTGCTGAATACAACACCGTGCGCAGTCAGCTTAATGATACAAACTGAAAGCAAATTTAGCTGTGCGGGATCTCTCAAATCTAGTGAAACTAGAGGAATAATTACCTCAGAACATCTAGTGTCTCTAGATGCAATTGTTCCCAAGTATTTACAGAAAGGCTGGTTGGCCAGTTATGAGGATAATGAATATGTTCTTTATACTGTGACACTCTTTGCCCATGTTGCAGACAATTTTAGAACAACTGCATGTGAACGAGGTTTCCAAATTCGTGATTTTGAATATAGTCCAGAAGCACTAGAGAGTAGGACGAAGGAGTTAGAAAAATTAATGCAAGATCAGGGAAGTTTTAGAAGTTCTCTTTTGCAGTGGTGTTATAACAGTTACGGGGAGATGGAAGCCAGGAGAATATCAATGAGAAGGCTCCTGAAAACAATCCAGCATACACTACTGTCTATATTGGCAACCTTTCCTATGAGACATGTGGAGGGAGGCCAATGGATGATGCAATGAAGGAAAAAGCCCATTATTCAAGAAGTCTCCCCAATACTGTTGCAACATTGCTATGGAGGAACTACTATAGAATGAACAGTAACATATTAGAGTTCCAAGGAGGAAATATAAAATAAGTCTTATGTATTCTATTTTCAATCTCATCCTTTCTATTATGAATATTATAAATTGTTGCTTACCCATTTTATAAGGAAAAATAAGTCATTCTACAACATTCAAACACTATAATGTTATTTTAATGCTTTGGGAAAGCACAATCGTAGCGTGCCAAAGGGTGACTTGTTGGCACTGACCTCAACTTCCTGAACTACCTCAGGTTTAACCACCAATGTATCATAGCACGACAAGTGTACTAATTAAAAAAGGGCCTTCAATAGACCTCAAAATATCCTCAAAGCACACTAGGATTCTTAAAATTTGGTTACATATAGTCATGGTTTGCCAACCAAGATAAACCCAATAATAAAGTTTTACATATTATTTTAATAATATTCTTTCTTTAAGCAATATATATATATATATATATATATATATATATACATACACACACTATTTGATAAGAGAAATTTTTAATTGAAAAAATAAAAGTTGATCTCCAAAGACCCGTCAGCTCTATTATGCATACTAAAGACAGTAAGCTGAAGGTAGTAAGCTGAAGGGTAAACTAAAGGTAGTAAGCTGAAGATAGTAAGCTGAAGGGTAAGTTGAAGATAGTAAACTGAAGGGTAAGCTGAAGGCAGTAAGCAAAACTGATGACCCTAACGAGGTCGTAGGCAAAGCTGACGACCCTGACGAGGGAGTAAGCAAAGCTGACGACCCTAAAGCTGACGACCCTAACGAGGTCGTAGGCAAAGTTGACGACCCTAACGAGGGAGTAGGCAAAGCTGACAACCCTAAAGCTGACGACCCTAACGAGGTCGTAGGCAAAGCTAACGACCCTAAAGCTGACAACCCTGACGAAGGAGTAGGCAAAACTGACGACCCTAAAGCTGACGACCCTAATGAGGTCGTAGGCAAAGCTGACGACCCTGACGAGGTAGTAGGCGAAGCTGAAGACCCTAACGAGGGAGTAGGCAAAGCTGACGGCTCTAAAGCTGACGGCTCCAATGTATTCTTGACTTGATCACCACGCATAAATGATAAAAAGATGACTTGCTTTTCACGTTCAATATTAGAGTCCTATAAGGAAATAATTCCGCAATCTACGCTCATAAGGATTCCTATAAGGAAAAGACTTCTACTCCAAGGAAGAGAGGTCCACCCTCTATTACTATAAAAATCCCAATAACCTCACAAGCCAAGGTACGCATAATTGACCCCGCTCTAGCGCTTTAGAGTTGTGAGAAGTTCTAACTTGACCTTCGGAGGGTATTTGGCCGGTACCACACCGGTACTCCTCTTAAGGTCTTCAGCTTTGGTGTTATGCAGGTGCTGTTTCAAGTGTACAAGAACCGTGTGGCTCACTGGTGATTTTTTCGGCATCATCAGTTGGCGCCGTCTGTGAGAAAAGATTTAAGCCATACTATCGTTTCCTGGACTAAAGGGTTGCATGGTACTCACTCGCTCAATGACAACTACTAACGACGTTCATGGAGAGGAACCACCCACGACTGCCCTCGAGAGACAAGTTCGGACTCTCGGTGCTGCCGTGGAACGTCTCACCAAACAAAACCACGACTTGGAAGAACAGCTGCGCCAGAAGAATGCAGCACCGAATGACCAACAAGAAGATTAGGAAGGGACCAGCGCTCCAAAGAAAAATCAGAAGAAACCTGAAGGCAGCCACGCCCCAAGCAAACCGGAGAGGCAGAACTTAAGCATGCCATCCCTCACGGATGCGACTCCACCACATATTATCGCAGAGATGCAGGAAATGAGGGAACAGATGGAGGTTATGATGAACGCGCTCAAGGGGCGAGTTTCTAGTGATCTTGATGATTTAGTCAACCGCACTGACTCGCCCTTCACTGCGGCCGTGAACTCCTTCCTCCTACCCCACAAATTTCGTATGCCGCATATAGACAGTTACGACGGAGTGAAGGACCCTCTGGATCACCTAGAGACCTTCAAGACCTTGATGCACCTTCAAGGGGTAGCAGATGAAATCATGTGTAGGGCCTTCCCTACAACGTTGAAGGGCCCCGCAAGGGTATGGTTCAGCCGACTGACGCCGAACTCTATCAGCACTTTCAAGGAGCTAAGCGCTCAGTTCACTACACACTTTATTGGGGGACACAGGTATAAGAAGTCCACGGCATGCTTAATGAGTATCAAGCAACGAGAGGACGAGACACTGAGATCCTACATAATGCGCTTCAATAAGGAAGCGCTATCGATCGACGAAGCCGACGACAAAATACTTGTAGCAGCCTTCACAAATGGGTTGCGAAAGGGTAAGTTTTTGTTCTCACTATACAAAAACGACCCCAACACCATGTCGGAAGTACTCTACCGGGCCACCAAGTACATGAATGCTGAAGACGCGCTTCTGACTCGAGAGAAGAGAGAAAGACAGAAGGATATGCAACAGGACAGAGGGCGGAAGATGGCAAGAACTGGAGACGCTGGACGGACGAAAGCTACACCACCCATGGAACACTAAGCACCTACGGAAGTACTACCAGTAAAAAGGATGGCATGAAGAGCGGCACCCCTTTATTTCTAGTTTACCTTAGTGAATTTTAGTTACACTCCTCAGTTTTTTTATTTACTTTTGTTTTTGCTACAAAGCCCAAAGGGCAGGTTTTTGTTTTCTTTTTAAGAACTACTTTTTCTATGAATGCATGGTTTATTATAATAAGAGGAGTTTATTTAGACATGGCTAAGTCACCTACGGGTAGACACATGGCCAAAGTCGCCTACGGGTGGACGGTCACTATGCTAAGTCACCTACGGGTAGACGAATGGCCAAAGTCGCCTACGGGTTGACGGTTACTACGCTAAGTCACCTACGGGTAGACGGTCACTATGCTAAGTCGCCTACGGGTAGACACATGGCCAAAGTCGCCTACGGGTGGACGGTCACTATGCTAAGTCACCTACGGGTAGACGCATGGCCAAAGTCGCCTACGGGTGGACGGTCACTACGCTAAGTCGCCTACGGGTGGACGGTTACTACGCTAAGTCACCTACGGGTAGACGGTCACTATGCTAAGTCGCCTACGGGTAGACACATGGCCAAAGTCGCCTACGGGTGAACGGTCACTATACTAAGTCACCTACGGGTAGACGCATGGCCAAAGTCGCCTACGGGTGGATGGTCACTACGCTAAGTCACCCACGGGTGGATGGTCACTACGCTAAGTCACCTACGGGTGGACGGTCACTACGCTAAGTCGCCTACGGGTAGACGGTCACTATGCTAAGTCGCCTATGGGTAGACACATGGCTAAAGTCGCCTACGGGTGGACGGTCACTATGCTAAGTCACCTACAGGTAGACGCATGGCCAAAGTCGCCTACGGGTGGACAGTCACTACGCTAAGTTGCCTACCGGTGGACGGTCACTACGCTAAGTCACCTACGGGTAGACGGTCACTATGCTAAGTCGCCTACGGGTAGACACATGGCTAAAGTCGCCTACGGGTGGACGGTCACTAAGCTAAGTCACCTACGGGTGGATGGTCACTACGCTAAGTCGCCTACGGGTAGACGGTCACTATGCTAAGTCGCCTATGGGTAGACACATGGCCAAAGTCGCCTACGGGTGGACGGTTACTATGCTAAGTCACCTATGGGTAGACGCATGGCCAAAGTCACCTACGGGTGGACGGTCACTACGCTAAGTCGCCTACGGGTGGACGGTCACTATGCTAAGTCACCTACGGGTAGACGCATGGCCAAAGTCGCCTACGGGTGGACGGTCACTACGCTAAGTCACCTACGGGTGGACGGTTACTACGCTAAGTCACCTACGGATAGACGGTCACTATGCTAAGTCGCCTACGGGTAGACACATGGCCAAAGTCGCCTACGGGAGGACGGTCACTATACTAAGTCATCTACGGGTAGACACATGGCCAAAGTCGCCTACGGGTGGACGGTCACTACGCTAAGTCACTTACGGGTGGACGGTCACTACGCTAAGTCGGGTAGACAGTCACTATGCTAAGTCGCCTACGGGTAGACACATGGCCAAAGTCGCCTACGGGTGGACGGTCACTATGCTAAGTCACCTACAGGTAGACGCATGGCCAAAGTCGCCTACGGGTGGACGGTCACTACGCTAAGTCGCCTACGGGTGGACGGTCACTACGCTAAGTCACCTACGGTTAGACGGTCACTATGCTAAGTCGCCTACGGGTAGACACATGGCCAAAGTTGCCTACGGGTGGACGGTCACTATGCTAAGTCACCTACGGGTAGACGAATGGCCAAAGTCGCCTATGGGTGGACGGTCACTACGCTAAGTCGCCTACGGGTGGACGGTCACTACGCTAAGTCGCCTACTGGTAGACGGTCACTATGCTAAGTCACCTACGGGTAGACGCATGGCCAAAGTCGCCTACGGATGGACGGTCACTACGCTAAGTCACTTACGGGTAGACGGTCACTACGCTAAGCAACCTACGGGTAGACGCGTGGTCAAAGTTGCCTACGGGTGAATAGTCATTACGTTAAGTCACCTACGGGTAGACGCATGACCGAAGTCGACTATGGGTAGATGATCACTATACTAAGTCGCCTACAAGTGGACGACCAAAATGGTGACGATGTACCAACACAGTCACCTCAATAAGTCCACAAAGTGGACGATCCTATTAAATCCACAAGGTGGACAACATTGATGAGTCCAAAGTGGACGACCTCAAACTGAGAGAATGAAAAGTTATTAAGTCCACAAAGTGGACGAGTTTATCATTGAGTCTACTGCTAAGTCCACAAAGTGGACAAATTCATTACCAAATCTACAAAGTAGACAAGCGTAAGTCCACAAAGTGGACGGGCCTATTGCCAAGTCTACAAAGTAGACGAGTTTTATATAAATCCACAAACTTGACCAAAGTCTACAAAGCAAATCAGCCTAAGTTCAGAAAGTGGACAGGCATATTACCAAGTCTACGAAGTAGATGAGCCTAAGTCCACAAAGCGGACGACCCCTCAAAAATGAATAAACTTATCCACAAAGTGGATGAATGTATGACTTGTCCCATAAGTGGACGAGTCCATCAAGTAAAAGCAAGCTGATGCCATTATCCACAAATGGATGGATTCGTGACCAAATCCACAATAGGCTGGGCAAGGACGACGCTATCATCTTTTAGGTCTGCCAAGAACTTGGTAAGATCGTCACCTTCCTTAAAAATAGTGTCGCCCACGGGTGTTGACTGTAGAGGCTCATCCGAAAACAGAATCGATCAGTTCGCACCACATGCTCAAGCATTTAATAAAGGTTGCTCGAGGCGTCACACATAAGTGACCTTTCTGACGATGTTAACTCCATAACCCGGCAGCTAAAGCTGACGAGGTTATGGAGTGGGGGACAACTGATAAGGGGAATTTTTAATTGAAAAAATAAAAGTTGATCTCCAAAGACCCGTCAGCTCTATTATGCATACTAAAGACAGTAAGCTAAAGGTAGTAAGTTGAAGGGTAAGCTGAAGGCAGTAAGCTGAAGATAGTAAGCTGAAGGTAGTAAGCTGAAGGGTAAGTTGAAGATAGTAAACTGAAGGGTAAGCTGAAGGCAGTAAGCAAAGCTGACGACCCTAACGAGGTCATAAGCAAAGCTGACGACCCTGACGAGGGAGTAAGCAAAGCTGACGACCCTAAAACTGACGACCCTAACGAGGTCGTAGGCAAAGCTGAAGACCCTGATGAGGCAGTAGGCGAAGCTGACGACCTTGACGAGGGAGTAGGCAAAGCTGACGACCCTAAAGCTGATGACCCTAAAGCTGACGACCCTAAAGCTGACGACCCTGACGAGGGAGTAGGCAAAGCTGACGATCCTAACGAGGTCGTAGGCAAAGCTGACGACCTTGACGAGGCAGTAGGCGAAACTGACGACCCTAACGAGGGAGTAGGCAAAGCTGACGGCTCTAAAGCTGACGGCTCTAATGTATTCTTGACTTGATCACCACGCATGAATGATAAAAAGATGACTTGCTTTCCACGTTCAATATTAGAGTCCTATAAGGAAATGATTCCGCAATCTACGCTCATAAGGATTCCTATAAGGAAAAGACTTCTACTCCAAGGAAGAGAGGTCCACCCTCTACTACTATAAAAACCCCAATACCCTCACAAGTCAAGGTACGCATAATTGACCCCGCTCTAGCGCTTTAGAGTTGTGAGAAGTTCTAACTTGACCTTCGGAGGGTATTTGGCCGGTACCACACCAGTACTCCTCTTAAGGTCTTCAGCTTTGATGTTATGCAGGTGCTGTTTCAAGTGTGCGAGAACCGTATGGCTCACTGGTGATTTTTTCGGCATCATCACTATTAATAAGAGGATTCTCTTGTTTTGTCTTCAATTTTTGGCGTACCAAAATATCCTCATACAAATTATGAAATAACATACGCTTTAGTTTAATTTTTTTCCTACAAAAAAGCAAAAAAGGTTAAAACCGTAATACTGTCTCACATACAATAGGAAAAGAAAACGTTATTCTCACCATCCATTTGTATTTAAATGTTTAATTCCTATCTGTATTATCTATTTGAATTCAAATTCTTGAATTATCATTCCTCAAAAAAAAAAAAAAAAATACTTGAATTATCTTTATAAAAAAATACAAAATTATTTCTTCAAAAAAAAAAAAAAAAAAAAAACTTACCTCACGTAAAAAGTAAAAACTACTCATTCTTATTCCAAAATTTTTGTGATTTTTTTTAAAATTTTTAAAACATTCCAAAATTTTTGTTATCCAAATTCTATACAATTATCACAAATCCCCATCCATTAACACTAACGTATATCATTTTTCTTTTGTTCAAATCTCAAAAAAAAAAATTTTGCTTATCACAATTTCTATCCCAATCAATAAATTTAAATGTTTCATTGGGTTTCAATTTCTTACGGTACTCTATCTTATTTTTAAATATTATTTCACGTTACCTTACTTTATTCTTAAAAAAAAAATTACGCACAGTTATTTATATATCACTTTCAAGTATTATAACATTAAACCAAAAAAAAAAAAATAATAATAAAAATATTATTGCACGTGAAAAGCATGTGTGATGAATTTAGTGTGTATTTTTGTCAGGCTCACTGGCCCTCCCAATTCCATGCTAGGTATATTATATAGCTGCACGAAAATACCATTGACATTGAACATTGGTCAATGACTCAATTCAATGCTCATTTCCGGTATTAAATGAAAAAAGTTTACCTGGTTTGAAAAATGAAAAATGCTAAATTTTTTTACAAGTAGCTAATGTAGCCTGCAAGTTCCGTGATTTGTTGAAACGGGGTGTTACATAGCCAGTAGTTGTTAGTAAACAAGTAATGTTAGAGTTACAAATTGTTTTACAAGATTTTTATAAATTATTGATATCGAAAGATCTTTAGCTGCTTTTAAAATAATACGTGTCAAATATTAAAAATGATTTAAATGAAATTTTCATTTTAAAGAAATACAAATAAAAAAAAGGACAAAATTTGGTTATAAATTTGATTATAGCCTAATGTTAAAACTCTCACTAATAAAATTAACGTAGTTACATATTTTGAAAATCTAACCATTGAATTGCATATTTTTTATGTTTATAACACACATGTCAAATTTTATACAAATCGGATATTATTTACTATTCGAACTATAGATTTTTTTTTTTATACATAATTTTAGACTATAGTAACATTAAATTTAAACATTTGATTGATGATATAGCTATTGATTTTTTATCTTCTAAAAAGTTTGCAAGCATAGAGAATATAAGAAGAAAATGTAATTCAATTATGGATTTGTCAAAATTCACATTCAATAAAAAAATATTGAGTGGAGTTGTAGTTTTAAGTTATAATTAAGTTTGTTGCGAACTTTTTCAATCCAAAAAGTGCTCTAAATCCAAGCCAACTTCATCTCATTGTCAATGCCACCACAGCTTCGTTGGCCTTGTGTTTTCTAACTTAGAACTCTCCATTAATACTAGGATTGAATCCATGGCTCTACATTAAAAATAATAATAATAATAATACTGAAGAAGAAAATAAATATGGAAATACCATAAGCAGTTCTAGCAACAAGAAGAGCTAATTCCTTGTCACTGCTTTTTTCCATCATAATTAAGAACCACTTAACACGAGTTTTCTCAATATCCAAACTTGGACAGTCAGGACCCAAAGAACAACCAGTGCCTAAAGTAATAGACTAACAACAACAACTTGGATATCATTAATAATGGTTTGTCAAATCGGTTGTAAACCAATTTTTCAGCCAAGTTGATAATCTATATTGATGATGCCGAAAAAATCACCAATGAGCCACACGGTTCTCGCACACTTAAAACAGCACCTACACAACACAAAAGCTGAAGACCTTAAGAGAAGTACCGGTGTGGTACCGGCCAAATACCCTTCGAATGTCAAGTTAGAAATTCTCACAACTCTAAAGTGCTAGAGCGGGGTCAATTATGCGTACCTTGATTTGTGAAGGTATTGGGGCTTTTATAGTAGTAGAGGGTTGACAATCTCTTCCTTGGACTAGAAGTCCTTTCCTTATAGGAAACCTCATGAGCGTATATTACGGAATCCTTTCCTTGCAGGAGACTAACACTAAGCGTGGGATACAAGACATTTCCTTATATACTCATGCGTGGTGATCAAGTCAATGATACATTGGAGCCGTCAGCTTTACGGTCGTCAGCTTTGCCTACTCCCTCGTCAGGGTCGTCAGCTTCGCCTACTCCCTCATCGGGGTCTTCAGCTTCGCCTACTCCCTCTTTAGGGTTGTCAGCTTTGCCTACTCCCTCGTCAGGGTCGTCAGCTTCGCCTACTCCCTCGTCAGGGTCGTCAGCTTTGCCTGCTCCCTCGTCAGGGTCGTCAGTTTTACTTGCTCCCTCGTCAGGGTCGTCAATTTTGCCTACTCCCTTCAGCTTAGTAGTGTCAGCTTTTCATAAGTTAACCCCGTCTTCCTAAAGCTGTAGACGTCCTAAAGCTGTTTGTCTGCCATTTATGATAAGTGAGGCCGACGGATCTATTTTGAACGTTGCTTCATGATACTATATTCATGAGTATTCAGATTCACAATTTTACCCTTATCATATATCGATATATATCTAAAAGTTGAAGCATAGCATCTATTGTTGCTATGCTCATATTGTGTCATCTCATATGCCATGTTATTGACCATATAATCATTATTTTTCTTATTTAATTTTTATTCCTAAATTTTGTTGACAATATTAAATATATAAATATTTTTTTGAGAATATATTAAATATATATATATATATATATATATATAGATTGACTTTACACATTTATCTTGAACGGTTTCAACTTTATATATAACTTTGCCTTTACACATTCATCTACTTTAATTTAGATGTTAAAACTAAGCAATAAAATCGATGAAGAATCTAAAACCAAAAACAATGTCTATACATATCTATCTATACTATTATATAATAATGGAAGCTTTAAAATAAATTTTACAAACGCTCCTTTTATGTCATGTCATTAGCAGTCTTTTTTAATATTTTGTAATTTTTACTTTCTTTAACCTTTTATCTTTTTCAACCATTGTATTCTTAGTTCAATTTTTCATCTTCTCTAATCATTGGCTTCTTAAATTTTTCATTTGATTTCCTTTATAAATTTATAAATTTTGTCCTTTATATCTTCATAAATTCTACGATTTCACTCTTTTGAACCTTTTATCTACTTCCACCCTTCCAACCTTTCATCTTTATAAATTCTACGGTTTCACTTTTTTGAACCTTTCATCTGCTTTGACTCTTCCGCTTCCAACTTGATTTTCTTATAAATTTCTTTTACTTCATTTCCACCTCTCTCCCCTATTCCTTCCAAGTTGTTCATCTGCTTTGACTCTTCCGCTTCCGGTTAATAGAATTAACAAGTTTTAAACCCAAGTTGTTAATTAGATTTATTATGAATAAAACTTGTTAAAACAAACAAACATTAATATCATGTCAAAATCATGCAGTGGAATAAAATAAATAAGACAAGATATGATGACCCAAGAAAACCACTGAAACAAACTAGTTTCACAGTAAAAAACCTAGGGGAAAACCTTCCTGAAAAGCAATTCACTATAGTAAAGAGAAGTTCCAGATCTAGTATAAAACCTTTATCCCTAGACTCTATAATCCCCGTAGATGAACTTACAATAGAAACCTTCTACCGTTTCAGAACCTCTGAACTCTTCAATATATGAACGACACCCTTTTACACAGATCCCAGTACGTGACTAACCAATAATGCTCGGCTCCCAGTACGTGACTAACTCACCAACTTGAAAAAGATGTTGGCTGCAAAGTTCTTCAGTTCATCAACAATGAAGATCAAGAAGCACTTGGTTACAAAACCCTAAAGCGCAAAGACGCAGTAGCTTCCTACAAAGAGAATAAGGTATCGGTCACCTTTTGCATGTGTTCTCCCTGTATTCTCTTATGTGACAGCCTCTAAAATAAGCATGGGCTGAAAATCAGATCTGAAAATCTAAATTTCATAATTCTCGATAGATACCTTGATAGATAGTATCTGTCGAGCCTCATTAAATCTGATAGATAGCTATCTGTCGAGCAGCTGTCGAGCTCTAATGAATTAGCACTTCTTCACTTGTTTCTTGGACAGATTTGCATGGCTTCAATACTAAACTTGAACTGTTGTTTTTTGAAGTATTAAACACATCCTAGATCTACCCAATTACAAGTAAAGTCCGTTTTGTCAAAGGATTAGCCAATTACACAAAATAGTGACATATCTTCCTAACATGAATCACATATGTCCTAACAATCTCTTCCTTTGGCAATCCGTGATAAAATCACAACAAACAAATGAACATATGAGAGAAGTCGTAAAACACTCAACTCATATTCACTTGTTGAATACAATAAAATCTATCCTAATACAAACTCTTGAAAAAACTTTGCAAGAAAAGAGTTTATGGCAAGAAGACTTTGACAACCTGTATTTCTGAAACACTTTAAACAAAACTCATTAAGGCATCTTAGTATGAAATAGAAATAAAATATTGCATACAATAATAAGAAACATGTGTATAAAGAAAGAAAAGAAACAACACATGTAGAGATAGGTGAAGAAGATATACATCATTATATATATATATCAAAGATAAGCACAATGTATGTAAACATGGTCACAAGACTGGTGTACAAGAAGAAGGAGGTAAGCACTCCCCCTAACAAGATGAAACATATCTCCCTCTTACAGAGGCATGCATTTCTCTCCCTAACATGTAGAATCTTAAAAAAAGAAACCATAAATTCTCCCCCTTTTTGTCATGATTGACAAAGGGTACAAAAAGCTAGAAAGCTTCACCCGAGAAATATAAAGATGATCAAAGATGATCAAGGGGGCACAAGAAATCCATATAAATGCATAAATGTAATGAAACAAGATGCTATAGATGACAAGATAATAGAAATATGCAAAACATGTGAAAAACAATGCATGCAAGAGAATCTCAATGGATCAAGAGGTGTCGAGCAGCTATCGATTAAAAGCCAACCTTGATGGATCGAATAGCTATCAAGGAGACAAAAACTTTCTCGATGGATCGAGAAGCTATCCAGAAGCTATCGAGATGACGATAAAAAGAAGCTAAAGAACTCGATAGACAAGCCAGGTGTCGAAAGGTGTCAAGGAGCTGTCGAGATTGCTTAAAAACAGTTTTTCAAGAAAAGAAAAACACAAACATGAATGCCATCAAATATGCAACTCAACCAAGGATCCAAACAACATTTTAATCTCTCAAAAACCTCTCTCAACAAGAAAAATGTTAAGCACATAGATCCCAAAACACACACACACACACACACTAAACAAGTCTAACCAATTTTATATTTCAAAAACAAGTCAAGATAGTTTAGTGAGCATACATTAATACATGTAAATCTTGTGATGGCCAAATCACATTGTGTTTACACATGTATCAAGAGTAGCAAAGAATATTGCGTGTTGTGTGTGAGAAATATTTCAAGATTGCATAAGTGTCTACATACTATGACGATTTAAGATATGAGAAAATCACTTTAACTCACACACAATCATAACTGTTTGATGGAGACTATCACCTTCGAGGTACATCCTATAACTTCCACATCTCCTAGAATACATGCTTACAATCATATATAAAATATTTTGATTCTTTTTGTTTTTATTTCTTCTTTGCATATTTTTCTTTTAATAAGCATATCATGCATGAGCATATAAGAGAAAGAAAAGAAATACCTAATGATGTTAAGCATTTGACATTCCAATTTTGTTATGCTGAAGCATACAGATGTCATTGACATTGCACTTTTGTTATGCCGAAACATACAGATGTCATTTTATGCTTGGCGTGCAACAGTGGTGAGATAGTTATTTATGCCTTTCTCATAGGATTTTCTAGTCCTTCTCGTCAAAAAGAGTGATACGAGTGTTAAGTACAAGAAATTACTTAATCTTACTCATCACAAAGACGAGTCACAAAGCTCATTTGCTTAGTTGTGCATAGAGATGCTCATCTAAGTTACAAGAGATACAAAGTTTAGAAAATTTTGTTTCAATGGCCATCCAAGGTATATAAGTATCAATATACACAAAACACACACTGTTTTTGTATTTTTTTTATTTTTCAAAATTTTTTATTTTTATTTTTATATGAAAAACAAAATAAACCAAAACTGAAAAGAAAAGAAAACAAAAACAAAACAAAGCATAAAAATAGATGCAAAAGCATGAAAGCATGATTCCAAACACAAATAAGAAATCAAGCAAGAAAGTCCAATTTTAAATAGAAAGAATTAAAGCAGAGGACAAATAGAAAGACAATTAAGTCTTAAGATCCTTTATCACCCACACAGCACGAGTCTTTGGCCATGAAGATGGAAAGGCACGTGTCCTAGTATAACTACTAAAGGACATAGAGGAATTAGAATTTCCCTGAAATTGAGTTAAAAAGCTCAAAACTTTTAATAACTCACTAAGAATATGTACAGAACCTTTAGACAAAGGATGAAACCTATTGGACACTCGCTTATGAGGAAACAATTTGAAACAATTAGGACGAGTGTGTCCAGAAATACCACAATGGTGACAAACACGAGCAGTTTTAGAGCTACTCAACTTCCTAGAAGTAGGTCTAACCTTAGAGGTTGACAGAGACCTCAACTTAGGACAATTTGACCTAATATGACCAATAATATGACAATAATGACAAGTGGGGACAAATTCAGAATTTTTATTCAACCTAGGAGGAGTTTTAGACATAGGTTTAGAAACTTCAGTGTTAACATCAGAATTTTTTCTTTTGTCTATCCTAGAAATATTAGCCTTTAACTCTTCATTATTCCTTTTAAATGGGGGAATATAAAAATCTTTTTCTTTTGAGTTAGGCTCAACAACAAGTTTGACACTAGTTAAATTTTCAACTTCAGTTTTAAATTTAACTAGTTGCTCTTCCAAACTCTTAATTTTGTCCACCTGAGATGAAATTTGATTTTTAAAATTCTCATTCAAATTATTGGCTTCATCCAATTTTGCAATCAATTCATCTTTTTCAAGCTTGATCTTTTTAAATCTAGCTTTTAATTTTGTAGAGTATTCAAGAGATTTCATACAAAAATTATAAAGTTTGTAATAGGCATCTTGAATATCATCATCATCATTCAACATAAGAGCATGCAAATCAAAACAATCAAGAGTTTCCATGACAACAGGGGTCAATGGATCACACACCAAAAATTAACCCTAATCAGAGTGTGTCTGCTCTGATACCACTTGATAGGCCAATTTAGATCCCGATTGATAGAATTAACAAATTTTAAACCCAAGTTGTTAATTAGATTTATTGTGAATAAAACTTGTTAAAACAAACAAACATCAATATCATGTGAAAATCATGCAGCAGAATAAAATAAATAAGACAAGATATGATGACCTAGGAAAACCAATGAAACAAATTAGTTTCACAGTAAAAAACCTGGAAGGGAAACCTTCCCAAAAAATAATTCACTATAGTAAAGAGAAATTCCAAATCTAGTACAAAACTTTTGTCCCTAGACTCTACAATCTCCATAGATGAACTTACAGTAAAAACCTTCTACCGCTTTAGAACCTCTGAACTCTTCAATATATGAACGCCACCCTTTTGCACGGATCCCAGTACGTCACTAATCAATAATGCACGACTCCCAGTACGTAACTAACTCACCAACTTGAAGAAGATGTTGGCTGCAAAGTTCTTCACTTCATCAACAACGAAGATCAAGAAGCACTTGGTTACAAAACCCTAAGGCGCAAAGACGCAAGAACTTCCTACAGAGAGAATAAGGTATCGATCACCTTTTGCATGTATTCTCCTTGTATTCTCTTATGTGACGACCTCTAAAATAAGCTTTATATATATCTAGTGTTAAGAAATTTAGACCCCGATTGAAAGAATTAACAAGTTTTAAATTCAAGTTGTTAATTAGATTTATTATGAATAAAACTTGTTAAAACAAACAAATATCAATATCATGTCAAAATCATGCAGCAGAATAAAATAAATAAGACAAGATATAATGATCCAGGAAAACCAATGAAACAAACTAGATTCACAGTAAAAAACCTGGGGTGAAATCTTCCCGAAAAGTAATCCACTATAGTAAAGAGAAGTTTCAGATCTAGTACAAAACTTTTGTCTCTAGACTCTATAATCCCCGTAGATAAACTTACAGTAGAAACCTTCTACCACTTCAGAACCTCTGAACTCATCAATATATGAACGCTACCCTTTTGCACGGATCCCAGTACATGACTAACTAATTATACACAGCTCCTAGTACGTGACTAACACACCAACTTGAAGAAGATGCTAGCTGCAAAGTTCTTCACTTCATCAACAATGAAAATCAAGAAGCACTTGGTTACAAAACCCTAAGGCACAAAGACGCAGTAGCTTCTTTTAGAGAGAATAAGTCTTCGGTCACATTTTGCATATGTTCTCCTTATATTCTCTTATGTGACGGCCTCTAAAATAAGCATTATATATGTCCAGGGCTGTGAGAAAAGAAACCCTACACAAATACATAAGCATGGGCCGAAAATTAGATCTTAAAAACTGATTTTCGTAATTCTCAATAGATACCTCAATAGATAGTATCTGTCGAGCCTCATTAAACCTCGATAGATAGCTATCTGTCGAGCAATTGTCGAGTTTTAATGAATCAGCACTTCTTCACTTGTTTCTTGGACAGATTTGCATGGCTTCAATACTAGACTTGAACTCTTTGATAACGCCTTAAAATGTATACTTGTTATATATTTTTGTGGGTGTTATCTACTTATTACTATGTTTAATTTGTATAATTAAGTTATGATTTGCATTAGTCCCTATTATTTATCTTTACATAATTTCTTGAATAAGATGATATTCATTGTGTGAAATTTTCTACTTTCAAGAAATCATGTGAGAAAGATAAGTTTACAGGAATTTGTGGGAGAATGGAGGCCAAACTAGAATTAAAGTGGAGCTAAAGGACCATGCTTAAATGTCTAAGGAAGTGTAACTGGAGTGCTTGGATTGTCTACCATGATTGGAAGTTTCAAATAAGGAAAGAAATTAAAGAGGCAGAATCTGAAAAGGAAAAATTTAATTTGAGCACTGATCAGTATTTTGGATGTATCTCTCTCCTCAAAAATCCAATTGATACAAAACTAGATGAGTTGGAACTGTGATTTAAATATCTATAACTTTCCAGTTTTGAGTTTTTCAAAATTCTCAATTTTTGAAGGCCAAAATTAACTCACAAGTTACTACTGTAAATTTGGACGGAAATTAAAATAGTATAAGTTTTATTTTCTTTGGACACTTAGACATTAGGGTTTGGAGAGGAGGCTGTGAGAACGAATTTTGGGCAGAGAAAACCTTGTATTTTCCTTTCTCTAATGGCAGCCTAAACTCTTTACTAGAGTTAGGGGTTATATTTCTTCTATACGGTATGAATATTCAATGTGATTCTTTCTAGGATTTTATCAACGACATATTTGATTGTTCAATTAGATTTCTTTTGATGTATTAGTTCTTCCATGCTTTCAATAAGTTCAATCATGTTTTTCTTATTGTTTAGATGAATTTCTAATAGTTTCAAATAGAAATCAGGTTTTAAAGTGAATGAGTTTTTTTGAAAATTTTTCTAACCACATTATTAATCGAGGTTATCATACGTTCTTGAATTGTCTCAGTTCAACCGAATAATAAGTTTTTAATTGTATAAGAACAATCAATTATGAAATATATAATTTCTTAGATCACAAAGAATTTCATATCGATATAGAGAAACACCCCGATGCCCTAGTATTTGCATATATTGATTTAAATCAGTTTTTATTATTATTCTTGTTAACAATCACCAAGCAACAGTATTTTTCTTCTTTACCCAAATTTTTATTTAATTATATTGTCTTTGAATATACCCTGCTCCTTGGGGTTCGACCTCGGTACTCCAAGAATTATATTGCTACGATCTCCTACACTTGGGAGTGAGCAATCACTCTTATTCTTTAAAGTATTAAACATATCCTAGATCTACCAAATTACAAGTAAAGTGCCTTTTGTCAAAGGATTAGCCAATTACACAAAATAGTGAGATGTTCCTAACATGAATCACATATGTCCTAACATCTAAGGTTGTGAGAAAAGAAATCTTACACAAATACATAAGCATGGGCCGAAAATCAGATCTGGAAATCTAAATTTTGTAATTCTCAATAAATACCTCGATAGTATTTGTCAAGCCTTATTAAATCTCGATAGGTAACTATCTGTCAAGTAGTTGTCAAGCTTTAATGAATCAGCACTTCTTCACTTGTTTCTTGGGCAGATTTGCATGGCTTCAATACTAGACTTGAACTCTTGTTCTTTAAAATATTAAACACATCCTAGATCTATCAAATTACAAGTAAAGTGTGTTTTGTCAAAAGATTAGCCAATTACACAAAATAGTGACGTATGTTCCTAACATGAATCACATATGTCCTAACATCTATAGTGCCACTTATTTAGATAAAAGCAAAGGTTAATCTGTTGGGTTAAGATAGCTTGACCCCGGTTAATTAATTCAATTACACTTGTTTATTTTTAAATCATTTTGTGTGAACAAAATTGTAGTTTTTGTAGAGAAAGTACTCTTAATAATTGTATTAGAGATACTCTATAGTGCCACTTATTTAAATAAAAGCAAAGGCTAATCTATTGGGTTAAGTTAGCTTAACCCCCGTTAATTAATTCAAGTACCCAAGTTGATTTATTAGGTTCAATTGCATGCAAATCATGAAGGCACTAACAAATCACCAATTAAACTAATATGTAGCGGAAAATAATTTGACATGGTGATTTGTTGACAAATGGGGAAAAACTTTCGTAAGGCAAAAACCTCACCAGGTGAATTTAAGATCATCACTTTCAAAAATCCACTAATCAATAATCAAGCGATTACAAGTATGAAGAATCTTACCACTAGCCTGTCCTATCCCAAAATACCAACTTATAGTTGAACCTTCGCTCCAATACCCAATTAGACTTGATCTTATAGTAGCTTTCTTTCCTTTAATGCACAAATCTCCAATCTGTGAGTAACTCTTTTGCACGGATCCCAATACGTGACTAATTCCAGCAACTTAAACGATGTTGTTGGCTGCAAAGCTCTTCTCTTCATCCACAATGAATATCAGGAAGTACTTGGTTACAAAACCCTATGGCATATAAATGCAGTAACTTCTCACAAAGAAAATAAATCTCTTAGTCTCTGTATCCATGTGTTGACAGCTTTTAAAATAAGTCTTATATATTTATAGGGTTGTAAGAAAAGAAACTCTAAACAAATACATAAGCCTAGGCCAAATTTCAAATCTAGAAAACTTAAAATCGTAGTTCTCGATAGATTGAGCTGCTGTCGAGCTATCTATCGAGCTTCACATTAAGTCTTGATAGCAGGCATCTGTCGAGCTATCTGTCGAGACTTAATGAACAGCTTTTCTTCACTTGTTTCTTGGATCAATCTTCATGACTTTTAATACGAACACTTGATATGCTTTGAACAACATATTTCTTGATGTATTAAACTCATCTTAGATCTACCCAATTACAAGTAAAGTGCATTTTGTTAAATGATAGCCAATTATATAAAATATGACCCTAACAATCTCTCCCATTGGCAATTCGTGACAAAACCACAAGCATAATTATGAGAGAAGTATAAAGCAACAATTCCATAACTATTACAAAAGCCAAAAATCCAAAAGAACATAAACCTAACTAATACAATGAGCTCTTGAAAAACTTTGCAAGAAAAGAGATCGTGCATGATAGACTTGTAACATGTCTTATCTGAAACACTTAAACAAGATTCATCAAGGCATCAAGTGTGAAACATGGACAAGTTGTATATAAGAAGAAACATGTGTATAAAGAGAGAAAAAAAAAACAACACATGTGAGACAAAGGTGAAGAGAACATACATCATATATATATATATATATATATCAAATAATACAATGTATGTAAAAATGTTCACAAGACCATGGTGCATGAAGTGAGAAAAGATACATCAAAACCTCACTATAGCTTTCAAAGTACTCTCCCTCCAACTGGTCTATCCCTATGCTAGCTCTCCCCATAACAAAAAGACTACTCTTATATACAAAACTACTCCCCATTTTTGTCACGAGTGACAAAGGTTAAATCACTAAGAAGCAGTCCTCTCATCGTCATACTCAGAGCCAGAAGCATCCTCATCATTGTCATCTCCACTATCTGAAGAAGAATCCTTAGCAAGCTCGGGAGAAGGTAAGGGAGCAAAATTGCCAAGATGAGACTGTCAGCAAGCTATGCGACCAATCTTAGTGTTCATCTAACATATCTCATAAAAAATGTGGTCAAGACGACTACCAAAATTAGCACGCATGTGTTGAAGCTGGTCCACAATGGCAGCAAGGGATGCCTCTCCTCCAGAATAAGAAGATGGAGCAGAAGATGAAGACAGATGGGATGTAAGGGCAGCATCATCCTGCAAACGAGGCCGCTTGGCCGCTAGCTATGCGTTGCTCCTCGTAATAGATTCCTTGTTAATGGCACCCATGCTATAGAATGGAGAAAAGAGAGGAATAATGACGTGCACATGTGATAGGATGCATGATAACCGAAGGAAAGATGAGTTTATCATGTTTAGCAGTATCTCGATAACAATCTATCATAGATACTATCATATTTGAAGGAAAATCTATAGAAAGATCTTCCAGAAGAGAAAGAAGGAAACAAGCACGAGGCTTAGTGATAGTGTTATAGTGAGATCATGGTGTGAGAACAAAGGTCATCACCATATTAAGGATCCTTGGACCCTTAGCAAACTCAATTGTGGAGAAATTAAGAGTATCTCCCCACACCGTGGCCTTCTCACAGAAGAGTGAGGCCATCTCGTCTTGAGAGATAGAACTGAAACGATGGTGACTAGGGTAATCTGGATGATTAACCCTAGGAACATGTAATACCTCGGAAATGAACTCCGGGGTGACTATGATACATGTACCGCAGAATACCATAGCAAACCTTGGCACAGAGGTATCGATGGTGTGCATGTTGGAGTAAAACTACTGAATGAACACATCGAGACACCTCTTGGGTATCTCACGTAAAGAAACCCAACTGTAGACACTCAATTTTGCACCCATGATTTAATCAAGGAGAATGATTTGAATGACCAATTTATGTACTCTAAAAATCATAATTGCATTACATGCATCAATTTGTTCTTGCATTACATGCATTAGTTTGTCTTTGCATTACATGCATCAATTCATTCATTACATATCATAAAAATGATCTTAAGATTTAAATGGTCGCAACGGTGTTTCTGGTTTTCAAATCTGACCATCGGATCGAAAGATATCGCATGATTAAGTTTACACAGTCAACATGCATTGTGTCTAGCTAGAGTCGACCACACATGATTAGTTTAAATTAATTTTGATTGATTAAACAATTAAAATTGATTAGATAATTTTGTGATTGGTTGATAATTAGTGTTTAAAATAGGGATGCATGCATGGGAATAAAAGGGATGATTGGATAACAATAAAATTGTGGATAATTTGAACTTTATCAAGATTTATTTTAAGGGATTTATCCACAAGATAATTGTTCAAGATATCTGCTCTTTAAAAAGCCTGAATTATATAGAAAAGAGATAAAAAAAATTATAGACGGAGGATGAAAATGCGTCTAGGTACAAGCACCGGCCAAAAAACCCTAGAAAAGGAGTCCAAATGGTACCCGAACACGAAAGTGCATTCGGAGCCATAGGGCCAATTCGGCACTTTTGGAGTGCCGAACGACACTCTAAAAGGGCTGAATTTTCATGTATTGGGTTTTGGCCCAACGACCTTTGGGTGACGATTATGCATACTCTTTTTGATCTTTTCGTAAAAGGATGCGTCCGGATTCAAACTCTAATCGTCCGTACCTATTTTTTAGAGTCTTCTGGCCTCACTGAACCTCATAATTCAACACCTTTTTTTATATGCTTTGAGAGGCATACGTTTTGGAGACTCACAAATTGCTGAGATTAATTGATCCTCTCTGAGATTTGCTTCAAGAATTAGGGTTTTTAAGTTTCAAAGATAGCTGAACAAGTTTCTTTGTACCTAAAACATCCTCTCAAGTGGAAGAGGGCTCATGCAAGAGGTTGCTTTCTAACACTTTTGTTCGTATGTTCTTTAATCATGATGATGCATGCTTTTTTGTTTTAAATATTCGTGTTCTAATTTGTTAATTCAGATTATCAAAATATGTTCTTGATTCTTTTATCATTACTATAATCTATTTCTTAGTTTTAGAGATCTGCATGTACTAAATTGATTTTTTTTTTTCAAAAAATAAAACGGATCTACATCTTTCTCAGATTTAGATATGAGTTTTTCATCAAAATAAAACTGATTTACATTTTTTAGATGTAGATCTGAATTTTTCATCAAACAAAAAAGGGATCTACATCTTTTTTAGATGTAGATCTGAACTTTTCTTAAAATAAAGAACGGATTTTGTATCTTCTTTAGATATAGATCTGATTTTTTAACACTGGCAGATTTTTGGAATAAAGAAAGAGATCATGAATTGTTGTTTTGTTGTTTGTTTTGTTTGAGTCATGTAACATGAAATTATTTTGTGAATGAGATCCTCTTCATAAAAAAAATGTCTTTTTCAAATATAGAAACAGATCTGATTTTTCTGTTACATAAAAAACCATTTTTTTTTTAGTTCTTAAAAAACAGAATTGATCTTTTATAAATCATAAGCCATTTTTTCTAAGTTTTTAAAAGCAGATTTGATATTTTTCAAACCAAAAAGACTTTATTTCATCATAAAATAGATCTGAATTTTTATCATCAAAAACCACTTTTTTTTACATACTCCAAAATAGATCTGGTATTTCAACAAACCAAAATCAATTTTTTTTAATCACCAAAATAGATATGAATTTTTTAAAACAAAAGAAGAGACTTCATTCATAAATAAATTCGTGTGATTTAATTTTTTTCACATTTCAACATAATATCATTCATGACATGCATAACATATTACATTCGTAACAAGAGTCTAGAAGACTAGACTCTGTTTAGGCGGAATGGGTGCCTAACACCTTCCCATTCCGTAACCTAACCTCCGAATTTAGGTCTTTGGTTAAGTAGATATAGCCTTGTCTTTAATTTTTTGGATAGAATGTAACTAGGACAACAAGCCATGTAAATATTTGGTAGATTGTAACTCGAATCCAAAGCTATGTAACCTTTTAATTTTCTTCCAGATATTAATATTTATTCAATCAATGAAGAGAACAATTCAGTCATGTATTTGTATATACTTGGTTTTTCTTATTATTTGTATAACAAAGATAAGTGGCAACTCCATACCACTTACCCAAAAAGAGAGGTGCCCTAAAAGGTACCCGAATCTCTTTTTTGAGGGACGCTTTTCGTCGAGATCTCTCACACCAACCCCGATAGCTAAACGCACCGGGTAGATGAGTGTCTAGAAAATCAGACATAATGACCTGGTGTTTCGAATGAATCGCTCGGTTAGAGAAGTTCTCAGAGAAGTCATCTGAAAGCTCGAAAATGTGTTAAAAGCACAAGAGATGTTCAGACCCCAAATTAAAAGATTACGGCTTGGTTGATTTTACTCTAACTTAAAGTAAGTGCGGAAACAAGAGTAAATGAAGTGCAAATAACCGATACTACTCTAGTGCATAAACATGAACAAAAAATAATAAAAGTAAAGCACAAGAGTAAGGGAAGAGAGATGCAAACACAAGATAACACGACGATGTGCTATTGAAGAGGAAACCGAAGAACTCGGTGAAAAACCTCTTCGCCGCCCTCCAAGCGGTAAATCGATTCACTAGACAATAAGTTGGGATACATGAATAGCAAGAGACCTTCCAAGCCTAATCTACCCAATGTACCTAAGCCCTCCAAGCTCCTACTCCAACAAGGCTTCTCGGAACCGTGTCTTATCTAACTTTTCGAATCCCACAATACGCCCAATTGCATCCACCAAGCCTCACTGGCTTCTTTTGGCAAATCCCCAAAACTTTCCAAGCTCCAAAACACTCTCTACACTCTGAAAATGTGTGGGTTATGTTTGGGTATAAATATCCTCTCAAGGTATTATAATGGGAGAGGGAAGGAGAAAATACTACAATGATTTCTCACTAAGGATGGGTAGCTCTCTCTCTAAAAGATGGGTGTGTGTGTGTTGTAAGAAACCTATCTAGGGTTTTTCTCTCTGAATGGCCTTCTTACAATTTTTGTGGGTAATGAGGGTATATATAGTATGGGTGAAGGATAAGAAAGTTACACTTAAAAAATCCTCTAGGTAGAGAGTCTCGTGGATATCTCGCGGGAAGGCCTTACCTGCAAAATACTCGTGAAATTGACAGTCTGGCACGACTCTTCAACTTTTAGTCATGTGCTTCGCACATGCCCTTTTTGAGGGAACCCTTCTCGCGAACTTCTCGCGAGCTAGTCACGAAATGCACTAATCTTCATTTCATGCTCGATTCTTCACCAACTTAATACTAAACCCAATACAATAAAATCCCACAAAATACAAGAACAAAATTAAAGCAATTACAACACTTTTTGTCATGGAATAAAGCCAACATAAAACATAGTTGTAAATCACAACTTTACATCATCTTTGGCCTTCTCATCATAGAACCTCATAAAATCAGAAATAGAAGAAGAAGAAGAAGAAGAACCATGACGTCTTATTAAGTTCTTGGAGGGAACAAATTTTTTAGGTGTCATAAGAAGGAAATTAAATGGAGAGACAGAGAGAAGAAACAGAGAAACACATCAGAGAATAAGGCATAGGAAAGAAGGAAAACATGAAGTGCAATGCATGAAAATGCATGAACATGTTACGTGTAAAAGAAAAATTACATCATGGGTAAAAAACCCAATCCAAACTACAACACTCATAAGATATACTCCCACCGTCCCATTCTTTTTGTCCTCTATTCAATTTTGAGATATTCCAAAATATTGTCCTGTTTCTAAAAATAAAAGTAATTAATTTACTAATGTTCCTATTATACCCATATTAATTTACTAATTCAATTTTTTGATAAATTTTTTTAAAGATAGTTTTGGAAGCTTATACATTTTTAAAAAGTAGACAAAACAATAAATAATGTTCATTTAAAAAGTTTGACTTTTCAAACAGAACAAAAAAAGTGGGACGGAGGGAGTAATTAGTCACACAATCCTAGAATGCATGAAACATTGTTATAATAAAAATAGAATGCAATGCATGAACATGTGAGATCATAATAGCATAACCCAACCCAAATTTTTTTAGAAAAACTCAAAAACCCAAAAGAAATTCCAAAACCTAAAACCTAGGTCACAAATTGCATGAATCCATGAAAGATGAAGAGAAAGAGGGGTTAGAGAGACTTACCAACAAATTAAGGCTTTGAGGAGGCCGAAAATGAGGAAGAAAGAAGGATTTTTTTGAAAATAAGAGGTTTGGATCGAGAGAGAAGAGAGAGAGATCGAGATATTTGAGTTTGAGAAAAACCAGGTTGGACCTCAGATATATATAGAAAACGCAGCTCAATAGATCGAGAAGATTGAGCATCTATCGAGAACAAAATCTCGATAGATCGAGAGGTATCGAGAACAAATCCAAAAATCTCGATAGAAGAGGCATGTATCGAGGAGCTATCGAGAAACTATCGAGAAGGTATCGAGCATCTATCAAGATGCCTAAAACAAGGTTTTTAAGGAGGAGAAACAACACAAGACAAATGCAATCAAGATAGACACCAAAACAAGCAACCAAGAAGCATGTTAAGCACTCAAACACATCACCAACTCTAGATGCAAAGCATTCCAAGATCAAAAACACACTAAACAAGTCTAACCAATTTTATTTTCAAAAACAAGTTTAGACAGTTTAGATAGTATATACTACCACATGTATTCCTTGTGATGGCCAAATCACATTATACCTGTACAATAGTATCAAGAGTAGCAAAAAGTATGCGTGTTGTGTGAGAAACTTTGCAAGAGAGTATAAGTAAATCATTATATGAAGAGTAATGATATAAGAGGATCAAATACACTCACACATAATCATAACTGTTAGATGAGGACCATTACCTTCGAGGTACATCATATAACTCTCACTTCTTCTAGAAACACACTTGTAACCATATTTGAAAGCATTTTGATTTTTTTTTTCTTTACATGTTCTTTGCATATTTTTCTTTTAAGCATAAAATAACATAACATGCATGGGTAAGTAAGAGAGAAAAGAATTACCCAATAATGAAAGCCAAACATCTTGTTTTTGCTGTGCAAGTGCTATACCTTACTGGGCACGACTTTTATGAATTGCACACAGATGTTGTATGATTGACGAGTTTTAGTAGTGAGATGGTTATTTATGCATTTCTCTTAGAATTTTCTAGTCTTTCCCATCAAAAAGAGTGATTGAGATATAAATGATAAAAGATCAATCAAATCATACAAATCACATAAAAGAGCTATAAAGTTCACATTGCTTAGTTGTGTATGAAGATGCTCATCTAAGCTACAAGAGATAAAAAGTTAAAAACTTTGTTTCAAAGGCCATCCAAGGTACACAAGTATCAGTATACACAAACACACACTGTTTTTGTATTTTTCAAAATTTTCATTTTTTTTTCTTGAAAGCAATAAAAGAAAAAAAAAACAAATATAAAAAACAAATGCAAAAACAATGCAATGCATGAAATCATGATTCCAAAAATAGATAAGAAATCAAGCAAGAAAGTCATACTTTAGATAGAAAGAATTAAGGCAAAGGACAAACAGAAAGACAATTAAGTCTTAGGATCATTTATCACCCACACAGCACGAGTCTTTGGCCGTGAAGATGAAAAGACATGTGTCCTAGTATGACTACTAAAGAACATAGAGGATTTAGAATTCCCTTGAAATTGGGTTAAAAAGCTCAAAACTTTTAATAACTCATCAAGAATAGGTATATAGCCTTTATATAAAGGATGAGACCTATGAGACACTTGCTTATGAGGAAATAGCTTGAAATAGTTAGGGCTAGTGTGACCGGAAGCACCATAATGTTGACAAACATGAGTAGTTTTAGAACCACTAGGCTTCCTAGAAGGAGGTCTAACCTTAGAAGTTGACAAAGACCTTAACTTAGGACAATTTGGCCTAATATGACCAACAATATGACAATAATGACAAATGGGGACAAATTCAGATTTTTTATTCAACCTAGGAGGAGTTTTAGATATAGGTTTAGAAATTTTAGCGTTAACATTAGATTTTTTACCTTTGTCTATCCTAGCAATATTAGCTTTCAACTCTTTATTATTTCTTTTAAATGGAGGTATATAAAAATCGTTTTCTTTTGAGCTAGGCTCAACAACAAGTTTGGAACTAGTTAATTTTTCAACTTCAATTTTAGATTCAACTAGTTTTTCTTCCAAACTCTTAATTTTGTCCACCTAAGATGAAAATTGATTCTTTAAATTCTCATTCAAATCATTTGCTTCATCCAATTTTGTAATCAATTCATCTTTTTCAAGTTTGACATTTTTAAATTTAGCTTTCAATTTTGTAGAACTTTTAAGAGATTTCATACAAAATTTATAAAGCTTACAATAGACATCTTGAACATCATCTGTAAGGATTAGTGCCCTTAAATCTATTGTATGATGCTATGTATGATATTATGTATGACATTATGTATGACTTAATGTTGTAATCAATAAAGTTGTTTTATTATTATCTAAACTAATGGTAACATGAGTATTTGGACATTATTATATAGTCCACGAGATGCATAGTATGTAATTTATGTGATTTAGTCATAGAAAATATAAGTCACAAATTTTTTGTAAATTCTGAATTTTAGTTTGTAGTCGGTCATAAAATTGGGCATTTCATCTGCGAAAACTATAACATATCAACTAAGATGATTTGTCTTGATCATGGAAGTGGAGACTTCGAGTTGATATTTTGATATGTTTTAAGAGTTAAGACATATTGAACTGAACCGCTGTGAGATTTATTATTCTCCTAACAACTATCAAATAAATAATAAATCTCATGACTTCTATTTACATCAACTCTTAATATTGAGAGAAAAATGGACCTGATCATGAAGTGTATGTTACTTTGATATATCAGGAGTGAGATCTAAAGTAACGGTCAAAATCTCAGTATGTTGGACAACCACATTTAGTGTTGATGGAACATATATTCTCAAGATGGAATTCATAATCTCTTAACGGGGATATAAAATATTCCATTAAGATAAGTTTAATGGCTTTGGTTATTCAAAATGTTAAGCCTAATTACTTTAGTAAAGAGTTACTAAAGTATATATTTATGAAATTGGATTTCATAAATATATGATGAATAATTTTAAAGGATTAAACCAAGTAGTCAAGGATTAAAATGTAGTAATCTTCAAAGTGGCAGTCAACCTACATGATTTTGTATTACTACGAATATTTTACGAAGGGGTTGCATGTATAATAAAGTTTTGGGATATAATTTATTAATAAGACCTACAGTGCAATTATATTTATATAGTGGTATTAAATATAATTAATGGTAACTTTGAACTTGTTAAGAGTTGGCAGAAAAGCCCAAGGCCTATTGGAACTAGTGTCATATTTGTTTCCTTTTGGTCCCACTCCAAACCACATACCAAAGCCCACTTGGAATGACCCAATAGGCTAGCCCATTTAGATAATCAGTTATAAGGAGAGAAACATACAAAATTTTGTAAGAGAATAAAATGGTTTATATGTGAGTGTTAGACACTCTTTTATTCTCTCTTAAACGCACATATAAATTGATTGAGAGACTACAGTTCTTGGGCACAAGTGGAATTGGAGTGAAGATTAAAAGTGTTCCCAAGTACTTCTAATCTTTGGTTTTGAATTTCATCGCACCAAGGTACACTCTCTTGTTCTTATATTCTAAAATTTACATAGTACATGTTATCAATTGCGAATGAAGTAAATCCGTTAATTTTCCACTGCGTATATTTTGTATGCAATATGAACATGTGTTTTTCCAACAATTAGTATCAGAGTGGTCTTCAATTTCGAATCTGTATAACATGTTTTGTGAGTTTTGGAATTAGAGATAATAGTTTCATGATGTTAGAAGATTATGCAATTAATTTTCTGCATAACTGTTGAAATTATTGTTTGATGAAAATTGATATTGATGTTATGATGTTGTTTAAATTTGATATTAAGTATGTTAAATTGAACTTTAAGGTTATAACATCAATGGTATTCAGTTTTGATATCAAATTCTGTCAATTATATTCATATGATGGTTGTTTGTTCATGAAAAACTGTTGAAAACTGCTTTAGAAAAATTTTGGAAAATTCAAGTTTCACGAGTTTCGATCGATCGAAAATTGTTTTCGATCGATCAAGTGAAACAGTGACCAATCTGTTTGATTCGATTGATATTCAATTGCTAGTCAATCGATCGAATGTTCTTTTTTGATCGATTGAGAAGCGGTTGAGTACCAATCAAGCCAGGCATATTGTTTGGTGAGAATTTTTAATTTTTTTGACTGATCGAGACATGCATTCGATTGATCGAAAAATGTGAATTTTGAATTTTTCTAAGTGCTTTCATATGGATAAAGTGCAAGGCTATGTGTAATGAGATTATGCATGTTTTCTAATTAAAAACCTTTATTTTAAAAAATCTAGTGAGAGAGAGAGAGAGATGCAAGGATCAGATCTCACGGCGTCCATTGTCGGTTCATAATAGTATGAAATATATACTTTGTCTTAGTCTTGAGTTTTGCATTCCATGCGGAGAGTATTTATTTCATGATACTACAAGATTGAACTTCCTAGTTTATAATGGTTTGATCAAACACATTGTCTTAGCCTTGAACTTTGTATTCCATGCGGAGGGTGTTTTGAATCATGGTACTACAAGATAAACCTGTTAATGGTAGATGAAATGTGGCTACACATGATTCTAGACAATGGTATACATTAGACTAAATATTATAGTATCCTTTATGCTGAGTTCTTGCTATTATTATTTAGAGGCTAAATGTATAACATCATATTATTAGTGTTTGATAAGAGTTATCATGATAGCACTAATAATGAGAATAGTTCTTAATCAATCATAGTATTTAATGTTGACTCTATGCTGAGGGATATTAAATATGAGATTGGGTTGTCGTTGCATATTTTATATTATGGTTTTATTAAGGTTCCATACTATATGTTTATATGCTAAATTGATAATGTCCAGTTTACTTATTATATTCATGTTTATTGTTTTCAGATTTAATCATAGCATCATTTAGCCCGCTTGTTGCTATTCTTAATCAAAACAAACTGACAGCTAAATCCAACTATATTGACTGGAAAAGAAATTTGGACATTGTTCTTACTGCTGAAGAGCACAAATATGTGCTTAGTCAACCTTGTCCTAGCTTTCCATCATTAGATGCTCCTCCTGAAGAAAAACAGCGATATGATTGTTGGCAGAAATCTAATGAGATAGCCAACTGCTATAACCTAGCATCTATCTTAAATGTTCTATAGCATCAAATGCAAGATGTAGAACTGACATAATGCTAAGTCTGAAAGAGATATTTGGTGAGCAAGACTGTTCTGCAAGGCAAGAAACTATGAGGCAAATTTATAATACCAAAATGACTGATGTCACTTTAGTAAGGGAGAATTGTCTTAAGATGATCTCTAATCTGAATATACTGGAAGTTTTAGGTGCCGATATTGATGGAGAATCCCATGTGGATATGATACTTCAGTCACTACTAGAATCATTCAAGGAATTCAGACTTAATTATAATATATATTTATATTTTGTATGACATTAAGTTATAATTATCCAAATTTTAGAAAAATCTTAGTAGATCAGAGAAAAAAAGTAAGATTAAAATAAAAAAATAAAGATAAAAATTTCTATGTTTAATAATGAATAATGAAATATAAAAATAAAAATATTGATTTTAATAATTTTACTATTGTAATAACACAGATTGGCGCAATAAACAATTAGGGCTTGTTTGGTTTTAAAAAAATGTCACTCATCACTCATCACTCAGTTTTCATCATCCATCATCGATCACTCATCACTCAAACTCTATTTTTTCACTCACTCAAAATAAAACATGTTTGGTTTCATTTCTTGTTCTATGTAACTCAAAATTTTGCAATAATGGTGGGACCCATTTACTGTACTGGGTCAGACGGATAGTTGCCTACACGTGTAAGTTCTCTCTCCTCTTCTTTTTCTTTTTTCCTCTCTTCACTTCTCTGCCTTTAGTCTCCCCTAAGACCTAAAAATTTCGCCCTTCTTCTCTGCCACTCTCCTCTCTTTCACTCGCTGAATCCACCACTTCTTTCTTCCACATTCCTCAAATCAGAAGGAACAAAGAAATGAGAAGCTCCCTCTCCTTGTCAGGACTGTCCAGCTCCAGTCATCTCTTCCTCCACTCGCCGTCGATCTCCCCTGTACTCTTCTCCCTTTAATTTTCTTTCTTTCTTTTCGTTTCTTTTTTTTTTAGATCAGCGTGTTGGTGTGTGGGTATAGATGGGTTTGCTGGGTTTTATGGGTCAGATCGGTTTGCTGGGTTTCATGGGTCAGATCGGCGTGTGGTTTGTGGTTAGTTGTGGCTTGTGGGATATGGCCTGTGATGTGTTGGTTGTGGCCTGTGATGGGTGTTGTGGATGACCGTTGTTGAGGTGGGTTTGTGGTAGTGATAATTATTTTATTTTATTTTAATTTGAGTCGGGGTGGGCTGGTTGTGGTTGCAGTAGTGGGTGGTGGGTGGTTGTGATTGGGTTGGTTGTGCTGATGGAGTTGGCTGGGTTTGGAGTTGTTGGGCCTGTGTTTGGCTAATTTAGGGTTGCTGGGTTTAGGGTTGTTGGGTTCAGTGGTGGAGCTAACTCACTGGGTATGAAGAGGGAAGTGATAATGAGAAGATGCTGAGAGAGGGAAGTGAGAAGAGGGAAAATTTTCAGCAAAAATTTTCCGGAGAACTGAAATGAAACAAAGGAGCTCCAATGGTAATAACTTAGCCTGTTCCAGATGTGACAATGCACTGGCAAATGGGCCCACAACTTCATCTAATTTACCGACTTGCCACTGAAACTCAGTTTTTGAGTTTTGAAAACAGGTGAAACCTGTTTTCAGTTTTGGTCACTCACATCTATTTTACTGAGTCATTGAGTGATGAAAACCGTGATTCAAAACTAATCCAAACAAGTGCCGAGCGGTGGGACCCACACAATTTGGATAATGAAAACAGAAAACTGAGTGATATCACTCAAAACTCTCTTCATCCAAACAAGCTCTTATATTGCTAATAAGAGTATTTAAATTTAGTCAATAAAGAATTTTTGTAAAGTATAGCATGGGAGCAGCTTAATAGGTGCTATATATTTTAAAATATAAAAATGTGTAATTTTAGAGTATGTTTATTTTGTACAATGAATAAGAATTTTTCTATAAAAAAAACCTGTATCTGTCTAACATACAATATAATACGTATATTTTGCTTAATTATTAGTGACTGTGTATATCTTGTTTTGTTCTTTTTAATGAATGTTTTATTTAGTATCAAAAAAAAAAAAGAGATAATGATCGTTGGCTAAAACTAAAAGCAATGGGTTTTTGTTTTTATTGTCAAATTTTGTTGTTATGAAAATGGTTGCTAGTTCATGAATCACGTTTGTGGTTTATAAAAAAAGAAAAAAGAATTTAAAAAAATTAAATTAGATGAATAATTACAATCAAATAAATCATGTAAATACTAATAAAATATTTAAAAATGTTCTAATCAATAGGGGAGGGATAATCACATATACGTGGCTAAATGAGAAATGGAAGATCCTCCCCAAACCAATAGTGTCCAAGCCAAGGGGTATCAATATGATTTGGTTGGCTCCCATTTGACCACCAACCAATTACCAACTGGTGTTACTAAAAAGAAATTTGACCCACAGAGCTATAGAGAGATAGGAGTTGTTATTAATATTTAGGAAGGAGGAATGGATAAGGGGAGAGTTTCAAATGGAAAATTCACTCCCAGATCTTTTTTAGCCTCTAATTATTATTACAGGCTATATCTCTTTTTTTTATTTATTTATGTATTATTGTCCCTTAACTGTTGTTGTCTGTCCTAGGCAGTGTGTGTCACACCTCCAACTCATTAACTCCCATCCCAACTGATAAGAAAAACAAATGGTACATTGGTACCAATGTGGCCTCTTTGGATCCACTCAATGTAAACAACTTGAACTTACATCACTTGTGTGTACTGTTTACTGTTACTACTGCTACTACTTACTTCCCTCCCCCAAAATACCCCCATTTTCAAAATCTCCTCATTAGTTTGGCTTTGGTTTTTTTATTTTATTTTTTGTTCCATATTTTTCTTGGTCCAGCCAGTACCAGTGACTTGGGGTTGGGTATATGGGAAATTAAAAGCATATATTGCATCTGGGTTTTTCATTTGAGAGTGAGATTTGGTGGTTTTCCCTTCTGGGTCTGACTTAGAATGATGTCAATGACATGCCACAATCTTGATTTTGGTTTTTCAAAAACTGTCTTTGATTTATATGCTTGTGGCAGCTCTTCCAATGCTTCCTTTTGCCGCTCTCCAGTAAGGAATTATGCAAAGTCCAGTTCTAGTAGTAGGAAACTGGTTGATAGGCGGCGGGGCATAGCTTTGTGTAGAGTGTCTTCAACGAATACTCCTGCGACTTTGCTTAGTGGTAGTAAGTTTTGTGTTAAACAATAGTATGGATTGATATATTAATGTTATGTGTGTGCGCTATAATTACTAGGAATGATATATGGTTTTTGGTTTGTTTTTGTTGCACCAACACAGAGGTAGCTCAAGGTGTTCCACCATTGTTGGATTTGAAGAAAGAGTCAAGAAGCCCCATTTCATTGAAAAATTTGTTTGAATTGGTCGCTGATGACCTTCAGACTCTGAACCAAAATCTTCAGTCTGTGAGTACTCCCTTGTGAATTCCTCCAGTTGGATGGTGTTATAAACTTTAGGTGTTTTTTGGTTTAGAATTTCCTTATACAATATGCTTTTCTTAAGCATGTTGTCATTCTTGCTGAATGTTTGATGGTAATTGATGGTTTGGTGATTAATCCTGGCTGAATTTAACCATTTTCTATTTATTGCGAACATTTAAGAAGTCAACGAATTGTGGTTATTTTTACTTATGAAACCATTTTGGAATATCAGATTGTATTTTCAACATTTTCTTTTTTCATCAGTGAATGTTGTACGCAATTTTATTCTTTTTTCATCTGATTCTTCAATGTTTCTGCTATTGATCTCATAAAATTCCTACCCATCCAAAGTCCATGTGTCTTTCTTAACTGATTATAACTAGGCAATAGTTTGCACATACCCATTTTGCTATATTGGAAGCTCCCTTGAAATCTGGATTGGGATATAATTTGCTAAGGATATGTTTGTGAAGGTAATGAATTACTCGTGCCTGTGAGTTTGTGTGCAAGTTTTTGTCCTAAAAGTTAGGTACACTGTCTGGCATTGAGCATTATTTTCATTATGTGACATAAGACTAAGAAGGCGGCAATAACTTTGTAATAATTCCTCTGTTGTTTGTATTGAAAAACTGAAACTTTTACAAGTAATTTCACGATGACTAGTTGTACCACAATAAAATTATAAAGAATGTCAGAAACTATAACTTTGTAATTATTTCCTAAACCAAAAAAAACATGATACTGCATTTTGCTTCTTATATATTATGCGTAGGTGACTAGCATGCAGTTATCTAAACTGTATATTACTGTAATATACATTACTTCACCTTCATGTCTATTTATCATGCCAATTGTTGACATGAAGGAGCATTCCATATATCGGACTCCGTATCTTACCTTTCCAATTGACAAAGTCCTCAAGTTATTAGATATGAGCTTCTGAAATGATTGAAGGAATATGGACTCACTCTTTCAAGGATCTTGATTAGTTGGTCTAATGTAATTATGTGTCATTGGATAAAAGAATTGGGCTTGTTATTTCATTTTTCTATGCAATTTGGGTAATCCTGAGTCTTCATGTTCCTCATTAGAAGTAGATATGGTCATTGTGGAACTATAATGGTTTGCTTCTCAGGCTTTAGTCCTAGCCTCATTGGCCCACATAACTTACCACTCCATTATAAATGATGGAAAATTGCTTGCTAGCTGGGTCACGATTAAATTTCCACTCCATTATAAATGATGGCACATTGCTACATTGCTTGCTAACTGGGTCATGATTAATGTAGCCTATTAGTTCTATCAACAAATTATGTTGTCCTTGTGGCTTTAAAGTCTCTCTAGCAGCCTTGCTGCTGCATATATTGTGACGGTGATGGGCCACCTTAGCATAATACTGTAATTTATGGATTCAGATGTTATTACACTTCAATTGATAGATCTAATACTGGTAACCAGAACTCTCATATTGTTTTCAACCTTGAGTTTTAGCATATTCATTCCAAAAAATCTCCATAAATAGCTTTTGCTTAATGCTTCTTCTAGTTTTCACAAGGTAGTCTACACTTCTCAGTGATCCTCTCCATTTGGTTGAATGATATTTTTAATGTTTACTAACTTGTCAATGCTTTTACACTTGTGGTCATGACTTTTCAGTTTCTCTGGCCTGTTGGTGTATTTCTTATTCTCTCTGGTCAGTACTCTTCCTATAAGATTAAAAAACAATCAGTACTCTGTCTCTATTTTTCAATTTGGTCTGTGTCATCCTTGACCCAAGTCCAACCATGTGAAGGTGATCAATAAAACATTGATATAGACATCTCTAAATACCTAATGTATCTAGACAGAGTTCCAAATCACTGCGGTTTCCTCCTTTGAACCACAAAAATTCATTTTTCTCCTTACAGTTCCCAATTATGCTTGCCATGAAAGTAGTCTTCAATTTAAGAAGAAATTTGTATCCAAGGATTTTTCAGTAGATTGATAGCTGAAAAAAGGGGAAAAAAAACCCCTGTAAATCAGGATGCATGTCTCCTAGAGGCATGTTTCTCTCTGTTACCTTCTAAATCCTTCCCTTTTATTCAGAGCATCCCATAACCTAAAACCTTTTCATTCATTAAAAACCAAAGTGTGACATGGTTTTAGGAAGAACCATTATTGTTCTTTGGGCTCCAAGCACAGGAAGATAGATACCTTTATTAAGTGATTTTAATACTTTCCCTAGGAAGGGAATTACCTTAATTTTTGGGATGCCCCTGACTGGAAAATTTGGCTGGTTATGTTCTGATGCAATTGTGAATGATTTTGTCCTGTTGGCCTCTTTTGGTTTTGTTTTACTTTGCCACAGGTAAAGAAGACAAATCTGTTCTTTCATAGATTTTGAACATAGTTCATTCCTTTGGCATACAATCTTTACAATTATAAAGAGACATGGCCTGCTTGAGATCAAGTTACATAACTTTGATTTGGATTTGCTTTTGATTGAGTAAAAGAAGAGTTTTTAAGTTAATAAGTAAAAGAAGCAAAAACATTTTCATATAATTGAGTGCTTTGAGCATCTTCATAGATATGGGTGTTATAGTGAAAGAAATTCTTTAGAAAAGAATTTGTTTCTTGACTTTCTTAGTGTCACTGACCTACTGTACAACCAACTTAGACGTTCTTAGTCATATGGGACATAAAGATTAGGCTGATTTGTATTTGTATTGCCTTGTCAGATGAGCATGATTGTTGATGTAGCACAATGCTGTGTTGGTTTAACTGTTAATTGCTTAACCAATGTTAGAGGTTAAGTTTTTGTTTAATTTTTTCAGGAAATGCCACTTTCAAGTATTAAAAGTTAAAAACAAGAATGCTCTTACTGATGTAACATTAATGTTAAATTATGATATCTATTGTTAGAAGAAAGTAGAAGAATTAATAAACCCAAAAGAACTCTTGGAAATTGGCTTGAATTCCTAATTTTGACTTGGTCAAGCATTTGGGTTTTCTTGGTGTGAAATTAAAGTTGATTTAATTACCTTTTTTTGGGTTTCTTTTTTTGGTTGATATGGAAGGAAAGTTTGTTCCTTGTCAAAGAAGTAATGTTATAATCCTTGTTGATTGAAGAATAGAAGTTGGACCCTCATGTACAGAGAATATTGTAAATGGTTTGGTGGCTCTAGTCCAAGTGTCATATAGGGAGAGGAGAAATTCTTAGAAGAACATTGAATGGGTTTCTTCTTATTGTAGCTTTATAAATCATTTGGGGTTGAAAGATATCCATGTGTGTGCAACATTAGCAGTGAAGGTAATGCAAAATAGAGACTTCTCTGGATGAGTGATTTAGAGGTTGAGTGTTGTAATCGTTATTTAGTATAGTGGATTTGATCTCTGTTTGTCTCTCTGTCTGTTTGTCTCTGTGTGTGTGTGTGTGGAGGTAAGTAGTTTGCTAAACTAAATAAATTTTTGTCTGTGTGTGCTTGTTGTTCTTTATTTGACTTTGTTGTTATTTGTTCGGATATATGAATGTTATAGCACAAGTAGTGTTAGAGCTTCTGCTATCCCAACAATAATAATAGGAGATTCTTCTTTCCTTAGTCTTTTCATCTTTGAATATTATCTTGGATTTTGCATTATTGTTGTTGTTGATGTTATTGTTGTTAAATTTTATATGAAGACAAACCTTTGAATGATGGAATGGTGGTATAAAGTTTATTGTTTCATATTCCCTTTGACCTGCAGTTTGAAAATGGTGATTATTGAGGTAGACATGTCACAATTCAAGAGCATTCAATAATGTGCTATTGGAATGGCAATTTTCTAACTTAGTCCTTGTTGATTTAGCAAGAGCATTGCAGTAGTCTCATTTGTATAATACATCATCTCTTCGCTACACCAGGCTCTGAAATTTTCTTTTTCATTTTTATCTTCAAAATTCCATATACAGTAGATAAAAGTCATTCATGTGAAGGGCAGTTTAATGTAAATAAGTATATTCTTGTCTTTAACAAGGGGTACTTGAATCTCTATGCTTATCATCTTCTGACTGCTTTCTCTTGTCAAAATCTGACTAAATTATCTGCAACCATTGTAATATCTTATTATCTTGTATTTTATCTAATGAAGATTCCATGGTAGATTGTTGGCGCAGAAAACCCAGTTCTGATGTCTGCAGCAGAGCAAATATTTGGCGCGGGGGGGAAGAGGATGAGACCAGCTTTGGTGTTCTTAGTGTCAAGAGCAACAGCAGAACTAGCTGGCTTAAAGTGAGTATTATTCATTTATTCTTTCCCAAAACACATTGTCCTATATTACGTTGAGGAAATAGAGGTGTAATTTAGTACTACTTTCCTCTAGGGAACTTACCATGGAGCATCGTCGTTTGGCAGAGATCATTGAGATGATCCATACTGCAAGTTTAATACATGATGATGTACTGGATGACAGTAACATGCGGAGAGGTATGCCTTTGCATTTTTACATGAAACTCACTTCTTAAATCATATAGAAGCCATTTCATCCCGAATTTGGTCACCTATGCAATAAGATTTGGGCTAGTTTAGCAATTATAACAGGTATGGTTACTGCATGCTTTTTTGGCGATATTAGGATGATAATTGAAGGAGGCTGAGGAACGCATGCTCTATCATCGTGTACTCTTTCATATAATTCACTGAAAGCATTCATAAAATAAATAAAAGTTACCTCTGCTCTTCATGATTTGAATCTGATCTTCCATAATAGTTGGTCCCTGGCCCAAATAAAGTAGGGTTCTATAGGCGGTCACAAGATTATTGTTACACTTTATGAACAAGAGTCCTGAAAGGGCAAAATAGATGGAGTAGCTGACCTTTAAATAGTTTGGATAAATGCTCATAGAATGGAGCAGAGGATTAATCTAATTTTTTGACAAGCTCTAGGAGGGCAAATTTCCTTCTTTTGATAGATAAAAAGGTCATTATATAAAAGGCTGAGGGATGCAGCCTAGTACATGGGAAGTATACAAGGAGAAGCCAAAACAGAAAATAAAATTTAAAAAAAGAATAATACAATAAAGAATCAATGAAAGCTTTTGATATCTAGGAAGAAAGTCCGCAATAGAAGAAGTATGAGCGGTTGAAAGCAAGGTTTTGAATTCCGTTCCAGATTGACAATTGGAACAGAATATTCTGATACTAGTGTGTTTTGGTGCATCGTTTCGGGATTACACACACACACACACACATATATATATATTTCTTTATAACTTCATATTTTATTATATCTAATTAACTAAAACAAAATTTAAAAAATGATATGGGAATAAAATGAGTCAAATGACGAATTTGGGCTGAAATGTTTTAAAAAATCCAACACATTCCAGAACAGCCCGGAGTAGTCTGTAATTTAAAGACCAGAATGGCTGGAATTCATTTGGAACACCGGAACCATCCGGAATAGACTGGAATTTAGACTGAAACGGAGCAATGGGGTAAGTGCACCAGATTGAGCACTGGAACAGAACGGAATTTAAATCCTTGGGTTGAAGTCCATTCATATAAGGTCTTCAAAAATATGAGTTGGTTTAAAGTGAGTATTATTCATTTATTCTTTCCCAAAACACATTGTCCTATATTATGTTGAGGAAATAGAGGTGTAATTTAGTACTACTTTCCTCTAGGGAACTTACCATGGAGCATCGTTGTTTGGCAGAGATCATTGAGATGATCCATACTGCAAGTTTAATACATGATGATGTACTGGATGACAGTAACATGCGGAGAGGTATGCCTTTGCATCTTTACATGAAACTCACTTCTTAAGTCATATAGAAGCCATTTCATCGCAAATTTGGTCACCTATGCAATAAGATTTGGGCTAGTTTAGCAATTATAACAGGTATGGTTACTGCATGCTTTTTTGGCGATATTAGGATGATAATTGAAGGAGGCTGAGGAACGCATGCTCTATCATCGTGTACTCCTTCATATAATTCACTGAAGCATTCATAAAAGAAATAAAAGTTACCTCTGCTCTTCATGATTTGAATCTGATCTTCCATAATAGTTGGTCCCTGGCCCAAATAAAGTAGGGTTCTATAGGTGGTCACAAGATTATCGTTACACCTTTAAATAGTTTGGATAAATGCTCATTGAATTGAGCAGAGGATTAATCTAATTTTTTGACAAGCTCTAGGAGGGCAAATTTCCTTCTTTTGACAGATAAAAAGGTCATTATATAAAAGGCTGAGGGATGCAGTCTAGTACATGGGAAGTATACAAGGAGAAGCCAAAACAGAAAATAAAATTTAAAAAAAGAATAATACAATAAAGAATCAATGAAAGATTTTGATATCTAGGAAGAAAGTCCGCAATAGAAGAAGTATGAGTGGTTGAAAGCAAGGTTTTGAATTCCGTTATGGATTGACAATTGGAACAGAATATTCTGGTACCAGTGTGTTTTGGTGCATCGTTTCGGGATTACACACACACACACACATATATATATATATATTTCCTTATAACTTCATATTTTATTATATCTAATTAACTAACACAATTTAAAAAATGATATGGGAATAAAATTAGTCAAATGACGAATTTGGGCTGAAATGTTTTAAAAAATCCAACACATTCCAGAACAGCCTGGAGTAGTCTTTAATTTAAATTTAAAGACCGGAATGGCCGGAATTCATTTGGAACACTGGAACCATCTGGAATAGATTGGAATTTAGATTGAAACGGAGCAAGGGGGTAAGTGCACCAGATTAAGAACCGGAACGGAGCGGAATTTAAATCCTTGGGTTGAAGTCCATTCCTATAAGGTCTTCAAAAATATGAGTTTCAGTTTCGCCACATTAAACTCTTTCCCTCATGGTAACAAGCATTCCTTTCTCTCCAAAGACACCACATTAAACATAGAGGAACAACTTTCCAATCCCCCCATTACTCCTCTTACTAAAAGGTGCCTTTCAACATGATAACTCCTCCACAGAATGAGGAATTACCTAGGAGACACCAAACAAGCAAAAAACCAATGACCACAACTCCTGAGCCACTGCATAATGTAAGAAAACATAAGCTGTATTTTCTCCATTGCTTTTACACATAAAACACCAATCTATAATAATTTTCTCTCACTTCCTTAGATTATCTGTTGGCAAAGTCTTCCCTAGTGCCACACATCATGAGAAGAATGTCACTCTTGAAGGTGAACGAACTTTCCAAATCCTTTTCTAAAGAAAATACTTTCCTCCTCTTTCCCTCAATTTTTTGTAGTAGCTCTTCACTTGGAAACCTTGCTTTTATGAAGGGATCCATTACATTTTATCTTACTCCCCACATTGAAACTTTATTGTGTTTATGTCTTCCAATAGCTGTGCCATAGAATCTACCTCCCAATCATGCACCACTCAAATACATATAGGATTCCTATAAAATTACTTATGAAAAAAAAGGGGTTCCAATCAAAGTAACAATTTCTGGCCTCTATTTAATCTGCCACTCTATCATCTCTGCCCCTTGGAATTATAAAAAGATTAGGATTACTCTCCTTTATAGCAGTCTCTCCATTTCTGAAATCAAGCCAAAAGCAAATTTTAGAGCTCATCACTATCATATCTGATAAAATGTGAAAAGCTTTCCTATCCTTTACAAATATGCTTCCACAATCCCACATCTTATGGCCCTCTAACCTTGCCCAAAATCAGCTCCCCCAACTAGTGCCATACTTTAAATCTATCACCCTCCTCCACAATGTATTTTCTTCTAACATGTATCACCATAGCACCTTTCCCAATAAAACTCAAATAAAAGATTTAGCTTGTCCCCATCCGGGAAGGGAGTGCCTGGACTAACTGTAAACCCGGAAGTCTCTGGTTCAACTCTTAGTTGATGCGTTTTGTGATTTACTTGATGCCTGCTTAGTGGAGGTGTGTAGGCATAAGGGGTTTACCCCTCAGGGGTGGTTCCATTGGCCCATAACTTGAGGGGGTTTCTTGTCATCAAAAAAAGAAAAAAGAAAAAGAATTAGCTTCTTAATCTCCAATCTGCCATTGCAAATTGATGGGTAAAAAATATTCTAACCCAATCCACCCTAGAGGAAATTCCTTTAATTTTTTTTCTCTTCGTGCCACTCCTACATACAATGGGAAAAGAGATAAGAAAATATGTTGGAAGGTTAGATAACATATTTTTTTATTAAAGTGAATCTACCTCGATTTTCTAGATACAATTCTTCTAACTAGCCAATCTCTTATGCATTCTTTATAGAATGAAGTCCCCATATATGCTTTGCCTTCAAATGAGCTCCCAAAGGTAAACCCAAGCATTTCATCGGGAGAGATGAGACACAGCATCCAAGATTGCTTGCCAATTATTCAATATTTATTATCTATCCTACTGGCACTATTTTAGATTTACTTAAATTAATCCTTATACTTGAAACAACCTCAGAACAAATGAGAATGCTTGAAACTGCCTCAGAACAATTGAGAATGCATCTCAAATAACAAAGTGGGGTAGAATTTGCCTCATAAAAGATGGGTGTCATCGGAAAAAAGTGAGATGGGATATCACCATTGTTTCACCACTTGAGTTATCAGTGGAGAAACCATTCAAATGGTTGACACAGTTATCATCCTACAAAAGGCTTCCATAATCACCACCACCACAAACAATAAAGGGGAAAGCAAATCCCTTGATGTCTATTACTAGTGAAAAAACCAATAAAGGTGTGCTTCACCAGGAGAAAATAATTGATTGGATACACAAAAAGCTATCCACTTCCTCCACTTTTCCCTGAAGCCACAGCATTGTAACAAATAAATCAAAAAGTCCCAATTGGCATGGTCATAAGCCTTTTCCACATTGAGTTTGCATAAAATCCTTGGGCTTCCAGATTTCATATGGCTATCCAAACTTTCATTAACTATAAGAACAGAGTCAAATACTTGTCTGCCTTGAATAAATGAATTCTGTGTCTGACACAATCTCTACCTATATCCCCCCTCAATATATTTGCCAATAGTTTGATCAGAATTTTATAAATACTACCCACAAGACTAATAGACCTATAATCGTTAACTTCAAGTGTACCAGCTTTTTTAGGTATCAGAAGCACATGTAGCAATTTGACATCTTCTTTTTTCATCTTTGTTCTCTCTCTCTCTGGGTTAATGGCAACCCTGTTCATTTCCAGCTATATATGTCCATGAAATCTACTACATGAAAGGTCTACCATACAATATGAACTTGCCTTTCTGTCCTCCCTTAATTTCTGTGTCTACTATAGGAAATGTCTAGATAGTGCTGTACATGGAGTTGAACTGACAGTATAATTTCCCAGATTAAGCTCATAAACCGTCATGACTCTTCTCATTGTCTTGGTTCATTAGCATCTCCTATGTTGTGTCTTCATCATGAATCAATTTGAATCGATGTATTCTCTTTGTGGTTGTGGTTACTAGTTTTTCTTGCAAAAGATCAGTCCTCTGGATGAGAGTTACTACAGAAAAGGGGGCCATCATTGTAAATGTCAACATAAAACCGAATGTGATCAATTCATAAATTTTGAAATGATCCTACTACATTGGACAAGAGTATTCATGTTCAGGATGCTGGGAAACTCGAAATTAACTTAAAAAATCAAAGAATTACTTGGAGTAAGATCTACTGAATTTTTTAACAATAAATGTTGTGAACAGCTACGGTTCCCCACCTCATCGTGGCAGACCTGGTTTCCAGTACTTGCTGTTTGTGACCTAGTTTGTTTTTCCAACCTTAAACAACCAACCCCCCCAACCACACCCCCCCCCCCCCCCCCCCCCCCACAAAAACTCCCTGTTCCTCTGCTTTTCCCCTTTTCTATTAGATTCCCTATAACTCAATATGTAAGATGCGTATTTTCAGGGCAGGAAACTGTTCATCAAATGTATGGTACAAGAGTGGCAGTGCTGGCTGGGGACTTTATGTTTGCACAGTCCTCATGGTATCTAGCAAATCTTGAAAACCTTGAAGTCATTAAGCTTATAAGCCAGGTAAATTCCAACCATTTTCAGTTGCAAGAACCATTCATAATCCACCTTTGATGCATGCTAAAGTGTTATCTGAATGATTTCCATTCACACTAAGAGTGAGGGCATGGGTTAGATATTCAAAACATCTAGTTTAAATGTCATTTAGTTTATTACTCCATTGCAGGTTATTAAAGATTTTGCAAGTGGTGAAATAAAGCAGGCGTCTAGCTTGTTTGATTGTGACCTTAAACTTGAGGAGTATTTGCTCAAGAACTACTACAAAACAGCCTCCTTAATAGCTGCTAGCACCAAAGGAGCAGCTGTTTTTAGTGGGGTTGACAGCACTATTACTCAGAAAATGTATGAATATGGCAAGAATCTTGGTCTGGCCTTTCAAGTAGTAGATGACATATTGGATTTTACACAGTCAGCAGAGCAGCTGGGGAAGCCAGCAGGTAGTGACCTTGTGAATGGGAATCTCACTGCACCTGTAATTTTTGCACTGGAGAAAGAACCAAAACTGAGGGATATAATTGAATCTGAATTCAGTGAGCCTGGTTCCCTTAATGAGGCCATTGAATTAGTTAAAAGTTGTGGGGGCATTGAGAGAGCACAAGAATTAGCTAAAGAGAAGGCTGATCTTGCAATCCAACATCTCCAATGTCTTCCAGAGAGTGCCTTTCGATTAGCTCTGGAGGATATGGTGTTATACAATCTTGAACGGATTGATTAGTCAGATATGTTTTGATTTATGAACCACTACTTGATAGAATATGCCATTCTTGATGATTGTTACTTGAGCATAAGGAGGAAGGCTTAGAATTCAACCCCCTGCCGCTACCTGAAGGATTTTCTGCTATATCTGCACCATAATAAGCTGGTTGTGACACTGTATATTCTTTATAGGTATTGAGTCACAGCTCTACTTCAAGCTCCTACATTAATTATTAAGTCACAGCTCTATTTCGATATAACCTGATAAGAAAATAATTCTTCTGCAATTGTTGTACATTGCGCAATAAATACTTTGGGATCACCAAATAATGTTGAGCAATACAGTTATTTATTTTTGTTCACTTTATGAGATTTTGCCATGTTGTGTCATTACTCGCTAAAAATGTAGAATGCTATGTAAATTTAAAACAAACTGGCAAGCTCAAACTCTAGGATGGGATTTTAAAAATTCAGAGATAAAGTTAGCCTAAGAACGTTAAATCTTATTTTGTGTGAATTTTTTTTAGGGGTGGCAAAGTTTAACACGTCTTGCAAACACGACATGCCACAAAGTAAGCAAGTTATGAATTGAGACTTAACAGATTCTTGTTATATTTGAGTTGACACGACTAACTCATTTAATAAACGTGTCGTGTTCGTATTCAACCTACAAAACCCATTAACATGTGTGACTTTAAGCATATAAGCTTATTAGTTGTACTGGTTTATTTTGTTTGACATATTGTGATCGATTATTTGTGGTATTGAGATATGCTTTAGTTTTTGATGATTATGTATGGTTTTTCATAGTTCAGACCAATTAGGTTAATACTAAAATTTGTATATTTTTTTTTGCTTTGATAAAATCTAATAAACGGGTTGACATGACTGACTCTTTTAATAAACGTATCGTGTTCATGTTCAATCTATGAAACTCGTTTATCTTGTGTGATCCATATAATTAAATGTCATTTTACTAATATACCTTCAAAACCTTATTAGTTGTTGTGGTTTATTTCGTTTGATATATTGTGATTAATTATTTGTAATATTGAGATATGTTTTACTTTTGAATGATTATGTTTGGTTTTTCATAGTTTAAATCAATTAGGTTAATACTAAAATTTGTTTTTTTTTTTATTTTTTATTTTTTTGCTTGAATAAAATTTGACAAATGGGTTGATATGACTAATCCGTTTAATAAATAAGCCGTGTTAGGGTTAAGGAATTTTAACCCGTTTAATAAATGCGTTGGGTTAGTGTCAACTCATATAGTCGAATAGTTATAAGTCGACATGACATGAATCCCGTATGCGTATACAAATTGTCACCCATAAATTTCTTATGAGTGCATGCTGGTGCTAGCATAGTAGCATTGTATTTGTAAAATTTGTCAATTTTGTCATTAAGCACTTGTCTTGCCTTCATGCAAAGTTTTGCAACAATAGAGAGCTTCTTATTGCTAAGAGGCCAAAAGAGAGTCTGCGAGTTAAGATCAAGCGAGTCAATTTCAAACTTGAGGCCATTTCGGTTTGGTCAGTGGAACAAAATATTTTAGTTCTGGCTGATACCAGTATATTGTTCTGAGATTTATGTTAGTATGATTTTATTATTTTTTATGTTTATCAACATAAAATTTAAAATCCACATTTTTTATAAGCTTAAATATTAGAGCAAGCACAGAAACCCAAATATATTAGTTTAAATAATATTTTTTTTTTTATATTTTTTAAAAACATTTTCTTATTTCTTATTATACTAGCCAAAATGCTAAGTACTAGCCGAAACACTTGAAATATCCCAGTACAGCTAGTACAACATGATATTTTATCCAGTATATTTTAAAGGAGTATCATCAATGCTAGTTTAATGGCCAATAAGGTATATTTTCCCAGTATCGTATAATTTAACTTTATTGCTTAAGATAGGTCACAGCCTATGTATTGACATGTTGTAGAACTGGCTTCTATGTATTAGGCTCTTTTTATGGTGCTTATCTAGGTTAGTTGGCCTATGCCCACTTAGGGCCTAGCCTCCCATTATTAAAAATGATAATTGGTTTTACCAAAACAAAGATAAAGAAAAGAAGGGTTTTATGTCCAAAATATTAGGCTAAAAGAAATCTAACTCAATTAAAACTTATACTGTTCTACCAAAAAAAAAAAGAAAAGGACAAGACTTAGGTATAGTATTTAGGTGCTGTTCTTTAGGTTCCTCTATTAAGATTTTGCCATGTGAATTTTTCCTCATAGAATGGAAGTGTATTTTTTAGTTAAGTAGACACATGGCTGAATCTTAAGATGGAAATCTAAGGAATAGTACCTAAGATACTGTACCTAAATTTTGTAAAAAAATAAAAAATAAAAAAAGGCCATAAGTGTGTTGAATCATCATTGACTATCAAGTTTCCCTAATGGCTTAAACTTTAATTTTGTTATCAAGTTTTTGTCGACATTACCCACCTAATCTCCAACATGCCACACAACAATCAATCTCTCTCTCTCTCTCTCTCTCTCTCTCTCTCAACACCAAAATCAAAATTGGAAAATAGATATTAGGTTTCCTTAATCATGCATTACACACCCAAGGTAAAATAAACCTCATTTTATATATAAAAAAATTAGCTATTTTTGCTAAATTTTAAGCTTGAACCATGATATTTGTTTCTTTATATGAAATTAATCTTGGCTTGGTTAGTATTAATTAATCAAATTATGTGGCTAATCCTTTGTTGCATAGACATGATGAGGCTATTGGGTCAATCAAATGTTGGGAACCCAAACAAAGTAATGATAGCTCAAAGAAAGAAAAACCAAGCAGCCAACCCATTTCAATCAGGACACAAAGGCCTCCAATTAGCACCCTATGCTTGCCTTGCCTTAAATGCATTTTAACTCATACCAAGCCTAGTCCAAGACCCTTTTGTACATGGGGGGCATCTAATATTCATTTTAAGGCTTAAATTAGAATTTTAATGCATGTGGAAAACTAATTGCGCACATACCCAAGCAATTGGTTAGAATTACACCATAAGTTAGTAATAGTTTGTTAGGCAAGTGCACATGTACACTTGCAATGGAGGGTCGTCAAGGTATCCAAAGTTTTCGCATAGGAAAATGATGGATTTCTTTTGGAAAGGCATGAAAAAGGGTTGCTGATATTTAAGGGAAGACTTGTCTTGAAGGAATGATTTATTGGATAAATCAAGCTATAACTAAGATATTGGTTGAGTGGTAGGGCACCCACGATGAATTTGTTACTTGGGAACTCAGCAATGATAACACCACCGTGAGGACAAGTTACTTAAAAGGTTACAAACCCAAAAAAAAGTAAAAAATAAATAAATCAAATGAAATAAAATACAAAGTAACCAACACAAGTACCGCTGGAGATAGAGACCTTCAACGAGCAATTACAGGTCTCCATTCCGTATTTTATGTCTATCTTGCCCAAAATATATTCTAACCATTTTTATTTCATGTTTGAATATCATCTATATTTATATCTATATCTATATATATATATTTAAAAATTGAAGTACAACATTTATTGTTACTATACTCCAGTTAAGCCACATTAGCGTTCACGTCATTATCTTTTTTCTTTCCAATTTTCTTATAATATTTTTTTAACATTCACTTATTTTTTAAATTTTTTTTACACTTTCTCCATCATTTCTCCTTTCCTTACCTTTTCATCTCCCCACTATCCTCTACCTTAATATCACTATTCATTTTTCCCTTCATCTTTTTTTATTTTGTCTCTTCTTATTCACTCCCTCTTACTATAATTTATTATTTTCTCTTCCATTTTTTATATAGTTATCCCTTACAAAAAGGTTATTTCTCTCTCTCTCTCTCTTTCTCAATTTTTTGGTGAATTTTTATTTTTCTTGCATCTCTGTTTTAGATTGAAATTTTTTTGTGTTTTTTAGAACTCTAATTTAGGTTGATACGATTTAGTTTTGTGTTTAAAGTTATTATTTTTATTTTTTGTTCTCTTTGATTGTTAAATGTTATCTTATTGCATTATAAAGAATTAAAGATAGTAGATTATAATATAATATTATTCTACTACATAGCATGATTTAGATAATTTAGTGTTTATTATTATATCTTTTAATTTTACTTTTTTTTTCTTCTCATCTTATTATATTCAATATTGAAATTTAACCACATCCTCCTTATAATTAAATTATTTATATTTTCTCCCCCCTTTTTGTTTTAAAAAATTAAAAAAATATATATTTTACTTAAATTCAAATAAATAAAAAATTTTCCTCATCAAATTGTACATTTTTTTTTTTAACATTTACACTTTCTCTAACCTTTCTCCCTTCCTTTACATTTTCATCTCCCCAAACGTTCTACCTTAATACCACTCTTCCTCTTTCCCTTTATCTTCCTTTATTTTATTTCTTTTTATTATCATCCTCTTAGTATAAATTTGTAATTCACTCATCCATTCTTTGCATAATCTTCCCTCACAAAAAAGGGTTTTTTCCCTCTCTTTCTCCCTCAATTTTTTGGTGGAATTTTTTTTTTTTATATTTTAATTTTCTTGCATCTCTAGTTTAGCTTGATAAAGTTTTGTGTTTTTTAGAACTCTTTTTTAGGTTGATGCGATTTAGTTTTGTGTTTGAAGTTTTTTATTTTATTTTATTTTTATTGTTCACTTTGATTGTTAAATGTTATCCTATTGCATTATAAAGAATTAAAGATAGTATATAAGAATATAATATTATTATATTAAATAGAATGATTTGGATAAGTTATTGTTTATTGTTATATATTTTATTTTTACTTTTTTTCTTTTCTTATTATTTTATTTAACATTAAAATTCAAACAATCCCCCATATATATCATTAAATTATTTATTTTTCCTCTCCTTTTTTATTTTAAAAATTAAACATATAATATTTTGCTTAAATTCAATAAATAAAATTGTCCTCATAAAGTGGAGTAATGTTAGGGAAACACTCATTCTCACACACAATGCACCAAAGGAAAAATGGAATACAAAACAAATGCAAATTTTGAAATACTAAATTAAAAAAAAAATTAATGAGGATATCTAACTAAAAATAACATAGAGAAACTAATAATGCATATTTAATGTCATAGAATCATTATCAAAACGATCAGTTGCCAATGGAGAGAGAGAGAGAGATGGTAAAGATAAAAACAATACAAAGTAATAAAGAGCAAATAAAGAAAAAAAAAAATCAAATGTTAATTAGTAACTGTTAATTGGAAAACAAAGAGTTGTAAGGATAGGTAAAAAATAAAATAGAGATGACCATACAAAGAATGACGCTACCTCTCATTTAACGTCTTTGTAAAGCAAGTCATCAGTTAGTAAATATATGATAATGGTAAGAAGCGTTACAAATGAGATCATTAAAAAAAAAAAAAAATTAATTAGTCACTATCATTATAGAGTAGTAATTTATGGTTTACTCTCATCTAAAGGAATGGAGTATATAGAGTTTACTTAAAAGTAGGTGAAGATTCACATTATATATCTATATATATATATATATATATATATATATATAAAGGTTTTTAAAAAAGAGTATATTTAAGGTTTTTATTAACTTAAAAAATAATGAAAAACCAATGGTTAATAACTAAAATAATAATATTTATAAAAAATATATTTAATGAGATCATCTTAAAAAAATTATCACATACAACGCGCGAGTATGCGACTAATTTATAATAATATTAGAGTTATGCCTGAAGGATCAACTGTGCTGATCGAGAGACAAGGGCCTTCAATCAGTATTCTATATCTTTCTTGCTGATAGACATACTTAAAGAACATAGCTCTCCCTTTTTTACTCGCTGTTGCATTTCCATCCCAACGCAATAAAATTAAAAACCTCTCCACCTCCAGCCCAATGACCATGAACTTGAAGGCAATTTAAGCGAGAACTAAAAGCTCAAAAAAGCAAATTTGATCCATAGCATCATTTTCCAACAGACATTTCAGGAACTATAAACCACAAGAACATGAACACAGATGCACAAAACCAACGTTATCAATAAATCCAGTAAAATGCAATCCAAATGAAGAAAATTTGTTAAAAAACAAACCAGTTGTAGTGTTGAGAACAACAACCTAGCTTCATCATTCACCATTACTAACTCAACCATTGCCAAGAATTCAACCACATACCTAGCGCCCACAAACCCAACCACCGTGCATGACCCCAAATCACTATTGTTGACACCATAGATATTATCCAGACCCTAATTGCCCAAACTTGCTTTAATGTCCATTTTGTATTTGGTAATTTCCAGTATCTTATTTGTTAAATCTGAGATAAGAAAATAAAAGTCAGCTTATTTTTAAAAAGGATAGTTATGATATAAGAAAATAAAAGTTAGCTTATTTTTAAGAGGGGCAAAAATTAGATACAGTATCTTAGGTACCCTTCTTAAAATTTAAACACCTGTCCACTTACTTAACAGTGAAATTACCGTTTAACACTCCGTTATTTCTTTTTTTTCCCCCTATTTCTGTCTTTCTCCTACCGTTCTCTCTCTCCCACTTTGTTCTTCTAGTTCTCTCTCTCCCACTCTGTTCTTCTCATTCTCTCTTTCTTTCCTTCTCTCTCGCTTAAATTGGATGAAATAGACAAATCTAGCTCTCTGAATAGACATGCTCCGTTTTCGCAAATTGGTTGGTTGGCACTAAGAAAATTCTTTGGAATGTATTGGCTAAATCTCATTATAGGTTTTCAATTCTAGATTTTGGGTTTGTGTTATTTTGAGGTTTGGTAAAGTTTTTCTTTGTTGATTATGATCTAGGTATCAGCTTTTATTATTGGGTGCTTTGGTATGTTTTGATTTGGGTTTTCAATTCTAGTTGTTGGGTTTGTGATATTCAAATTATGAGAATGGTGAAGATTTTCTAGAAATCACATAGTGAAACTTGAGAGAGTTTAAACTTATGGCGTCCGCACCTAATAATAGCTCTTTATCATCAAACTAAAACACCAATTAGTTTTTGGTGTAGGCGGGGATTGAACTTCAGATTTTTTATACAACCATCAGAGACTTTACCAGTTGATGGGGATCAATTGCAAAAGGCTGTGGAAGTTCTATCTGAAATGAAGGGACTAGGATTGTCTCCCAACAGCATCACGTATTCCATGCCTGCTGTGATGTATTTTAGGAACAAAACAAAAGCTTTGCTGTCGATTTCAATTGTTTGTATTGACTCCTTTTAAAATCTTCATGATTTGATTCTTAAAGTGGTTACATATTTTACGTTCAATGCAAAAATAAAAATTATAGTTATCCCTATCAAATGTGAAAAACTCCCCAAATAATTAAAATGGTGTTCAACGTTACTTGAAAAGATAATTTTGTGTGGTGAAGTTTAGATATCCTGCCCTGTTATGACATTTTGTGTTGTGGTGATAAAATCACATCCACTTAATAGCTCACTCCTGGTAACTGTTGATGCCCTTTAGAAGAGCAATTTAATCTTTTCTTGGGGTAAGATGGAACAATGTAAAATGTCATCTGGCTTCACTAAGTAAAATATATTAGTATATTACACAGGATATTTGTTTAGATCAAAAGGGAGAATAAATTACAACTTAAAATAATTTTCTAGATTGATCACCAAGATAATGAGAAGAATGTTTCCTTAATGATTATAGAAATATATGTGTGCTGAAAATAAAGGCATAAGTTTCCTTGTGCTCTGTTTAAATACCCTATTTCTGTGAGAATGTGGGAGATCAAACATGTCAAAGTTCTATTAATATTTATGACCTATAAGTCATAGCAATCTCTAACATCTTTTCCATGGCTTTGATTCTGTCTTTGATCTCTAAGGAAAGTGGTCACAGATGGCTAAATCCCATTGATGTCTTCAAGACTTAAAAAGATTTTATTTTTGAATTGTAGTCTTTCTTGTCGATAATGAATTTGACAGTCCTTTAAATTGTAGTCTTTTTTGGTTGGTTTGCAGTTGCTTAACATTTTTGCTATTGCTTTTCAGCTCGGATGCAGTTGCTTTTGTTAGAAATCAACTTCGACAGCATGCAGATGTTCAGGTGTAGTGCTAGTACTTAGTAAATTGGTCCCATATAACCTTAAAGCCAGTATAAATTGCATATTCTTTTCTTTTCATTTATATTTTAAACATGGGCAGTGTTAACTTTCCTCTTGTTATGATTTTAGCTAGCTTGTGATTTGTGAAGCACTAGCTCAAGCAATTTTGGTAATGAATTAAATGATCATTATTTTTATCTACACAGGTTGGTTAGGTATTTTACTTGTTAAGTTATAATGACCTAAAAATGCATATGCCTTGCAAGACCGATGATCAGAAGGTAATGTCAGCATTGTCATTGCTGATTTAGGGTATGTACCTATTTGTTCATATATAACTTTTAAAATTTATTGGTGAAGCCAATTTGGGTTGGTTGAATAAATCTAATTCATCCTTTGACCAAAAATTAAAGAATGACAATGGATCTCAAGATTCACAATTAAATGTTCTTTTCCAACTGGAGGTTTAATTGTTTACAAGCTAAAGTTCAAAACATGGTTCAAAATTTATGTTGGCACTTATTATCCTTGAAATATTGTGTGTATAGTTATTCATTTTGTTTGGTTATTTAGAAATGAAATTTTACCATCTTCTGACTATTTTTGTTCATATTTCTCATTTTGCCTTGGTTCTGACTTGTGCATAGGCAGACAGACTGGCAAAGTTTGCCACTTCAGGATTTATGAAGGATGCATCTCAAGGATTGACCATTCATTCTTGGTCTATTAAAGCCTGCCCAAAAAAATCTATCCTCATTCACCAGAATGAGTTGATTGAGTTCATTAGTCAGACTGATCCTGTTATATCTCCTCACTGATTGGAAAGAACATCTTAGTATCAGGATGCATCAGTGTTAAGCCCCGTAGGAGAATTGAAAGAAACAAGTATAATATCCAAAAATCTATGTATTGTTTGGACAAAAGATTTATACAACATGGAGAAATAAAGTGATTTGCGGCTCAACCATTTCAAACGTCTTGAGACATAAAGTGATTTGCGGCTCAACCATTTCAAACGGCAGAGAGACGTGTTAGTTTGAATAGGCAGTAGGACTTAAGTTGTTGAATATATTCAAATTATTCTGTACAATTGCAAGTTATTTAAAAATTACACAATAAGCATTTTATTTAATTAGTGAATTCTGTTTTTACTTTAGTGTACTCTCTTTTGCAATATGCCATGTGATATTTGTCATGTGAGTTCACAATTTAATAAAACACTATTTACTTCATTTTATTATCAAAACTAAGTTCCTTTTTTTTGAGTTATAAGTGGGGCATTTACACCATTTCATTTGAAATTATTGTGAGTTTTGGCTCTATCTCCACCATAGGTTGCCTCATCCTTTATAAAAAGAGTCCGCACCAGCCTTCATTTGCCTGTACTTAAAGATAATAGTGGGAACTAAGGGCTATGTGGACAGATGTGTAGTTACATTTATGTGTGGAAGTGCATATTTGTGTACATGAGAATAATTTTCTGTCATGTGAAATGATATTGTTTTTTTTTTTTTTTTTTTTTTTTTTGGAGGTAAAGATAGATCATAGATATATTATTGATATAGTTTGTATAAAAAGAAGTATAGACCTAGGGTTAGTCAAGGGAAACAAAACAATACATGCAGCTGGAGCTAAACTACAACAAAACTAAAACTAGTGCTGCCAACTAAACTTGGTGCCAAGAGGGAAATCAGTGAAGAATAAGAAAACAACAGCCCACACACTACAAGCAGCAGCTATCGAGCACAGGAAAACTAGTGTAGAGGGGGGGGGGGGGGAACAATAGCTACCCAATGCAGAAAAACAGTGTAGAGGAAAAAAACAGCAGTAAGGCAAAAACAATTCAAATTATCAAAAGGCCAGTAGTGAATTTGGACCAGAAAAAGTACCTAATATTAATGAAGTTACACCTGATAAATTATAACAATAAAAGTACCCAAAACACACATCAGTAAATAAACAGATAAGTGACAACAAAACATTTGGGCTTCACAACCACATCTTAATTCCATTCTAGATTTCTTTCCTTCATATGCAACTTCTTTCTTGTAACCAGCTTTAAAACAACAATACTTGCGGGATATGATAGTTGTTTTATCTGCCATACCTCTATTTGGCCAATCTCTACGAATACTGAATCCAACATATCCAGCATATATATTATAATATAGATATGCCTCATCCTCTAAATCAAACTCCATTCCAATTTTTGGAGTTATATCTTCTTTAGTGCTTGTATTTTCTCCGATTTTTGGAGTTCTATCTTCCTCTGAATCAACAGACACAACTTCTTCAAGGTTGCTCTTCCCATCTTTCTCCATAACCTGTAAATTAACAGACACAACTTATTGCTTTTCATGAACTAAGTTCACTAAAAATATAAAAAATTACTACAATATATAATAGAATTGTTGAAAGAAGTTAAAAAAAAAAATGTTTTGCAATGTATATGCATGAAGAAAGAATCAACAAGAGTAACATGGATTGGTGTTCTAAAACCAATCAATGTCGTACCACATTTAAAAATCAAGCTACAATGTTTGTAGGGATAAAAGGCCCAAATATGGTAATGATGACGGAGGCCTACAGGACAATGGTCCGTGGAAGGGGTTTGGTCATGAGAAATTGGAAATGTTGTCCGAGCAGAAGTACATCCTCGGCTGAACAGAGCAAAGGTCATAAGTCCAACCTTTCATCAAGAACAAAGTGACAGACGATCATACTGGCATGGATAAACATTAGGTGGGGATAAGACAAAAGAGAGTTGGGAAATATCTGAGAAGAAAGCTGTTACCACCGCATTGAATGCTCTACAGCTAACCCCCTAGTCGCATTAATGTGGAGGTGATACCTGAACAGTAACATTCAGCCTTACAGCTACTCAACAAAATTTCAGGAATGTGCTGATGGAACAAGTGTCAAAGCCAGCAATCTGATCTACACATGGAGGGATGAGATGAAGTAAGGAAGGGGAATATAAAGGAGGAAAATCCCACGTAAAGGGATCATTATAGAATTTGTAGAAAAATCATTGTACACTCAAGAACTGAACTGTGGTTAAAATCTAAGAGAAATACATAAGAGCAACCTTCCTCGGACATTGCCGAGGAGGATTTTCCTTACCCCAAACTGTTTGTTTATGCTTTCAAGCAACAATTAGCCTATTTTGATCGTTGTCAAACGCATTGAAGTTCAGTTTCTAGCCCACTTTCTACAAATTCATTATTTTGGGCTCTTTGGGACTTTGTTCATTTCATTTGGGCTTTAGGAGCAAATTGTGCCCTTACAATGTTAATGACCAGTCACCAGAGCAGCCTTAGAAGATATGACAAATAAACTAAAAAAATTCACTAGCCATTAAAACATCTCTAGGTATTGCTAATATCAATCCAGCAACTTCCAAAATATGCAAATCAAGATATTTGTATTTAATTCTCTAAGATTAGTATATGATTGATGTTCTAAGAATCTTTTCCCTTTCCAATTTCTAATTTCTAATTTGAACTATTAATCAAAAACTAAAGACAAACATCAGACATTAAAAAAATATATATATATAACTCAGCTTCATTAAGGTGAACTCAGCCATTGGAAAACTCTTCCAAACCTCAAAATAACACAAACCCAGCAACTAGAAATTGAAACTCCAAATTAAAATTAACCAAGGGAAGCTAGCCAAAAATGTTAAGCAACTCCATCTGAGCTGAAAAGCAATAGCAAAAATGTTAAGCAACTGCAAACTAGCCAAAAAAAAATAAAAAGAAGCTAAAGTGCTAAGTGATTCTCCTCTGTTAATGTTATCAAACAAAGGAAGCTAATTAAAACAATTGCAGGTGCTTTTAACTTGACGCCTAATGAAATAGCCAAAGGAAAACTCTACCAAACCTTAAAATAACACAAACCCAGTAGCTGGAATTGAAAACCCAAATCAAAATTAACCAAAGCAATACTAAGACAGGCCCATTAACCAAAATTGAAACCTTTATTAGAAATAGCCAAAGGAAAACTCTACCAAACCTCAAAATAACACAAACCCAGCAACTAGAATTGAAAACCCAAATCAAAACAAACCAAAACAATAACAACATAGACCTAATAACAAAAATTGAAACCTAGATCATAATCACCAAAGAAAAACTCTACCAAACCTCAAAATAACACAAACCCGGCAACTAGAATTGGAAACCCATAGTGAGATTTAGCCAATACATACCAACGAATTTTCTTAGTGCTAGCCAACCAATCTGTGAAAACAGAGAGCTGGATTCGTCTATTTCATCCAATCTGAGAAGGAAAGAAGGAAAGAAAGAGAGAAAGAGAAGAATAGAGAGGGAGAGAGAAAATGGTAGGAGTGTTTGTGTTTTCTGCAGGAGTTCAACAGTCAGAAACACAGAAACAGGGGAAAGAAAAAGAAATAACGGAGCGTTAAGCGGCAATTTCACTGTTAAGTAAGTGGACAAGTGTCTTTAAATTTTGAAAGGGGTATCTAAGGTATTGTACCTAAGGTATTGTATCTAAGTTTTGCCCTTATACTAAAATAGGATTTTTATCTCAAATATAAAATTTAAAAAGAAAAAGAAAAGAGTCAGCTTGCGTATGATCTGAGAAATTAGGATTTACAAATTTGGGGATTTTGTTATTAGTTAGTTTTTTCCTAAATTGATGCCTCTAAAATTCTTCAAGTGTAATAGAAAAAAAAAAAAAAATATATATATATATATATATAATTTTATTTTATTTTATTTTATTCAATAATTGAGAGATGAGAGATTTGAATATTGGACGACTTTGTTGAGAACTCTTATTTCAATTGGTTTGACTTTGGGTCCCTTTTATTTTGGTCAGGTTTGCAATGACCCTTTGAAAAATTACCCAATCCATTTTAGTCCAAAACCTTCTCCTGACATACACAATTAAAAAGAATCATTTTTGTTAGGACATTTGTGATTAACTTGTTAGGAACATATGCCACTATTTTATGTAATTGACTAATCCTTTGACAAACACACTTTACTTGTATTTGGGTAGACCTAGAATGTGTTTAATACTTCAAAAAACCTTATTTCAAGATCAAGTGTTAAAGCCATGCAAGTTTGTTCAAGATTCAAGCTGAGAAAGTTCCTGTCATTAAAACTCGACAGCTAGCATTTATCGAGCTTGAAGAGCTATTCCAGCCCTATGGCTCGACAGCAGCTCGACATATCTATCGAGGTTTAAGAAAAAAAGATTTTTCTGTTCTGTTTTCTTCCAATCCTTGATTGTATGTTTGAGCTTTCTTTTCTCACAACCCTAGACATATAAAAGGATTATTTTAAGGGCCGTCAAAGGTGAACACAAGCTGCATAAGTGTTGAGCAAAATTTGTTCAAGTAAATTGTGACCAAAGACAGAATTTGCCCTAGTTCATCTTTCTTAAAAAGAAGTTGCTATGCTTGTGCACCGTTGGGTTTTGTGACAAAGTATCTTCTTGATCTTCATCGTGTGATGAACTGAAGAACTTTATAGCCAACAACCTTCTCTAGTTGGTGATTGAAGTCGCATTTTGGGATCCGCGCAATTGGTTAGTCACGCACTGGGAACTGTGCATTACAAGGATAGATTGTCACTATAGAACAAGTCCAATTGGGTATTAGGGTAAGGGTTCAACTGTAGGTTAGTGTAAGGTATTGAGATTCCTTTACTTGTAACCACTTGTTGTGATAATAGTGGATTCTCGGGAGTGGTGACCTTAAAATCATCCGGTGAGATTTTTGCCGTGTAGGTTTTCCCCATTTGTAAACAAATCACCGTGTCAATTTATTTTTCATTGCATACTTTAGTTATTGGTAATTTGTTTGTGCTACCACGCATTTGCATGTTAATTTGATTAATTAATAAACCTGACTAATTAATCAATTAATTTCATCACAAGAGGTCAATACATTTTTGGCCTATCAATTTTGCCAAAATGACAATATTTAGTAAAAGCCCCCACAAATATCAAATATTTCTTGTTTTTACGAAGGGAAAGCCTCTCTCTCTCTCTCTCTCTCTCTCTCTCTCTCTAAAATGTTGCTTTATGTTCTCAATAATCTATATATATTACAAGTCGAAAACTCAGAGAAAATCAAATTAGATTTCAATTGGATTTTCAATTTTGTGTTATCTGTCCCATCTAATTTTAATTTTTGTGCTAGGTGAATTATTGAGTGTAAAAATCGAAGAGTTCAAATCCAATTAGATTCTAAATTGGATTTCAATTGGAGTTCAATTTCGCGTCACGTATCCATCTAATTTTTTAATTTTTTTTTAATTTTGTGGCAAGTGAATTATTGGGTGCAAAAACCGAAAAATTTAAATCCAATTAAATTCTAAATTATATATATATAATGAAAGACCATTACATATTTTAGAAATGTATGGTTTAAAAATCTGTAAGTTAATACCATGTATAATTTGAATATCTTCTAATAAAAAGTTATAATTTGAATTGTGTAATTGTGATTATTTTTAATTGTATTCGTGCATATACACATAATCACACACTAATAAATATAAAAGGAATGTAAAAGTCCCAAAATCTTCTCCTAACATACACAATTAAAAAGAAACATTTTGCTTTTTGTTTTTAATAATGAAAGCGATATAAAAGTCCCAAAAACAATGCAAAAGGGAAAGAAAAAAAAATCAAAGATATTGACTATGAGGAGGACAACAAAGCACAACTTATTTTGATGGAGATTTTATTGGAGTTATTAAAATTATTATAAAACAAGTTGATAATTTTTTTTTAGGACAAAACCAACAAGTAAGCTAGTCAAATCGCAAGTGGCCTGCCATCCAGACTTGAGGATGGCTGGGAAGTAGGATGTAGTAGGAACCAGTGCACATAATAAAACGAATCTAAATTCAAATGTTAACTTGGTTTTGCTCTGCAGCAATATATTTCATATCTAAGTAGCTATTGGTAGAAAGTACAAGCTAAATTCAGGAAACAACAAAGTTACACATAGTTTTGCTCTCAGCCCAAATTACAAGTTTACAACCTTTCTTAGTCCAACCACTACGCGTAAATGCAATTAGCATAACCTGCAATTCAAATAAAATAGGATAATCTCTTAGCACAAACACTAACACTCTTAACATATTGAATCACAATTTCACAAAGTTTGCAGTAAATATTTCAAGATCAACCAGGAAAAAAAAAAAGAGATTTAACTATGCATGTGAAATTTCAAGGTTTGGAACTACACAAGTCATTTCATTATTTACATATATATTAAGTGATATACCATACTACCATATTAATTCAATACTTTGCAAATATTTTTATGTCTTACTTGGATCAGTCAGGACAATGAGAGCAGAGTTTCTGAAATCACAATTCCAATGGTTCCTTCCCTTGGCCTGGTAATAGAGATTCATGGCTATGGATGCATGGTTTATGAGGTTATCAGGAGCATAGCAAGGGCAACCCCTACGCAAAATCTGGCAATCAACCTGAGAGCATGCAAAATTGATGTTTCCTAACAGGGTTGCCTGGTCAGAGGAAGGCTTAGCCACACACCAAGTTTTCTGAAATTCCACAAAATCAGATCAGACCAACAACTCTATTATTTTATTCTGAGTTCTAGTCATATTTTTTGGGAATGAGGAACTTGATGTTACCTGTCCATTTGCCATAATCATATTTCCCCCTGCAAATTTTAAGGACACGTAAAAAGTAAGTCTTACATGCAATGAAATACAACGAGAGTGTACTAGGACCCACCCTTTATAATGACATAATTTAAAGGAAAAAGTTAAATTGCCATCTTGATATTTAAGATTTCTGACAATGCGTGTAACCCCACTTTTAATTTCAGGTAAGTGTTGCTTACAACACTTGATTCCCTTAATAAATTAGGGTTAAGGAATGTGAGAAGAAAATAAAGTTTGCAATCTAGAATATGAAAGACCCAGTTCAGATCAAAATAAAGTGAACAGCTTGAAGCAAATCACAGACAATTTTTAATTAAACTCCATATTTAGATCTAAAGAAGAAAATAGAATAGCAGTAATTAATCAATGCCATAGTGTTGAAACTAAATGTAGCTCGTGAAATAGCTATAATTAAGCAATACCCGAGTAGTAATTAGTATTGAATTGTTAGAAACCCAGTTGAGATTAAGATCAAACTAAAAGATTTGTCGAATGAAAATTAAGGAATAAAGCATATATACATGCTAAAAAAGAAAGTATGAGTACTGAGTGCAAAGTCACCATCATTCTCGCCTAGGGGTGTACTTCAAAATATACTGAAACCTAGGAGAAGAGATAAAAACCTGAAATGATGGACAGGATCAGAAGGAAAAGAGAGAGTGTACTAGGTTTAACTTTAGCCATAATGCTTGCTATAGTTGCCACTGTTGAAGAGCAGTGATGATAAGAAAGGAAAACGATGATGATGAAAGAGTGAGTGATGGGTTTATATGAGTTAAAAGAAAGAGAGTCGTTACTTAAAAAGTGAGTGAAAAGGCAAAAGATAACGGCTATATTGATGACTGGACCGTTACGGCCGGGAATGGGACTTTTTTGGAATATTTTTTTATTTGTTTTGGGAAAAAAGAAGCAACCGAAAGAGCGCACGAGCACTTTCCTTTTCCTTTTCACTTTTTTTTATTTTTATTTTTTGATAGAAATTTCCTTTTCACTACTATCAAAATTTTGGAATCTCAATCAAAATTTCCTTTTCACTCACTCGCCATCGTTTGTCCTTTTTATTGTCCTTCCACTTCCGCTTCCACTTCCACTTCCACCGCTATTTTTCTTCACTTTTGGCCCAATTATTATTTGCCAAAAACCAATTAATTAGTGCATGTATAATTAAACTCTTTTTTTTCTTTTCTTTTTAAGACAAATCATGTGAAAAAAAAAAAAAAAAAACTCAGCATTTTGGAAGGTCACAAAATTTCAGTTTCAAATTTTTTTTTTTTTTAAGGGTGTTTAAATCCGTTTTTGATGATTGCTCTTTGTTATTAAACCAAGACACCAATCGATTTTTAGTATAAACAGGGATTGAATTCTAAATCTTTTATTCAACTATAAGAGATTTTACCAGTCTCAAATTTGATCTAAATATTCATAATTTCACAACTTTTAGCAATAAATTGTTTTTGGTCACACGTGCTAAATGCCAGTGAACATCAACCTTTCTTTCTATTGAATCCCAGTCACAACTATTTATGGTGAATCTCCTTTTGTCTTCTCTTGTGCTCTTTGGTTCTTTTCATATTCAATATTATCTCTTCCCTGTAAATCGGATTATCCAGATTTCTTTGTTTCAGTTCTTTAGGTTATGCAGTATTTTCCATTTCTAGAGGGTTAATTAGATTTAGTCCCGAGCACCAGTAGGCCTTTTTTTTAACTATGGATAAGGGAAAATCTCGGTCAATCCACATACATGAGATATCACAACATGTGTATCTATTGTTAAGGTAATTTTTTTTTACACCTAATTTTATTTAAGTACCACCTATTTACTTTCAAATACACACACCCTATTTTATTTAAAGCCTAAGAATTCTTATGCTTGGCAATATTTGAAAAGCTCATGATTTAAGTCCATGGCAAAACAATTTTATCAATGGAATTCAAATCCATAATCAAAGCCCATGATTTAAACTCATGGCAATTTATCTGTCCAAAAGCGCAATTCTCATTGGAAAAATCAAAGCCCAATTCTCATTGGCAATATCAAAGCCTAATTTTTATTGGCACTATATGACAATTTATCTATCTAAAAGCCCAATTCTCATTGGAAAAATCAAAACCCAATTCTCATTGGCAACATCAAAGCCCAATGCCCAATTCTCATTGGCAATATCAAAGCCTAATTTTTATTGGCACTATTTTGTCAAAAAAGAGCCCAAGATTATCAATACTTGGCAAAGAAAAATATCATGGCAAAATATTACCATGGCAAAAACCATGGCATTCGTCTTATTAAAAAAACTCATTGGGAGTTATCTTGAAGATTATGTTCTCATATTATTAACCCATGAAATGCATGGACATCATTTGCATCGCGACATCCATAATATACACCTTCAACACTCATGGTAAACATTCAAACCCATAAGATCATCATTTAAGTTATGATGCGATTATTAGAAACCATGAACATTATTTGCAACATGGAATTCATCAAAGTAAATATTATTTACAAAAGTATTTTGAAACTTGTCCTATTGTTTCAAACATTACAACTAATTGCCCAAAGGCCCATTGCAAGTATTTATGAAAAACCCAAAAATATTTAATAATAAAAGTCCATGAGGAATGAAACCCCATGGCAGCATGTGCACACAACCCAGCCCAAGGGAACCAGCCCATGTGAGCAAGCCCAAGCAAAAAACACCAGCATGAGGCAAATGATTGAGAGTGGGCAAACAGCCCTTATTCTTCCCTAACCAAAAAGAGCAACTACAGACTTATAAAAGGGAACCAAGCCTTTGAGAATGGACTAAGGGTTGTCCCATCAGTTTTCTGTCACCCTCTACCTGACATGAACAGTGCCCAAGGGCTGTCATATCAGCTGAAATCTAAAGAATGATGGAACTCCATCATCTTCCTCAAGACTGCACCTCCAACGAAAGGGGAGTTGAAACCAAATTATTCAAACTCCAACAAATTGATGTAAAGAATACTAAAAATGTTCAAGACGTGATTCATGTGCCAAGCCCATGAATCCTAAAGGGGAAAAATTGGGAACATGTGGTTTGGAGGGCATAAAAGAATCTCTAACGGAACCCTCTGAAATAGACTAGAACTTGACACCTGGCTTGGGGTGTTAAATCTTACTTCTCAGGGGTCCGAATCTCAGTTGCAGCATTAGGATTCACTCTTGATACACACTTCAATCACAATAATCAAGCTCAGCCCCGAAAATCCTGGCATTTAATGCAAAACACTCTAAAATCCCATCATTACCCAAAAAAGCAAGGCAGCCCCTAAAATGGATTTTCCTACTTCTGATAAAAAATCCCAGGAAAGCTTGACCCTGATTCATCACCTCTGAGTGGTCATATATTTTTTGGATTCTTGTCAATTAATGCTTCTCTAAAATACTCCATTATAAAAGCACAAGCAAACTAACCAAAAAACCAACCTGGCTACCCCCTTCTGAGACTTTGAGATTCATTGGCCATTTTCGTTGGTGGTTCAGCTCTCTTTTAGCTCACCACCCATCATCTTTAGCTTACACCCATCTAATCTCAGATATTCTTCTCCCCCCTTTACACTACCACACCTCATAAATGTCTTCTAGCTAGTCACAAACAGCCCATTATTCATAAAAGACTTCAGTCTCAGCATCAATCCCATCTCACTCACTCAAAAGTAGCCCACGTTCATCTCATTCATGCCTTATAAATATACATTCACTAAAAATTTTGCTTAATACTTGCTACACTGAGCTGGGGATCTTTCTCTCCCTTCACACCATGCCAATTAATCCTCTTTTTCTTTTTCCTATGGAACCTTTGATGTTTACTTTTTATTTTACTGTAGAAGGATATGATGTATTCATAACAATCGAACTCTTCCCTCACATTAATGTAATAATGGTTGAAAGCACAATAAATTCCTCTTGAATGAGACACATAAGGACCTAAAATTTGCTTAAATTTATCTAATTATTGATTGCTGGACCGTGTAATTCCACCCCTACGGTTGGAAAATTGATCTCTTTGGACTTAAGTGTAACATCATCCTTATTGTTGAAGAATGTATTTCCCTTGAACTATCAGAACAGGACCATTGATGTATTAACTAAGTATTGTAAAGTATTTTCCATTGGGCCTTTGTTGCTGTTTTGTTGAATGCAACCTTTGTTTTCCTTGCTTGGGTAGGCTTGTCACCACACCAAAAGCCTATGGGTGTCATTTCAACAGCCCATAGTTGAGTCTCGGTTTGGTTTCCCAACATTTTATTCAGAGGCATCAATTTCCCCCTCAACATATATATATATATATATATATATATATAAGTTTGGCTTAGAAACTATGGTTGTGCCAAGTGGCTGCACCATATTGCAATAATTTTAAGATAAAAATAACATTTTATTTATTCTTAGTAATTTCTTTGGATAAAATAATAATAAATTTTTTTAAAACTTTCAAAAAGAGATTATTTTTAGTTGGTTGGTGCCATACAACTAAAACCTACAATTATGTCTATCTAAAATATTTTCAACAAAGCCTAAAATCCATAGGATGTGTCTATGTAAATATTATCAACAGAACCTAAAATCAATAGGATAGAATTACCTATACAAAAAAAAAAAAAAAAAAGAATTAAAAATATATATATATATATATATATATATATATGTATATATGTAAAAGCAAATAAGATAGAATTGAAAAAAAGAAAAAGAAAAAAAAAAGACAAAATTGGAATACTATTGTGTATCAACCTACGTTTTTGTTATTTTTTTAGACTACATTTCTTTTTCTGTTTGGATAAATAGGCATCCCGTGCCATTTTTTTCTTCTAATAATAAAGTAGCAAAAGAAAGTATTTGATTTTTACATAAACTCCTTCTTTTTGTTCATATCAACTTCTTTACAACTTAAAATGTTCTCTCTTTTACCACCGCGTACCCTTGGTGTGGTGGTCATTTAACAATTATAAATGCTTGTGGGGTATGGGGGGTAAGGGCCGGGGTTCAAGTCTCTAGGAGGGAGCTTCACACGCATATACACTTAGATTATGCTAGAATAGAAATTCTATCTTGTATAAAAAAAAAAAAAAATCTCTCTCTCTCTCTCTCTCTCTCTCTCTCTCTCTCTCTCTCTCTCTCTCTCTCTCTCTCTATATACACACACACACACACACACACACACACACACACACACATACACACACTAGTATTATGCTTGTGCGATGCATGGCTTAATAAAAAATTATATATAAATTTAAAAAAAAATATTTTTTATAATATAACATAATTTAATAACAAATAAAATAGTAAAAATATTTTTAAAATTATGGGAAGCCTTAAATTTTTAAAAGCTCTTAATAGTAAAATTGTAATTTTTTTATGTGTGTGTGTGTGTGTGACACTTAAAAATCTTTCCATTATACTTGCTAATATGTAGAGTAGTAGAAGTGCTAACCATATATAGGTATGTTGCATCTCTAAATTAGTTTATGTTGTATATATAGGTGTATATAAGATAGGTTGCAATATATATACCAAAAAGTGTCTATTGGCCGAAAATATGCCTATTAAATAAAAATGTGCCTATTGAAAAATGAAAAGTCATAATTGTTCAGTGTTTTTAAATGTATACGTGACATTAATTTATGTAGGAGCGATCAACAAAAAAGTCAAATGTTTCAGTTTTATATTATACTAGTCACTAACTTGTGCGATGCAAAGGAAATTTCTTAGAAATGCTAAAATTTATTTTATCAAATTAAATGCATTTTTTGTCAGGTTGAGAGAAATTTAGTTAAGGTAAATGAACCTTTTCGCTTTGGATTTTAAGGAATAAGTCACACAAATGGTTAACTAGGGCACTAATTGATACATATTGATTCAAAAGCGAAAATATCACCAGTAAATAATCATAATAATTGAAGAGAGAAGAATGAAGCAAAATAATATATAAAAAAAATTAAAATTCACAAAATGGAGAAAAAAAATCAAGAACATAGAGGGAGATTGTTGGGAGCATAATTGATAAACCTAGCATGAATTGTTAAGATTTTAGACTTGATTGGAAAGGAAGCAAATCTAAAAGTTTTAGCTTGCCAAGATAACCCAACAACGTCATTTAATGCAATGTCTTTTAAGAACAAAACATTCAGGTATTTTATCTTAAAGGTGCTGTCTAACATATAACAGACTGGATAGCCGGGTTGTCTGGTTTTTCCTTTACTGATAATCATGCAATGTCTAGTAGTTGTTTTTCATTTTTTTTTCCACCAACAAAAGTAGTATTGTTTATGAGAAAAGTTTGAGTTTGAAGCCAGGAGAAAATTTTTAATAGATACAAAATATTATGGGCAATTCATATTGGAGTGAAAAAGATTGTACATGTCAAAGTCTCTATTTCAACACCTCTATAAAAAACATCCATTGGATTAATAATAATTCCCTACACAATAAACCTTATGTTCCAACTGTTTAAAAGAAATATTTAACCTTCTCAAAATGAATTATTGTAAAAAACTAAAAAACAAATACAATGAGTATAACAATCATAATAAACAATATGTTCCAACCATTTAAAAGAAATATTTCTTTTATTTTGTATAACAACTCAACTGAGTTAAATATACTTTTTAAAAACTTTAAAAATGAAAATAGAATAAAAACAAAAGAGTCTTTTTTTTATTTAGTTAGCAAGTAAACAGAATAATGATCAAATATAAATTCCATAAACAAAACTATCTACATCAGACAAATAATGCAATACATGTATTAGTAGTAAAGTATACATGCCTTTATGGCAAACATCATTCAGAATTTAAATATACACATAACATCAACTATTCCTTCGTCACTTATTTTGCAAAGCAAGCTATGTATTCTCAACATAAAACAGAACACCTTCTAATGGTGATTACACTATTGTAAGAGAAATTAAAATTATTTGTAACATAAGCTTTAACATTTTAGAGGACTCTTTGTTTCCTCTTCCTCTTTTGTTGATCTGCAATAGTTGTGAGTTCTACACAACACTTGCATCATCTAGTTTTACTAATTTAATAGAATAAGCATATTCTTCACTTGGTAAGTTGTTGACAAAATCATTTGTAGCATCACTCATATAAAACTAGGAAAAATGTTAATACACCCCTTAAATTTTCAACCGCTGGCCTAAAGACCCCCTCAACTTTTGTATTTGCCAATTTACTTCTTAAATTATTCACAACTGCCAAATCAATACTTCTGTTAGCTTAGTGTTAAAAAACTAATAGAATAAAATCATGTGAGATACACGTGAGATTAAAAAGTAGCAACTCAATGTTATTAACATGAAATTGATGGAAAGAACCAGAGCCACCGGAGAGAGGAGAGAGACGTGGAACCAGAGCCACCGTGACAGGTAGCTCCGTCATATTGCTACCAGTGTCTCAATGATGGCTTGTGCCTCCACTGCCATTCAACTTTGTTTTTTCTTTTTCTTTCTTTTTTTTTTTTAATTTTTTAATTTTTTAATTTTTATTTCCATTAGTGAATTTCTATAGGAATTTCTTGGTTTGGTTTAGTTTTTTGGGGTTGGGTTTCTATGAGCTCTAGTCTAGTGAATGTGTATTGCATTATTAATTTTGAGTATGCTACCTTTAACTATTTGATTAAATGTCTGAGAGAGATATCTAAGAAATTTAAGAAAATAGAGTAAGGTTTTTTTTTTTTTTTTTTTTTTTTTGGTATTTAATTCATTTGGTAAGAAGCTAATGTTTGGACATATTCTCTCTGGCTTCTATTAAAAAAAAAACACGTTATTATCAGATAAAAAAAAGAAGAGGAAAAGCACATGCTAGATTAGAGAGACACCAAAATATACACTTCAAATCATATTTTAAGTATTTTTTATTTTATCATAATATTTATTAAAAAATGTTATCTGTTAGAGAGACACCAAAATATGGCATATTGTCCTGTTATAATGTGTTTGTCATTATGAAATAGGCTTTTTGGTTCAAATCCTACTGGCTACTTATATCCAAATACTCAAAACCTTTTCAACAAGTTCTTTACACCATAGAGTTCAAAATTTTTCTTGCACATTAGATTAGTAAAACACTAAAACTGATGAAGTGCAGATTCGTCAGTCGTTGTGTGTGTATCCAGATGGAGCCGTTCTTCTGTTTATGTCACCCTAAAAATGGTAAGGTACTTCCCTTAAAATGGTCACCGGTGTGGTGCCTGCCACAACACCTCCGATGCCAAAGTCAGTATAAAGAGTTTTCAGAAATAACAGAGTAGTAGAATAACTAGCAGTGTTCTTAGGTATGTTTTTTTGTACCTTATGTCAGTGCTGGGAGGGTTGTCTATATACATTCTTGTAGCTCCTAGCCATTGTGGCTGTTATGGTGGTTTTAATGCCTTTTTTGGTAACACCTCTGAGCTTTGATGGGCTTCCAATGGTCTATATAGCTGTCCTTGTAACCGTCCGAGGCATTTATTTGACTGCATTGGATGAGTTCTTTATCTTCGTCAGTAATGTGGCTTACATTCGTCTATCGATGTTGCTTCGTTGGTTTGGATGAAATCGTCCATGTAAGTTGAGTTCGTTAATCCCATCAGCTGCCCTAGGATTCTGTGGTTGTCGTGATGTGTCATGACGATCACAGAAGATGAAAGGTTTATGGACTGTACATGACTCTTGGGATTTCGCTCCGTATTAAATGCATAGTGGCGGCGCCACACGTGTTGTGGCCACGTGGCACGTTCTAATCAGTGGAGTTAATGATCCAATTGTATGACCCATAGGTTTCCCGCTGGATTTCAGTTTTTAGGCTTGGTTTTCAAACTTCTCCTCCTCTCATTTTTCCCTTTTGCTTTCTCCAATCTTCCAATCATTACTTTGGGTGTTTTCTTCTCCAACTTCCCTCTGCAACTCTCCTTCGAGCCGGTGTTTAGAGTGGTGGTGCTTCCTTCAGTCACCCTTTTCTGAGGTATACTTTTCTTCTTTTTCTCTGTTTCTGGGTTTTCATGGTTGATAGTTTTGAGGTTGGGGTGGTGTGTCCCTCGGTTTCTTTCTTGTTTGCTCGTTTAGGGGCTTCTTTAGACACTTCTAGTGCTTTTCTTCCTCTAATTAAGGATTTCATTTTTGAGGGTTGTGGGCTAGGAGTTGTAGTGGGTGAGTTGTTTCTTGTGCTCAGCCAATCGATCAATTGGTTTGGGTGTTTGATAGAGGAAAGGAAGAGGATGTTTGAAGTGCGATCTAGTGAGCTCGAGACTGGGTTGTCGTCTAACGATGGCCTAGTGGAGAAAGATACAATTGTCTCTTCCCCTCGAGAGGTTAGGGCTTTCTACACCCTTAAGGAGGTGTGTGGGCTAGATGCCGACATGTTAGGTAGGTTTAAGGATAGGTTTCAGTTTCTAGAGCGTGTTAGGGTTCGTTTGCCCAATGAGGAGGATCGGGCTTGTCACTTTTTCCTCGGGGAGGTATACTTTTACAAGTTTACCTTCGTCTGTGGGTTGAGGTTCCCCGTCCATTCGTTCCTGATGGAGCTATTAGATCGTTTTGGTATTGCTCCTGGGCAACTTATGCCTAACTCATGGAGAATAGTGCTTAGCTATATGGGGATATGGCTGGCCGCTACGGACGGAGGCATGCTTAAAAGCATCCAAAGAGCACGGGTACTATGAGTTGGTGCCTTGGGAGAGGAGGACTAGGATCATCAGGGGTCTATCCTCATCTTTTAGGTACTGGAAGTCCTGATTTTTCTTTGTGTCTGGGGATGATTTTGAGACTCCTTCAAACGGGGTTTGGGGTGATCTCCCGATGTTGCTTCACCGGTGGAGAACCCCAACCTTAGGTGCGTCCTTTATTTCTTCCCGTCATTTGAGCATTGTTGTGTTTATTTTTATCATTTCTAACTCTTTTGCTAATTGTTTTGCATAGTTAAAAGACATCCCAAGCTTAAGAGCAGGTACAAGGAGCACGTGGAGAAGGTGATCAAATACGCGAAGTCAATTGAGGACTGGGACGAACTTGTGGACCCACGGACTCTCGCCTTCTATTGCCTTGGTCCAGAGCCTTTCACCTTTGTCCTACGCAATATTGATATTGAGGAAAAAAAGAGTAAGTGTTAAGTTCGTCAGTATTGATTCCCTTGCACACACTTGTCTTTTTATTTATTTTTTATTTATTTTATACAAGTGTTTTCCTCTTGCAGGAATGACGACCAAGTTTAACAAGGACATGTACGCAAAGATGAAGTCGAAGAAGGACGAGCCATTGTCCAACATTGGGAAGAGAATAGTGCACATCACAGGGAAAGGTCCTCCTGCTACCCCAGCTGCCCTCGTTTCTCCAATAGTCCCCGGTGCCGATGTGACGAGGACAGCTTCTCTGGCCACTTCTGTCGAAGAAATCCCTACTCCCACTTCTAAGAGGCAGCGCTTGGAGGGTAAAGGGAAGGAGAAGGCTAACTCCAAAGCATCCAGTATCTGGAACGACGCTGAACTTGCGGTGGAGAGGGCGCACGAGGTCGCCATTGCTGAGGACCTGAAGGTTTTCTCGAGCATGACTTCCCACGAGGTGGTGTCTCGTCACGTCTATAGACTTGTTCAAGTAAAGTACTTGTGAAATTTCAGTTCCTCTCCCTTTCTCTATTTCTTTTTTTTTTTTTTTTTTTTTGAGATCTGATTTTTTTTTTTTTAGGTGCTAGGAGAGAGCCTCCATCTTACTTCAGAATATCTAACTTAGGAGGCCAAGGTCAAGTCTGCAGTGTCACGAGTGGCGACCTTAGAGGCGGAGAACTCGAAGTTGAAGAAGGATTTAATAGCTGCCATGGACGAGGCTTACTCTGCTAAGGAGAAGGTCAAGACCCTGAGTGACGATCTCAAAGCTGAATCGCAGTTAATTTTGGAAAAGGATGAACAACTTCTAGCTGCCAAGGAGAAGATCAAGACCATAGCCATGCTCTTCAGTTGGTACTTCAAAGGGTTCGAGCTTTTGAAGAGATATTTCATTAAGCACCCTTTTGGAGTAAATTTGAAGAACCTGGACCTCAAGGAAGTAGACAAGGAGATGGCTGCTGATGAGGCTTCTAACTCCACTGCTCCTGATGGTGATGCCCCTGAGGGTGCTCTTCCTCCTCCAACTGGTGATGACGTCGTTGCCAACGCCTGACCCTGTTACTTGTAAAAAAAATTTCTTTTTTGGGTGCCCCTGATGTTTTGGGCTTTTTGTAAGTCTAATTTTAGAACAATTTTTTCTTTTTAATTTGCTTTGAGAATGGTAACTGCCCTTTGGTTTATGGGCCTTTGGTTTAGATGTAAAAACAATGGTAACTGCCCACTGTTTTTGGGCTTAAATTAGAGTAGCAGTAGTATACTTGCTTGTGATCGTAGTTTTCCTTTCTGCGTCAATGCTTTGTACTTAGCAAGAAGTTTTTAGTTGTGATCTTTCCTTTTCTTCGTCAACAATTTGTTCCTGTCTATGCGGGTTTTGTTACTTAGCTGATTTCCTACGACTCATACCTTCTAAAGGGTTCTTCTCGAGGGTTTTGGTGAATTGGTTGAGAGCTCAGATTTAGCCTGAGCCTTTTTCAAAGGATGCTCTCTTTGTGCAGCCTTGTTTTCAGGCTTGCATTTGAGTGGCATCTTGAACAGGTTTGTTGCTAGGTTCTTGTTGAGGGCTTCATCAGTAACTTACATCCGTCTAAGCAGAACCTTGTTTCTTAGCCATTTTTTTCTTTTCTTTTTGTGACTTATACCCTTTTAGGGATCTTGTCATTCTTCTGGCTTTGTCAGTAACTTACATTTGTCTAGGCGGAATCTTGTTACTTAGCCATTTTTTCTTTTCTTTTTGTGACTTACACCCTTTTAGGGATCTTGTCATTCTTCTGGCTTTGTCAGTAACTTACATCCGTCTAAGCAAATCTTGTTACTTAGTCATTTTTTTTCTTTTCTTTTTATGACTTACACCCTTTTAGGGATTTTGTCATTCTTTTGACTTCGTCAGTAACTTACATTCGTCTAGGCGGAATCTTGTTGCTTAGCTGGTTCTGGGAGACTTTCATATTATAAGATCTGTTCTCATTAAGACATTCGCTGAATAGTTCTTTTTATTACTTTCGAGAATGGGTATAATTGTCAATTACATCTATTGATGGCATTTCTTCAAGTACTCAATGTTCCATGGTCGTGGGAGTCTCTGCCCGTCTAGGGTCTCCAAGTGATAGCTGCCTTGTCTAAAGTAATGGACAACCTAGTAGGGTCATTCCCATGTGAGGCCTAGCTTTCCTTGGGCAGAGTATCTAGTTGCTGGGGTGACCTTGCGTAAGACGAGGTCTCCTATATCAAGTCGTCTAAGCTTCACTCTCTTGTTGTAGTACTCAACCATCTTCTGTTGGTACTTCGACATCTTATTGGAGGCTTTCTCTCTCACTTCGTTTAAACAATCCAGGTTGACTCGTAGCTGGTCATCATTATTCTCCTCGTGGAACATCTCTGGCCTAATGCTAGTTATTCCCACCTCGACCAGGATTATTGCCTCGGTGCCATAGGTGAGTTTGAAGGGGGTTTCTCCTGTTGGGGTTCTTGTTGTGGTCCTGTAGGCCCACAAGATGTTGGGCAATTCTTCCTGCCAAGCACCTTTTGCGTCGTCTAACTTGGCCTTGATAATCTTGAGTAGTGTCTGATTCGTCACCTCCGTCTGCCCGTTTGCTTGTGGATGTCCCAAGGATGAGAGCTGGTTCTTGATCCCTAGGCCTAAACAGAAGTCCCTAAAGTTTTGGCTATCGAACTGCCGCCCATTATCTGACTTGATCGTCCGTGGAATCCAGAACCTGCAAATTATGTTCTTCCATATGAAGTTCTGGATTCTGGCCTTAGTGATGGTTGCTAGTGTCTCTGTTTCGACCCACTTTGTAAAGTAATTAATGGCGACTAGTAGGAATTTTACCTGTCCTTTACCTTGAGGCAACGGGCTGACGATGTCGATTTCCCACTGTGTAAAGGGCCAGGGGGAGGATATCATTGTCGGTCTCTCTACTGGAAGGCGTTGGACATTCCCAAACCTTTGGCACTTGTCGCACTTCTTGACGAGCTCCCTTGCATCTACCTACATTGTAGGCCAGAAATAACTTGTTCTGATAACTTTACTTACCAGTGATCTGGGGTCTACATGATCTTCGCAAACTCCTTCGTGGATCTCCTCCATAATATATTTGGCTTCTTCTTCGTCCACACACTTCAGGTAAGGCATGGAAAAACCTCTCTTGTATAGTGTGTCATCCAGGATCGTGAACCTGACTGCTCTCTTCCTGATCTTCCTGGCCTCCTCGATGTCTTGAGGGAGGTGCCCATCCTGGAGAAAGGATATGACTGGTGTCATCTAGCTACCTGTGATCTAGATTGCAAATGTGGAGATTTTCTCGATGTTGGGGCGTTTCTAGACTTCCATCACCAAGCCCATGCTCGCCGCTCCTTCTTCTAACGATGCTAGCTTCGCGACTTCGTCTGCTAAAATGTTCTGGCTTCTAGGGATTTGCACAAATTCCACTTTATCAAATTCCTATGTTAAATGCTTCGTCAGCCTGAGTTATTTCTGTATTCTTTCATCCTTTGCTTCATATTCTTCCTTAATCTACCTTATTACCAGCTTTGAATCACTTTGGACTAGTAGGTTCATAGCTTCGAGTGCCTTCCCGAGTCTCAATCCCGTCAATATTTCTTTATTCTCGACCTCGTTATTGGTGGCAGGAAATTGCAGTTGAACTCCGTATTTGAGCACTTCTCCGTCAGGGGTGGTTATGACGACCCTTACTCTCCTCTTTTGGGCTGACGAACCATCGGTCTGTACTGTCCACCGCTCTGTCTTGTTCGTGAGGCAGTCCTTGTCTGGGAGGGTGAACTCGGCGATGAAGTCCGCTAAGGCTTGTGCTTTAATGGCTATCTTGGGGTGGTACTCAATGTCAAACTAACTGAGTTCGATCACCCACTGGACCATTCTACCTGTTGCTTCAGGCTTGTTCATGGAATTCTTAATGGGTTGATCCGTCATCACCAGGATAGGTTTCGCCTGAAAGTATGGTCGCAGTTTGCGCGATGATACTATTAACGCGAATGCAATCTTTTCAATCCTTGGGTACTTAGCTTCAACACCTTGGAAAGCTTGACTGAGGTAATAAACTGGGAGCTGCTTCCTTTCCTCCTCTCAAATGAGGGCTGTGCTCACGGCCATGGTTGATACTGCCAAATACAAATATAAGTTTTCCTTTCCCTTGGATGGACTCAAGAGGGGCGGATTACCCAGGTAACGTTTGAATTCCTGAAACACTGCTTCACATTCGTCAATCCAGGCAAAGGCCTACTTTAATGTTTTAAAAAAGGGCAAGCATTTGTCTGTCGCTCTAGAGACGAACCTATTGAGAGCTGCAATTCTTCCTGTGAACTTTTGGACCTCTTTGACGGTCTTGGGCGACGTTATGTTAAGTATGGCTTGCACCTTCTCTGGGTTTGTCTCTATTCCCCTTTGGGACACCATGAATCCCAAGAATTTCCCCGAGTCTACACCAAAGGCACACTTGCCAGGATTTAACTTCATCTGGTATTGTCTGAGGGTGGCAAACGTCTCTTTCAGGTCGTCCAGATGGGCAAGTTCCTCTTTACTCTTGACGAGCATGTCATCCACGTATACCTCCATATTCCTACCAATGAATGAGTGTCATATTAAACTTAAGAAGAGTGCTTCGTCTGGGTGTGTGTGATTTCCTTTTAGAATCCCTTATAGATCATCTAAAAAAAAGAAGACACAATCAAACCCACCAAAACCTTTTGATTTCCATTTGGTCTGTGTGTGTGATTTCCTTTTGATTTCCTATTGGCACACATTGCTCAAAATATTCACAATCAAACCCACCAAAACCCAAAATTCAAAGTCCAAATTTGAAAACAAAACCACAATTACACCCGAAAATATTCTCGGACAACACAGAACACCAAAACCCATTTCACCCATTATTGCAAAAAACCACAAATTGTCTAAGATAATTACCTGCCAATGCCACCTGCCAAGGATGACGCCTTCCTGGCCATACCCTAAGGATCTGCAGCACTGATTTGGTCCGATTGAAGGGACCGTGACCTTGAGAAAGAGAGAAAGAAAAAAAAGGGCATTAGGTCAAGTGATAAAAAAAATTGTACTCACCACAATCCATCTAATACCTAAAATACAAAATCCAAACTCACACAGACAAAGAAAAAGAGAGAGTGAGGAACGTACACAAAGGATTTGGAGAGAAGGGGAAACCTGTAGCACTTTCTCCAGCCAAGAAGAGAAGGGGAAACCTGATGCACAAAGATTCAAAGCAATAGCTAATAAATCCAAGTAAAAGCACAAACTTTCAAATACCCAATTCATCAAACTGCTCTAAAAACAAACCCAGATAATAAACTATTCTTACCTTCAACTTTTTCCCTTGTTCCACCATATCTATCAGTAAAATCCAATTTGCTTCAGCTTTCTTCAGAACCTCCCAAACACACAACAACACACAAAAACCACTAAATCAAATTCAGTGCAATAAACAAAAACCCACATACTTAATTCTTAAAATTAAGTAACCCAGATGAAAAAAATACAATAACGTTACCTTCTTGGGATCGATCTTAGCTTGCTTCTTTTGAACCTGGTGGTACAACTGTGCTGCGAGCTTTTCACAGACTTGGCATTTGATGTACGGAATGTCACCCAAATTCGGATGGGAGAAAGGGGATTTGGAGATTTGGGTGGAAAGGAAATCGGAGAGGGTGGAAGTGAGGGAAGGAGGGGAGAAAGCGATTTCGAAGGGGGGAGTGTGTTGGATGGAGGGGGAATGGAAAGGGAAATGGGCCAGAGCACGGCGACGTCGAGCTGCGTGGCATAGAGCATGGCGGTGAGATTAGGGATCGAGAGCTAGGTTGAGAGTGAGCTAAGAGTTTTTGTGAATTTAGGGTTTTTTTTCAATTGAGGGTTTTATTTATATATATATATATATATATATCAAACCTTGGCCGCTTTTCAGAAAATACAGCTCTTCCCCTGTTTAAACCGTGTTTAATTAAACGCAGCTCTGGCATTATGTTTAAGCTGCATTTAATAAACGCAACTCTAGACATGTTTAAGCCACGTTGAATAAAATGCAACTCTATACATGTTTAAGCTGCGTTTAATAAACGCAGCTTTGAGATATATTGAAAAGAAAAAAGAAAAAAGAAAAAAAAATCCCCGAATGGGTCTATAGCTGCATTTTTAAAAACACGGCTTAAGCCGAACCCAGCTAAACGCAGCCTGAACCCAACAAAACATGACTTCAAAGCTGGTCTACAGCCGCGTTTAGTAAACGCGGCTCTAGGTCCAGTGGTGGAGCTGTGTTTTTCAAACAGTACCCTGAAGCTGCATTTTTGAAAAACGTAGCTCTAAAGCGCGTTTTTTGTAGTGTTTATAGTATAATATGTCATCATAAATACTAAATGTCGCGGATCAATGCCAAAAGTTAATTCAAAAGCAATTGTTAAGAGATTATGAGAGTGCTTAACAGATCGTCTGCTTTAGAGGTATGAGTAAACCATTTATCCTACAAGTTAGCTTATTTCCCTTCCAATCGGGTCAGGTTAATAAGTCTGGATCCAATTTTTGTTGGTTTAGTTGTACATCTATATAATATATATTAAAGTAATGTAAAAACTCGATAAAGGATCTTAAGTACTGAAATCACACATTGAATTATAATGATAAGAATAAGTGATTAATTAATATAATATTAGACCCAAATACATTCATGTACGCTTTTGAGTTAAATGGTGTAACTGTTTTTTTTGTTAAGTTTAAAATTAGTTGTTTCTTTTTAATATATTTATGTAATAACTTCATTTTAGGTATTTATTTTAAAAATATGAACATTAAATGAATTCATTGCAACTTTTTTTTGAGAAGAAAATTCATTGCAACTTAATAACAAAAATAATGTTAAGAAGTATAGACTAAGAATATAAAGAGTTTAAAAAATTTCTTTGCTACCCTTCTAAAATGGAGCAAGCGAGAATGAATAATTTGTACATTTTATCAAATAGTATTCTTACAATTTTTTTTTTTTTCCCGAGAGTTGACAAAAATTAGTATTCAACTTAGATATACAAAAGTTTAATAGGTATCCGTATTATGTATCTAATTGTGTTTATTTAAAATACATTCGTGTTTATGCACCGAGTTAAAGCTTGTTAATGTTAAATTAAATTGAAATGAATTCATTTCTTTCTTTGGAAAAATCACATATGTAGTGCATCATTATATGAAACATTCATCTGATGACATGGCCTGTGTATTGCAGGACAAGAAAGTAGTAGTTATCCAATTGGTCATTCTATCACCGCTCAGATGGGCTGGATTGGGCCCATGGACCTGTGAATTTGTAGGTTCTTTCTACAAAGCAAAAGCCGAAAAATAAAGAGGGGCTTTCGAAGTACCTTCGCTGGAATTAAAAACGTCCATAGCTGCTCTGTCCAAGTAAAATTTAATCTATTTTACCGAAAAATAGTCACTTACCTCTGCGTTGTAACGGCCACATGTAGTACATGCATGAGTTAGCAACTAGTTTTTAGAATATTTATGACATGATAAGGAGTGTTCTTTTTTGCCCTTAGATCTTGCCTTTAAAAAAACGGAGCAACTTTTGTAAAGTTACACTAGCTGATTTTGTAGTGCACATACTCTTGTAAAGTTACATCAAAGATTAAGCATGTGATTATCATGTATTGAAGCCAACCAAGATCGTCTAAGCAAACTATTTTATTTTTGCTAAATCATGAAGCAACCTGAAAGTCCTGCTTCCAGCTTATACATAAATATGTTTTATATATGATGAAGATTCAGCAATATATATGTGTTTCATTTAGTTGATTAACATACTTAAAATTTGGGGAAAAAAGAAAAGAAAAAACCCATCGACAATATCAATTACTACTACTACTACTACTACTAATGTAGTGGTAATTTATGAGCATTTTAGAATAAGGATAAAGCGTTGTGTTCAAAATGACACATCATTTATAAATTATATATATATATATTTTGAGAATCATAAATTTTATATGGTTTGCTATTGGAATCACTTTTTAATATGCAATATTTACTTTGTATTATGAAATTAACCGATTTTAAATGTAGAAGACTATTTTTTACATTAAGACCTCAATACTTAAAAATAAAAATATATCAAATGATTGTAGCGCAAAATAATTTTGACAAAGTAAGGTTAGAAATTTAGAGGATGGCCCCTAGCTAGCTGTTTCAAAATGATCTTTCCTCCTCTATTTTATTGATAACTTTTTTGAATTAGGTATACTCATTTTAAGTACTAATATATTTTTATAATATTAATTTTGTTTATATATAACTCATTAATTTTAAGAGTATCTAAAACATATGTTTTCAAAAATATATAAATAAACTTCTGTAATAAAAACTCCTTTTCTGTTTCAAAAAAAAATTATTCTTTCTTTGGTATTTAGAAAGTTAGGGATGCGTTGATTTTTTTTTTTTTTTCTTTTTCTATATATTAAAATAAAATATACTATGATTTTTATATTTAAAAGTTTTGAGCATGCTCTACTTTGTCATCATAAACAATAGACCATTTTTATTTATTATTATTTAGTATTCCTATTATTATATTACATATTATATATATATATATATATATATTTATATATAATTTTGATAATTTGATTATTTGAAGGATATGAGATTTGAACTTTGAATGTTTTAATTGAAAACACTAGGGGATACCTATTCATATAAAAGTGACATTTATTCATTAATTTATCTGAAATTAATTGATTTGTATGTTTTATCTTTTCTAAAAATATAATTATACTCTAATGTGTAATCTTAAATTTATTTTAAAAAAAAAACCATTAATTTAAAATATTCAAAAAATATTAATTATGATTAATATAATTTAAAAAGATAATTACACATGACATAATGGAAGAAAATATCTATCTTGAAATATATAAATCTGACTTGATAAAAATTTTGTTATATACAAGAAAATATTATATAATAAATCATGTTGAATATATGTTTTATGTATAATTTTTACATTTATATGTGTTATCTTTTGGATTTTAAATAAATATAGTTAGCTTGGCCTAGAAAAATATTTTTTTGGCTTCGCTACCGGCTAGAAAGAAGTTCCTTTTATCACTAGCCAAAGCACGCATTGTGATGAGAAATATCTAGTTTCTGGTTGTATTATTACATATCAATATAGTGATACTTGCAATCAAGGTTTTGAAACCCGGACTGAACTGTACAGTCCGACCAGAAAAACCTCGAACCACTCATTTTTGCGGTTCTTTTAGCCTCAAGAACCACCCTAGGAAAAAAGCAAGGACCCATGCAAACCGCAGTCGGACCTCACAGTTCTAAGAACCATGATCAGACCGCTTCTCAGAATTCCCTGCTTCCTTTGAATCTGAACCTTAAAAAAAAAAAAAACACACACACACACACACACACACACACACACACACACACACACACACACACACACACACACACAAACACAGAAAAACAAAAGAAAAAGAAACACAATTGCTAGGAGTCTAGAAAGCATGGGTGCGGCTCCAGGGCCGCCGCACCCTCACCGGACTTGCGGCGACATGGCGATGCTCCTTCGACGAGCCGACTCGCCCTTTTTTTTTTTTCCGATCCTCAAATTCACTGTCTCTCCTTTAGCTTTATCCTTGTCTCTGAAAGTTTCTGGAAAAGAGATTAGCTCAAGCGTTTCTTGAAGAGAATTCTGCAACACAAGTAGAGGCACTCTTTGGAGCTGACTATAATGGGAGAGCTACTATCAGGAAGAAGAGAGAGTTTAGATTTTTTTTTATTTTTAATTTTTTGAAAGAAATGATAGAGGAGAGAGTTTAGATTGTTTAGAGAACTAAAAAGCTAAAAAAAAGAAGGGAACTTGAAAGAAAATTTTGAATACACGGCTGAGATGGGATTTGGGAATTGGGATATGGGAATATTGGGATTTGGTAGAGATAGGACAAAAAGGAAGAAGGGAACGACTGAGGGTTGAGATGGGATTTGGGAATTGGGATTTGGTAGAGATAGGACAAAAAGGAAGAAGGGAACGACTGAGATGGGATTTGAGGATTGGGATGTGAGATGTGGGAATATTGGGATTTGGTAGAGATAGTACAAAAAGGAAGATAAGGGAATATGTAAGAAAGAGAAGATAGAGAAATAAAAGAATCGTAGAGAAATATTGGGATTTTTTTTTAATTAATTTAATGTTTTTATATATATTTAAAATTATTATTAAATTAATTATGAAGTAATCACGGTTCAACTTCTGTTCGACCTTAAAAATTTTGAACTTTTACTTTTTACGGTTCAATGAACGATTCGAGTCTAAAAACCATGCTTGCGAGTCGGCTCTCTTTGCACAAGAGGGATAAAGCAAGGAGATCTGCTCTCAGCATACCTATTCCTATTGTGTGCGAAAGGGTTATCAGGATTGATGAAGAAGGCATCACAAAACAGGCATTTACATGGGGTGTTATCTTGTATAGGTGGGGTTTGTGCATCTCATCTCCTCTTTGAAGATGATTGCTTGTTATTCTATGAAGCATCAGTGGAGGAGTGTCATCGACTCCTAGACATATTGGGTAGATATGAGGCTACCTCAGTACAAGCAATTAATAGGCAGAAGACATCTCTATTTTTAGTAGAAATACTAAACCGGAGGTGAAAGATGCTATAAAGAATATGTTGGGTGCAAGGATTATGAATGACTATGAGAAGTATCTTGGGCTACCAATGGTGGGGGGACAATCTAAGGTGGCTACTTTTAAAGAGTTGTAGGAACGAATAACCAAGAGGGTTATGAGATGGAAGGAAAAATTCATCTCAAAGGCCGGGAGGGAGGTTTTGATCAAGACAATTGCCCAAGCCATTCCTACCTACTCGATGAGTATTTTCAAGATCCTAAAGGCAATGGGGGACTTAATAAACTCATCCTTGGCAAAATATTATTGGGGACAAACAAAGGATGAAAGGAAAATACATTGGATAAATTGGAAGAAGTTATGTACACAAAAAGAAAAGGGAGGTATGGGGTTCCGAGATATACATGCTTTTAACTTAATTATGCTAGCTAAGAAAGCATGGCGGTTGCTGCACCACACGCACTCCCTCTTTTATCGTGTTTATAAGACAAGGTATTTTCCAAACTGCTCATTCTTAGAGGCTGAATTGGGTCATAAACCATCCTTTGTTTGGAGGAGTCTAATTGCTGCTAGAGAAGTGGTTGTAAGGGGATCAAAGTGGAGAGTGGGTGATGGAAGCCGGATTCTGGTTTCCTCTTCAAACTGGTTGCCACATAGACCCATCTTCCATAGGGATGTGGACCACACGTTAAGGGTGGCTGACCTTATTAACAGAGATACTTGACAGTGGGATAAGAGGAAGATTGTGGGCAATTTTGCACCAAGGACTAGACTGGATATCTTGGCAATCCCTCTTTGTCGTAACCGGTCCAAGGATAGCCTCGTTTGGAAGGAAAACAACAAGCATGAATTCACGGTGAAATCAGCGTACAAGGTGGCTATGCGGCTACGCCAGCAAATGGATATCGAGCACTCACGGGCACAAGAAGATAGAAAATGGTGGAAGATGATTTGGGCAATGAATGTACCACCAAAGGTGAAATCTTTCCTGTGGAGGGTGTGCTTAAATATACTACCTACATGGGAAAATCTTCGGTGAAGGAAGGTACAAGTGGATGAGAGGTGTGAGCTGTGTTGTCAACAACCAGAAACATGTGCCCACTTGTTGTGGGAATGTCCATTTGCTAGAAATGTATGGGCAATGGTGAGGGGAAAAGTGCAAAAGTGCAGCAATGAGGTTTAGGATTTTTTTCCATCTGTTTCGGATGTTGGGGAGGAAACTAACAAAAGAAGAGATGGAGAAATGGGCAACCCTGTCGTGGGCAATTTGGAATGCTAGAAACAAGCTATACTTTGAGAAAATGCAGACACACCCCAAGGTAATCATGGAGGGAGTGCTAGTGACATTAGAGAATTACCAAAGGCTGTCTGCTACTCAAGAAGTGGTCTAACACACAGGTTCGACCTGACCGTCCCAAGTCTATGTTCGTTTTACTGGGAAACAAGGGAGTTTTGGGGAGTTTCTTTCTTTGTGCTTTTGTCATATTTTGGGGAAGGAAGGTTTTAGTTTGTATGGTCCCTGTTCTCATTTTTGTATATGTGACTTATACTATTAAATCAATAAATTAAAAAAAAAAAAAACTTATAATTGTCGGTTGCAATAGAAGCTTTAATATATTAGGAAAAATTGTTAAAATAACTTAAAATGAAGAAATCGTTGCAATATATTGATACCAATTATTTTTGCAATTTATTGCAATGAAAATTTTGAACTAATAGCTTATTGCAATGAAGTTATCATTCAATAATTTGATATTAATTCTTTTACAATCTATTGTAATGAGAAATATGAAACTGCAACGAATATATCATTGCAATAACATGATATTAATTATTTTATAATCTATTGCGATAAAATGAAGTAATTATTTATTACAATGAAGATATTATTGCAATAATTTAATTTAGCTTATTTTTGTCAATTATTTGCAATCTATTGCAATAAGATTCGTGAATCAATAGCCTATACCTAAAAGATATTAGAAACAGTAAATTGTTTATAGTAACAATATATATATATATATATATATACTATTGCATCAAAGTTGTTATTAAAATATTTGAAGTCTATTGTAACACAATTTTTTGTCGCACAAATCTATTGCCTCATTAACCCAAATGATGCGAAGCTGATCAAGATGAAGATCGACCAGTGAATCCCATTGTGCATGGGAGATTCATAATGTTTCCTTATATTCATTTGAAGGTCAATGATTAAATTTATATCGGTCTACGTAACATGAGTTTTGCTCATGGACAAAGCACTCACCATGCAGTAGTGATGACAGGATATAGGAAGGAGATGGTGGGAGCATTGATCAAGTATTGGAAGTTTCAAAACTCGTGGGTCAGAACTAAAACAGTGAAGGATTTGGGAGAATTTTGAGAGGTGTAAGCTAATTGAACTTGCAAACAAGTAGGTTTGATGTCAACCTAGTTACTAGTGTTATTGAATGTGGTAATGCTAATATAGAATAGAATAGTTTGTTAAGGTTTAAGTAATTTATAACATATATGACCAAGAGTTTTAGGGTCTCGGTTGGGTCTAAGTTAGGACTTGGCGGGACACACTGTGCGGCCTGGACGTGGTTGCACACGTGTCCCTTGACGAAATTTTTTTTTTTTCCAACATGGCCCCGATACAGTCCAAAATAGGACCTAATATGGGCCTGATTTGATTCGAAACAATTTGAAATAGGATTCGATATGGGCTGAAATACCTATAAAAAAAATGTTAATTTCAAACTTATCTTTTATTTAGTTTTAGTTTTAAACTTTTGATATTGTATTCTAATTTATGAACATCATTTAGTGGTTATGTATTCACTTTATTATCTACTATTACTCTTAAATTGATATATTTTTACCATTATATGATATGAAAAAATGCTTAGCAATATATAGAAAATATAAATAAAAATATATTTAGTAATTAATTAATAAACATATTCCGCCGCACCTATGTCCTACTTTTTCAAAAATTGCTGTGTCGTTGCACCGCACTGCACCTGCACTCGCTCTCGAACTTGAATCTGCACCGTGCTTCCTAGGCAATTGCTCACCAATCAAAAAAAATTAATTTGATATTTTGGATGATTACACTAACTTTAGAGGGTATTTTGCCAAGAACTGAAAATGAAAATTATATGTTAAAAATGTGTGATATCATTCCCTCATTACCATCACGCATGGCCATCTCATGGTGTGAAAATGACCAAAATAGAATAAACTTATATTTTCTAACATATTATTTTCATATGACTTAAAAAGGATATTCAACCGCAATGTAGGGATTGTTGAGATAATAACACGAGTATTGAATTGCTTGGAATAAAAGGAGAAAAGAGACACAAGCATGAACAAGAAGAATATGCAAATGAAAAGAAGCCTAACATAGCATAATATACAAATTGGTAGTCAAGGAATTGTTGGCTTTCAATCAAGGAAGAATGGGTGAGCCATTTTGGTCAGTGCACCTGTGTCAGACTCAGTGGGACGTGTCGTGTGGCCTAGACGCGGTTGCATGCACGTCCCCTGACAAATTATTATTCTTTTTTTTTTTTTTTTTTTTTTTTTTTTCTGACACGGCCCGATATGGTCTGTTTTGGTCTGATACGGTCCAAAATAGGACCCGGTATGGACCAAAATACTTATTAAAAAAAAAGTTAATTTCATACTTATCTTTTACTTAGTTTTAGTTTTAAACTTTTGATATTGTATTCTAATTTATGAATATCATGTAATGGTTATGTATTCACTTTATTATTTAATATTGCTCTTAAATTGATATATATATATATATATATATATATATATATATTTATCATTATATGAAAAAAATGCTTCGAAATATATAGAAAACAAAAGTAAAAATATATTTAATAATTAATTAATAAATGTATCCTACAGCACTTGTGTTCTACTTTTTCCAAAATTGTGGTGTCGCCGTACCACACCTTGCCTAAACCTGATTCCGTACATTTACCTCCTAGTATATTTCCTTTGGGAAATTTAGATGAAATCAATAGAAATACAAGGAATGAAAGTAGGTTTAGAGGCATGAATGAATTGTTTTCCTTAATATGATTTTTTGTGATAGGCCACAATCTGAATGACCCCCTTGTGATTAACCCTAATTAATTAATTAGCCAAGTTATTAATTAATCAATTAATCATGCAATTGCGTGGAAGCACAAACAAATCACCAAAAACTAAATATGCAGCGGAAATTAAATAACACGGTGATTTGTTTACGAATGGGGAAAACCCTAACGGCAAAAACCCCACCGGGTGATTTTCAGGTCACTACTCCCGAAACTCCACTATTATCAAATCAAGCGGTTACAAGTAAAGGAATCCCAAGTACCTTACCAACCTACAGTTGAACCCTTACCCCAATACCCAATTGGACTTGATCTGTAGCGACAGTTCCCACCTTTGATGCACGGCTCCCAAGTACGTGACTAACCAATGCGCGAATCCCAGTACACGACTTCAGAACACCAACTAAGGAAGAAAGGTTGGCTGCAAAGTTCTTCAGTTCATCCTTTATGATGAATAGTAGGAAGATGCTTGGTTACAAAACCCTACGGTGCAAATACATAGCAACTTCTTGAAGGAAGATGAACTAGGTCAAGAATTTCGTCTTTTGATCACAATTTGCTTGAACAGATATTGCTCAATGATATTGTAACTTGTGTCACACTTGACGGCTCTTAAAACAATCCTTTTATATGTTTAGGGTTAGAAGAAAAGAAGGCCCAAAATCATATTCACGGATCCCAAGAAAATCAGATTGGAAATCTGAAATTTTAAATCTTGACAGATAGCAGGTGTCGAGGTAGCTATTGAGAAGGTGTCGAGCTTTAAAAACTTTGCACTTCAGCTTGCTTTTTCTTGGACAGACTTGATGACTTCAACACTTAACCTTGAAACCTTGTTTCTTGAAGTATTAAAAACACCTAGAATTACCCAATTACAAGTAGAGTGCGTTTTGTCAAATGATTAGTCAATTTACATGAATAAGTGACATATGTTCTTAACAAGTGAAAACATATATGTCCTAACATTTTGCCCCCCAATGGATTGATTTTGCTAACAAGTTGCAAGCAAATCATTTTCTGAATACAATTATGCATGGATTATATAAGAAGCAATTTTGAAAAATCTTTTGAGTTTATTTGTATAGTGTATTAAATATGTAAAATCTGTTATATCATTGCCAAAAGTTGTAGATAACTTAATGTAAATGATGAAATATAACCAGCGAATAGTTGCCAATGAAAAAGATCCTTTAAAAGGTGAATTATGTTAAGACAAGTACTCTAAAAAATGTTGTCATAGCTATTACTACTTGTAAAGGATTCATAAGAATCATTTTCCTTGTTTCTCTACAAAATTCTGCATACAGCACACTTTCTGCAATTGTCTCAATGAGAATGCACCTCAATCGAGCAAACTACCCTTGAGCAAGGTCCAAATAAAAAGTTGCCTTGTCCCTCGCTCGACACTCCATCAAGCTAGCTTCAATCTCACTCAAGCGATACTTTTAAACTTAGTGTTATTCTTTTTTATCATTCTTCTTCTTCTTTTTTCTTCTTCTTCTTCTTCTTCTTCTTTTTTTTTTTTTTTTCCCTACTTTTTAAATAAAATTTTCTCGCATATGACACCCTACATGAATATATCTATATATAACAATTTAGTCATTTTATAATCAGTATAAATATGCGACCCCATACTTAAGGAAAGAAGTCTTGAACCAATTATCCATATTTCATACTTTCTTTACCATTGGAGTAGGCCTAATAGTGTCAATTCGGATTTCGGAGTATCATAACAAAGCTAAATCCAAAAACGATTTTGATACTCTCAAAATCTTTTGTGCTGGATTGTATTAGAGTTCTGGTTATTCATTTTTTTTCATGCATTCAATTACTTTAGTTTTTGTTTTGTCAAAGTTCTCTAATTGAGGCATAGTTGAATCATTTTAGTAAGCTTTTTCATTGGAAACCCCCTCGATAGAAAACTTAGATAAACACTCTTATAACCAAGTACACTATGTGACACATCACCTTTCTTCATAAGCAAAGGCTGCCAGTCTCTCACTCTGATGACCTATGATGTCATTTTTTTATTTTAGGAACAGACTGTCCAGTGATTAGCCATAGTATTATTTTATCATCAAAGACTTTGGCTTTACATTTAAAAATGATTATTATAGCAACATGTGGCAGCGTGATTGCTTAACAATTTGGTACAGATAAACAATACCTTATGAAATAAGAGAATGAGAATCATGTTTCCTATACATATCAGTTACTCATTATAACGGAGTGTAGAATCTGTAAAAGAGATTCTCACAACCGGTGTATATCTTTGTAGGGTTTTCTCCATGATTGGGTGAGGCAAACGGGATGCATTAAACTAGCGTATGAGAGAGATGCTTTCCCAATCAAAAGAAAAATAGAGTAGAATTGCAAGAACCTCTCCTTCATTCAATTAATTTAATCAACCAGAACTTATATAAAGATAATTCTCTCAAAAAATTAATAAAACACATGCAGCAAAGTGTAATTAATACATGCTTTGTCTCTAAACCACCCACAACCCTCTTTTAATAAATATACCAAAATCATATTTGGACCCCGTCTTTCAGTCAACGTAGTCCACCAATTATTATTATGTGTTTATCTAAGCAAATGTTAGGTCAACTTTAGCCTCAAACCAAACTGCTTTTCATCATTAATAATTTCTACTAGTTAGATAGATTTGTTTGCTATTAAAAACGTATGTGCTTTATTTACTATCTAGGCACATATCATCTATGTCACATAAGGTGATTAAAATTTGTTCATTGCCTCCATTGGCTTAATTAGATTGAGTATTCACTTTAGCATTAGCTCGGAATCTATGTTTACCCTCATCCCAGGCTATCAGCACATCTTGATTCCGTCCTTTTTAAGTTCAGCAAGTACACTGGAGCTGACACCCACAAATAATGCATGTGAAGCCAACCCAAGTTTTCTTTTGCCATACCTTTACTATTTTTTATGAGTATGCTACTATAGTCCTATTCAAAAGGCATCATGAAGTAGCTACTTTCCATTTTAATCATACTTTCAAATGCATGCCACCTTACAATACCCTATAGAGGAAATTATTAAGGGTCTACTTAAAACACTATAATCACTTTTCTCTATTAACAATACTAATGTTCCCCATTTGCCTTCCAACCTTCCTACTAACTTATCTTTTAAATGTTCTAAACACAAGACATAATCATGATTATTGTGACCTACTTGCCAATTGTGCATAAGTGATTATGCTTGAACAGGTTTTCCTTCAAAGCTTCCAGTTCACGTCTAAGAATGAAAGCATCCACGCAATACAACAAGAAGCCACAGCTTCAACAGAGAGGATGCAGGGCTTTGTGTTGCAGTTGTTGGCTTAGTGTGTCTTCGTCAGAGGAAGCAGAGAGCTCAAATTTCAATAGGTTTGCGTCAATTTCAAGCCTAGCGCACGCCATGGTGCAAGAGAGACTGGATCAAATGATTAGAGAAAGGCAGGAGGCAAGACAAGTGTGTTTGTTTTTAGACCCCTTAAAACACAAACGGATTAACCTACTTAATTAGCAAAGTTATTACTTAGTCCAAATTCTAGATCTAGATTATCACAATCAAACAATCATATCATGCATAGTGGCGGAAAAAATAAATAACACAATGATATGATGACCCAGGAAATCACATCGGTAAAAACCTGGTGAGGATTTAACCTAGCTATCCTCAAGGTAAACTTGAATCCACTATAGAAAGAATTGAAGTTTTATAATAGAATTTAGACCATTAACATTCTATTGCTACCCACCAGTAGAAACTTACTGACACGACCACGTGCAAGCTCTGAGACCACAGACTCCTTCTTTCTTGAATTCTCCCGCAAGTACAAGCACTCCCGCTTGCATATCTTTAAGCTCTTATGGCAGCAACTGAATGATCATCAAGTTCTTGAACAAATCTCCTTCTTGATAATCTTAAGCTTGTGTAAAAGAAAGCTCCTCACAGATCTCACAAGAGATTTACACAAACCGCAATATGAGCAACCTCTAAAACGTGGCTAGGGTTTGCCTTATATACCTAGGGCAAAAACATAAAATCCTAAATGTTTTAATGAGCTAGGGCTGAGTTGGAATTCTGCGGAAAAACCCATTCTGCCCGAGATTCAATTGATCGAGCCAGGCCGAAATGCATAGTAACTTCTGCATCATCTTGATTCCAACTTTACATAAAAGACACAACTTTGAGCAAGCCTAAACAAGACTAAGCAACCTGTTTTGATCATGATTTGCCAACATTACACATTAGAGTTCTAAATACATAAATTTCTAAATCTTTAGAACCTAACAAACTCCCCATTTGGCAATCCGTGACAAAACACAAACTAAAAGCTCAAAGTTTACAAATAAAAGCCCTTTAAAAAAAAAAATGCTCATTACAACAAATCCAATCCTAACTACTATCCATCAGTTGCAAGTGTAGACAGCAGCTTAATTGAATCAACCTATATATTTCCTGAAACACTAAACAAAACGCATAAACGCATGTGTGGAAAAATACAAGTAAACAAAAATAAATTCTTGATTTCACAAAACACAAAATAAAGACATATATCAATGAATAACTCATAAATATAAATCAATAAGCAATGAAACAAGGAACAAAATAAATGTATCTCCCCCTAACATGAATAGCAAAACAAAAATTACATCAAGAGCAAAAAAAAAATGTAAATACAAAGTGTAGCTCCTAGATACAATCTAATAACCACAGGCTTCAAACAATCAAAACTCTCCCCCTGAGATCAAAAACCCTCTACAAAAGGCCATATGTACTCCCCCTTTTTGTGACGGAATGCCAAAGGGCACTCAAAATCCATCATCAAAAGGAGGTGGCGGTGAGGATCGTCGAAACTGTGCCAACTTTGCTCGCAAAGCACGGATCTCATCGAGCACGTCCACCAAAACCTGTCCTTGAGCCGCCTGAATAGTCAAGACATGATCTAACGTACGTCGAATGTCTGAAGCATCCAAAGTAGTTGGTGGAGGAACATCAGTAGCACTAGCACCAGAGGCCTCAGCCGAAGCATCACCTGTAGAAGAGGAAGGAGGACGTACAACACCAGAAGGCTCAACATGAGGAGCTCTCTGCCTAAGGAAGGTTGCATCTATGGGAGCTATGACATGTACGGGCTTAGACACGAGGAAACCATCTAAACCTAAAAACAACAAAATCCTATGAATGAAGATAGAATAAACAAGAGCATGACCAACAACGCTACTCTTATGAATTTTGTTCAAAGAACGAAGAAATAGATGAGGGAAAGAAATAGAAGCACCAGAAATAAGGGCATACAGAAACACACATCGCTCAATAGGGATGGTGTGGAGATGAGAGATAAGCCACAAAGAATGACAAGCTATCTGAAGGAAGAGATAGGTAGTCTTAGGAAGCTTAGCGAACGTGATTCGAGGATCAGAACCCCACTGGATAGAAGACCCAGTGATGTATGACATGACGTCATCAAGGGGGTGGAGACTCCTCATAAGGATAGACGGGCTGCCTAACGAATGGAACCCTAAGAGCCTCAGCCACTACCCTAGGGGTAATGGTGAACTCAACACCTCGTATCCAACTCCTAACAAGGGTGTTGGAATCATAGATGTGGCAAGAGAGGTTCGAGTAGAACTCTCTAATCAGGGCGGTCGGGAGTGGATGATCTACCTCCAACACAAACAACCAGCCTCTACTCTCAAAGTTTGCCCTAATGGCAGGATCTACCTCATCTAACACAACAGATCGCTCGGCCCATATCTTTCTCTTACTGTTCAACTTATCATATAACTCTTTACTTTTGTCATTCTTAAACAGCTCACTCCTAGAGGGAGACTCAGAAGAAGAGGAGGGAGTCCTATGGGCTCTAGTCTTCCTAGGCATGGTGCTAAGGAAAGGACAAAGACACAAAGCAGAACAAAAAAAAAAAAAAAAAACAAAAACAAAAACCAAGGGCAGACTGCAAGTTAGCACAAAAAAAATAGAACGAAAATCTATATGATGCATGAATCAGTTAAATGTCGTGATGCATGTTCTAATGTAGTGAAACTAAGTTCAATTTAAGTTCAAATTCACAAAATTGACTTGAGCATATTGTTTCTAACAAAAACTCCAAAATTTGAAAAATCACTTGTTCGTTTTTATAGAAAATTGACTAATTGATCATCACACAGGATATAATACAATTTAGAATGATCAAAAACATCAATCCAACAAGCCAATTTCATCAATTAAACCCAATTTGAACAAAATCCTCAATTCGGGTTAATACAAGCCCTAGAATTTCCAATTTCTCACAAATCACAAAATTGATCAAATTAAACTATGAAGAACATGTTTATAACATCATAGGAACAAAACCCAAAGATCAATTTCAGAAAATAAGGCTTGATTCATCAAAAATCCCAATTTTGAATAGGTCCAAAAATCCCAAACAAATGCATGAATTTATGCATGAAAACATGAAATAAAATGCAAAAGAAAGGGTAAAATGGACTTACCGGCTTATAGAGAGAAAAACCTTGCAAAAAATTTGGAGGAAAACGACAAAAATTTGATGATTGAGCCTTGTCCTAGTCGGAGAGAGAAGAAAGGTTTGAAAACTTTTTTAAAAAGTGAGGAAGAACAAGTCAAAATCCATTTTTAAAAAAAACTGATTCACGATTTTTGATTGATCGAAAATCAGTTTCGATTGATCGAAACAGACAGAAACTCATTCAAAATTTTTAAAACAATTTTGATTGATCGAAAAATAGATTGGATCAATCTAAACAGATAGAGACTCACTAAATTTTTGAGAGAAAAACACAATTTTGAAAAAAAAAAAAAAAAACACATTTTGGGCAATAACTCCTCAAAGCATTGAAATTGATGAACAAAATACATGAGTATGAGATGAGATGCTTTTCAAAAACACAAGTTTTAAACCCAGTTTTCCCAAAATTTAGATTTTCAGACATCCTCCCATAAATTCTCAAGCAACAAATATGTTTTGCATAAAAACTCAAGATATTTTCAAACTTGGTTGGTCAAACCAAAAACACACACAGTAACATGTACAAAGTTTAGCAAAGAGTAACTTGTATAGTGTATGCAACTAGCAAAAACTTGAGATACATGTGAGGTGATATGTGAATAGAAATCAAACACAAAGTTTACAAAATTCATCACATAGAATTTGAAAGAAACTATCACATAAAGAGTTACATCATATAACTCCCACATCTCCTAGAACATAAGCTTGTAATCATGTAAGTTTTTTGATTTTGCCTCATATTGTACACACCAATTTTAGTTATTCAAAAACTTATTACAAAGCCGGAATAATGTACACACCAATTTTATTTATTTGATATAGCTTTAAGCCCAATAATGTACACACCAATTTTAAGCATTTAAACCGATGCTACACCTTATGTTCTTTTTGTGCATGTGCTACACTTTCTCGAGTACAAAATCTTACGATATGCACTAAGGTGTTCATGATTGGCTAGTGAATAGTGGTGAGGTGGTTATTTATGCCTTTCTCAAAAAGTTCAAGTCTAACAATCAAAGACATATGACTTCAAGATCAAGACAAAGTGATCAAAAATCATAAACATCTTTCCCACATAACATGCATTACAAAGCTTCAACTAGTAAAGTGTAATAAATAAGATCATCCAAGCTAAACAAAGTACAAAGACATGTTATGTGACAATAAATTGACCAACCTTGTTTTTTTTAAAACCAAGAGAATAAATACAAAAACATGATTTGCTTCCTTTTCCCCCTTTTTTTTTTTATAATTTTTTATTTTTAAAAGAGGAAACAAAAGAAATCCTAGAATGAAATGCAAGAATGTTATGCAATGCAAATCTTAGAAACAAAAAGAAAAACTCAAACCAAAGAACAATGGTCACAAAGGGTAGAGCAATGAAGCACAAGGACCATGTCAGAAAGACTCAATTAGATCGAACCTTCTGCATCCAAAACTTTTTAGATGCACTTCGAGCACTAGAGTTCTTATTCACATTAGAGTGATTTCCAACTCCAGGATTGGAATAAAAGTTTAGAGCCTTTACCAATTCACCAATGAGTACCATAGGATCTTGTGCTTGAAGCACATGTACTTTTGGTTTGTTTGCTCTCTTAGCAGCTTGTAGCTTATAACAGTTTGGACGAATGTGTCCAGACTTTCCACAAAAATGACAAACCCAAACAGGCTTACCATGCATCTTGTCCTTAGAGAGGGTAGACTCCTTAGGTTTGGATTATTTTAAATCAACCCTAATCTTCCTAGGAGGTGTGACATTTACAGATTTAGCAGACTCACTCACAACCTCACTCACAAGGGGTTCAGAGGAAGAAGAAGGAACAAAGTTTGTGGAATGGGGTGCAGACATAGAGAAGCTTTCAATAAAACCTAATCCAGATTTGTCAGAAGGAGACTTTTGAATACTCAGCATTTGATCAAGTTTAGAACTAGCAGATCTAGCAACAGATAAATCAAGTTCCAAAGATTTAACTTTATCAAGCAAAAGCATATTCTCAGTTTTCACATTGTTCAAAAGTTCATTAATATCAAACAATTTCACAAGCAAATTTTTCTTATTAAGCTCAAGAGATGCAATTTTCTTCAAGCCAAGTTCAACATTCATAGCATCCTTTGCAGCAACTTTGCAAAATTTATTATAGGCTTCTTGAAGATCTGCATCCTCAGAGAGTTCTCCATCAGAAGGGTTCTCTTCAACAGACATACTTTCATTGACTACAGTAGTAGCAGTGAAAGCAATGAAGTTTCCATCATCGTCACACCCAGACTCATCATCAGAAACTTCATTATTACTAAGGGTTACAGCCATAGCCTTAACCTTAGACCTCAAGTACGTGGGACATTCAGATTTCATGTGACCATACCCTTGACAACCAAAACATTGAGAACTCATAGAAAAATTAGAAGATTGACCTACTTTCTCTCTAGGTTTTTCAGTGTTGCTAACCTTAGTGAGATCATTCTTCCTAAAGTTTCTAGGTTCTGCAGTGTTATTACCTCTTGCCCTTCTGTTGCTATTTCTAAGGAAATTCCTAAAATTCTTGGCAAGGTAAGTAATCTCTGTAGTAGAGAGCTCATCATCAAATCCACCAACATCAACATCATCAACTGACTTAAGAGACATTGATTTGGATTTGCTAGTTTTGGGAAGGTCCAACTTATAGGACTGAAGAGATTCTATAAGTTCATCAATAGGGATGGAGTCCACATCCTTACTTTCAGTTATGGCAGTCACTTTGGGTCTAAAATCTTCAGTTAAAGATCTAAGAATTTTCCTAACAATTTTAGGTCGATTATAGATTTCACCCAAATTATATGCAGAATTAACAATGTCATTAAGCTTAGCATAGAATTCATCAAAAGATTCATCATCAGACATCCTAATGCTTTCAAATTTAGAAATTAATTGCTGCAACTTATTAATTTTGACAGCCTTTGTGCCTTCATGCACAGTCTGGAGGATTTTCCAAGCAGTGTGAGCAACCTCAACATTAGAGATTCTCTTAAATTCCTCCATAGAAACATCGTTAAAGATAGCATTCATAACTTTGCTATTGAACGTAGTTGCTTCTTTTTGAGAAGTTTGCTACTTATTCACAGGAGTAGTGGGCTTCTCCCATCCATACTCAACGGAGTTCCAGACTCTTTCATCAATAGATTTCAGGAATGCTTTCATCCTTACTTTCCAATAAGCATAATTATTCCTATCAAAGTGAGGAGGAATAACTAGATAGTGTCCGTGTTCCATGACACCAGGGGTCAAGGATCAACTCAGAAATCAAAAGATCTACAACAAAAGAGCTAAATGCTCTGATACCACTTGTTTGTTTTTAGACTCCTTAAAACACAACCGGATTAACCTAGTTAATTAGACCACTAACATTAGAATTTAGACCCCTTTTACAATAGAATTTAGACCACTAACATTCTATTGCTACTCACCAGTAGAAACTTACTGACACGACCACATGCAAGCTTCGAGACCACGAACTCCTTCTTTCTTGGATTCTCCAGCAAGTACAAGCACTCTCGCTTGCATATCTTTAAGCTCTTATGGCAGCAACTGAATGATCATTAAGTTCTTGAACAAATCTCATTCTTGACAATCCTAAGCTTGTGTAAAAGAAAGCTCCTCACAGATCTCACAAGAGATTTACACAAATCGCAATATGAGCAACCTCTAAAACGTGGCTAGGGTTTGCCTTATATACCTAGAAAAAAACATAAAACCCTAAACGTTTTAATGAGCTAGGCCTGAGTTGGAATTCTGCAGAAAAACGCATTCTGCCCAAGATTCGATTGATCGAGCCAAGCTGAATGCATAGTAACTTCTGTATCAACTCGATTCCAACTTTACATAAAAGACACAACTTTGAGCAAGCCTAAACAAGACTAAGCAACCTGTTTTGATCATGGTTTGCCAACATTATACATTAGGGTTCTAAATACATAAATTCCTAAATTTTTAGAACCTAACAAAGTGGAAAGAAGAAGGAAAAGCAGTGAAGGGACTAAGTTCATTGTAATGGTAGCCTTGGAAAAGTGCTCTTATGATCCAAGAGAAGATTTTAGAGAGTCCATGGTCAAGATGATCATGACTAATCGCATTCAAGACCCAAAAGATCTTCGTAGCCTCTTGAATTATTATGTTTCAATGAATTCGGATGAGTATCATGGAACTATATTTGAGGTTTTTCATGAGGTTTGCAGCAATTTATTTTTATCTTGTAAATGCCATTGATGAACAATAATGAGAAATTTTAGTGTAAGTCTGGATCAATGAGCATTCATACAACGAATTGTGGTATGGTTTTGGAGTTTTGTTTTGTCAAAGCACACTCATAATAGTTATAAGAGCTCTTTTTTATTTTTGATAATCTGTAATGCATTCATTAAAAAGAAAGGACTGAGGGGCGGTCTACTACCATACAAACAGGCATCTGTCCTATCAAACTATGATTCAGTAAATCCCATGGTAAGAGGTTATAAAATAGGTACAAGGTCATGTGTCAATTTATACTCATCGAAAGTATGCACATGACATTTCATTGTAAAGTTTTTTCATAGAAAATAGAATGATATTAGTATCCGTTTGGTATCCGCCCCCTTCGGTAACTTATTTATTAAATATGAGATAAAAGATACAATTTTTGGTAGCATATTTGCTAAATGTGTGACAAAAATATAAAATATAGTTTATTTTCAAAAAGCTAATTTTGTTTATTAAAAAAGAAGAGACAAATAAATAAGATTTTTTTTTTTTCAAACTAACTACGCTTAGTGTTTTTCATTTGAACCACCTAGTATGATCTGTAATTCTGTTTTGCATAGTATATATAGTAGAAACTTGATAAAGTATCTCACTAAAATGTTTACATTTAAGTAGTGTCTTTTATCTCTCTCTCAAAAAATAAAAAAAAGTGGTGTTTAGTGAAGTACTGAAATCTCTGTTTCTCACCCAAAAAAAAAAAAAAAAAAAGGGAAGAAGTGAAATCTTACATTAGATTTGGAAGGTGGATACCTTACCAAAAATCAAATGCTTTCTATAGATATTTCTACATAGTATTATTCCTATGAAAGCCATTTTTAAAATGAGGGGTATGGGCTGTAACGCCACGTGCATCACTCACTCGAGCCATCTGGAATCAATTATGCATTGTTCCTCACCTAAGTGCTTGTATTAAGCTGGCCTTTAAGTCCCCCCTTATTCCTTGAGGTTTGGTGTTTAATTTACTGCAAGTGTTACAGCTGAGTAGTGAGCTGTTAGAGATGTTTTAATTTATGCATTTAAACTTGACTAACTCTAATCTGTCTTCTTAATTTGGTCAATATTTGCGGAGAGCTTTTAAGTAGGATCCCCAAACTGATGTTAAACATCTTTTTAGAGAAGCTAACAAGTATGCCAGTGCACTGACTAGAAGAAAGATTGACTTAGGACAGGATTTGATTATCTTTGATTCTCCTCCTAACGTTTTACCCAAAAAATGAAAAAAAAGGCCCACATCAGATAATAACGATAAGAGTGGGTATTTAAATAACTAAATATAACATGTATGATACTAAATCCAATGACCTAAGCTTTTGAGTTAAGTGGTATCCTTATATGTTATATTAACTCATCATCTAATCTCATGGTCAGAGTTGACCCTCCAATTTCAAACTATTTTTAGCTCATATAAACTACTTCAAGTCTATTAAAAAAAATCTTTATAAAAAAGAATTAAAAACTACTTCCAGTCATTTATTTCAAATTAATCCAAAATTGTATGATGATTTTTTTAAATGATTTTTTTTTCTTTTTGATATATTTTTGTAAAAACTTTATTTTTGAAACTTATTTGATAAATTTAAAAATACAAAATAAATTAATTGCATCACTAGAACAAATGTTATGTTAGAATGAATAATTTGCATGTTTATCAAATATTATATTAGGTTGTATTGAGCTTTTGAACGAAAGTTTAAGGTAGATTTAATTTTGTTTATTTTTCAATTACGTTTGTGTTGAAGCACCTAGTTAATGTTAAAAATTAATTAAATTATTAATTTCTTTCTCTGGATAAACCCCATCATTGTTGGAAATATTCATCTACCGATATGGGCTGTGTATGTTGTAGGACTAGCAAGCAAAACCTAGGAACATAACCACGCAATATCTAATCAGCGATTCTGTCACCTCTCACATCGGCTGGCATGGGCCAACGGGCCTTGTATTAGGCTCCTTTCTTTAAACCCAAAGATAGAAAAACAAAACAAAAACAAAGAAAAAAAAGGCCCTTCTAACTTCAAGCTTTTAAGTTTCAAGTATGTTGCCTTTGCAGATGGAGTAAATTTAAAAATAAAACCTACAAATTGATATAATAAGAATATGGTTGATATTAATTAAATAATAAATGAAAATTGTAAAAAGTTTGGCAACAAACTTGGTTATAGCCTAAAACTACAACTCTAATCAATATATTTTTATCGGATGTGAATTTTGACAAATCTATTGTTGGATTATATTTTCTTCTTATATCATTTATATTTGCAAAATTTCTAGAAGATCAAAAATAAAAAGTCATGTCATTAATCAAAATTTTAAATTTCAATTAATTACAATTTTTTTAATTTTTTTTTTTTTAAGGTGGGCAGGAGGAAAGAAGGAAATACTATGGAAGTGAAGAGGATAAAACATCTCTACTATCACGGTCAACTATACTTAATTCTTTATCCTATTAAAAGCATTAACCCACATGTCTTCAAAAAGTTGTAAGACCATGTATAGGGTTGATGCCTTCCTAGTGCATTGGTGCCTGCCTAGTGTTGGAAGGTTAAGGAAGTTGTTGAAGGTTATGGAAGTTGGTGACTTGATAATAGGGGAGACAACGACCGAAGCCTCAATGAACGGTGGCCTTAACTATTATGGTCCTTTTTCTTTTCAAAATTTTCAATCAACCCAACCACTGAAAGTTCAAATATACCCTTATGTTTAATTAACTATTGGAAGGGTCATCAAAATATTTGAAGTGATTTGAAGTGACTTAAGGATTTAGAACTTTACGAAACCATTAATCTTAAAATAGAGGAGGCCAACTTCTAAAAATAAATAAGTCTAAAATCCCCATTGTTTTCTTCAAATTTCTATCTTAACCCAACCAAGAAATTACACACACACACACACACACACACACACACACACACACACACACACATATATATATTCCAAAAGCCCTCATAAATTATTTAGAGAACCTTGTCAAAATAAAATGTCATTCAACTTTCTTTTAATAATATATTATAGATTAATCAAAATAATGGTTTAGTAAATAATCCTCATAAATTAATCATGTAATTAGGGTTGGGATATTACACTATAAGCGTGAGTGAAAGTCCTATATTAAATAATAATGATCGATAGTAGTAAGTGATTAATATAAAATAGTTGGAGCCAAAATTATAGGCTCATACCTTTTGGATTAAATGTTGTTCATATATGTTATATTAATTTCTTAATTAGAGTCTCTTCTAATGTATTGTTTTTATCTCAGTGAGGACCTCAATAATGCATGAAACAAAAACATAACATGCAGCACAAAATGGTTTTGACAAAATTCAAACAAAACAAAATGAAGTTATAAGGAAGTTCCTTTATCATTAATGAAGCTCACACAATGACGAGAAATATCTAATTTCTCGTTGATTTGTTATATATATATTGATCAAGCTGATACAATGATATGGAAATAATGGAATATGATAATAGACCATCTTTGACATTTTTTAGTTCATGATGGGAACTAAATAAACCCCATTACATAATGAAAAATGAAAATCCAAAAGTAAAAAAGTTTATTCTCAAGAGACCTCTCCCATTAAATCTCAATAAGTCTTGCTTTTAGAGGTCCTCAAGTAACGAGGAATGAGTTTACGGGGATTTACCACCTTCACTATTTTCTCGTATAGAGTCTGCAAGGTTTTGATGAATGCAGAATACAACGGGAATTGTGTAAGTGTAAACACAGACACAGGAAAGAATGCAGCGGTATAAATCAGAGTATTAGTCCAAACTTTCTTTTCAAAATGAAGGATGAGAAAAATAGTTGCTCCGAAAGAAATCATGGTCGTTATCACGGATATGAAGAGCAACGAGAAACCTACTGCCAGCTTCCGCGGGAGAGATTTGAGGAAATCGTCATACTCAAAAGGAGATGAGAGGATCGAGAGGAACGTGACAACAGATGTCAAGGAGCACGCAAGGGCGGTAACATCCATAACTGTGAAGAGCTTGAAGGCCACAGTGTTACGTTCACTTCCAAGATCTCCTGGGGGTTGGTAGGCAGCTGCATAAACGAGAGAGGCGACAAGTACAGAGACGGCAGAGCACGATTGAGAAGTCTCCTTAATCCACTTTTGCGCCCTCTTGAAAAGTTCAGCACGTTGCTCTTCGAAAAACTCGTCTGCAGTTTTACCAGCATTGTCACGGTGCATGACATAATGAGAGGGAGTTATCTTCCGCACCCGCTGTGTGGAGAAGATGTATAAGAATATACATTATATTAGTACTAAACATAGGAAAAAGCTATAAGAGTAGCAAACCTCACGTGAAGATTTTAATTATTAAGTGTTGGGTTAAACTTGTATCACAAATTATTTTACACAGTTTTACATACATTTTAAAAAATAAATTAAATTGTAATTTAAAGTCAAGATTTTATTTAGTTTTTGAGACGTCTGTAAAACTATGCAAAAAATTTTATGTACGATAAACATGACTCGTGTTGATTGTTTGTACAGATAGCCATAAATCGGAAGGTAATTACTAACCAATTTGGGTGTACGAAAACCGATAAAGCTAAATACGAGGGGTGTCAATAGAGTTAGCAAGATTGCTAGCTTACCTCGAGCCATTCCAACTCCTCTTGCAATTGGAAACAAGGACCAGCTTTGTCTCCTTTATAATACTTCATGTCTGCAACTTGATGCAATAAGGTGTAGCCATTTATATTAATCCTTGAAACTAATCTACAGTTCCTTATCACCATCATCTGCTCTAAGCGGTCAAAGATTTCTATCTGTCGGTGAGCAACGGCCACATGCAGTATGTTTTCCTCATCTATATCGAGGTGCTCAATTGCCTGAGGGTGCGCTTCAATTATCTTGTCAAATATTTCTACTATGCCTTCGCTAGCTGCAGTAAGCAATGGGGTATGTATCTCATTTGGAGTGCAACGATATTTTCTCTCATTGGGTTTTGTCTGGATTTTGCCTTCTCCTGCTACTTCATTTGTGAGTGATACTTTTTCTTTCCCTTTCTTATCAATGTCACCTAAAGAAATTGTCTTGTCTTCTACTTTGCCTTTATGGGTTTTGGCCCACGTAGAATCCGCCTTTACCAGCAACTCGGTGAGTCTTGAAGCTAATGCATGCGTTATCTTCATTTCCCAAAGTCCCTTGATAACCTTCGATACTATATAAGATATATATTGTTCATGAGAGAGAGAAAGAGTGAGAGCTGCGTAACTAGACTAAAACAATGGATTAGGACCCTAGTTTTTAGGAAAAGCACGTTATGGAGTTCAAGTTTTGTATATTTATGTATTAATTTAAATAGATATGAAAAAATGATAATAATTTTATTTAAATAAATGGTGTTTACAATTAATCTAATCCACTAATTTAAAATGAACGAATAAGATTTTAGGAATTCTAACTTTATTGTTTCATTTTTATTTTCTACAAATAGAGTCATGACAAATGAAAATTGTGTGTAAAACAGAGTCACACACACACACGCGTGTGTGTGAAAGCCTTTATTGATTTCTGCTAAAATTATCATATAAGTTTTTGAAAGCTCACATTTTTCTATAGAGTAAAAAGTTGTTTCATTTTTATCTTCTACAAATAGAGTCATGACAAGTGAAAATTGTGTGTAAAATAGACACACACACACGTGTGTGTGTGAGAGAGAGAAAGCCTTTATTGATTTCTTCTAAAATTATCGTATAAGTTTTTGAAAGCTCACATTTTTCTATAGAGTCAAAAATTGTAACTATATTTTTTGAAATGGATTAGGATCCTAGTTTTTAGGAAAATCACATTATGGACTTCAAGTTTTGTATATTCATTTTTGGAATAAATGGCCGCAATTTTGCCATGTATTATTAATTTAAAAAGATATTAAAATATGTTAATAAAAAAATTCAAAAAATTTGCTGGTGTTTACAATCTAATCCATCCATTTAAAATAAATGAAAAAGATATTAGGAATTCTCCATAAAAAAGAAAAAAAAAAGATTTTAGGAATTTTATAATGGAGTTATCTTAGAAATTCTAAAAAAATGCAAATTGTACTGTAAAATGTTTATAAATGATGTGGCAATTAATGCAATTGGTGAAATTAAAAAAAAAAAGAGAGAATGTTTTAATTACTTTGAAAAAAAAAAAAGATAGGGAACAAATTAATTTGAAAACTTTATATTGTAAAATTTGTCATATTCTTAGTATCACCCATAAATCTAAAGAATCTTAATCCAAAAAAAATTTCAACTTCATTGCTTCATTTTATCTTCTACAAACAGAGTCATGACAAGTGAAAATTTCGCGTAAAACATGTGTCCCATTTTTCTATATTATAATTATTTTTACTTAAAAAAAATGATTATTCAAGTTACAAATTTTGCAGAAACCAAGTTAGTTTAAACAAATTAGAACTCACCCTTTTTTTTTTTGATAATTAAAACAAGCTAACATTAAATAATTTTTTTTTTATCAAATTAGGTTTGATATTTTCTAAAGACAATAAATTAATTAGACAAGTTCTTTTCTATTCTCTAACTTGATGTTATTTATTTATTAATACTTACTAATTAAACATGTATCATATATACATATTTCTGTCAAAACTTTCTATGCATTGCATACATATATGAAAAAACTTAGATACAATTACTTAGGAGCTATATATTAAGTTCCCCAATTAAATTCAAAGACATGATTACATTGACCAATAAAAAAACAATTTTATCTTCTCCAAAATTCAATGTGCATAGTTTATTGGGGAATATAATATACTGCACCAAGAATTGTACCTAATTATTTATACAAGTAAAATAAGGTCGCACCTTTAGCTATGTCCCTCAACAAGGCACAATATCTGTTGGATGTCTCTGCAATTTTACATAAAATACTTGGTCAAAAGCATATTTCATAATGTTAGGGAAATTAAATTTTTTTTATATGGTATTTTTCAAAACTTGTTAAAATGGAAACTCAAGTAACTTTACATTCACGTGATTCCATGATTAACATAATTTTTATTATGCAATATTTCCAATCATGTCAATAATTATTTAAAAAATGGTGAAAATTCTGTTTCACTAGATATTGATTTTTTTTTTTATCTTATTCATATTTTGATAGTTATAATGGGGATGACGGATTTGAATCTTAAATTTTCTTCGTTGAAAATAATAAGAGTTGTTGATTAAGCAGCAAGATCTGGGCATTAACATTGATTTTTAAAAATATACAAATTAGGAATATGAGCAAGTTTTTGAAGGAAAACTATAACTAGTAAATCACTATATACTAAGAAAGGTGTAGGGTCAATTTTTGTAGCCCAAACTCAAAAAGGTATGGATTGTGAGCCCAAAGAACCCAAGACAATAAATTTGTAAAGAGTGGGTGAAAGAGTTAGGCTAGTAATGAATTAAACAGTATTGAGCTGTGGTGCTTGTAGATAAATTAACATTCAATCGTGCTTGGACAAGTGCAAACATAAGCGTTCGAAGAGGAATTTGTATTGACTGAACTTAGGTTACAATTCTTAGAGCTACAGTAATGGAATTCTCCCCTTTTTCCCTTTCTTTTTCTTCCTCTCCTATTTATCAGGGGCTCTCCTTCTTTATATAGCCTTTTCCCCAATCATCCTAACCGTCCACTTGTCTTCCATCTGCTTACATACTTGAGTGTAGGTCACATCAAGTATCTTCTTTAGCTTTTGGGAGTGGCGGTAGTTGAGGTTGCACTGTTCAGGGGTCTTCTCCACATAAATGCGGCCAGAAAAGTTGCTGCAGGGTATTAAATGCGGTGGTGGCAGTTTTTTCTTGAGATATTTCTTCATCCTTATCATCCCCAGGAGTACTCAGAGCTTATCTTTGCCATCAACATTGCCAGGAAGGGCATTTGGGCCTTCTGTGAGTTTATTTGATCAGAACTATTTGTATCCGAGGAGTAAAACCTCTTCGGATTGTACTTTTCAGCCATCTGGGTTCGTTGCCCTCAGGTGAACACTATCCCAGCCCGTTATTACTCTTCGGACATAAAGTGATCCAAAAAACAGGGCCCCAAGCCCAATTGGTAGATTTGGGCTTTTACCCCCCACAAAAGGATAAAGCCTAGAGAATGGAAATCCATCTTTTAAGCATTCTAGTTGTGAATCGATCTACATTGCACCCGTTAATGTTTCCTTTTTTTTTTTTTTTTTTTTTTAAAGAAACAGGACAAAACTTTGATTGATGTTGCACCCGTGGGTGTGATACAGAGAATATTTTGGAATTCAACAAGTGATAATATTTCTTTTTGAATGTTTTAGACAATGTTTCGTTACTCTAAAAATAGGAGTACCCAGACCTTATCTTTGCCATCAACATTGCCAGGAAGGGCATTTGGGCCTTCTGTGAGTTTATTTGATCAGAACTATTTGTATCCGAGGAGTAAAACCTCTTCGGATTATACTTTTCAGCCATCTGGGTTCGTTGCCCTCAGGTGAACACTATCCTAGCCCGTTATTACTCTTCGGACATAAAGTGATCCAAAAAACAGGGCCCCAAGCCCAATTGGTAGATTTGGGCTTTTACCCCCTACAAAAGGATAAAGCCTAGAGAATGGAAATCCATCTTTTAAGCATTCTAGTTGTGAATCGATCTACATTGCACCCGTTAATGTTTCCTTTTTTTTTTTTTTTTTTTTTTTTAAAGAAACAGGACAAAACTTTGATTGATGTTGCACCTGTGGGTGTGATACAGAGAATATTTTGGAATTCAACAAGTGATAATATTTCTTTTTGAATGTTTTAGACAATGTTTCGTTACTCTAAAAATAGGAGTACCCAGAGCTTATCTTTGCCATCAACATTGCCAGGAAGGGCATTTGGGCCTTCTGTGAGTTTATTTGATCAGAACTATTTGTATCCGAGGAGTAAAACCTCTTCGGATTGTACTTTTCAGCCATCTGGGTTCGTTGCCCTCAGGTGAACACTATCCTAGCCCGTTATTACTCTTCGGACATAAAGTGATCCAAAAAACAGGGCCCCAAGCCCAATTGGTAGATTTGAGCTTTTACCCCCCACAAAAGGATAAAGCCTAGAGAATGGAAATCCATCTTTTAAGCATTCTAGTTGTGAATCGATCTACATTGCACCCGTTAATGTTTCCTTTTTTTTTTTTTTTTTTTAAAAGAAACAGGACAAAACTTTGATTGATGTTGCACCCGTGGGTGTGATACAGAGAATATTTTGGAATTCAACAAGTGATAATATTTCTTTTTGAATGTTTTAGACAATGTTTCGTTACTCTAAAAATAGGGTGTATTCTATTTTCATTTCTTATTTTCTGTGAGACTCATCAGTGAAAATATTGGTTTGGATTCGTTTTTGTTTTGATTTTCAATTTCAATACCCAAAAAATGTGAGAATAAAAAAATAATATGAATTTTTTTTTTTGAATTAGTGGAGTATGGAGTAGGACAGAGGATTTGTATTATATATATTAGTATGTACTATACATATGCTCATGCTATGATTATAAAAAATTATATGTAAATTAAAAAAATACTATAATATAGGAGTAATTAAAATTGAATAAGAAAAAAAAACAAAAAAAAATATCAAAAATTACTTAAAGTTATATTAAAACCAAGATTTTTATTTAAAGATATTATAATATTGATTAAAATAATAATGAAACTCTTTTTTTTTTTTTTTTTTTTTTTTGTGTGTGGAAATTTTTGTATTTAGTTTTAGTTAAAGTACTATTCTAAATTTCTTGAAATTTTTTAATTGAGTTTTCCTAGAGCAAATTATGTTTGTAATTTTATGCATTTCTTTATAAAGAGTTATTTGGAGCAAGACGAGTGTAGATTTGTGTTAAAGAAATTACTAGTTGGTACCAGTTACAACTATGACTTAACTTTTATTACATAATACATGATGGGTATGACTCATGGTTTTAAAAACCAGATCGGACCAGTCAGTTCATCTAGGAACCGGATACCAGTTTGGTCTAATAAAACTAGTAAAAATCGGTAAAAACCGAGAATCAGAGGTAAATCCGGTTTTGCCTCCTGTCTGGTTTTTAAAACCATGGTATGACTACACTAACATGACATGTATGGTTACACTAGTGATACCCTAATTGAGTTACACCTGTGATTAGTGAATATTTGGAGTGAAAATTCTTTCTGTACATACTTCGTGAAATTGTTTTATGATCACAACCGTTATCTGCATCATCATCGCTGTCTTTATCCTCTATCTGGTTCGGAAGCCCTGCAATAATAACATGCTTACATTAATTATTATTATTATTTTATTATGTTTGTTCTAATGTTCTAAAGCATACCAAGAATATATGCTTAAATAATGGAGTCGCACATAAAAATAATTCTGCAGTACATCTAAGAACAAGTAATGAAAATATTGGATGACGACATACAATAACAGAGGATTTTCTTCAGAACGCCAATGTGGGATGAACTCCCGAAAGCAGATGGCATTTTCGCTAGCAGGTGAAGACATGTCAGGTTATTTGTTTCCAAACTTTTTGCGAGTTCCTCGTATTTTTCTAGTAACCATATAGCGGTATCTGCATATTTCAGAATAGAGCAAAGTTATTTGATTTTTTTTTTTTTTTTTTTTTTTTTTTTTTTTTGTGTGTGGAAAAAATCGATAAAGCATGCTATCAATGCAGCAATAAATTTTGTGTATGAGAGAGTGAGAGAGAGAGAGAGACCAAAGTGTTGGCCAGTGACAGCAATATGGAGAATAGACACTGGGTCATTTCTGTGAAAGTGATAACTTAAATTTGAATTCCCAATTTTTTTAGCAAAAAATTTGGCCATTTTTGTCTGACCGAGGGCAGCGGCCCTATATAGAGGGGTTTCACCAAGTTGGTTTCGTTCCTCGAGTAGCTCTTTTAGTCTGCTTCCACGGACTTCGTCTGTACCAGAAGCCGCCTGGAGTCTCTTAACCAAGAATTCTGCTGTTTCAACTCTTTCAGTTATTGCCACCTCGTGAAAAGTATTATTATCGTGTATGTTCTTAATCTGTAAGGCCTCGAATAAACTAGAGGGTGGTTCTACGAGATCAACCAAACATTGAAGCAGTTCCTTTCCTTCGCTGTATGCTGCAATATGAAACGCAGTGACTGTCCTCGTCGATTGACAAAGGAGAAAAGAGGTCCTTGGGATTATTTTTGAAGTAGTCTTTCATTGTGTCCCAATCTCCCTGCAAGACTGCCAGATAGGGCTCCCTTGGCCTTTGGAAAGGGTCGCTCTTTCTCTCTTCCTCTAATTTTCCACTCTCCAAATCTCTCGCCATCTCTCTTAATTTAGAGCGTGGATTAGTTGTGTCACATATCATCTTTATGACTGCGCTTTGGTTTTATAGATGGCTATCATATCATCACGTGCTTCTAAGAGAGTGGAAGGGTATCTACTTTTTCGTTATTATTGTTCGGTTAAACAGTAAAGTTCCCAAACATATGGTATAAATACTAAATCTGATGCTCTTTTGCACTTGCGTTTCTTTTACGATTTTTGTAATAGAAGACTGTTATGAATCTTTGTACGAAAGGTACATAACTTTTCTTCAGTTACAGCACTAGTGTGGATGAAGTCATGTCTCATTGTTTTGTATTAAGTATTAATTAATAATTATGTACTCTTCCGCTTGAAGGCTAATTGCATAATGAAGAATGGAGCCTATTTTGCTTAACTAATCCAGAAAAATAAATTTCTTGGATTGGAGCATCGTGAGGAAGGCCCTTCATGGGGATCAGTCATCTTTGTCGTTTCAAAAATCTGCAAATAAGGGAAAACAGCACAACAAGTCTGTTTGGTTTTTTAGACCCCCTTGGTTGATTTTATAGCGGAAATAATCAACTTCAAATAAATTAACCAATTATGAATTTAGATTGATTTCGGTTAATTGTCACTAATTAAATATATCACCAATAAAACAATAAAGCAATAAATCTAGTGGAAGTAATAGAAGAAAACAATATGATGACCCAGGAAAACTTGTGAAACTGTGATTTCATAGTAAAAGAAAACCTAGAGATGATTTAATATAAACAATCTTCGTGGCAACATACATTAATAGAATCAAAGTTTATATAATAGATTTAACCTTAAATATATTGTTACCTTATATAGTACTTGCTAGCATGATTACACGTAGTTTCGAATCCACAAACTCTTCTATGTTGGACTATTGAAAACTAGCTCCTCTATTTGTGACTCTACGATCTCCACCCAAAAGTTTGATTAGCAACTATGGTTAATTGGCTGCACACAAACTTCCCTGTTTATGACATTGGCTGTATGTGTTTTAGAACTCTCATAGGTTAAATAGGTGGAGACTTAGATCTATTCTCTGAAAAGTTTAGGGTTTCTGCCTGTCTGACCTCTTAATAAGTTGTGCTTAATAGGCCTTCATATAGACTCTCTATTAGGGTTACAAAACCCGTATACAGCTAACTTAATAAATCATGTTAAATCTGAAAAAATAAAATAAAAAATCTATGATTCTTGATCAGTCGAACTAGGAATCGAACAGCTGTTGAACTTTTCTCAATTGATTGATGAAGGTGTTGAGCCAGCAGTCAAATTGACAGATTCTTGGTTTTCGTCAGATAATCTAGAGCTTTCTTCTTAGACTTATTAATTAACATTAAAACTTCAACAAGACTCAAATCTTTTTGTCACCAGTTGCCAACACCTAGTTTGTTGGACCTAACAAAGTCAAATACTTTCAAATGACACAAATTAGAATGAATAGGATCCATACAGCTCGAAATAAAATAAAGATTATTATTATAATAATTATGATAGTGTACATTTTTAAACGAAATATATATTGTGGCTAATTAACGCAAATTCTAATCTTGAGTCTAACTAACGAAGGACGAGGGTCTACATGAATTAAAAAAAAAAAAAAAAAACCTTACATGATAAAAACTTTAAAATGTTAATTATAATATTTTATGTTATAAGTACTATTTAATAATGACTCTTTTTTTTTCTCTCTCTCATTTCTATCACTGAAAAAATAAGCCATACCCTATAAATTAGGGCAAAGAATATGTTTTTATAAACTAAAAAGCAACTCAATTATTAGCTAACTATTATCAAGTGAATTATAGCTAAATTGGCATCGACGGGGAATTGGGGATGTCTAAGGTTCATCTCTCCACCCTCAAATTTCAGTTATAAAAAAAACTAATAATAAATAATTCTTAGCTAGGATATTTGAATTAGACTATCCCACTCTTTGCATTTCAACTTGTGGAGCATCACAATCGAAACAAGAAAAAAGATCTGATAATGGAGAGTGCAAGGGTATCTACTTTGCTGAGGTAAACAGTAAAGTTTCTAAACAGTATTAGGGAATAATATAAAGACTAAAATTTGATGCTCTTTTCCACATAAATTCAATTCAAACTTTTATTCTACGGTTTGTAATGGAATGTTAAATCTTATTGTGGGGATGGATTGGTGACTTAGAGAACCCCACGAGAGATGAGGTGATTGATCTTATGGTGATGCTTGCAGGTGGAGAGAGAGAATTTTTCGAAGGGGTACAAGTTAAACCTAACAAAATTCTTAAGTAAAAGAATTCATGACCCAAAACAAATATAAAGCTTGGGTTGGATCAAGTTCGTCTTAGCGGGTTGGTGGATTGGTTGCACACCCTTAATCTCATTCTCTCTCTTCTTCTTTTTCTTCTTTTTATTTTATTTTGAAGAGGCTAAATTTGGGCCTGATGTGGGCCTGACGGTTATCTGCTGCAGTCCAGTAAAGGACGGGCCCATTAATGCCAAGCGTATTGTTGAGAATCGAGTAGGAGGTGTCAGCGGGTCCGAGGCCCATGGGGAAGGCAGAAGGACCTTTTCATGTCATAATTGCGGCACACTTCATAGAGTCCTGTAAGGAAAGGATTCCACCTTCCACGCTCATGGGGACTCTGTTTGTCGTGTACATCAATGGAGGAGCTTCTGTATAAGGAAAGAGCCTTGTCCATCACGTTTGGGGTTCCTTAAGAGAATCTTTATAAGGAAAGACTTTGACTCAAAGTAGGAGAGGTCAACTTTCGACTACTATAAAAGCGCCAATACTCTCACAAATCAAGGGACGCGTAATTTACCCTCTCTAGCACTCTAGAGCTGTGAGAATATTTTCTTACTTAACCTTCGGAGGGTAGTTGGCCGACACCACACCGGTGCTCTCTGTTAGGTTTTCTCTCTTTGTGATTGTGCAGGTTCACGTTCGAGCGCGTAGGTATCGTGTGGCACATTGGTGAATTCTTGACTTCATCAGTTGGCGCCGTCTGTGGGAACCGTTAGTAGAGATCCAAAAAACCATACTATCATTTTTTCGGACTTAAGGGTTGCATGGTACTTACTCGCTCGATGGCAACCACCAACGACGTTCAAGGAGACGAACAACCCACTACTGCCCTCGAAAGACAAGTTCGGACTCTCGCTGCCACGATGGAACGTCTCACCAAACAAAATAATGACTTAGAAGAACAGCTACGTCAGAAGGATGCAGAACAGAACGACCAGCAAGAAGAGGAAGAAGGGACCAGCGCTGCAAAGAGAAACCAGGAGAAACCTGAAGGCAGCCATGCCCTAAGCAGGCCGGAGAGGCAGAACTTGAGCATGCCATCCCTCACGAACGCGACACCGCCACAAATTGCCGCAGAGATGCAGGCGATGAGGGAGCAGATGGAAGTAATGATGAACGCGCTCAAAGGGCGGGTTTCCCGCGATCTGGACGATTTAGTCAACCGTACTGACTCGCCCTTCACTGCGGCCGTGAATGCCTTCCCCCTGCCGCATAAATTCCGCATGCCTCATATAGATAGCTACGACGGAGTAAAAGATCCCCTGGACCATCTGGAGACGTTCAAGACCCTAATGCACCTCCAGGGGATAGCTGACGAGATCATGTGCAGGGCCTTCCCCACAACGCTCAAAGGCCCCGCGAGGATATGGTTTAGCCGACTAACGCCAAACTCCATCAGCACCTTCAAGGAGCTGAGTGCTCAGTTTACCACACATTTCATCGGAGGACATAGGTACAAGAAGTCCACGGCTTGCCTAATGAGTATTAAGCAACGGGATGACGAGACGCTGAGAGCCTATGTAACGCGCTTTAATAAGGAAGCACTCTCAATAGTCGAAGCAGACGACAAAATACTGGTTGCTGCCTTCACAAACGGGCTTCGGAAGGGCAAATTTCTGTTCTCTTTGTACAAAAACGACCCAAAAACCATGGCGGAAGTACTCTACAGGGCAACCAAATACTTGAACGCAGAAGACGCGTTGCAGGCTCGAGAGGATAAGCCGAGGAAGAAGGAACGACAGGAGGAAAGACAGAGGGATCAAGGGTCGAAGAGGCCAAGAGTAGACGACTGAAGAATTGAGCGACGTTCTAAGCCACCCGGAGGGTGATTCACGAGCTTCACCCCGTTGACGGCTCCGATAGATCAAGTCCTGATGCAAATCAAGGACGAGGGGGCTCTAACCTTCCCCGGGAAACTGAAATCAGATCCCAGCAAAAGGTCAAGAGACAAATACTGCCGTTTCCACCGCGATCACAGCCACGACACAGCAGAGTGCTATGACTTGAAGCAGCAGATAGAAGCCTTTATTAGACAAGGGAAATTACAAAAGTTTGTGAGAAAAGAGAGGACGGACCAGCCACCTCAAGAGCAACAGCCCCAGAGGGATAATGAACGTCCCAGACCCCCAATCGGAGACATAAGGATGATCGTGGGGGGTACATCGACAACTGGGTCGTCCAAAAAAGCCCGAAAAACTTACCTCCGAATGGTTCAGAATGTTCAGCTGACGGGCTCGGTACCAAAGATAGCACGGAGAGACAGCCCAATCGTCGGGTTCTTAGAGGAAGATGCACGAAGACTTCACCATCCGCATGACGACACATTAGTTGTCACCCTACGAGTGGGAGAATATAACTTACACCGAGTGCTGGTTGACAATGGCAGCTCGGCGGACATCCTATACTACCCTGCGTTCCAGCAAATGATGATTGATAGGGAACGACTAATACCAACGAATGCCCCGCTAGTGGGGTTTGGAGGAACGAGAGTATTCCCTTTGGGAGCGGTCACATTGGCAGTGATGGTGGGCGATTATTCTCAGCAGATCACTCGGGATGTGACATTCCTCGTAGTCAACTGCTCATCAGCATACAACGCTATCCTCGGACGGCCAACTCTCAACAGCTGGAAGGTAGCTACCTCGACGTACCACCTGATGATAAAATTCCCCACGGAGTATGGGGTCGGCGAGTTGCGAGGGAATCAGGTGGCCGCCCGCGAGTGCTACATAGCCATGTTGGAAATGGATGACCACCAGCACACCATGTGCATAGAAGAGCAGCGGGTCGCAGCAGAACCAGTAGAAGAACTAGAAGAAATAACTCTGGACGAGACAAAACCCGGACGGATCACTAGAATGGGGACATTGGCCAGTCAACCAACACGACAGGCCCTAACAGCGTTCCTAAGGAACAATCAAGATGTTTTCGCTTGGAGCCACGAGGACATGCCGGGTATTGATCGCTCGGTTATAGTTCACAAGTTGAATGTGAACCCCGCGTTTTCGCCCGTGAGACAGAAAAAACGAGTATTCGCTGAAGAGCGAGACAAAGCAATAGCCGAGGAGGTTAGGAAGCTTCTTGAAGCGGATTTCATTCGGGAGGTATAGTACCTCGACTGGTTATCAAACGTAGTAATGGTCAAGAAAGCTACTGGGAAATGGCGAATGTGTGTCGACTTCACAGACCTCAACAAGGCCTGCCCGAAGGACAGCTTCCCATTGCCTCGAATCGATACACTCGTAGATTCAACGGCGAGGCACCAACTCTTGAGCTTCATAGATGCTTTCTTCGGCTACAATCAGATCAAGATGGACGAGGTGGATCAGGAGAAGACCTCCTTCCTCACAAGTCAGGGACTTTTTTGCTACAAAGTGATGCCATTTGGGCTAAAGAATGCGGGAGCAACCTACCAGAGGCTAATGAACAAAATGTTCGCGCACCAAATTGGGAGGAACGTGCAAGTATATGTTAACGACATGCTTGTAAAAAGCATTCGGGAGCATGACCACCTGAAAGACCTACAAGAGACTTTCAACACACTCCGGTCGTATAACATGAAGTTAAATCCGAACAAGTGCGCATTCGGAGTAACGGCAGGAAAGTTCTTGGGGTTCATGGTTTCCCATAGAGGTATAGAGGTTAACCCAGAGAAGGTTCGGGCCATTATGGAGTTAGAACCGCCGAAAACAATCAAGGATGTACAGAGATTGAACGGAAAAATTGCAGCCCTGAATAGGTTCGTCTCAAAGGCGACGGACAAGTGTCTTCCATTCTTCCGAATGTTAAGGAAGTCGTTCGTATGGACGGACGAATGCCAGAAAGCGTTTGAGGACTTGACGAAGTACCTGTCATCCCCACTATTGCTCAGCCCATCTAAACCTGGGGAGGTACTCTACCTCTATTTGGCAGTGTCGCAAGCGGCAGTCAGCGCGACCCTAATTAGGGAGTAGGATGGATCACAGAAACCCGTCTACTTTATAAGTAGGGCGTTCCGGGGAGCGGAAGAAAGGTATCCTCAAATGGAGAAGTTGGCCTTCGCGCTAGTCACTGCGGCAAGAAAGCTCAAACCGTACTTCCAGGCGCACACGATAGTGGTCCTAACGGACCAACCCCTACGGAGAGCCATGAGCAGCCCGGAGACGGCAGGACGCATGGCCCTATGGACAGTGGAACTGAGCGAATTTGATATACAGTATCGTCCACGAAATGCGGTCAAGGGACAAGCCATCGCCGACTTCATTGCAGAATTTTCTAGGTCAGAAGGCGCAGGGACAGACACAAAGAATCAATGGAACATCCACACGGACGGATCCTCCAACAGGAACACAGGAGGTGCCGGTATAGTAATCAATACCCCTGACGGAGATAAAATCCAATGCATGGTTCGGCTGGACTTCCTCACAACCAACAAGAGGCAGAGTATGAAGCTTTGGTAGCAGGATTAGACCTCGCGAAGGCAGCAGGTGCGGAATCCATGATCGTACATTGCGATTCCCAAGTAATAACAAGTCAAATCAATGGCATCTACGAATGCAAAAGTGAGAGGATGAGAAAGTACCTGGACGAAGTAAAGAAACGGATCGGTAATCTCACAGTAAGATTCGTTCAAATCCCAAGGGAAGAGAACGAATGTGCTGACCGTCTTGCGAAGGCAGCCTCGGCAGAGCCCATGATCGTTCCCAAACAGGTATTGTCATTTGTACAACTCTCCTCACTTATTGATGACGGAATAAAAGTGCAGGAGTTAAATTCTGAAGATTGTTGGACTATGCCACTGATAGCATACCTGAAGATGGGTACACTACCCGATGGGAAAAACGATGCCAGGAAACTGAAAGTCCACGCCTCGCGATTTGTACTAATCAACAATATCTTATACAAAAGAGGGTTCTCACGTCCGTACCTAAGGTGCTTGGGTCAAGAGAAGGCCGATTACGTAATGAGGGAAGTGCATGAGGGCATCTGTGGAAACCATTCAGGGGCACGATCCTTAGTGAACAAACTGATCAAAGCAGGGTACTATTGGCCAACAATGCAAAAAGACGCACAAGCGTACGTCAAAACATGCGACAAATGTCAGAGGTTCAGCAACCTGATCAGGCAACCGACTGAGGAGCTGACGCCTATGGCAGCCCCTTGGCCGTTCGCCCAATGGGGACTAGATATCATGGGCCCCTTCCCGATAGCAGCGAAACAGCTAAAATTTCTGGTAGTTGGAATCGACTACTTCACCAAATGGGTAGAAGCAGAGGCCCTGGCCACTATCACGGAAAAGAACATCCGGAGTTTCGTTTGGAGAAATATAATTTGCAGGTACGGGATACCCAGAGTGCTCGTCTTCGACAACGGAAAGCAATTCGATAACGGAGCGTTCAGGAGTTTCTGTTCAGAACTGGGGATCAAAAATCACTATTCGTCGCCCGCACACCCTCAAGCCAATGGACAAGTAGAAGTCACGAACCGGTCCTTGCTGAAGATCATCAAGACCCGACTCGAGGGGGCAAAGGGCATCTAGCCTGACGAACTGTCGAGCGTCTTGTGGGCATACCGTACTACGGCGAGAACCCCAACTGGAGAAACACCATTCAGACTGACGTACGGAAGTGATGCCGTCATTCCAGCAGAGGTCGGGCTCACGAGCTATCGAGTAGCGAACTACGACAAGGATCACAACGAAGAGGCCTTGCGGCTCCAGATGGATCTGATAGACGAGGTCCAGGCTACAGCAGAACAGAGGTTGGCTAGGTACCAGAATCTCATGGCGAAATACTACAACTCCAATGTCAAACACAGGGACTTCCAGATCGGAGATCTTGTGCTACGAAGGGTAATGGGAGTCGCCAGAGATCCGGTGCAAGGGAAGCTCGGCCCCAACTGGGAAGGACCATACAGGATCTCGTCTTGGCAAAGGAAAGGGACCTACCACCTCGAAACCATGGACGGACAGAAGCTTCAACATCCATGGAACACAGAGCACCTCCGGAGGTACTACCAGTAGGGGCGCCGTGAAGATCATCGACTCTCCCCCAGTCTCCAGTTCATTATTATGATTTACTATGTTTTCTATAAAGTTCTTACCTCAGACAATTTTTTGGCTATTTAAGTTTAGTTCTTTACTTCGAACAATTTTCTCTACAAGTACCTTTTTAAGCCCATGGGGGCAGTACATTTTCCTCAGCATTATTTTCTTTCAATAAAGAGAAGTATTCAGACTCTACTGTGTTCTTTTTTCTACATAAATAAAACAAAGTCCACAAGCTGGACGGATCACCCCAAGGGGATGAACGTCCTAAGTCCCATGAAGGACGGATAAAACTAAGTCCACAAAGTGGACGGGTCATCCCAAGGGGATTAAAATCCAAAGTCCTTAAAGGACGGATAAAACTAAGTCTACAAAGTGGACGGATCATCCCAAGGGGAAGAAAAACCTGAGTCCCATAGAGGACGGATAAGACTAAGTCCACAAAGTGGACGGATCATCCCAAGGGGATTAAAATCCAAAGTCCTTAGAGGACGGATAAAATTAAGTCCACAAAGTGGACGGATCATCCCAAGGGGATGAAAAACCTGAGTCCCATAGAGGACGGATAAGACTAAGTCCACAAAGTGGACGGATCATCCCAAGGGGATGAAAATATAAGTCCCTTAGGGGACGGATAAAACTTAGTCCACAAAGTGGACGGATCCTCCCAAGGAGATGAAAACCCCAAGTCCCATAGAGGACGGATAAAACTTAGTCCACAAAATGGACGGATCACGCTAAGGGATGAAAACCCTAGGTCCCGAAGAGGACGGATAAAATTTAGACCACAAAGTGGACGGATCACCCCAAGAGGATGATAATCCTAAACCTAGCAGAGGACGGATAATAACAGTTAACAAATAGAACAATGAAATAGTAATGGAATTCGCGAAATCAATTAAGACGGATAAACAAACATTTGTAACAACGACGGATCCCACAAAATCCATAAGAAAACAAGGTTACGCAAGTTTCCACAAAATGAACAGTTATTACTGCCCAAACATGGACGGACATTGGGCCCTAATAAGCTTCCTTAGTCCATAAACTATGAACGGATCAAAACGAGGCCTTTGTTCCACGACGGTTATAGGTCGACGAAGGAAATGAAATACACAAAGGAGTATGCCAAGCTACTTTAATTTAAAGAGATCAATGTTAAACAAAGAACATATCCAAAAATAAGTGTTTACAAAAGTTAAATACATGACGGAGTCATTAATTGTTCTCCAAATGTTTCACAAAAATTATAAAAACTAAATTATTCTATGACGGGTGCTTCGTTCTCTTCGATACGAGGGGCCGGAGCATCTTTTGGACCACTTTCCACAACTGCTTGGTCAACAGGGGCGTCAGGATGAGCTTTTTCGCCAAAAATTTCCTCTGTATCCTCAGACTGAGCAGGTTGGACGGACATTTGCCTCGCGGCGTCAATGCTGACGGATGAGAAGTCCAGCTTAGGGTATAGAGCTCTCACCTAATGGAGCGCCTCATCAAACCCGTCAGCGTAAGAAACTCCTAACTCCGTCAGGAGGGCGTCAGAGTCACGGTACTCCAATACAGCATCGTCCTTGGCCTGACGGAGTGCCTCATCCTTCTTCTCCAGAGTTTTCTTCATTTCCTCCGTCGCCTCAAGGTACTGGTCCCGCGCCTCCTTGGCCATCTTGAGCTTCTTGTCTTGAATAACCTTCCAGGCCTGAAGCTGGGCTTCATCGTGCTCCGTCACCTTAGCCTTCTCCCTTAGGCGGCCTAGGGTCGTCTCGTGGTTCAAACACCGTCCAAACAGACCCTTCATCATCACCATGGCCTAAAGAACGAAAAAATTAGCCTCATGCATATGCAAACAAGTATAGACGGACAAATAAATAGGAGGACCGTTACCTGAGCTATGCTAAAGAGGCCCGTCTCACCCATCGCCTCCGTCGAGTGATTGCCCAGGTCTTCGTAGTCCTCGGAGGTCATGATGGATGAGAGTTGCTCCAAGGCGTACTTAGGGTCGTCCCTAAGAAGGGAAGGTGGCTTCTTCTCACTCGACGACGTACCCTTCATGAGGCCCTTACCAGCCCCATACTTGGCTTGGGTGACGGCTTTAGCGCCTTCAGCCATAAGCCCCACGACGGGCTCTAATGAAATCTTTGGTTTTTTAGATGGACGGTCTCCCTTCAGGGGTTGCTTTCTCTTTGCTAAAGGGTTCTGGGTACCCGTCTCCTTTGGGTCAGCATCACCCGTTCCCCTTTTTTTGGCAGCATTTGCCCTGATAATGGACCGTCTTTTTGCATCGTCCATTTCTGTGAAAACAAAAGGACGGAGTTAATTTCTTTAAAAGAATAACAATAAGTTGCCCATCACTTTTTAGAACGACAGACTTACGTTGACGGGTCCGATTTTCGTACTTGATTGCTTTCTCAGATGGTTTTGGACCGTCACAATACCAGTAGAGCGTGTTGAGATTTACCAACTTCGCCCAGGTCCTTTCCTCCGACGTGGTTTTCTTGAAAATCCTCTCCAAAAAACTGTACTCCTCAATATCAACTTGTGGACGCCGTTGTACTGCAAAAAAGAGGACGGTCAAAACATATTAAACTGAACGGATATTTAAATCTCTGTGTATAAAGATGGAGACGTACCAGCTTGAGACAATATGCCCCAAGTAGTGTCGACGGGCATGTGATCCGTCTCCCCAGGACGACACATCCACTCGTCACCTTCTAAGAAAAAATATCTACTCTTCCAGTCTCTGTTGGAGTCTGGAGTCTCATATATTACTTTTAACAACCTACTCCTAGGTACAAAACTGTATATCCCCCTAGACTTATCAATTTCGTCCGGACGGTAGCAATGAAGAAACTCCCTCACCGTCAACCTCCTTGATCCGTCTAACATTGCCCCGTACAGGACCTCCATTGCTATAAAGACCCTCCAGGCATTGGGGGATATTTGGTTGACGGATAGACCCAGATACTTAACTAATTCGCGATGGAGCGAACTCAGTGGAAATCTGAGGCTTGCCTTCAACATTTGCTCATACACTTCAAGGCCTTGTACACCGTCATAGTAACACTTCTCTGATTTATAGGGGAGACGGATGGGGATATTATCTGGAATCTGGTAGTTTGCCCTAAGTGTGTTGAAGTGGTTCTCCTTGATAGTACATGTGAAGTCGTTCACCGTCCACTTTCTAAGCATAATGAACTCCCTTGGTCCACCAGCTATGACGGGTCCTACTTGTTCCTCGCCATCAGGACCTTCCCCTGGTTCATCCAACTCCGTATCCTCATTTGTTGAGGACGGAGAAGAGGCGGACGTACTCCTCTCTTCGCTTTGACTCTCTCGGTCTTTATGACCTGACGGGTATACCTCCTCATAGTCTGCCCCGTCACAGACAATCGACTGATTACTTGACGCATTAGACATTTCCTACAATTGACGACAAAACCTAAGACTCTGACGGGTCTAAGAATGGATAACGGAAGTAAAATTCTGTACTGAAAAATTAAAACGACGGGTGAAGTATGTGATAGCGCACTTACCAGTTGATGCGTGAACGGATGAGAGTTGATTGTGACGGGTTTTTTTCGCTTTGACGGGTATTCTGACAAATATGACGGATCGCGCTCTGACAATTGATTCTTGGATGAAAGTAAAAAATGAAGGTCGGATGCCTGATATTTATAGGAAAGGTGCACGGAAGACGAAGCGACTTATCGATACCATACAATGGCCTCCAGAAACGTGACGCGTGTCACAAGCATTAATGCATTCCAGATCTTGGCGACGGCGTTAACTCCTGACGGGTTACCTTGTAGCCGTCACCCTTAAAGTTATTTGATGTTGACGACCGCAGACTTCTCAACCGTCATCCCCCTTAGATGGTTACCGTCACCCCATGTATCCTCCAATGAAACATGACGGATCCATAGGGTGAAGGGGGCAACTGAAGAGGCTGAATTTGGGCCTGATGTGGGCCTGACGGTTATCTGCTGCAGTCCAGTAAAGGACGGGCCCATTAATGCCAAGTGTATTGTTGAGAATCGAGTAGGAGGTGTCAGCGGGTCCGAGGCCCATGGGGAAGGCAGAAGGACCTTTTCATGTCATAATTGCGGCACACTTCATAGAGTCCTGTAAGGAAAGGATTCCACCTTCCACGCTCATGGGGACTCTGTTTGCCACGTACATCAATGGAGGAGCTTCTGTATAAGGAAAGAGCCTTGTCCATCGCGTTTGGGGTTCCTTAAGAGAATCTCTATAAGGAAAGACTTCGACTCCAAGTAGGAGAGGTCAACTTTCGACTACTATAAAAGCGCCAATACTCTCACAAATCAAGGGACTTGTAATTTACCCTCTCTAACACTCTAGAGCTGTGAGAATATTTTCTTACTTAACCTTCGGAGGGTAGTTGGCCGACACCACACCGGTGCTCTCTGTTAGGTTTTCTCTCTTTGTGATTGTGCAGGTTCACGTTCGAGCGCGTATGTATCGTGTGGCACATTGGTGAATTCTTGACTTCATCATATTTTATTTTATTTTTCAAATTGTTAGAGGCAGATTTGGTGCAGTATTGCCAAATTGCCTTTTTGATGTGCTACTACGTTTCGGTCTTTGAAATTTCACTGTCTCTGCCTCTGCCTCTTCGCTGGCCGCAGGGAAATCACATTACAATTGTCTTCTACTTTAAGACTGGATGCCCACGTAGAATCTGCCTTTACTAGCAACTTAGTGGGTTCTAAAGCAGATATTTGATTTGTCTTCATCTTCTAGAGTTTGTCGATAGTAAGACATTCTATACAATGTACATGATATACATGCATGATTCTGGAGTATAGGAATGAATTGATTTTTTTCGAACCTAAAAAAACGAAGATAATAACTAGTGCACACCCAATGTTGTATACAAAGTATGAATGCGAACGCAAATTTTCTGTATCATTTTTTATGTACCACTCTATGTTCTACCAATTATTATTTACCATATGTATGATTCCTTTTTATTTTAAACTTCAGTTATTTTATAAGGAAAGTAAAATCAAAACATGGTAAGTACTAATTGGTGAAATATAGAGTGGTACACAAAAAGTAGTATAGAGGATTTGTATTACAAAGTATACACATTCACTTTTTTGCACTGACCTCATGACTTGAAATCACAATTTCCACTTAAAAGTCATGATTTCAAGTCCATCAAGTCACCACTTTAATACAAAAAAAGAAGTAAATGTATGTACTTTGTGTGCAAACATGTGTGTGAAATACACATCACTCAAAAGAAAATATACAAGGATTTTTATGGTTAAAAGTTTTAAATATGTTCTACTTTGTTATCCACAAACAAAACAACAAGTTAATAGTAGGAACAAAATTGACTACAAATTAAAAATAATGACTAAATTGATCACTACTAAAATATAGGAACCAAAATGATAATTTGGGTTTCTTTTTTTCTTGGTTTCGCTACTGTAAATGAAGTTTCTTTATCACTAATCAAAGCACACACTGTGAAAATCAGAGTTTTAGTCCAAGCTTTCTTTTGAAAATGAAGGAGGAGAAAAATAGTTGCTGCAAAAGAAAGCATGGTCGTTGTCACGGAGAAGAAGAGCAATGTGAAGCCTATCATTAGCTTCCGAGGGAGAGATGCCTTGAAATTTTCGTACTCAAATGGAGATGAGAGGATGGAGAGGAACATGACAACAAAAATCAAGGAGCACGCAAGGGAAATAACATCCATGATGGTGAAGAGGACGAAGAATGGAGAGTCGATGAAATTAGGACGGCCTGAAGCATCGTTACCTCCAGGGACTGTGTAGGCAGCAGCGAAAACTACGGTGGCAACAAGGACAGAAACTGCAGAGCACGATTGAGAGGTCTCCTTTATCCACTTTTGCGCCAGCTCGAGAAGGCTAGCAGGTGTATCTTGAAATAACTCGTCTGCAGTCTTACCTTTATTGTTGCAGTGCATGATATAATGGAAGGGAATTATCTTCCGCACATGCTGCGTGGAGACAATTAGTCAACAAAAATGAGCTTCATTCTACACTACCAAACTAGCATCATATATATACAACTCTAATAAAATTTTAATAATGAAAATCAAAACGACTAGAATTTATTTGGTACTAATACAATTTCAACAAAAAACAAAATAATTAATTGTATCCAAATTATTCACTTTTCTCTATTTGAAAAAAATGAAGTTACTACTGACTTTTCCATTATTTACAAGCCAAATAAAATTTATGTTTATTAATTATCTAATTTCATATTCCATAATTTTCAAATAGTTTTCTAAGTAAAAAAAAAAAAAAAAAATACACAAACAAGTCATTTTTGTGTAACCAGATAGCATCATGGCACCCAAATCTCAAGTTTAACATGTTTGATGTTCACAAAAAGTCAAAATTCATCATTAAGACAAATGCACACAAGGTTGCACTGTATAATCCGTAATCACATGAATAGATTAAGTGACCAATTTGTTTCTATAGTGTTCCTTGGACCAATTTTTATTTTTATTTATTTTATTTTTTATATTTATTTTTGGCACCAATTTTTCATATATATAAAATTTGGAGACCCTTTTTTTTTTTTTTTTTAATTTTTAGCCCCACCATCACCCGAAAATTTCAAATTACTAGTAGTTTGTCCACAAATTGACATCATTTTTTGAAGTGGTTAACATCTTAAAAATGGATGAACCACTTGAGTTTAACCTATTTAGGTATTTTTTTTACTTAAAAAAGAATTTAAGAAAGGGGCCATAAATATGGGCTAACAACTCATTTTCATTTTTTAGATGTATTTGGGTTAATTTAATTTTTCTGAGGAAATTAGGTGATACTTTTGAAAATCTTAACCCTAAAATTGTAAATATATTTAATAAAAGAAAAGGTAATTAAAGATGTGTTCCTCGACTTAACATTGAGTGTGTGTGTATATATATTTGTGTATATATATATATATATATATTTGTCTTAAAAAGATACTATAATTTTTATAGTTTAGGACATGTTCTATGGAGCAAAGAAAAGTTTTTCATTTAGCATTGTGATTATTACATTTCTATTATTTTATATAATAAAAGGCATATTACTAAGAGCCTTGTAGAAAAATTGATTTTCACCTCTTGGTGTTTCCAAATGATACATCAAAGGTTAAAATCATGTCTTTTCCAATTATCCAAAATTAATACTCGATAGAGCTAGCTTACCTTAAGCCAACTCAATTCCTCTTGCAATTGGAAAGCGGGTCCTGCAGCTTGTTCTCTTGACTCTCTTCCATAATATGTCTTCCCTTCCGCAACATGATGCAATAGGGTGTTGCCATTCTTATCAATCCGTGAAGCCAATCTACATTTCATTATCACTTCCATCTTCTTCACCCGACGAAATATATCCCTCTGACGGTGGCCAATGGCCACATGCAATGTGTTTTTCTCATCGTTACTGATGTACTCAATTACCTGTGGATACGATTCAATCATCTTGTCAAATATTTCTACTATGCCATTGCTGGCTGCATCAAGCAATGGGTGTTCTCCTCCCACTTCCTTTGTGCCAGATGTTTGACCTTGTTTGCCTCTATCTTTGTCAACAGAGGTCTACTTTCACTAAGGAAATCGTCTTGTCATCCTTTACTTCACAAGGAAAATCCATCCACGTATAATCTGCCTCTACTAGCGACTTGGTGAGTTCTGAAGCTGATGAATGCATTCTCTTCATCTTCCAGAGTTTATCGATAGCCGGACATCCTATGCAATATACATGATGTATCATATATGCATGAGAGAGAGAGAGAGAGAGAGAGAGAGAGAGAGAGAGAGAGAGAGAGAGGCCACTATGTATCTTGACCAAAATAACATCAACTTTTTTTTTATTTTTATTTTTATTTTTTGATAGTATTTCTTGTAACAAGTAGACCAAATTATCCATATAATAATTTAACATGTAGATATCACCACGTGAAAGATTGATGAGATTAATTTTGTTTTGGTATAGGAGAATAAAATTGAATTATATACCATAAACTTATTGAGTTGTTACGTGATTAATTTGATATGCTTTCATACATATTTTCCTTTTCTTTTCCTTCAAAAAAGAATGATGATTATTCTAAAAAAAAAAAAAAACTGATGACAAACAATAATGAAATTTTGATAACTATTCATTTTCCTTCAATCTCCTCAACTTTTTCTAAATAGATGCTACTGTACTCATGGAAACGTTCAATGACAGGAGCTGCGGCCCTCATGTGAGAGTAGAGATTAAGAGCACTAGCAATGAGGGATGTAAAAAAGTACCTATTTTACATCCTCAAACACTATTTTATCTATTTTATCAATTCATCCAACAATACATCTAGCATCTCAGTTTTTATTTTTACATACAACCCAATAAAATAATATAAACTACCCTATCAACTCATTCTCTCTCTTCTCTTCCATCTCTCTCTTTCTTCTTTTTTGTACTTTCATGTACTATTATATTTATTTTAATGTTTAGCAATCATGAATAGTAGATTATATATATACAACCTTACTATTCATGGTTGCTAAAAATTTTTAGCAGCTCACCCCCGGATGAAACTCAATTTGAGTGGGTGGGTTGCTAAAATAGCAACTTGGGGGCTTTAATACCTCCAATGCTAATGCTCTCGAAGAGTACCAATCAGCACTATGGCTCCTACAACTACAAGGGAATGAGCAATCGAAGGGAGTGAATTGCAGAGGAGAAGCTGAGGGATTAGTAATTGATATGGAGCAGCAGCGAATATCTTTGAATCGGAGGGAGAAGAAGCTTTGAGAAATGAGCAGGTGGGTGACTAATTGGCATTACTGGGTAGGAGAGGCAAAGGGATAAAAAATTGGGGGAGTGTGGTGAATACATATATTTAAATGATTCAAAAAATAAATAAAAACTAATATTGTATTACAAAAGTGATAACTAAAGCAGAAAATATGATTTCTTAAAAAATAAAAAGCAGAAAATATTGACTATATGAAGCCGTGATTTAGTCAAAGAACACAATACCAGATGTAAATGAATTCATTAGCACATAAGATAAATTAAACTAACTAAACAATAAATGGACAAAAAAATAGATGGAAGAACTAAATTCTTTCTTTTCTTAAATTCGAAGGTCAGAATTAACACAGGAAAAAAAAATTTGAGGATAAAAATGAAACTGATTATATTTAAGAAACGAAAAATATGGTTTATCCCAAATTAAAATTTAATTGTCAACAATTATCTCAATTTATACCTGTTCGCATCAACTGATATAATATTAACTTGATAACTTGTAAATTTTAATACTATTTTCTCTTTATAGTTTTAAATTGAAGATCACATAAGTGACTACAGAATATCAAAATTTTGTACAATGAACACCCCATCCATATTTAGAATTTAGTATATATTCCTTCAATAAATGATCGGGAGTCATATAATACTGGGCCCATTATTTTATAGAAATAATACTTTTTTTTTCTCCTACATAATTAAAGGATAACTCCTAATCTATATTCTAAAGGAGGAAGACAACTCGGTTTGGCTGATCGTGTTCATATCGTATCGGAAAGTTGTGTCAAAGTAGGGATATTTTACTACATGAATCTACCCTAATTCAACTCATTTGATAATTGTATCAAAACTCTTCACTACTCACATGACCCTTTTATATATAGTATGTGGGTTGACACAAATGACCTCTATGTTTAATAATCACTGTGTTGGAAACTGATACGACGTCCCAACTTGTTTAACAAATATATTGTATTAGTGAATGACTAAAGAATAATTGAATATGAGGCTAATTACACTTTGCTATTCTAAACTATACCTCAAATTACATTTTGCACCATAAACTTCTGAAATGCATGATTAGCACTTTAAACTATAAATCATGTTACACTTTTTACCCCACCATCAATTCTACCATTATCTTGGATGGAAAATCAAAGTTTAGAGTGCAAAGAATAATTAAAAGAATAGATGAGGGTAACAAAATGTAATTTTGTATTTGTTTTTAAGAGATTGAGAATATGGGCAATTTTGTATTTTTACATGATGCCATCCAAGATAACAACATAATTGACAGCGGGATGCAAAGTGTAACATAGGTTATAGTTTATGATGTAAACCGTGTATTCTGAAAGTTTATAATACAAAGTGTAATTTGGGGTATAATTTAAGGTGATAAAGATTTATTTACCCAAGAATATGACACAAAATGGTTAATATGTTTTTATAAATTGTAAGCATATAAATAATAATAATTATAAATAAATATATTTTACACATATTCTACATAATAACATCAATTAAAGTACTTGTATGATACGAACTAAAATTTTTTATTTCAACTCAATGAAATCCCACTCAAATTTAGTTATAAACAATTTAAGAAAGATAAAATTAAAAAAAGACAGTTTTTTTTTTTTTTTTGAGTAAAAACGCTAGATACTTTAGAATTTTAACAAATTATTCATTGATATTCTTAACCATTTGCTTCTATATTTACGGTTCAAATTTATGTTGGATAAAAATAATATTTATTGAGTTAAATATGACTTTGTGTCAAAATGGTTTAACCTATATTGACATGAATAACAAATTAGATCATTTTGTGTTTATTGCTAATAAAGTTGATTTTTAGATTTAGACCCATGAATAAATAGTGTTTAACTAGTTTTAAGGTCAAGTTGTTAATTAAATCAATTGTGAAAGCCTTAGGTTAAACAAAGAAATATACATATCATGCTAGTGTTGAAAACTAAATAAGGCATGATATGATGCCCTACAATACCTTATGAAACAACTTATTTCAAAGGAAAAAACCTAGGGGGACTTGGCCTAATCAATCTCGAGGTAACAGTTTCACTGTAGGTTGGAGATTTACAATCAAGAATAACAATTCATAGTAAATCTAACTTCAGTTATCGAACTGTGCTCTATATCTCACAAACTTCCTTTATAGTGAACTACTTCAACATGAACCCCCAATCCATGCACTTCAAAATCCTATTGAAGCTTTGGATATCCAGTACACTTGATAGATGAAAATTAGCAACTTGATTCCACCGGTTCAATGAGTATGTGTGTGATCTCTAGTAATGGCTTGAAAGAGTAGAAAGTACAAAACCTCTTAGTTCTCAAAAGAGTGGCTCACAAGTCTTAGAAAATGTACATTAAGGTTTTACTTAAATACTAAGTGTAGTTGGACTGAAACCCAAATCACTTATTGGGCTTAACGAGCTGAAATATAAATTCTAGAAATCGACTTTCGATAGGTCAAAATTGTTAAATTCCGATTCCTTGAATCTGTAGCTTCATGTTCTTGTATGCTGTCTTGGCAGTATCTTGAGTATTGTATAATCATTTTTATAGACACTATGATCTATATCTAGATGGTTTTATGTACATGAGTTTGTTGATAAATCTTTACACATATATAGTACCTAACATAGGTCAACAAAAAATTGACTTATATATTAATTGTGTTAAAGTGGCTTGCTTGCTCTCTGCCCCAAACCCATTTCTACAAAATATTAACCCACAAAAAATACGAATTGTATTTGTGGATTGTGTTAAATATTATTATTCCTCTCAAGTTCTACTTTTATACTTAAACAAATTTATCCCTTTGTAGCGAAAATTTTCCCAATAGAGGAAGGGGCCTAAATCCAATCAATGGACTCTATAGTAAAAAACTAGATTTCTCTTCCTTTCTCGTTTAAATGAGAACAGTCTCTATTTGTTACAAGTATAGCCATGTAAGTACGGACTACAAATTATTTGTACTATTTTTGGTATATCACTCTATATTTTACTAATGTCTAATCACACTTTGCTATGTGTATAAATTTTTTCCATTTTCAACTCAAGTTATTTTATAAGAAAAGTAAAATCAATACATAACAAGTACGTTATTAGTAGAATATAGAGTGTTACATAAAAAATGGCATAGAAGATTTGTATTTGTACGTATGTGCAAATAAATATTTTCTATCTTTTTTTTTTTTTTTTGGTTTCATTCGATGCGGGATTGAGACAAAAGATTTTTATTCTAAAGCTTTAAAAAATTAAAAAGGACTTATGAAGTAAATTAAAGTGTAGGCAGAACATGTGCCCGGTGAACTGTATATATACCCACAAAGTAAAATAATTAAGGTCGCACCTTTAGCTATGGCCCTCCACATAGCTCTGTATCTTTTAATTAAAATTGCTGCACTTTGAATAAAATACTTGGTTAGAAGCATAATAACATGCAAATGAGGGAATACAAAGAAAGTGTTTATTTGATCACCTGAAGGTATTTGAGCTTTATTACCATCATCAGAAACGTCATCATCCTCGAACTGACTAGGAAGGCCTGTACTAAGAACATACATATGATTAAATTAGTTATGTTGTTATGTTAGTTCTAAACCATAATATTAAGAATGCTTCGGGCGCTCAAAGTAAATGGAACAACACATTGAACCATAGAGACATACAATAATAGAGGAATTTCTTCAGTTTGCCCATGTGGGATAATTCCGAATAACTTCTGAAAACATGTGGCATTTTCGCTAGCAGGTGAAGACATGTCAGGTCATTTTGTTCCTTCTTTTCTGCAAGTTCATTTACTTTCCCTTCTTTTGCAAGTTCCTTGTCCTTTGTCAGTAGCCATATAGCGGTGTCTGCATTTGAAAGATAGAGCATGTTAAAGCAAGCTATTTATATATGTAGAAAAATTATGTGTACTAAAGTTTGTTATTTAAATGTTCAACAATTTGAAGGTAAGACAGTAAGAGAGATCAGAGAGACCAAAGTGTTGGCCTATGACAGCAATATGTAGAATGGACATTTCGTCTTTTCCTCTTCGAAAGTGAGAACGTAAATCCCCAACTTTAGTCGCCAAATATTTGGCCATTTTTGTCTGACCGAGGGCAACAGCCCTATATATCGGGGTTTCACCCAGATTGTTTTCATCCATGAGAAGCTCTTCTAGTTTGCGTTCATCTCGGAGTTTATTAACCAAGAATTCTGCTGTTTTAACTCTGTCAGTGATGGCCACCTCGTGAAAAGTATTATTACCATGTTTGTTCTTCTTGTTTAAGGCATTGAATAAATTAGAGGGTGTTTCTACGAGGTCAACGAAACGTTGAAGCAGTTTCTCTTTTCCGCTGTATGCTGTAATATGAAACGCAACGTCCCCTTCAACTGTCATCTGAGACCAGAGTTGCTCGCGATTATTTTCTGTAAAGAAGCTTTTCATGTCGTCCCACTGTCCACCCAAGGCTGCCAGATAAGGCTTCCTTAGCCTTGAAATGGTTTCCCTATTTTTCCCTTTCCCTTCCTCCAAATCTCTCTCCATCTCTCTCTTAATTTGCAGAGTGGATTAGTTGTGTCTCATACCATCATTGTGACTGCCCTTTTGTTTTATAGATCATGGCAATCTATCATGTGCTTCTAAGAGAGTGGAAGGGGAATCTTTTTTTTTTTTTTGGTTAAAGAGTGGAAGGGGAATCTACTTTTTGGCTATTATTGCTCGGTTTAACGGTAAAGTTATTCGATGCTCTTTTACATATGCATTTCTTTTCCGATTTTTGTAACAGGAGACCGTTATGAATCTTCGTTTGGAAGGTACAAAACATTTCTCTAGTGTGGATGAAGTCATGTCCCATTCTCTTGTGACTCACGTTTACACTATTAATTAATTATATCCCATCAAAAAAAAAAAAAAAAAAATTAATTATATGTACGCTTCCGCTTGAAGGCTAATCGCGTCTATTTTGGAGCATCGTGAAGGATAATTTTTTTAAATGATATATTTTTTTTCTTTTTGATATATTTTTGTAAAAACTTCATTTTTGAAACTTATTTGATAAATTTAAAAATACAAAATAAATTAATTGCATCACTAGAACAAATGTTATGTTAGAATGAATAATTTGCATGTTTATCAAATATTATATTAGGTTGTATTGAGCTTTTGAACGAAAGTTTAAGGTAGATTTAATTGTGTTTATTTTTCAATTAAGTTTGTGTTGAAGCACCTAGTTAATGTTAAAAATTAATTAAATTATTAATTTCTTTCTCTGGATAAACCCCATCATTGTTGGAAATATTCATCTACCGATATGGGCTGTGTATGTTGTAGGACTAGCAAGCAAAACCTAGGAACATAACCACGCAATATCTAATCAGCGATTCTGTCACCTCTCACATCGGCTGGCATGGGCCAACGGGCCTTGTATTAGGCTCCTTTCTTTAAACCCAAAGATAGAAAAACAAAACAAAAACAAAGAAAAAAAAGCCCTTCTAACTTCACCACAACAAACTTGACTTGTTTCAACCCACTTTTCTCAAGGGTTGACTAAAAAGTGCTGAAACAATCACTAAAAATTGGGGCAGGTGGTTAAGTTTGATTAGCTTTATTTTGAGGGTCAAAATAAGTTTAGAAAAAAACTTGAAATAAATGTGAAAAAAAAAAAGCACCAATTTTTTCAGCCCACAATCCTTGATAAAATCTTACAAAATTTTCAGCCCCTGAAAAAAGCCCACAACAAAATTCTCATCCCTTGAAAAAAGCCCAACAAAATTTAAAAATATAGCCCAAAGGCCCCAAAGGTAACCCAAAATGAAAGCAACGGAGTCTTGAGTCCACCAAAAACAGAGCTCTCCATAGTCGGCAATACACCCTTCTGAAGTAGCCCTATTCCTTACGTAAGACTTAAGGCGTGAAAGGCACCTATCATGCGCATGAGAAGGTTAGTAATTGAGAGTAGCTATTACAAAGCACACATGAAGCCTCGGACAAGCATGTATTACGTACGACTTACCTCTCAATGGGGTACATCCAACGGTACTGAACTGGACCACCAATCTTGGCTTCAGTAGCCAAGTGCATGACCAAATGTACCATCACAGTGAAGAAAGATGGTACAAATATCTTTTCCAATTCACACAATGTGACTACAATGTCTGCCTCAGCACTTTCAATATCTGAAACCGTAAGGGTTTTCGAACAAATTTTCCTAAAGAAACAAGCTAACTTTATCAAAGGCCTAGTAACGTGCGATGGCAAAGATCCTCGTAAAGCAATTGGAAGGAGTTGTTGCATCAGGATGTGATTATCGTGACTCTTTAAACCAGAAATCTTGCGTTCTTCAAGTTGACACGGTGTGAGATGTTGGAAGCATATCCATCAGGCACTCTTACGTCCCGCAAAACTTGCAAGAACCTATCTTTCTCCAATGCAGTCATATGAAAACACGCGGGCGGTATCATATACTTATCATCACCTTTTCGCCGTAGGTGGAGTTCACTCCTTATTCTCATGTCCGCCAAGTCAAGGCGTGCCTTGTAATTGTCCTTTGTCCAATCCTTCAAGTTCAGCACCGTGCCAAGTATATTGTCCATCACATTCTTCTCTATATGCATCACATCAAGATTGTGTCGCAACTTGTGATCCTTCCAATAAGGTAACGTGAAAAAAATACTTCTCTTCTTCCAAACACACTGGTTTGCCTCGCCTCTCTTTCTTTTTTTGTATTTTTCTTGACATTTCTTTCCCAGACAACGTCCAACTAAACTTTCAGTGTCCACAATTATGCTTGACGCAACTGGTGGCATAGGAGCCACTCGCATATCAGTAGTTCCATCAAATAATGTATCTTCTTCCCGAAATTCGTGGTCACTACCCAACCATCGCCTATGTCCCATGTAACAGAATTTGTGGCCATTTTTTAAATATCGAGAGTCGATCTCCGAGGCACAACAAGGACATGCAAATTTACCCTTCGTACTCCAACCCGACACATCTGCATATGCAGGAAAATCATGTGCGGTCCACATCAATGCTGCACGCAATTGGAATACATTTTTTGAAGATGCATCATACGCTTCTACTCCAACATCCCATAATTCCCTCAGTTCTTCTACTAAGGGTTGCAAGTACACATCTATCGCAATCCCTGGCGATTTAGGACCAAGAATAACTAGTGATAGAATTAAAGATGACCGTTTCATGCACAGCCAAGGTGGGAGATTGTAAGGGACTAGCATGACAGGCCAAGTGCTATGAGTAGTACTCAGCATTCCGAAGGGGTTGAACCTATCTGCAGCTAATCCAAGTCTGACATTACGAGGCTCAAACGAGAACTGTAAATGCGTAGTGTCAAACATTTTCCATGCATCCGAATCAACAGGATGCCGCATTACCCCGTCATCTGTACGACCATTAACATGCCATTTCATAGAACTAGCCAAGTCGAGTGACAAAAACAGTCGCTGCAATCTTGGCTTTAAGGGGAACCATCGTAGAATCTTTGTAACTTTCTTCTTTCCCTTACTGGATGAGGCATTATTACCTATAACAGATGCCTCATTCGTTTTCCACCTACTTTCTTTGCAACAAGGACAAGCATCGAGGTTAACATTCTCCTTCCAAAATAGCATACAATCATTTGGACAAGCATGGATCTTCTCGTAACCAAACCCAAATCTCGAACTATCTTTTTAGCCTCATAATGGTCCTTTGGCAACTTAGCGTCTGAAGGGAGCATATCCATCAAGACATGAAGCAACATGGTAAATGACTTATTTGTCCAACCACAAAGAGTCTTCAACTGGAACAACACAATGATGGCTGAGAATATGCTAAATTTTGTACACCTAGCATATAATGGTTTGTCCACATCATCTATCATTTTGTAAAACTTTTCTGCACCATCATTCGGACCTTGAGCCGGTTGTTGCACAGTTTCACCTTCATCCATTGGTTCGGGTGGCATTTCATGCGTGGGGCACAAATCATGTAACATCCCACGAAAGTCACCGTATTGTTCTAGGGAGTGTTGCACATGACTACTCCCACATTCGGTGGCCGTTGGCACAGCCGCCGATTCCCCATGCCATTTCCAATGTGTGTAACTTTGAAGAATCCCCTTACGAAACAGATGTTCACGTGCCACCCCTAGCGGTACCAAACTCAAATTCACACATTTGGTACAAGGACAAAATATTTTCCCATCCCTTGCATGTTTTGATGCAAATTCCACAAATTGAACAACACCTTCAATATATTCCATTGAACCCCTCCGCTTCTTCATCCAACTTTTATCCATTGCTATACAAGATAAACAATATTTGACCTACAACAACATTTGGTAATGCATAGGTAGTAAACCGTCAAATTAGATTCATAGGTGATTTGAGACCTATAGATGATTTGTTACGAAGAAACATACCCAACTATGCTAACGATTTTAGACCCCTTAAAACACAACCAGATTGAGTAGCCTAGTTAATTAGCCAAGTTGTTACTTAGTCAAATTAAGCAATTCTAGGTTAAAACAATCAAACAATCATATCAAGAATATAAAGCAGCGGAATAATAAATAACACAAGATATGATCACCTAGGAAACCACACGGTAAAAACCTGGGGAGGATTTGACCCACCGATCCTCAAAGCAAAACAGAATTCACTATGAAAGAATCGAAGTTCATACAAAAGGACTTACAAGCTCCCCGCTCGACTTCCTAATGCTACCTACCAGTAGAACTTACTGACACGACCCCGTGCAAGCTCCGAATCCACGGACTCCTTCTTTCTTGAATTCTTCAATCAGCTACAAGCACCCACGCTTGATATTCTTTAAGCTTCAATGGTAGCAACCTTGTTGATCATCAAGATGTAGATAATATCTCTACCTTGAAAACCCTAAGTTTATATGAAGGAAAGCTCCTCAAGGATCTCACAAGAGATTCACATAAACTGCAAATATGAGCAACAAAGACTTAGAGGTTTGGGTACAAAACCCTAAAAACAAAAGGAGGCACAGGAGGCACTCTAATCTCTCTCTTTAGAGTCTCAAAAACGTTCTAGGGTTTCCCTTATATATAGGAGTGTTTTACTTGAACCCCAAGACGTTTAAGTAGAGTTTGGGCTGAACTGGAACTCTGCAGAAAAATAAATCTGTACGTGGTTCGATCGATCGAGTCTAATTTTCGATCGATCGAGCCTTACAGATTTAGTCCAATAAATCTGCAATCACTCGATTCCAGTTTTACAAATAAACATACTTTGAGCAAGCCTAAACAAGACTAAACATATTGTTTTGATCATGGTTTGCCAACATTACACATTAGAGTTCTAAATACATAAAATCCTAAATCTTTAGAACCTAACAAACTCCCCCTTTGGCAATCCGTGACAAAACACAAACTAAAAGCGCAAAGTTTACAAAGTAAAAGCCCATTACAAAAATAATGCTCATAACAACAAATCCAATCTTAACTACTATCCATCAGTTGCAAGTGTAGATATCAGCTCAATCGAATCAACCTGTATATTTCCTGAAACACTCAACAAACCTATAAACGCATGTGTGGAAAAAATACAAGTAAATCAAAATTAAATTCTTGACTTCACAAAACACAAAACAAAGACATATACCAATGAAGAACTCATAATTATAAATCAATGAGCAGTGAACAAGAAACAGAAATAAAAACATAAGTAAACTAACTCTCCCCCTAAGTTAGATACAACAAAAAGTTTTTATATTCTCCCCCTAAACAAAACAAACAAGATTCCCATAAATCAATAATTTCTCCCCCTTTTTGTCACGTATTGACAAAGACTACCTAATCAGAAGGTAGATAGAAAATATACGCAACAGAGTAAGAGAAAATAGAGACAACTCCCCCTATGAACAACAAATGTTAAAAATAAGCTTCTCCCCCTATAAAAGTAGGAAAAACAAAACAAGTTTTGGGAAAAACAGTTTTGGGGAAAAATAAAGGAGTGGGGGGGGGGGGGAAATCAGCAGCATCATCACCAATAGGATCAGGAGCATCCTCACCAGCAGGACCAAAGTTAAAAACACACAAAACCAATAGTTAAAAACTAAGGTGAGGATACACATGAAGAAAAAATATTCTCTCTTTCAATAAATGCAAACATGACACTATGTGACCCATAAACATTTGCATAGGGGTGTGCTCGGTTCGGTTTCGGTCGGTTTGTATAGGTATGGCCAACCGAAACCGAATATTTCGGTTTGTGAAATTCTCAACCGAAACCGACCGAAATGGCTGGAAAACCATCGGTTTCGGTGTATATCGGTTTTAGTCGGTTTCGGTCGGTTTTCGATTTTGCAAAGAGAGGGTTATTGGGATTTTCACATATAAAAAACAAAGTGATAGAGCAACCGAGAGAGCAGAGAAAGAAAATTTTCCAACAATATTTGTTCAACAATTTACAGTATTACATACAGATTCCAACAAAAAATTGAAAATATTTTGAATTAGCAAAAGGTTCTTTACCGTTGTTGAGGACATGTGACTTAGAGAGAAGAGAAAGGCATGGCCATGGTCCAAGCCTCCATCTCTCAAGCCCTTACCCTCTATCTCCGATCTCAATCTGCAGCGAGCTCGAGGCCCAGAGGCGACGGCGCACCACGAGGCTCTAGAGCGTCTGAAAGCCCTTCGTCAGGGCAGATCCCGCCATCGGAGTCCGGCGCCGGCGTAGAGTTCCAAATCAAGCTGGAGAAACCGATTTACGACACCGTCGAAGAGGACGAGTACGATGCACTCGTGGCCAAGCGGCGAGAGGAGGCTAGGGATTTTATTGTCGACGACGACGGCCTCGGCTACGACGACGAGGGCGAGGAAGAGGACTGGTCCAAGTCCAACCTCCCTTTATCGTCCGATGAGTCAGACAGCGAACCGGAGAGGCCGAAGCGAAAGAAGGCAGAGAAGAAGGAGCCACAGCCGAGGAAACCCTCCGCTTCTTCTGCTTCTTTATCGGCCGCCGCAGCTATGATGGGGAAACAGAGGCTCTCGTCAATGTTCACATCGTCAGTGTTCAAAAAGGGCAAGGACGAGAAGGCGAAAGGGTTTTCGGGTTGTGATAGTATTGTTGATGATGTGATTGCAGAGTTTGCATCAGATGAGAATGATAGAGAGAGACAGAGAAAAAATTGAGAGAAATAAATGGGGGAAGGGGCGGCTGAAGAAAGAAAAGGGAAGAAGAATATACAGGGGTATTTATGTATTTATGCTACTACTAGGGTTTTAAAAAATTAAGTAGAAAAAAATATCCACGTCCTGCGCGAAGGCTCGATCCTGGGATCAGGTAGCTAAACCATAAGGAGCATACCATTAAGTCACTGAGCAGTTATGTTTTAATGATACATAAATATATATATATATATTCGGTTAGTTCGGTTCGGTTTCGGGTGAAAAAATCCAACACCGAAACCGAAACCGAAAATTTCGGTTTTTAAAAAATGAAACCGAAACCGAACCAAACCGAAACCGAACCGAAAATTTGACAACGGTTTGGTCGGTTTTGGCCGGTTTGTTCGGTTCGTCGGTTTTTTGCACACCCCTACATTTGCATGAGTAGAGAAAATATTTGCACATTGATTATCCATCATATCTCTTAAGAAAAATATTTTCTACAGTTCACACATAAGAAATAACATATACTAGAATGTACAAAACTCAAAAATTAATCAATCAATTTTTAAATCAAGTTGAGTACCCAATGTAGCAAAGTGTATGCATGTTATGTGTGAAAACAATGAGAGATACGACTGCAAAAACTGCAAGATGGATACAAAAAAAATGCAATGCATGTGAATCCTAAACACAAATGATGCATGAAAAAAAATTTTGGTCAAAAACATAGAAACTGAAATTTTTCAGTTTCGATCGATCGAGAATCGATCGAACATCAATCGAGTCAGGCAAACTCAAACCAAAAATTTTGATCGCAATTTCGATTGATCGAAAAACAAGTTCGATCGATCGAAAGTCTGGAAAAATCAGATTTTTGAAAAACAGAGCATTTTAATGTAGAAACTCCTCAAAGCACATTGTTTTATAAAAAATGCATGAGTATGAGATGAAAAGTTTTTCAAAAACACTTGAATTTAACCCAGATCTTCAAAAAAACAAGATTTTCAATCAATTTGTCCTCAAAGCGCAAACATTATACACATTTTGCATTAAAATCAAGGAACTTTTAATCTTGGATGGCCACAACAAAATCACACACAATATAATGTACCAAGTTTAGCAAAGAGTAACTTGTGTAGTGTGTGCAAACTAGCAAAAACTTGAGATACAAGTGAGGTGATATGTGAATAGCAATCAATCACAAAGTCTACAAAATTCATCACATAGAATTTAAAAGAGACTATCACCTAAAGAGTTACATCATATAACTCCCACATCTCCTAGAATATAAGCTTGCAATCATGTAAGTTTCTTGTATTTAGCCTCTTAATTACGTGAATTGGCATCAAGCCTAATAGTACACACCAGTTTTAATTAAGTGAATTGGCATCAAGTCTAATAGTACACACCAATTTTAAGCATTTAAGCAATTAAGCCGAGGCTACACCTTATGTTCTTTTTGTGCATGTGCTACACTTTCTCGAGCACAGAATCTTAAGATATGCACTAAGGTGTTCATGATTGGCTAGTGAACAATGGTGAGATGGTTATTTATGCCTTTCTCAAAAGGATCAAGTCCGACAGTCAAATAACATGTGACTTCAAGATTAAGACAAAGTGATAAACATCATAAACATCTTTCCCACACAACATGCATTACAAAGTTTCAACTAGTAAAGTGCAATAAATAAGCTCATCAAAGCTAAACAAGGTACATAAGCTTGTTATGTAAAGATAATATGGCCAATCCTTGATTATAAATTCAAGATGCGAAATACAAAACACAAAACTCCTTTTGGTTTTAAAAAAAACTATATGACCAAAAACAAAAAAGCACATATTATGCTAAATGAACAATGCAAATGCAATGCATGACAATGCTTAACTAAGCTATAGAGGGTATACAAATAAGAAATATCAATTTCTTAATTAACCTTTGAGTACATGTACAAACTAGTACATACTCACACAAAATCAAAAATAGCTTAGCACAAACTATTCAAGTTTCTCCACAATGTCAAGCATGTTCTAAATCAAGAGAGATATTATTGTTAAGGACTTATTTTATGTAGTTGGCTAATCCTTTGACAAAACGCACTTTACTTGTAATTGGGTAGATCTAGGATGTGTTTAATACCTCAAGGAACATGTTGTTCAAGTCTAGTATTAATGCCATGAAGATTGGACCAAGAAACAAGTGAAGAAAAGGTGTTCATTAAAGCTAGACAGCTGCTCGACACCTTCTCGACAGCTAGCTATCTATCGAGCTCTTAAGGTGTTTTCTTATCGCAATCTCGACACCTTCTCGACAGCTGGTGGATCGATCGAGAAAGCTCATGTCCCCTCGATAGCTTCTCGACACCTACTCGACACCTAGCTATCTATCGAGGATTAAATCTCGACACCTCCCGATCGATCGAGGTATCTATCGAGGTTACGGGAATTCAGATTTTCAGATCTGATTTTTGGGCTAGGCTTTTGTACTTGTGTAGGGTTTCTTTTCTCACAACCCTAGACCTATATAAGGCTTATTTTAGAGGCTGTCACATAAGAGAATACAAGGAGAACATATGCAAAAGGTGACCGATACCTTATTCTCTCTGAAAGAAGCTACTGCGTCTTTGCGCCTTAGGGTTTTGTAACCAAGTGCTTCTTGATCTTCATTGTTGATGAAGTGAAGAACTTTGCAGCCAACATTCTTCTTCCTTAAGTTGGTGAGTGAGTCACGTACTGGGATTCGTGCAAAGGAGTAAGTCACGTACTGGGATTCGTGCAAAGGAGTTAGTCACGTACTGGGATTCGTGCAAAGGAGTTAGTCACGTACTGGGATCCGTGCAACAAAAAAAAGGTGGCGTTCATATATTGAAGAGTTCAGAGGTTCTGAAGCGGTAGAAGGTTTCTGCTGTGAGTTCATCTACGGGGATTGTAGAGTCTAGGGACAAAGGTTTTGTACTAGATCTGAAATTTCTCTTTACTATAGTGGATTGCTTTTCGGGAAGGTTTCCCCCCAGGTTTTTTACTGTGAAACTGGTTGGTTTCATTGGTTTTCCTGGGTCATCATATCTTATCTTATTTATTTTTTCCGCTGCATGATTTTGACATGATATTGATGTTTGTTTGTTTTAACAAGGTTTGTTCATAATAAATCTAATTAACAACTTGGGTCTAAAACTTGTTAATTCTATCAACCGGGGTCTAAATTTTCCAACAATTATAACTTATGTAATCCTCAAGAAAAATAAAACAAGACACAAAATAAAAAATTTGTCTTTTTGAAAATTTTCAATGTTTTTGGATTTTTTTTTAAATAAAAAAAAAAACTAAAAAACAAAACAACCAAAAACAAAAACAAAACATGTCCACAATTAATTGAAAGAATTAAATCAAGGATAGGCTAGCAACACTCACCTTGGAGAATCTTTTCTCACCCATTTAGCACGAGTATTCGGCTTTGTAGGTGAAAGTCCATGAGAAGCAGAGTGTATTTGAGGAATTATACAAATCTTCTGAGAAAGACTAAAATCCTACAAATTCCTTTCACAAGCCAACAAGCTTAAACTTTTCAAAAGTATATGAAACAATTTATTTGGACTTATGGCAGGAGAAATATCATCACATATCCTAGATTGACATACAGAATGCTTAAGTTTCAACTTATGACGATTAGGACGAATGTGACCACGAACACCACAAAAGTGGCAAACAGGAACAAATTTAGGAATATCAGTATTCCTAACAGCAAATCTAGTCTCAGATTTTTATTTTTGCCTCAACAAAGAACAATTTGGTCTAATATGACCAACAACACCACAATGGTGACAAGTAGGCACAAAAACAGATTTATTATGCTCTCTAACAGTAGGTTTAGACTTAGGTGTAGAAACTTCAGCGTCTACATCAGAATTTTTACCTTTGTCTAACCTAGCAAAATAAACATTTTCTTTATTATTCCTCTTAAAAGGAGGGATATAAACTTTCTCAGTTCTAGGCTTAAGAGAAACAGAAACACTTCTATTATCAACAACAGGCTTGGTACTAGTCAAATTTTCAATTTTAGTTTTAGATTCAACTAACTCTTGTTCCAAGCTTTTCATCTTCTCATCTTGAGAGGAAATTTGATTTCTCAAAAATTCATTTTTTTTATTAGACTAATCTAATCTAACAAGCAATTCCTCTTTTTCAAGATTAGTCAATTTTAACTCTTCTTTGAATTTCTTAGAAATTTTCAAAGATTTAGATAATTCCTTACGAAGAGTTTCAAAAGTATCAAAAAAGTCAACAGAAGCGTGAGCAGAAACATGATCAGAAAAACACTTCAAATTATCCATGACAACAGGGGTCAAGGATCAGCTCAGAGATCAAAAAATCTCTAACAAGAGAGCAACTCGCTCTGATACCACTTGAACGGTTTTAGACCCCTTAAAACACAACCAGATTGAGTAGCCTAGTTAATTAGCCAAGTTGTTACTTAGTAAAATTAAGCAATTCTAGGTTAAAACAATCAAACAATCATATCAAGAATATAAAGCAGCGGAATAATAAATAACACAAGATATGATCACCTAGGAAACCACACGGTAAAAACCTGGGGAGGATTTGACCCACCGATCCTCAAGGCAAAACAGAATTCACTATGAAAGAATCGAAGTTCATACAAAAGGACTTACAAGCTCCCCGCTCGACTTTCTAATGTTACCTACCAGTAGAACTTACTGACATGACCCCGTGCAAGCTCCGAATCCACAGACTCCTTCTTTCTTGAATTCTTCAATCAGCTATAAGCACCCACGCTTGATATTCTTTAAGCTTCAATGGTAGCAACCTTGTTGATCATCAAGATGTAGATAATATCTCTACCTTGAAAACCCTAAGTTTATATGAAGGAAAGCTCCTCAAGGATCTCACAAGAGATTCACATAAATCGCAAATATGAGCAACAAAGACTTAGAGAGGTTTGGGTACAAAACCCTAAAAACAAAAGGAGGCACAGGAGGCACTCTAATCTCTCTCTTTAGAGTCTCAAAAACGTTCTAGGGTTTCCCTTATATATAGGAGTGTTTTACTTGAACCCCAAGATGTTTAAGTAGAGTTTGGGCTGAACTGGAATTCTGCAGAAAAATAGATCTGTATGTGGTTCTATAGATCGAGTCTAATTTTCGATCGATCGAGCCTTACAGATTTAGTCCAATAAATCTGCAATCACTCGATTCTAGTTTTACAAATAAACATACTTTGAGCAAGTCTAAACAAGACTAAACATATTGTTTTTATCATGGTTTGCCAACATTACACATTAGAGTTCTAAATACATAAAATCCTAAATCTTTAGAACCTAACACCATTGCTATACAAGATAAACAATATTTGACCTACAACAACATTTGGTAATGCATAGGCAGTAAACCGTCAAATTAAATTCATAGGTGATTTGAGACCTATAGATGATTTGTTATGAAGAAACATACCCAACTATGCTTACATTTTCATAGAACATATATATAACACTACTTGAAGAGTAACCTATGCTTTCAATTTTCTAAATAATCATCATCAATAAAGAATAACTTAATGTGATATGTTTTGGAATATTTTAAGCATAATTGTTGGAATCAGATATTAACAAATCACATATGAATGTAATTGTAATAATTACAACATCGAGAATACCAAGATAAGTACTTTCAAAAAAGAAGTTGTCTCCTACACGTGATAGTATAAGCTAAATCAGACAATGTTGTTTGTATGTTCCTCAATATGTGTCGAATAACCCCTATGGCTTAAATACTGGTGATTCAACCTAAATTTGTTAATTATTATAATACTACTTTCACTTGCATCTGTAAATATGACATTTAGATAGATATACGAACTATTATAATCCTACTTTCACTTGGCTTCATAGTTTGATAGATTAGCTATATATGATATTACTGTTATTATGGAAAAAGGAAGAAAACACTTATTGACACATATAGGAACTATGAAGTGTTTTCATTTTCATAAATTACAAGAAGGTTATGAAGAAGGTTGTGCATTCCTCACAAGTCACAACATACATGTAGCAATAAAGTAAATGTAATAACTATATTCATTAAGAGTAATGTATCATAATCTTTTTTGTTATGCCTATTAAATTATACAACAAAATTAAGATGTTGTTTTTTTAATCTTCCAAAATTAATAATTTAAATAGAAAGGTTGACTGTGTAGGGTGATTTAAACAAGAGATATTACTATATTAGCACTTAGCTATGAAGTGTTCTCAAATTTTTGTGAGACAAGCCTATATCTTTCAGCAACAACATCTGCCTCTACATTTAGTTAATTGTCAAATTGTTATATAGAAATATAGAATGTGATTTTTGATTATGGGTTTGCAATAAACATAGTATTATAAAGATGATTTTCACGTGGTTGAGAAAGACTGAGGATGATTCGTTTGTGAATTAATTTTCTAGCTAGAAAATAGTAGACGCCTAACGATGAACCTTATATGCTAAGATAGTTATTTAAACAATTTTGTTTAAGATTATAATGTAAAATGACTCCCAACGTAAACAATGCATATGATACGTTTTTTAAAGCCTCACTTATTGTAACTGTAGTAATATTTTTAAACAAATAAGACAGTCAAAATAAATGCGGCTATGATAATGTGAAACTTATTACTTATTAAAGAGGGGACCTATAGCTACATTTTTAAAAACACAGGTATATGTGGTGGGTTGTAGCTGCATTTATAACAAACGCGGCTATAGGGCAACTATAGCTAGATTAGGGAATACATTTTTTGTAATCATATATTACACCCAGGTGCATTCCCACAAGGCGAGTAATAAAAAGAAAGCTACCTTATCGTCAGCAAGCAGTGGAAGATCTACTTTCATAGGTGGCTCAATGTCTTCCTACCTGAAACCCCCATTACGAAGCAAAAATACACAAGAAGTGCTTAAAATTGTAGAAGATTGGACCACATGTACACAATATAGTACAACCATGTACACATGTAAGATGTATAAGAAAGCTAAATATTATATTACACACCAAGTATGAGTATTTTTATTTTAGTTTGTAATATATATCTGCAACTACATACTTATGTCACCGCTGACCTTAACAAGAAAGATTAATTAATAAATACATTGGAACTCATTTTTAGGGAAGTCATTTTTGGTTAATGACAAAATAGAATAGAAAAAGGGTTATCTTTCTTACTCAATTGATTTTCTATACAAGTTTTGTAATATAGCACATATAGTAAATACTATGTATGGTGAGTTTTAATTTCAAAAATAAGTAAAACGGTTGCCCACATAGTAAAAGGTTTGAGGGAACTCACTTGTAGTTAAGGAGAAAATGATGTACGAAAATAGTTATCACACAGAGGGCTAGATCACTTGCAGGACAAACTCTACTGCCTGTACCAAATGGAATGAAAGCCTCTGCTTTGGCTTTTAAATTCTATTTACAAGAAAAATAACAAGTTAGTTAGTATCTGAAATATATTTGGGGCTTTGACCCCTTCGTTCAGGTTCCAAGAGTTAGTCTTACTATATTTGAAAAATAGCCACATAATTTGTTGATTCTATCAGCGGGAAAGAACCTAATGAATGCATGTAATAATTAGGTGTTACTTGTTGAGAGTCGATTGTCACATTTTCTTATGAACTTTAAAGTTGATTTAATTTATGAAAAATGTTAGTCAAGAAGGAAGTTGTATGAAGGGTTCAAATTAATTTAATTTATGAAATTTTATTTCATTTATGAAATATGTTAGTCAAAAGAGAAGATGTATGAAGTGATAATATCTATATTTAGGTACTTCCCAACTAATTTAGTTCAGAGGCAGTTTAGGCTGCATATATGTATACACACACACACACACACACACACACACACACACACTCAAGCATCTCTTCATGCAATTTCAAGAGCGAGATATTCACCCATTCAAATATAGTACCACTTCCCTTTCCAATACAGTACTAGACGTTGGGTATGTCCCAACTGTGTTTGTCTTACAAATCTCTTTTCAAAATTTGTATGATATGGCTACATATTTTTCAGATACGCCCATATGATACAAATCTGGATGTATATAATTAAAAGGAAAAAACAATTAAAAAAAAAAGACTTACAAAGATGCAAGTATGCATCAAATTAAGAAAGATAGTAAACACAACTAAGGTGAGGCGTGGGAATTGGGCGGGTACCAAGACAAAATGATAGAAAATGAAGGTGAATAGCTTTTGAGAGGCGTCTGGATTTTCTTGCACAGTGACCGGAAGTTTTAGTGAACTTCGTGCCTCTACCAACAATTTCAAATCTTTGAGAACAACATCACCTGTGAAAGATATGTAAGAACATGTTAATTAATGGATACAAAATCCTTTTACTTCATAGAAAGAATTAATCATCACTGATCTTTTTTTTAAGTAAAAAAAAAAATATTGAAAATAAATAAATAATAATACAGATAGCACCTTGAATACACAATAGGTGTACCAAACTACCCCTTAACTGTGTTTTAGTATTCCAATTTAAATATTACATACGTCAACCCAAGCTGCATAGTCTTTTGAACTGAAATGTGTTTTTGACGTCATTGGGTTATGTATAAGTTTTTGCACCCTGATAAATTGTTTGATTTAAGAACTCAAACTACAAGGTATATGCAGTTTCATTGTATAACAATGCGCATTATCTTTGTTACATGAAAAATATATTTAAAATAGTCAGTAATTAGTCAATTAAGAAACTATCATGTGAGCAAACTAGGTGTGGTGAAGGTTTGTCTTCAAGTTGGTTATTAGTTAATTACAAAAAGATGAACCTGTACACAAATCCAACTAGTCAGGTTGTACAGAAATTGCAATCAAGCCAAACTATTACACTCTTAGAAGCCCAACAGATTGGGCCAGGTTCAGTTTCTCCACATTTGTATGATAGCTAGCATATAGGAATTTTATGGGAAAACTTGTGCAGTCATACACTACAAAAAAAAGTCCTATGGCTGCGGTTTAAAAACGCGGCTATAGGTCAAAAAAACGTGGCCATAGCCCCATTTGGCCTTAGCTGCGGTTTTTTTGGCCACGTTTGTAAATATAGCCTAAAACCCGTAACTATAGGCCCCAAAGGGTATGTGGCCGCGTTTTTAAACGCGGCCTAAGCTTTGGTCCTTAGGCTACGTTTTAAGCGTGGCCTAAGGTCCAACCCTTAGGCTGCGTTTTAAACGCAGCCTAAAGACCACCTCTCAGGCTGCGTTTTAAATGCGGCCTAAAGACCAACCCTTAGGCTGCGTTTTAATCGCGGCCTAAAGACCACCTGTTAGGCCGCGTTTTAAACGCGGCTTAACCTCCAGTCCTTAGGCTGCGTTTTAAACGCGGCCTAAAGACCAGCTCTTAGGCCGCGTTTTAAACGTGGCCTAACCTCCAGTCCTTAGGCCACGTTTAAAACGCAGCCTAAGGGTGTCCTTAGGCCGCGCTTAAAACGCGGCCTAAGGCTCACCCCGACATGTACCACTTATATTTTCAACTGCGTTTTTAAACGCAGCTATAAGTTTTTTTTTTTCCCTTTTTTCCTTTTTTTCTAGGCCAGATGACGAATGCAAATACAAAAATGCAACTATAAGTTTATCAAACGCTACTAAAAAAACCTGTCACACACACAATTCTAACTTGTGATTCTAGCAAAATTCAAAAATTTTCTCAAACCTGTCACAATTCCAATTATCAATCACATATATATGTAGTTCAATACAACAACAAAATAGGCATCAAGTTCAATACAACACATGACTGTTTCTAACTTCCTATAGCTATCTCGGATGCTTCTAGGGTGCCTTTGTCTACATGTGGGGCACTGCAAAAAATACAACAGTCAATTACAAAAAGCATAGTTAAGCAACAAGCTTCTCACTGAGGCAGTTAACAAAATGAATGCAAGAGTAAGTTCCTTCCTATACAACCGGTTTCTTCTAGTTTTACCGATTTTTTTAGATATCTCTAGTTTGCTCAGCTCTTCAAGGCCCGAATCTGAGGATGACCTTAGAAGACCGGTAGTTTCCACTGGGGGATCAGATTCCTTCTCAAATGCAACTAGGTCATTCTCTAATGATCTTCCCAATTTCTTTGTAACTATCCACTCATAAGAACTTCCAAACCGAAACAATCCAGATATCATGGCATTAAATTTGGTCACAGACATGGTGTTCTCAAAAAGAAGGTAAGGAACTATAAATGGGATTGATCGTGGTGCTCGGAGAATATTCAATATAGACATGATTCCTGGAACATAACAAACAACCCAAGCTGGTAGCTGAGCTTCTGGCAGGAACATGGTCAGGGGGAGAATGATGCAAAAAAGTGTGAACGAATAAAATGGCAGGATGAGCTTTCGTAGGAGGAAGAAAAGAAATATCAAATTGGCTTTCTTGGCAAAACTCACCTGGAATGTCAACGAAAGTAACGTTAGAATGAGATATAAAACATACTTAAAGCTGAAGTACTTAATACCAAACATCAAAGCCACAGAATGATGAGTTAAACAACTTAATTGAAGTAATGTCTTAGAAGGATACATTTAAATGATTTTGTTTGCACAACTGTGCATCTTTATGTTTGAAAGTCTTAATGGAACTTTCATAGTTTGTTTATCGAAGAGAGTGCAATGATTTGTCAACTTCATAATCCATCTTTCCTCATGACCATTTATCAGGTTTCTTAAACTTTCATCATATTCAATGTCTTGCAAATAACACCATAAATAAATGAAACTTCCATACCTTAGAACGGAGTATGTCAACAAAGCACAAGCGGAGCAACTGCATTGGACCTGAATGCCATCTGTGTTGCTGTTTCTTGTATGCTTCATAGGACTCTTGGAGTTCACAAAGGCACTGCAAGAAGGAGTAAGATCAGAAAAGCATATGATTAATCTTAAAACATGTTAAGAAACCCTGTGAATGGGAATACATTATACCCTAACATCATCCAGATATATGAACTTCCACCCACAAAGATGAGCACGAACAGCAATGTCCATGTCCTCAACACAACAGTCAATTACAAAAAAGCACAAAGCATCCACAAATATATATTTTAAGATGTGCATCCACAAATTTTTTTTCTCCCTCACTTGTGAAGAAAGTTGGCAATTTCCACTCTAAGAAGAAATATATAATTAGAACTAGAAATGGTCAATTTCTAAAAACTAAGAATAATTCATCATCTGAAGAGAGGCACTATAACCAACAGTATATGTAGTCTCACCCTTGGCAAAAAATGTTGGGTTGACTGGTGAAATTGCTGTTTTAGAAGGCAGAACTCTTACTGGGTAGTATCCTAGCACAGTACCTGACAGACTTAACAACCTTTGGCCAAGAAAGATAGAAGACAATCATAACCAGAATCCATCGTTATATAATCAAAAAATGATACATGTGATCAAAATGAAACACTTACTACTTGGCCGCAACCAAGAAAGTGAGCAAACTTGTATCCTACTTGGTTCCTAAGAAAATGTCTACCAAAAAAAAAAAAAATTATATTAAATTTCTTACAACTCTATGTGTTATATTATCACTACTTATAATCCATTTTCTCAGCAACCAAACAGCCTCTAAAAAGACAATAAAAACAAAAATACATACCCTTCTACTCATGAGTCCTTTGTCATTGTCAAAATTAGTCAGTACAACATTGTTAGCATATCCAACCCCACCATGATCTGTTCTTCAGCAACCGCCATGATCATCCCCCACACTTTGTATCAAAATCTGTTCTTCTTATCTTTTTCAGATTTCTCTATAATAATTATGTATATAACTGATCAGAGGACATAACCCAAAAAAAAAAAAAAAAAAAAAAAAGGTCAAAGACACAATTTTTTTTTTATCAAAAACCATCAGAATATAGCTCATGAAATAATACATACCTGGCTTATCTACAACATTTCCATTGAAATAAGACCAAACCCACCTCAGGATCGTTTAGCTCAACTTTTCTCCTTTTCTTTTTCTTCTTTATATATATATATATATTATATATACATATAAATCTTTGTTTTACTGAGGATGTTTGTACAGAGAGAGATGAAATGCGTTAAGTTAGCATGATTGCCATAAAACTACCTCAACAATGTTAACATCATATAAAATTTGAAAATTGAGTAGATGGGCTCTGTAGAGCCAGTTTAGCAATTAGGTACCAAAAAATACACTATAAGCTCATGGGAATTGATTTTGTCACATTCAATTAGTTGGTACATAGGGAGGCAAAACATTTCCTCGTAGACATACATGTCAATACATATGTGGAAGAGTCATCTAACGAAGACATTGTGATGGATTGCTACCCTAAATATATTAAACACATCATATTAGTAGTACATAATAATGAGGAGCAATTAACAGGCAATTTTCAGTAAATTAATTACAACATTGAAAGTACCTGAGATGCTGAAAGAGTATTTAGAAATGGCTGCAATTGGGCTAAGATGTTTCTTTGAGCGTCGGCTATTACTTCAGTGATTTCCTCCTTATGCCGCGCATGTAATTCGACGATTTCCTCCTTATGCTTTGCATGCATGTCGGCAATTTGCTCCTGATGCCTCTGCTCTGACTGGGCAAGTTCGTCCCTCAATGAATTTTCCAAGTCAGTCATCCGCTGGGCCGTTTCACTGGACGATGGTGGAGTCGATATATAACATAGAACGTTGGACCCACTTCTTCCTGATGGGGTTGGTCCAAAACCGACCCTTCGTACACGTCCACAACGTTCTTTCCCCATCACTTGTGCAAACGCATCAGTTTTTGACCATAAAATTCCTTGGTGACGCTCTCCTTGTTGTGAGCCCCCATTGTTTAAAATTGCAGTCATTTTCTTCTGTTTTCATACAAGAACCAAAATAACATATTACTCGCTACAAAAAATTCACGCACAAAATACGAAAGAAATAGGGTACGATAAGGCTAACAATCTTATCTTCCACGTCAGTACTAACAGGAGTCCCATCTTTCTTGCAGTATACTTTCGTGAAAACAACTGCATGCTCCACTGCTTGCCCACTTTCTTTTGCCTACATCATACTCAATAGTCTCATTACAATAACGAAAATTTATGTTCGTGATATGAAGCGGCAATTGACAACCAAAACATAGCAAATGAAATTTGGGACATAACATGCAATATAATGTATAATACATTTAAAGCCGTAGATGATTACGTTCAAAAAGACATGTGAGTTGTTTTCTTTATGTGAATGCTTAGTATTAACTGGTTTTTGGTCCCAAAGTTCTATATATTAGCTAGCTACTACCCCAACCCAATTTCCTTCACACAACTTAGAAACATTTCCTCTCTCCTCTGCAACAACATGTAACCTCACATGCTCCTCTGACATTAGTTTTTATAACAAATTTATACTAATGACGCAAGCAATAGTAAACATTACATACTAACTTTGTACATTATCCTCAGATTCATCAGTAAATTAATTTCATCAAACTCTTTACATGTATTACATTTGAATCTAAAATAGTAGAATATTAAAACCCTGGCTAGTTGTTGTATAATGCATTTCTTACCATATTGTCTGCAATTTGGGCAAAACTTATAGGCCCTGACCTCGCTATGTCCTTCTGCAACGAACGACTTCTCTTGTTCTTATTAACTAATGTCTACAAACACATTCCTGCCAACAAATTAAAACAAAGAAATTAGTTACATAAACTGTATTCGGTAAATTCAAATACCCTATCATATGTATATTATAAATAAAAGATAATAGAGCAAGAAAATAGCTGAACCTCCGTATCTGGATGAAACCAATAGTCAACTAGATCCGCATATTGCTACGGTTCAGCCCATCCTGGTATTTTTGCAAGGACTTCTTCTTTGGACGCATCTTTTGGGTAGCATTTCTTTTTCAACTTGGTACGTCGGTTCCTCCTCAGTGCCCCTAGTAGGTGCATTGCCCACGGCATTTGATTAGCTGGGTGGAGAATTTCTGGGTTAATGATCCACTTTTTCTGAAATGCAAAAAATGAGTTAGCATAGTGCAATAATTATACACAAGCACAAATTGGCAACTACCACAATCTGATTTTGCGGTTGGTGCTAAACTACTATAGACAATGGCCCATTTTTTAAGAGCAATGTGTGCAAACATAAAAAATTTCACAATATTTTCCACAATAGCTAAATTAGCAAGTAACAATATTTTTCACAATAGCTAATTTCACAATATTTAAACCCACCATTGATATTATTATTTTTACCTATCAAGTAACAATCTATAAACTATCTCATTTTAGAAAGTTGAGTGGCTTGAATCAAATAAATGATGACAAGCATCTTTTTTTCATTGACAAAAAAATCATCTATGTTCTTTCTCCTTCACTTTCACTTTTATGTCTCCCATGACATTTCACTCTAAAACAAATGATGGTTTTCCTTCCCAATATTTGCTCCTGTCTCTTCTCTTCATTCTTAAATTAGATGTAAGGAAAAGAAAAACAAAATGAATAGGAAAAAAAAATGTTCACATTGTAAGATAATTTTTTTTTTACGAAAACATTGTACGAGAATCTTAATGGAACTATTGCTAGGAAAAGTATATGATACCTTTAATGCTATGACAATTCAAAGGCCCACTTATCTTGTTGAATCATTCACCTTAAGTATAAATGAAGTATGAGGCTATGAAATGTATATATATCGAATATTAAAAATGTAAAAAATTCACATATATATATATATATATATATATATATCCAACTTTGTTTCACTTTTAATGTTCCACTTTATATTTTGTAAATTGTATTATTTTTTTCTGTAAATTATATTATTTTATTTCTGTAAATTGTGTTACAATGGAAAAATAAAAAGATGTGTTACAACTTGATAGACTATGATTACTAGAACTAAAAATTAAATAGTTCGACACTCAATTCATGACCAAATGATTTTTATATTCCACTTAAATGAGTTGATTGGGTGGAATTCGGCATGTTTCATAGTGCATTGAGCATATTCGGGCATATATATATGGATCAGCTAACTCACAAATATTTCAATGTTAAAGACAAACAAAGTATGCTAATACCTGAATCTCAATCCAGGCATTTTCTTTGTGGTGAGGAGGGACACGCGTCCAATTCAAAGGCATTAGTGGGCAGTAGGCGGGGCAGAGGCAAAAAGTGCCCAACCACCTTATGAATGTCTGTCCGCTCTCCCCAAGCGGTTGGCCGGCTGCATTTAACGGCAACTCAATTTTCTTATCCGGTGGAAGTGTCCATATTTTTCGCATTAGTGTTGCCCCACACTTTTTAGTCCCATTATTGGATTCGGGGGTTTCTTGACCCAACTCTTCTGCACGCACATTACTGGTTTCTTGGGTTTGTTGAACCAAATTTTCTGCATATAGTAAACCGCCATTAGGAATGAAATTTCAAAGTTCACAATTAGACAGAAGTTACTGTATATAGCTCAAGTGCACACTCTTAACATGATAGTGATGTTCGTCAATCATGGCATTATTATACTTGCTTTTTAGCTTTACTTTTTTTCCCATTTGTTTTCTTAATTTACTTATTACTCAGGACAATAAGTGAATTAAGTCGTTCATATTTTCATGAATTTAAAAGAAGCAATGGGCAGCCTTGCATTTTTATGTCAAGAACATAATAAAAAGCATGTTTCAAAGTAGCTAAGTATACTGATTTTAAAATCAGGTTAGAGAATAGTATCTCTTTTTTTTTTTTTTTTTTTTTTTTTTTCTGAGAATGGGGGAGAATAGATTCTCTATAGTTAGTTAATAAAAATTGAAATTACTCACATGAGTCATTTATAGATGCATCTATAAATTATTCAATTACGATAAAGTTTTTGACATAAACGAACAATGGTAATAATTGAGTAAAATTTCCTAACTAAAAATTCAAAATGTCCGTAGACACACATAAGTTATTTTAATATTTATTGCTTTTTCATATTATTTCTAAATTAGCCTAAGACTTCACACATAGACATCCTTTTCAGTTCTTCTATGGCTACAACAACTCAAAACAATGTTATGAGTTCAATTCAGTCTTCTAATTTCTACGATCTTTTTAAGTTAATACGATAAATTGTACGTGTATTCTATGTAATGCTTTTATTCAGTTTGTCACAATCACATGGTTTCATTAGGTGTCCTTCAAGAGTATTATTTTGAAAATGCAAAAGTGCTAAATTTATATCATTTTCGAACACTTGACACCTAATTCTACGAAGAGAAATGGACAAAATGACCACACTTAAAAGATTGATTGAAAGCTCCATGTCGTATTTATTCTCAAACGTTACATTTTAAGACATGTCAACTACCTGGAGAAGGGGGTTGGGTCTCATCATCATCACTTGTATCCCCTATTGCTTGGTCAGCCGCAAGGGCAGCCATTAGCTCCTCCTGCACGCTCTGTCGTGAACGTGACGATCCCCCACCAACATCAACAACCGTCAATGGAAATTCCCCTTGCATTCTTGCAGCCAACAATAGAAAAATTATGCATCCAATAGTAAATATCAAACGTTACATTAACAATCAACGTGTAAACTACCTAGGGGTGCTATACCAGCATCACGAGCATCTGCTCTTGCTTGCGGTGTAGTATAGGATGCTTCCAAGTTCTCCTCATGCCTTTGTCGTGAATGTGAGGGTCCTTCACCAACGTGTACAAGCGGCAATCGACGTTTCTTCCCCATTCCTGCGTCCACAAACTTTACCACACAGAGAAAATGTTAATTATAGACGACATAAAAGCTTGCATAAAATGTAAGTGAAAAAGACAAAGTAAAATAACTCATTTTCACATCTAACACTATATACAAGCATATATCCAAGTTTAAGAGCTTCTGTTAGCCAAACACCACAACAATGACAAACTAAAACCCTAACACTAGACAAACTTATATCCAAGTTGACAAGAAATGAATTTGAGATCCAATAGGTAGCAAAGTTTATAAGGAATTGAATGCATAGCAAGTACAAATTATTATTTAGTAATAACAATATTAAGAGGAATTAACAAATTCATCAAATACTACACAGAGGCATTCCAACTAATTCATAAATGGATACATCAGTAAACGAGTACACTACTCATCGTCGGTGTTCTCGTCCTCGTTGTCATCTTCATTGTCGGACTCATCGTCAATAAACTCACAATCGTCTAAGTTGTGTACTTCATGAAGATCTCTTTCAGCAATAATAGAGGCATCAATTGTCATTCCCTCTACATCATCCCGAGTCCAACCAAGGTTCTCACTCACAACCTCATTAGTGCTTATATTGTACGGAACATTCTCAGAAAAACTATATGTGTCATCCTCATTACGTTGGGGACCAATACCAGCATTGAACACATCCCTAGCTTTAGTTTTAACAACAACATACCAATCCTTCTGCCTTTTATCTTCCACATAAAAAACTTGTGTAGCTTGAGATGCCAACACATATGGTTCATCCGAAATTTTATCCCCACCATGTATAAAGTGTGTAAAGTTCACCATAGGAAACCCAAATTCATCAGTCCTATATCCTCTCCTATTTTGGTCATCAACCCATTTACACTTGAATAACACATGTTTGATATTGTCAGAATAGTTCAACTCGATTATATCACTTAAAACACCATAGAACGTAATGCCACCATCAGTAGCGACAGTAACTCCACTATTTTGCGTTTTATTGTTTGACTCATCATTTACACTCCTAAACTTTAAGCCATTAATGACATAATGCTTGAACCGCTTTACATAAATATATGGCCATTTGGACAATGCAACAAGGGTATCACTAACTCCCTCCCTTTCCCTATCAGCAGTAGTCAATGACATCACCTAACATATCCAAACATAATTATTCACATCAGTACAAGTAATCATAGTTCGGACAATGTTACAAGTTTAAGAAGTTGAAAATGTCATACGTACGTGACCCCTAAACCAATTACAAAACTTCTCCATGTGGTGCTCATATATAATGGCCTTGGAAACGTTACGATTGTGGCCTTTTCGGAGTTCGTCCTCTATCAATTTTTTGTGCATCCTGTGCATGCAATTGTATTAGGGTTAATAGACCTAACGTATATTGAATTGATGTGCAATTATATTTGTATACGTAGTACTTACTCATGAAAGTGGTTGATGTTTTCGGAATTGAATAAAATGTAGCGATGGGCTTGGGTCCACTCTCTATTGTTTAGTGCCATGATCGAAACCACCCCTGTTGAGTCCTCAATCGTCCTGGTGGGTCGATTGAATATAGTTTCAACTCCTTCCATATACCGTGAACAAAATGTTAAGCACTCTTCGACTATGTATCCTTCAGCAATAGACCCTTCTAAAGTAGCTCTATTTCATACGTAAGACTTAAGGCGTGAGAGGTACCTATAGAGGAATAATAAGATTAATGATTGGCAATAGTAATTGGAACGTGTGCATGAAGCTCATAGTTGAGCAATTATATTACACACGTCTTACCTCTCAATGGGATATATCCAACGGTAGTGCACTGGACCACCAATCTTGGCTTCAGCAGCTAAGTGCATGACCAAATGTACCATCACTGTAAAGAAGGATGGCGGAAATATCTTTTCCAATTCACACAATGTAACTGCAATGTTTGCCTCAACAGTCGCAATATCTGAAACCTTAAGAGTTTTGGAACAAATTTCTCTAAAGAAGCAAGCTAACTTTATCAAAGGCCTAGTAACATGAGAGGGCAAAGACCCGTGTAAGGCTATGGGAAAAAGTTGCTGCATCAAGATGTGATTATCATGACTCTTCAAACCAGAAATCTTACGTTCTTTCATGTTCACACGACGTGAGATATTGGAAGCGTACCCATCAGGCATTGTTACGTCCTTCAAAACTTGCAAGAAACCATCTTTCTCCGATGAAGTCATATGAAAACAAGCGGGCGGTATGGTATACTTATCAGCACTTTTTCGTTGTAGGTGGAGTTCACTCCTTATCCCCATGTCCGCCAAGTCAAGGCGGGCCTTGTAATTATCCTTTGTTTGGTCTTTCAAGTTCAGCACTGTGCTGAGTATATTATCCATCACATTCTTCTCTATATGCATCACATCAAGATTGTGTCGCAACTTGTGATCCTCCCAATAAGGCAAGGTGAAAAAGATGCTCCTCTTCTTCCAACCACTCTCGTATGCCTCCCTTCTCTTTCTTTTATTGTAAGCAAGTTGACATTTCCTTCCCAGACAACGTCCAAGTAAATGTTCAGTTTTCAGAATAATGTATGACGCAACCGGTGGTTTAGGAGCCGATCGCGTATCATTAGATCCATCAAATAACATACCTTCTTTCCGGAAATCGTGGTCAACATCCAACCACCGTCTATGTCCCATGTAACAGAATTTGCGGCCATTTTTCAAATATCGAGAATCGGTCTCCACAGCATAAGAAGGACAAGCCAACCCACCTTTGGTACTCCAACCTGACAAATCTGCATATGCAGGAAAATCATTTACAGTCCACATCAATGCTGCACGCAATTGGAATATTTCTTTTGAAGATGCATCGTACGCTTGTACTCCAACATCCCATAACTCCCTTAGTTCTTATACTAATGGTTGCAAGTACACATCTATAGCAATCCCTGGCGAGGTAGGACCAGGAATAACTAATGATAGAATCAAAGATGACCGTTTCATGCACAGCCAAGGAGGGAGATTGTAGGGGACCAACATGACAGGCCACGTACTGTGACTAGAACTCATAATTCTGAAAGGGTTGAAACCATCCGCAGCTAATCCAAGTCTGACATTACGAGGGTCAGACGAGAACTCTAAATGCTTACTGTCAAACGTTTTCCATGCATCTGAGTCAGCAGGATGCTGCATAACCCCATCATCAGTATGACCATTAACATGCCATTTCATAGAAGTAGCCAGATCGGGTGAAAGAAATAATCGCTGCAATCTTGGCTTTAAAGGGAACCACCTTAGGATCTTTGCAGCTTTCTTCTTCCCCTTACTGGATGAAGCATTTTTACTAGCAACAGATGCCTCATTTGTTTTCCACCTTGATTCTTTACAACAAGGACACGAGTCGAGGTTAACATTTTCCTTCCAAAACAGCATACAATCATTGGGACAAGCATGGATCTTCTCATAACCCAAACCCAAATCCCAAACTATCTTCTTAGCCTCATAATGATCCTTTGGCAACTTAGCATCTGAAGGAAGCATATCCATCAGGACTTGAAGCATAGTAAATGACTTGTTTGTCCAACCACACAAAGTCTTCAACTGGAACAACACGACAATGGCTGAAAAAATGCTAAATTTCGTACAACCTTCATATAAAGGTTTGTCTACATCATCTATCAGCTTGTAAAACTTCTTCGCCTCATCATTCAGACCTTCAGCCGGATGTTGCGTACTTGGACTGTCTTCCATTGGTTCAGGTGGCATTTCATGCGGGGGGCACAAATCGTGCAACATCCCACGAAAATCGCCATATAGATTTTCGGATTCTTGCACTTTGAGAGCTCTCATATTCGGTAGCCGTCGTAGCAGCCGACGATTCCCCATGAAATTTCCAAACTTTGTAATTGTTCAACATCCCCGAAGCCCAACAATGATCACGTACCACATTTATTGGTTGTAAAATCAAATTCACACAATTCATACAAGGACATAACATCTTCCCATTGTGCGCGGATAGAGAGGCAAATTCCACGAATTGGGTTACACCTTGAAAATATTCCCTTGAACCCCTCCTCTTGTCCATCCAACTTTTATCCATTACAATACAATATTTATGAAATTTGACCTACACCAAGATTTGTTAATACGAATGTAATAATTATTATAATTACATTCATTTGTCATTTGTTAAGAACATACTACCCAAGTATGGTTAAATTTTCTTAGAACATATAACACTTGTCCTACACTAACTCAATGTGATAAGTTGTAAAAGTACTTAAGCATAAGTGTTTTAGAAATATGAAAACAAATACCCAATTCATGTAATTGTAATAATTGTAATAATTAACAAATACCCAATGTATCTTAATTATTTTCTTTGTTTATAACCTATATATATCTAACATACTTGAGTATAGATTAAGATGTGGTGAAGAATTATTAATTAGGCCACATTTGTAATTGGCACAGGCACTATAATTATTTACCTACGAGGATATGATAATTTAAAAGAATAAAGCTATAACTTTTTACAGATGCTATGATCAAGATGGCAAGACTTTTATAACATGTGAGTTAGCAACAACAACAACAAAAAAAAAAAAAAAAAAAAAAAAAAAAAAAAAAAAAAAAAAAAAAAAAAAAAAAAAAAAAAAACTTGAAGGTAAATGCCCAAAGAAAGATCAAGACACCAACCATGATATCACAATTCACAGGATATATGTGATATATGTCTTTATAGTACCAACTAATCAAGTAATTTAACTAAATCCAATGTTATTTTCTATGGGTTTGGACACACTAACAGCAGGAATAATATAAACTATGAAGGCATAGTTACATTGAACTTTATTATCTTTAGAGAAAATAACATTATTTTCTTCTTTATTAGTCAATGCAAAAATGTGTTTAATTAGGAATCTAATGCAGTGCACAAGAAGGATTCTTACATCGAGCAATAAAAATAATACTACTATGCATATGCATCACCAACTCTAATGCAGTGACCGAAATCTCCTTTGCTTCAAAAATTTGAAAAAGGTCCTATAGGTTGTCTGCGCAGGGCTGGCTAACGGGGGCCAAGGTTTTGGGAGAGAGAGGCCCAACTATTAAAAACATAAAATATACCTAGTAATAAAAAAAAATTAAAAAATTGGGCCAGGGGGGCAAGGGCCCCCTACTAGGTCCATCCCTGACAGAAAATCATATACTTTAACAACAAAAGACAACTAAATATCCAGATAAAATTAATAACTCCTAAACAAAATAAAAACCTAACCGTCAACATGCATTTAGTGACTCAAAAATGGTAAAAATTTATCTTCTTACGGGAAATAAGCGTAAATTATTCTTCAGCTGGGACCTGCTCGCAGCAGTCAATTTTTGATGCCCGATCTGAATGAAATTTTAACACGGCTTTTTTGTAAGCTGTTTGCACCTGAAATTAAGCAATAAATACTATTAAAGAACAGGAAAAGTTCTATGTAATAAGTTTTAGTTGTGGCATACATAATGAGAATTAAACCAAACTCAAACCCATACAATTTACTATAATGAAATAGAGAATGCAAACTGAATCATGGGTTTTGAAGCTTGGGACTTGGGGTGGGTTGACAAAATATATGTATGTCTTTCTATTGTTCGTAAATTTCTCAAAAAGATATATAAATGTGTCAAGGAACCAAAGAAAAAAAAATGTCGTTTCGATTAAAATAAAATCATTAGATTCAGCTAAAATAATAGATTTCGTATTTTTGTGGACAAACCTTCGATTACAAATTATCCCTTGTGGTTTTGCCTTATCACGACTTTGTTCCACAAAATCTTTTAACTTTTACATAATTACATTACATTGATCCCCTATAGGATTTGGACAGCAATTTAAAGGAGTTGAACTAAATTATGTTGAAACGCTGTGTTATTTTTTATTATTTGTTTATTATATATTTTAATAATTACAATGAGGAAATAAGATTTAAATCTTAGACGTTTTTGTTGAAAAAAATTAGAAAGTATTAATTGAGATATAAAACACTTTGTTAAAAAATAATATTAATAAAACTAAACAACATAGGGTAAATTGTAATTTGCCAAGAAGAAATTTTAACGCAGTTACTCAATTTTTGCACATTACAAAATATAAAATGTGTCAAGCAGCAAAACATGCTTATGCAATGCATTAATATAAATTTAATTACCTTAGTGGACCTGACTTGTTTCAAGGATGAGTCCAATTGCCGCTCAAGCCGCTGAAGGTCATTTGTGTTTAATGGGCCCAAAGCTTCCCCAAGAAGGTTTCTAAAGGACCAAGGAGAAACCTTTCATGAGTGAATGCACTTGTGTGGTAGCACAGCTGAGCTCATAAACAAAGGATGCCACAATATTAATGATCCAAAGCTAAAGCTATAATTTTTTTTTGGGATAGTTATATTTTAAACCCTATAATTTAGGAGTGAAAAAAAAATTTGTATTTTCAAGAATATCAAATTATAATTTATAATTTCAAAAAGTAACAAATTAAACCTTCAAATATTGTAAAGTCAAAAAGTACACCATCAAGCTATATTAAACTTCAAACAGGCCAAGAGTTGGAAGTTAACTTTATAAATTCTGGAGCCATCCCAGGAGTCAATATTTTTTTTAGATGAGTTTGGAACTTATACTATAAAAATACAGTTTTTCAGACACTAAAAAAAAATATAGTTAAGTGCTCATAATGCATCTACAATAGTAATGGCCTAATACGACAACAAATCATTAACATATACTAAGATTGAGAAAGAGACAATTTTTAACAATTAACAAGAAAGCACACCTTTTGTAACACAAAAGGTTGATGCAGCTCAAGTGCTAAAGTCTGGAATGCCCCAATCTGCAATGAAATACTGATAAGTACAAAGCAAGAGTGAGAATTATCAATTTATAATTAGTTATTTCAATTTAGCATTGCATTTACCTTTACATGCTCATTCTCTAGAATGTTTTTCCCACGTATGTGCAAAACAGACCCTACTAACTCATAATCTGCAACCTAAAAGAATATGAGAGGGGAAGAAAAGCATTTTATCCAAAATCATCTCAAGCAATTTACTAATTCGAAAATAAAATAATCATAATTTGTGCCTTCCAATCTCAATGTTGAAATTCAAGTGCCATGCACACAAAGAACCAAATTAAACTATAAGTGGGCAAACATTGGCGTCTAAAGATACAAGAATAACAAAAAAATGATTAAAAATGAAATATCAAATTAGGGTTGCAAACATCATGTATGAGACATTACACAAGCTTAGCACATTGGCTTTCAAAATAAGAAAAAAGACTCTCTTAGTGAGACAATTTTGCATTAATATAATTAAATACTTATTTTCCTATCTGTGTGTATCGGAGAGTACATGGGGTTTTGTACTCATTAATTCTTCGTAGCAAAATATAGCTGTCTGTTATCATCATATTTAGATACAGTATTAAATCAATACACAAATTTTAAGAAATTTCCATCCATGATAATGTAGTGTATGACACAATCTTTTTTACATCACATCCCAAGTTTCCAACTAGTATAACTGCAGTAGTGCCAACATCATACATAGATTATGATGGTTTAAAGTTTACTATGACTAGATTCATACAAATAAATGTCATTTTGATCTAACATAAATTCCAATTCCAATTTAATGAGACCATTAAATTAATATGGAATTCATATTTTTTGCTAACATCTAAAGCCACGCTGTTTTTTATGGTTATAGGGGTGCACATATGCAAATCCACCATACATAGATGACCCAATAAAAGAGGCACCAGAGCTTACCTTGTCGAGAACCAACTGGACTATTGGCTCTCTGAGCTGAAGTTCTGCTGTCTAAAGGTCTTTCAGCAACCCTGAAATGAATATGTGCACATAAGAACCATACCAGAACAACAAGAAGTTATAAATAAAAATACATGAATAACTGCAGGAACTGAAAGTACCATCATAATGCATTAACATTCAAATTAATTGCTGTTTTATAATTAAGCCCAGGAAGTACTAAAAAACACATGATTTTACTTGAGAAACACATTATTTTACAAAGGATGCTGCCTAAAACAGTCAACCACTCATATGAAGACTGGAAAAAAAATGACTTAATATCACAAATAGGCCTTTCAACACCATCAAAATTTATACCATTCGTCTCTCACGAAACAGTCCACAACACACAAAAGGGAGTAGCATTCCAAACCCAAAAATCCACAATATTTTGAGTAAATTTCTAAAGAAAAGTATTATCAGGAAAAAAAAAAAAACAAATGACCAGAACTAGAGACGATAGATAAGGAATCTAAAAATAAAAAACGGAGACAAAAAAGGTGTACACTCAGCACAGAAAAACAGAAACTGAAAGTCACAGTCATAGACCATTATTGCAAAATAGCAAAATAGGTAGCCACCGGAGCAAAAAAAAAAAAAAAAAAAAGCCTAACCACAACACCGACCCATTATAAAATATCTCGCCACAACAAAACTCAAACTCCCTCTCTCTGTTTGTGAAAATCTCTCTACAATTTACTCAAAACCATGGACGTCTCCGCCGCCGCAACAAACTCAATCAAAACCATCATCAACTCTCCGCCGCAAGAACAAAATTTCACAGGTAATACATAGAGTTATTTCTAAGTTAAGGTAGGACCTTGACATAAATGAAAGAGCCATTATAATTAACACCATAGTAATCATAGAAAACTCTGATATGCAGTAGCTCAAAATTTGCCCATTAGAATTTCTATAAAGAGGAAAGCAACAAACATGTGACATTATTCTTAGTGCAATGAACGAGGAAAATGTAAGACATATCTTAAAGAATGAAACAGTAAACAATCATGTGACTAAAGCCATTGCATTGCCATCAAGGGCTATAAGATTGTGAATTTGTGATCCTCATCCATCATATAGATGCGAAACCCAAGCATAACCATTAACAAATTACACTCCACAAAACAAGTAAGGCCACTTTTTTACTCACAATTTCAAATCGAACTCCTTGAAGAGAGAGAGATAAATATAAATATAAACATAAATATATATATATATATATATATATATATAAAAGGATGCACAAATCAACTAGACAGAGTAGTCAGAAATTTTTCTAGTGACACAATAAGGTGGCTGAATTCAAACAATTTCAATAGAGCAGGTATACTTCAATATTACTATTATTATTTCCTTTTGATTGGTCAGTAAAACATGCACTCAATGAGTTTTGCACCCAGAACAGCACCCTCCCTCTTGTTCTTATCATTGAACTGAGCTCATTGGCTCCAATAAAAGCTAAACTTACCGGTTTCAGAAAAGTTCTTTATTCTTGGGGAAAAAAAAAGTGCTAAATCAGTGGGCAAAAGCCACCCATTCCAACTGATAATTATTATCATCACAAAGTTAGTGCTCGATATTTAGCCGGATTTCCCAGCAAATAGAAATGAAACACAATATGTTTAAAACAGGACCTCTTGAAAGAGTGTTCAAAATTATTTGCATTTTTTTTTCCTAATAAATATTCCAATGTGGGATTCAGAACATGTTCACACGTTACAGTTTTATCAAACCCAATTAACATAATTACTTAAATTTTGATCCAAAAAAAATGCTAGCTACATCTATATCATATCTATATTATATCTTAGAAAGACAAATCAAGTTATAATTGAGCCTCACTTTAGTTTTATATATATTGCTTCAACATAATAAAGTAATAAACAGTTAAACACCCATATGAGACTTAGTGTATTTTTGCATAATACACACTTATCTCATCTAATTCATGTAATATAGTGTATCACATATGTAATTTGAATTCTACATCACATAATTCAATTTTTGTCTTTACGGATAAATGTTTGGAATGACATAAAAATCATATTTATTTGTTAACAACATAGATAGCATAAAAACCTTTTGTCAACCCTCAAATTCATTAATTTATCATCTAAGTTAATTTCAAAGTTCCCATATAATTCCCAAATTACTAATCATCAATATCACTAGGTTCAAAAGAAAAGAATATGCAAGGAAAAAAAAAAAACTCAGTTCCAAACATGCAAGAAAACAATCTCCAAAGCTGGACCCGCTGCCTTCCCTTACCACAAATGGCATAACGCTCTATTTGATGCCCCAAACTCCATTTTTTCAAATCCTAACAACTAAAAGAAACCCCAATCCCTAAATCAAACAAAAAAGGGCTTAGACAGAGGGTTTGGGGTTTGGTATTTGAGCGAAGAAAGAGAGCCACCAACAACAACACCAATGACCCACCCCAGCCATGACGACACCGCAACCAAGACATGACCATCCTAACAACCCAAAATCTCAAACTAATATAAATTTTAATTACATAAACACTACAAACTAATGTAACGTCAATCAAGAAAAATTTATTTAGACATTCATTTATGAGTGATGCATACACTACAAATTTTACTACCTAAACTTTACAAACTAACATATCATCAATCAAAAAAATAAAAAATAAAAAATAATTCAAATATTTATTTATTATGTTAAAGCTTGCAAGCCATCACAAGTGGTAGACAATCCAAACGGGAATAGGATCCAATTGCTACCATTTAAGCCAAATCTTAGTTGCATTGAGTTTGGAAAGGAATTTCTTCTAGCTATCTAATTAATAAAACATATTTGAGTGTGGTAGAGTACGTAGCAATTGCATGGGCTGGTATGTCTAGAGGAGATAGTGAAGGTATAAGTCCAAGTTTTGATGCAGCCATCCATTTTCCTCAAAGAGATACAGCTGGTTACAAGCTAAGGGTAATTTTGAAAGATAAAATCATGACCAAAAGATTTATGTTCAACAAAAATCAAGCATAGATGCTCTAAGAAAAGAAGCCTCTAATGCCTTTGGTCCAAAAGACAGGTGTACATCACGCGTCACGCGTGGTGCAGGAGAGGCACACATGCAAGTTGCAGAACTTAAAACTATGCTAGTATTAACTCCTACCTTACCAAGAAATAATCAAGGATGTGGACGACATAAATTTAAACTACTATCAATCCAAAAAAAAAAAAAAAATCTTACCTTATCATAAGCATGTTATCAATGAATTTTTGGCCACGTGTGTTAGTTAGATTACTATGATTAAAGTAAAGTTGGAAAATTCTTATCCCAAATAAAATGGAGTGAAAAAAGAGAGGTTAAATTGGAATAATTAAATTTACACTATGGAGGGATTTAAGCATTTTGTAAGAAGGTAATCTCTTTAAAAAAAAAAAAAAATTCCCAAAATGATATGGGTCATTTCTATTTTGCATTTTAGATTTGGACAGCTCAATAATCATATTGAATGTAATAAAAAGTCTGAAGATAATGACATTTCTTGAACTTGTAACAAGTGACTTATCTTCTTTTTTCTTTTAATTTCTTTTTCCACTGTATAATATTTACTCATGTTATTAATCAATTCTCGTTAAAATAACTCAAGAAGGTACATCCTAAGTCTCACTTTGTAAAATTGTAATTATATCCAACTTATTTTCTAAGAATAGTAAATCAATGAAAATAAGTTATACCAAATCAAGTTAGACTTGAACATAAATATTACACTTATATATAATTTCATGCATATGCATGTATGCATTTAAAAATAAATCTAACAATTTATAAAAACCCTTCAAGTTCTTAAAACACTATTTTGGTAGTGCTCCAAGACACCTTTTACTATTCAACCATATAAGAGAATCTATTAATATTTATCAATCTTAATTGGCCTCTAATTTTGTTCCCCCCAAAAAAACCTTTGATTTAGTAAAAATTCTAACTCGTGAAGATATCATTTGAAGTACCATACACTCAAAAAGCTAGAAACTAGTAGGAGAAACTGCTATTAGGAATTTTTTGAAATAGAGCTAAATTTAGTGTATTATATTAGAAATAACAATCATGAGTAAAAATCCAATTTCATACTAAATTAAACTAATAAATACATTTGGTTCCTAAGCTCCATTTGTCAATCGATCTTCAAAGGTTCTTAAAAAAAAAAAAAAAAGAGCCACATTCCATTAAATACTTTATTTATTTAAATAACGTGAAATCCTTTAATTTAGATCTTAAGAATATGTTAAGTAGCAATCCATACTGAGCAATCAAATAGGAATGCATGTCTAACATACATGCACTTTGGATTTCAAGAAGTATTTTTAAAAGTCCCTTAATTTAGTTGTTTCAAGTGCAAATAACAAATGAATATATCTTACAATTCTAAATCATTAAAATTGCAACATTTACGATCCAAGGAAAAAAAAAGGTTCACCCATGCCAACTGAATCATAAACAACCAATTTTCATATTCGAGCAAAGTTGTACATCTTTTGGAACATGGTATAGAACTCCATAAACCACAACGAAAACAATGAGATCAAAACCCACAAATCAAAACCCAAACCCAAACCCATACAGCCATTCTTGTGCTCCTTCACTATCCCCACTCTGACCCAAAGCTACCACCAATCTAAACCAGAGTAAGAGATGAGACAGACAACGATAGAACAAAGAGATAAAGAGACAAAGAGACGGAGAGGAAAGAGAGAGAGCTTGAGAAATTAGACTCACCAAGATATATCGGGCTTCAGATCGACGGAGGCTGACGGCGGCGTTCGATGATAGCGAAGGGATCTACAGCATCGAAACGACGCCGCTGGTTTGGAAGAGAGGGTCGATCGGAAGGAGGGATCTGGTGGAGGTCGGCGGAGATTGTGGTGGAGGAGACGATGGAACCGAAGGAAGATCGGCTGAGTGTGATGGGTTGCGATGTATCGAGCTTCAGATCATGGAGGGGCTGTGTGTGATGGCTAGGAGTTGTGTGTGACCACGGTGCTTTTTTTTTTTTTTTTTTTTTTTTTTTTTTTTTTTTTTTTTTGAGTGTTTGAGTGCTTGGGCTATTCGGGTTGAGGGCTGAAGTTGAGAAGGACTGAAAGATAGTGAGATCTGAGAATTTTGTCGGTGCTATTTAACTTTTAGTACTTAAGCTTTAAAAAAAAAAAAAAAAAAAAAGCAGGTCCTTAGGCTGCGATTTTAAGCGGGGCCATAGCTAAGGGGCTTGGGCCGCGTTTAAAAACGCGGCTTTAGACCCATTCTATGGCCCCGTTTTTAAACGAGGCTTTAGCTATTCTGGGGCTGCGTTTTAATAAACGCGGCCCAAAAAAAGGTGGCCTAATGGGCCCGCGTTTTGTAGTGATAAAGTCTATCTAAAACTCAACAATGCATATGTAGACTTAAAAAGGTGCCAGCTTTCTTTAAGAATCTGTTGTCATTGTTGCAGGGAGACTATACCTTCACGAAATCAGGAACCCAGTAAGTCTCCTTGTTGTTTCTGAACAATTCCTTGAATCAACGTTTCTACTTTAATAAACCTGGACAAATATAGAATAGCTTGACCAGGAAGAATAAACGTTTAAAATAAGGCCAGCATATCCAAGAAGCCAAGGTATATATATATATATGTATACAACTTGAGCCAAACATAAAAGCGAACTTCATCTAATTTAAAAAAAATAATACTTAACACACTTCTATTGTTTGTTAGCCATGTCCAGCATGCATTAAGTGCTTACACATGCATGCATGATTCGATGACATGCATAAATATGATTTTAAGTATGCATGCATGCATGACTCTGAAATGCCAAAATGGAGTACATCATTTGCTAGTTACACCCCCTAGAAAAATAGTACACATTTGAGAAGCCCTATTAAGACATATGTTGCCATTGGGAAATGTGGATCCCAATTTATATAGGGCATAAAAAAATAATTTTTTTGTTCTATTTACTAAGATATGAGTGAATTTAGGGTTTGGTTAGGTAAATTGTGATAATTTTTCTAGCATACAAGCACTAATATGAGTTCTCTAATAACACAAAAACTTCTCATTTTTTCTCAACTATTGAGGTAACAATTGCGATTGGAATAAAATAAAGAAGCATTAGTGGTGGGCTAATGTTGAAGTTATGTTTTATTGATCATAACTTGGAAATTTTGTATGTTGGATTCCCCCCCCCCCCCCCCCCCCGCCCCTTTAGAATTACTTTATGATATATCTTAACATAATAAGCCTAGTGGCATAAAATTTTGTTACAAACTGTTAACATTTTTAAGATGACATGCTCTGGCTATAGTATAATAAAAATAGTTTTAGTAATGAGTTAATGACATGTTCTGACATGTTCTTTTCTTTATTTTGTAGAAAAAAGACTTTTCTTTTTAGTTTTTATAGTTGAACTAGGATTTTATTTTATGTTTTTTTCTTTTTCTTTTTCTTTTTCCTAGTTGAATTAGCCATTAGGCATTTATTTGTTTCCCTTTTTCTAGTTAAATTTTTCTCCTTTAATGTAGTTATTGTCTTGACCAAATTCAACTTTTACATACTTATTTTGTATAAAAAAATTACCCTCTCTCTCTCTCTCTCTCTCATAGTTTACATATATATATATATATATATATACATATAAAATTTCTTTATGTTTCTCGTCTTTATAGACTAAACAGAAAAAATCAGATTTTATCTTTTTTATTTTCTTTTTCTGCTCTATTTTGAAACACATGAAGAAAACATTTTCTTTTCTCTTTCCTTATTCTTACCATTTTCTTATTCTTCTTTTCTTTTCTTTTCCTTTTTTCCCCCTCCCTCCAACTATAACCAAACAGAATCTAATGTATACTTCATAGGGAGGCGTCCAATCACCACTGATCCATGCAAGACAAGCAAGACTTAAAATTACCATAAATAAAGAAAAAGTAAAGCGGTATCAATTATTGATTAGACAATCTTGTCCTTTGTCTGTGGACGTTTAAATATTATCCAAGGCTAGACAGTTACAGGTACTTGAAAAGTGACTAGACAGTTAAGTTAGCTGCAAGTTATATAATCCTTAGACTATATGCAAATATCTACACAGCTACCTTTACTTGAAGTCAAATGAAAGTAGTTACCTACCTTTACTTTCCTGACTAGCTACCTTCCTTGAATAATGGCATTTTTTATTCTATTCATACGACTATGTATATAATTGCAATATGTTTAATACGTGTTTGATATATACATTTCCAATTACTGAACCTTTTTCCAGGAAAAATAGTAAAAGAGAATAACAATGTGAAGAAGAAGAAGAAGATGATGATACGAAGACAGTTTTTACTTTATATTAGTAATTTATTGAACAATGTCTACTACCTGGTCCTATATACGAATGAAAGGTTTGGCAGGTTCACCAAGATCAACACACATATGCCTTCTGGTCTTCAAAATCTTTTCCTTCCATTTACTTTTTATGTGGTTAAAATAAAAACAATTATACTTACACATATATATGGATTCAAATTACATCTTCGGTAGGAGTTACACTTTTTTAAGCCATGGATATATAGATGAGTTTTACTTCTTTTTTTTTTTTTTTTTCTTAATATACACAGGTTTACTTCTTCTTGGGGTTTTTGATGGTTTATTTATATTAGACTCGTTGTCTTTGCGCACCAAATGAGTAGCACACCCCTTATTTATATACATGGTTCAAGTTGGTTTTAGGGATGAAAATATGGAAGGATAGAGAACTCGTTTATTTGGTTGAGAAATTCCAAAAATGCGACGATATAAAATTGAATAAATAGAAATTTACTCTTATAATGGCTTTTTGTGGAGCCCTCTTCTTTGCAATGATAGGGCTGTTTTAATTCATTAAATAAAATAAAATAAAAACAAGTTGGATTCATTTATATATAACGGTTACTCACTAATTAAATGAAATTCATTAATACAACTCTTTTTTTTGGACATTCACAACTTTTTTATACCTCATTTGTACTTATAGAGTTTAATTATAAAACCTGATTTTTTAAGTACAGTCGTACTTTTGTTCAACTAAATGAAAATAGTTGTACCAAACATACACAAAATTGGTTGAACCAGTTCCTAGTCTGATTAACACCTACCCATCCCCCAATTCCTGTATTCAACCCACCTACCCTTCCAATATATATATGAACAATAAACTGAGGGAACCAAACTAAAATGTGATTTGTATGGAGCATAATATAATAATAATAACAACGGTGACCAACATATAAAGTGGGCATGCCCAACAAATTATTTCATAAAAGTAGAAGGAACAAAAGCAAATATCATAGGAAATAGGAATGAGATCAAACTTGCCAGCACTCTTGAAAGTATAAGAGATTTTGTAAATTGGCGGAGGAAATGATGATCATAAGGGTTACAAAATCACAGCTCAGACTCTTGAAATCAACATCAGTAACAATTAAACGATACAATTAGAATGGAGATGGTAATGAAAGTATTAAAAAAAAAAAAACTGAAAAAGAACTTGAAAACATGAAACATGGGAAATAGAGGAAGTTTGAATAATAGACTCTCTCTTTTTTTAATAAAGGTAATTGATTTTTTTTTTTTTTATCAATTATCATGGCAGATATATTCACAAAAAAAAAAAAAAAAAAAAAAAACGTGTTTGTTTTAATTTAATTTAATTTTTTTTATAAATGAATAAAGCAATTTGAAAACCATCAGAAAGTGGTCCTATTTTGTAGGGAATGTTTTAGTGCAAGTTAGACATGTATTTTTACTTGACTATCCTTTACTTTTGTCTCTACTTAAACATAGGCTATAAGGGTATTTTGGAACAAAAAAAAATCTGGTCTAAACAGGTACAACCCCTTAAATAGTAGTATAGATAAGTATTTATACAACACTGTATGATAAGAGTTGGGTTTTAAATTTCAACAAAAGTATTTTATATGTACACTTAAATTAGATTATAGTAGAATTATTTATTAGTAAAAAAAAAAACTTCTATAAAATAAGTAAATATCATATAATCTAACTAAAGTCAATAACACATGAATTTTAATCTATACTACTTTTATAAAAAATATAAAAATCATAAGTTAACTTCTTTCCATTTTATGAAGAATAAAAACTTTAGAAATTATGGGGTTTTTTTTTTTTTTTTTGAAAATAAAAAGAAATAAAAAGCAAAGAAAGGGACATAGAGCCACTTGTGAAGGGTTGAAAAGGACGAAACATTCACACACATAAAATACTCATACGTGGAGGGGCCCTGTGAAAGACGTGGCCCACTTTATAATGGCTTGAATATGAATGGCATTCACCAAGCCAATTTCCTGACAAATTCGACCAAGGTGCCATACAATTTTGTCGTAAAGTGGAATGTGATTGCTACTACTGCACTTTAGTTTTGGTTTTCTAAATTTCATGTTAATAATAACTGTTTGACCATTCAATTCCCACTATAAAATATATTCAACAAAAAAAAAAAAAACCACTAAAAATTTACTACTATTCAATGAGCTATATATTAGTGTGTTATAGCTTTTTCACTAGTTAATGTAAAATGGTATAACTCATAAAAAGTCTAAAAACCATCCTGATACAAAGTCCGTAGGTTGGGGTGGGTAATTAGATTATGGCCACTTTCTCATGCCTAATATAAAAAATAAAAAAATAAAGTTTTATTTCAACTATTTAATAATATTTTTAATAAATAATTATCAATTTATTATACAATTGGGTATAAAATTTCAATTTCATAAAAACTAAAAATCTCAAAATGACAAAATAGATCGATCAAACAAACATAAAATGCATATACTTTTGAGAATATTAATAGCACAAACAAAACCCAAGATTCAATAAAAAATGCAGAACCCAACTCAACCTAGTTCATCAATTTGAGAAAAGAAAAAGAAAAAAAAAAAAAAAAACGATATAAATTGATGGAACATTTGACAGCAACATCTCCAGATTAATTTGAATTTTTGGTCCATGCAAATTTAATAAACTCTTAATTAATATAACTTCAAACAATGATAATGATAATAATAATTTTGTAGTGTTACATGCCTTCGAATTCAACTTTTTTAAGGGATATGAAAATCAAACTTATGTACAACTTTCAAAAGGTTTTTTTTTTTTTTTTTTTTTTTTTTTTTTTAAGGTAGAATAGTCCCCTTTTACCTAACTTAATGTTTTAGTCAAATACAACAATAACAACAACAAAGTCTTTCATTTAAGTAAATTAATAAACCTATAAATTTAAGTTATCTCAAAGGGGTTGGAGATATAAAATTAGGAATTGAAAGGAAATTAATATATAATTTTCAGCACTAAGGTTAATGGTGGAGACATGGAAGCCCCAGCTTACTAAAAAGTTTTAAAAAGAAAAAGAAAAAGAAATCTACTGATTTTGCTGTTCTTGTTGGAAGTGACTGATTATAATCTTGTTGCTTTTGGTCATAAAGAAAATTGATTGTATCATGACAAGTCTATTAATAATGTCACCATATATATTTTTATGGATTTGGTAGAAACGGCTTGTGTGGGAGAAAAAGACCGGTACTTCTACACTCAGCGTGATAGAAAATATGCAACTGGGTTGAGAACAAACAGAGCTACTGCCGTGGGACAATACTGGGAAGCCACAGGGAAGGACAGGTCAGTCGTTTGCAAGGGTTCCCTTGTTGGGATGAGAAAAACATTGGTGTTCTATCAAGGAAGAGCACCCAAAGGAAGAAAAACTGAATGGTCATGCATGAATTCAGGCTTGAAGGACCACTTGGTCCTCCTAAGATTTCTTCTCCCAAGGTAACCATTCAATATATGTTCTCCCTCTGGTTGATTTTCTCTATTTTATGGCCACTTTTAAAAAGCTTGAGTAGTTTAATTTTAGACTTATGAATGTATTTGTGTTTAATTTTACATATTTTTTTTACTGTCAGTCTCATACTCGAAGAAAAATAACAGGGTAAATGAATCATTGTTGTAGTAGTTTATGTATATGATAGTTTCATTTTTAAGAGTGATGTTATAAAATTACAAATTTTATCACATAAATTTTAAAAAACTAAGATGTCGATTTGTACATATTTTGTGTGACTCTAACCACATAAACTGTTATTATGTCAATTTACAAATAATTTATAATAAAATAAATTGATAGTGCCCTTAACAGTTTCAATTTTTAATTGCAAAAACTTGTAGGTCAAATTTTTGACAAACTATCACTTCTGAATGACATATCTCCCATTCCTTCGTACATAAGTTTTTTCTAGTTTTTGCAGAAGTCACGGGGTAAGTTGTAGTTTACAAACATTTTTTTCCTGGTATGAAATATTGAAATCCTTGACTTTATTAGAAATTTTTTTTCTCTATAACGAAACCTTATTTGTCTTATTTGCACCGATTAATTAGTATGTAAATATTTAAATCATAATGGGTAGCTGACCTAAGAAGATCCTTCTTAGTATTATATTTAAGCATATGATGTAAGTCTATATACTAGTTTATTGTTCTTGGTCTAGTGCATATAACTTTGATTTTCATTCAATGGCTAGTGGAGATAAATATAATTAACAAGTTAGCTGACGGTAATGAAATCCAAGTTTAAGAATATATAAAATTGACTTTACAAATCAACTGGGGGATATAGGCCAACAAACTACTTGTTGTACATACATCCACAATTCTTCCTCATTTTTCTGCTTCATTCATTCCATATGAGACAATGTATTCTGGTAACCTATTAATTATAACATGCAACACCATCTACTTTTGTTTCAATCTTCATTTAATTGGGTCAATTTTTTGTTTTGTTTGGTTTGGGAAAAAATCTAAGTACATCTTGTATCTTAATCTTTTAAGTTTTTTAATTAAATTCAACTATGTATTTGCATCCACCAATGCCTCACAAAATTGAATTGATATGTTCTTAAAAAAAATATGAAACTATGTTCCTAAATTTTGGTCTCTTCTTTCATGAGTCTAAAAGCATCAGCATACTAATGTAACTCATTTTTTTTTTATTGGTATGCACAGGAGGATTGGGTGTTGTGTAGGGTGTTCTACAAAAATAGAGAAGTTGCTGCCAAACCTAGCATGGGAAATTGCTATGATGACACGGGCTCTTCAACTCTCCCAGCATTAATGGACTCTTACATCAATTTTGACCAACCTAAAGGCCATGCAGATGAGTATGAGCAAGTGCCCTGCTTCTCCATTTTCAACCAAAACCACAACCACAACCAAACCAGCCCATTTTTCACACACATGACCAACATGGAACCAAACCTACCCACCCCCAAGATTAACACTGAAACCACTTTTAAGGGACTACCAAACAATGTTGGTACTTATTTAGACCCCTTCTCTTGTGACAACAAGGAACTAAAGGCTGTTCTGAGTCAACTCAGCAATATGGATAGGAATCATGAAAAGTATAGTTTACTAATTTGATCAGTGCCTAAAATATAAATCCACACAAAAGGGTGATGGGTGAAAATTAGAAGGAATTATAGTCAAAATATGTTAGACAAGTGATGCATGTATGACTTGGAGGCTTCATGCACGACATATAAGATATATCATTGTTCACTTAGCTATACAATCAACTACTTCACTATCTTCTCAGGGGAAAAAAAAAAAAAAAAAAAAAACGACGAACAAGCAAACACTAATGAAATCCCACAAATTTTTTAACTACTACTTCATAAAAATGAAATTTATAATATTGTAAAGTTAAGTTCCAAGAGATAAGAATATTGATACATACCTATATTACGTTTGCGTACGACCAATGTAATTGGCCAATGCAACCAACGGCACCGTTTTCTGCTATCAAACCCAGAAAGCTGATCCAAAGCCAGCTTGTTCAATTTCCCCGACAAAATCAGAAGGGTACAAATCAGAATTGGCTTTGTTACTCCAAACCAAAATCATATATAACCCCAAATTTCAAAAAATCAAATCAAAACCTAATGTTACCCAAATACGTAAATAAAAATCAATCCAACCAAATTAAATGAAAAAAAGAAAAACTTACTGGTGGTAGTGGTTTATTTTCTCCTCCTTCTCTATATCTGGATCGCAAGCATCACTGTTAAAAAATGTAAAAGGAAGTCAAAAGAAAGTCACATATTAAAACCTGATTTCCTTAGCCCTAATTTTTGAATCCAAATCTAGAACGAAATTGGGAAAATTGAACATTTAAACCCAAAATCGAAACCCTAGATCGAAAATCGAAACGGTAAACCTAAAATCGAAACCCTAAACCAAAAATGGGGACCCTAAAACACAAAGCAAAACAAAAAAAAAATTTAAAGCTTACTGTTACTCGGCCTTGCGAGAGTGTCTTCAGTGAGATTGAGAGTTCGAGAGAGAGTGTGTGTGTGTGTGTTACCGATCGATGAGAAGGGAATGGAGAGAGGAGGGAAGACCGGAAGGATGAACGGGATTCGGAGAGGGTGGAAGTGAGGGAAGGAGTTTAAGAGTTGAGAGGAAGGGGATTCGGAGAGAGTAGTCCGAGAGTTTTTTTGAGATCAAGAGCTGAGGGTTTTTTTCGTCTGTGGAGTTGTGAATTTTTTATTTTATTTTATACTTAATGTTGAAGCCGCGTTTAGTGGTCAAACACAGCTCTAACCATACACTAAGCTGCGTTTGGTAAACGCAGCTCCAGACATATTCGGGGGAAAAAAAACCCAGGATGGCATGTAGGGGCATTTTTGTAAAACACGGCTTAAGTCCTACCCCAAAAACACGGCCTCACCATTAAAAAACGCGGCTCCAGGGGGGTCTATAGCCGGGTTTCAAAAACGCGGCTCAAAGTCTAAGCTGGAGCCGCGTTTTTTTATAAACGGGGCTCAAAGTATAGCCTGGAGCCGCGTTTTTGAAAAACGAGGCTCAATCTCCAACCTGTAGCCGTGTTTTACAAAAAGGCGGCTTAAAACCGCATTTTTTGTAGTGGTAGCATTACTCTTATCAACGACAACAAGATAATAAAAGTAACGTTAATAACATTAGTAATGAGCAATGAAACATAATATTAATAATGATAATGATGATGATAATAAGAGACAATAATAAAACAAGGTTGCCAAGGGTTTACCATTTTTCTCTCCCTTTTTGAACTATATGGATTAGTTGTGTTTGATAACATCATCCCGATTGTCTTTGTATTATAGACCTAGACAATGAAAGGTATCTACGATTCTACTTTGCTTAACCGATTGATAAAGCGTAAAACCACTAAAGCCTAATATATTAAGAATAAATTAGATGTTCTTATGTACGGAAAATGTATGTTTTAACCTTGATTCTAGGATTCTTTGTTTTTTTCTAATGAAAAAATATTATGAATCTTAATTTCTAGCTTTAACACGTTATAATGGTACGTAATATATATATATATATATATATATATATATTGACTGATATAATGGTACGTAATATTGAAATATTGAGTTTAAGAACTTCTCCCATGAACAAACAATTTGGTCAAAATGGTGCGCATACTTGGAAGGGTTCCACATGTTTAATTAATTGACAAAGTGTGGAGCCAATACAAGCATTATATATAGATTAATTCATACACCCTTTTCTAATGCAAAATATATTATTTAATCTTAGATTTAGAATAAAGATTGATATGAATTTTATTTTTTGGAGTCTTTTATGTATACGATGTTATAATATTAAAATTCAAAACCTCACAAAAGATTTATTTTGAAGACCCGTGAGCTGCACTTCTCTCTCATATAAATTTACGTTTCATGATCGACCCACGTGTGAGACCTATCTATGTGTAAAAGGAATGTGTACTAGTTCTTAGGCCATCATAGTGATCGTGCTTTGTTTTATAGACAGCTACCGTCTAAAAAGGGAACGAGAGGAATTTTCTTTTGGCTTTGCTTTATTGAATTGTAAAATGCAAAGACACTACAAGCCTAATATACTTAAAAGACTAAATTAGTTTCTGTTTCGTAAAGTAAAAGCACGATTTTAAGATTTTTATCTTGATTTCATTTATTATTATTATTATTATTAAAGCATTCACATTGGTTTTTTGCAAAAAATATTATCTATTTTAGCATAAAAGTCTACTTTCTATAGTTTACCTAACCACTTTTTTAAAAAGATCATATTAAATTATCTATTTTAAAACTCTATTTTATTAAAATATCAAATTTTATTAATTTCTTTAATCGTTTTCTTCTCTTTACATACCGTAATTATCATCTATACTATTCCGTCATTCTCAAAGGAAAAAAAAATGCATAATTGCTGTGGTGCTCGTGTATATTTGCACAAGTATTGTTAAAATGCATTTTGCACAATGAATTTATAAGTTGATGTTAGTGATTTTTAGAGTTGATTGAATAAATTTTGGCTCTTATACCATTTTACCATAGCAATTTTATTTTGATGAACCCATTTTACCATAACAAATATGAGTGCTCTTATTATTATTTTATGGAAGACAATTATGAATCTTGTTTTTTAGCTATCAGGTACATGATATTAAAAGTTACAATTTCAAAACTTCTCCCTTGAGCACAGCTATGTTATTATGGTCATAATGGTGTATATATTTGGAAGGTATCTACTTTTTTGTTTTTTTTTTAGAGAAGATACTTTACTTAATTTGTTTTTTGGAGAAGAATACTTTGCTTAATTGATTAGTAAAGTATGCCGCGCGCTAGCCCGCTAGTACGTTGGCTCTCTCTCGTTGAGAAGGCTGGCGGCGATGAAACCCTAACGCCTGTATAGGCCTCTCTTTCCCCATACCGGTGGAAACTCGTCTTTACTCTCTCCCTTATTCTCACTACCCACTCTTTTTTTAGCCATGGACGACCTCACTGGACGATGGGCAAAACTATCGCTCAATACATAAGAAAGCCAAACCGTCCCTTTAGCATCGGATATTGAAGATAACAGCAAGGTTCTTGTCGCCAAGCTCTTCACCAAACGTAGAGCCAACATTGAAGCTCTATCAAGAACCCTCAAGAGCATGTGGCGATCCATACAAGACTTTGAACTCCGAGATCTCGGATCTAACACAGTCTTAATCCTCTTTTCTAGCGAAGCAGACGCCATAAAAATCCTTGCCCAGCAACCATGGTCTTTCGACAAGTACCTGATCGGGCTTTATAAACCGATGGCGGAGGAGTCCGTTGAAGACGCCAAGTTCAACAGCGCCTCATTCTGGATTCAGGTGCACAACTTACCCTTCAGCCGAATGAACCGAGCGAACGCAGCGGCTATTGGGCGATCGCTGGGTAAACTGAAGCAGGTTGAAGCGTCGCCAACCGGAGAATGTCGTGGTCGCTATCTCCAAATCCGAGTTGACATCGATATCAGCCAACCCCTCTCTCGCGGCCGCTTTGTGGACTTGGGCGAATCGGACCCACTCTGGATCTCACTCCAGTACGAGAGACTACCAGTGTACTGCTACTGGTGTGGCATCCTAAACCATGATGAAAAAGACTGCCAAACTTGGATTAACAATGGAGGTTCACTGAAAAAAGAAGAGCAGCAATATGGGCCTTGGCTCCGAGCAACCGCGCACAACATCCAGCAACCACAAACAGTGAGCACCAAGACCACACAAGCCACTCCGCCACCCCCACCTCACCGCCCCACTCCCTCCCCGTCCACAAAACCAACCCCACCAATAGCCAACGCCTCGGACCCACCGCCGCCACCACCATTGTCTAACACCAAAACCACACAAGCCACTCCGCCACCCCCACCTCACCGCCCCACTCCTTCCCCGTCCACAAAACCAACCCCACCAATAGCTAACGCCTCGGACCCACCGCTGCCACCACCATTGTCTAACACCACTGTGACTTCGGCACCACTTCCCAAACATGCCCCCACAAATAAGGAAATACTGTCAAATCAAGATCTTTTCCATGCCCATATTACGGAAATTGACCAAGACTTAAATTACTTCCCAAATTCAAATCCCATGCAATTGACAGTATCCCTCCCATGTGCCCCTGAAATTACTTCCATATCTGAAACCTCTAAGTCAACTACTCCACGAAAAGACACCACTACCTCGGTGGAGACACAGAACCTTCCATCCATTGCACCTGAACCACACAACCCAAAATCACATCTCGCTGCAAATAATGTTCCAAGCCGCAACACTGAATCTTTGGTGGGCCCAAAAATTGGTACATGGTGCAGACTTGGGCCACCAGCCCACGCAATGGACACATCTGAAAAAACTAGACAAGTGCTTGGCCCAAAACGTAAGTGTGAAAACGCTGAACCAGATGTGGCCATTCTCATAGACAAAAAACAAAAACGCCTAGATGATGAAGCAAAGGTTCTGGGTAAACTTATGGCAGACAACTTGGGATCGACGGTGGCTGCTACACATCACCACCGGACTCAATAAGTATAATAAGCTGGAACTGTCGGGGGCTTGGGAACCCCCGGACAGTTAACGCTCTTATGAGAGCACTGAAGAAAAAAGCTCTCATTTGTGTCTTCTTAATGGAGACAAAACTTACCACTGAACAACTGAATGGCATGAAACAGAACTGGGATTATAACCAAGGACTTGTGGTGTCCAGTGATGGCTCTAGTGGTGGTTTGGCTCTTCTATGGAAGCCTAATACACAGGTACATGTCCAAAATTTCTCTCGGTGGTTTATTGATGCCCATATTTTTTGTAATGACACAGGTTTGAAATGGAGGCTAACCGGCTTCTACGGACAACCTGATACAAGCAGAAGGGAGGAAACTTGGACCTTACTCAAGTCTTTAAAGCACTCAAATAATCTTCCGTGGTTGTGCCTCGGGGACTATAATGAAATCATCAGCCAGGCAGAAAAGAGTGGAGAGAGTTTGAGGCCGGCTCGACAAATGGACAGGTTCCGCGAAGTTATACACCATTGTGGCTTTATGGACCTGGGCTATACTGGCTCTCCATTTACTTGGTCTCGAAATCATCCTGTGGACGACTGAACATACATCCGCTTGGACCGGGCACTTGCCACCATAGCATGGAAGTCACTCTTCCAAAACACCGTCGTACAGCATGTGCCTACGTCTGCCTCGGATCACTCCATGCTCGTGGTCATTCTCCCTTCAACACGGTGTCGACAACCAAAATCCCATGCTCCATTCCGCTTTGAAGCAATGTGGTTAAGGGACCCTCGCTGTGCTGATGTCGTCCAAGATGCATGGATGGAAGGGCTCTTTAAAACGGAGGGCACACCAATCACGAACTGCCTTGACAGTTGCCGAGATCGCTTAACATCATGGAACAAACTGGAATTTGGCCATGTTGGACGCCAAATCGCATGGCTGGAATAGGAATTGCAAGCACTTGATCACCAACCACAACAAAACCTTGAACGAATCCAGGAGGTCCGTAAAGCTCTTGATTGTTGGTTGGACACAGAAAATACCATGTGGCACCAGCGGGCAAAGCAAATGTGGATCACAGATGGCGATCGAAACACATCTTTTTTCCACCAAAAAGCATCCAACCGCAAGCAGAAAAACTACATTGAAGGTTTAACCGATGAACAGGGCATATGGAAGACTGATGATCACTCCATGGAACAGATTACTTTGGGCTACTTCTCCAATATTTTTCACTCCAATGGTCCCACAGACACTTCGGCAATTGTTGCAGCAATCAGGCCAGTTGTTACTGACTCCATGAACAGATTCTTATGCCAGCCCTTCCTAGCAGTTGAGGTCCACCGAGCTTTAAAGCAGATGCATCCTAAGAAATCGCCGGGTCTCGATGGTATGCCTCCTTTATTTTACCAACACTTCTGGTCTTTATCTGGTGATTGTGTTACTAATGTTGTACTTGACTATTTAAATTTGAGCATCATTCCACCCAAGTTTAATGAAACTCATATTATTCTTATTCCAAAAGTCAAGAACCCTACCAAAATAACACAATACAGACCCATAAGCTTGAGCAATGTCATCTCTAAGCTAGCCTCAAAAGTCATTGCTAATAGACTTAAGAGGTTCTTACCAAAAATTATTAGTGAACACCAGAGTGCTTTCATGGCTGACCGCCTTATCACTAATAATGTCTTGGTCGCTTTTGAAACCATGCATTACTTAAACTAGAAAAGAAATGGTAAAATATGGGAGATGGCCTTGAAGCTTGATATGAGTAAGGCTTTTGATAGAGTGGAATGGGGTTGCCTTCGGGATATCATGCATAAGATGGGCTTTGACGAAAAATGGGTGAATCTTATGATGCAATGTGTTACTTCAGTTACATACTCTGTCAAATTAAATGGTAAGCCTCGTGGCCACATCATTCCCTCCCAGGGTTTGAGGCAAGGGGACCCCATCTCTCCTTTCCTTTTTTTGTTTTGTGTAGAGGGACTCTCTTCTCTCCTCCAACAGGCCACAGCAACTGGTCTACTTAAAGGAGTAGCTGCTTGCCCACTCGGCCCACAGATTTCACACCTCTTTTTTTGCGGATGACAGTATTATTTTCTGCCAAGCTACCCAAGAAGACTGTAGCCATCTGGAACAAATTCTTGAGACATATGAGCATGCATCTAGGCAAAAAATAAACCGGGAGAAAACCTCTCTCTTCTTCAGTCGTAACACCACTCAGGATCTGCAAGAAGAGATCAAACAACGCTTTGGGGCTGAGATTATACAACAGCATGAAACCTACCTTGGCCTACCCTCACTCGTGGGTCGATCTAAAAAGAACACCTTCCGTGCTCTGAAGGAAAGACTAGACAATAAACTCTCAGGATGGAAAGAAAAGATGCTCTCCCAAGTAGGGAAGGAAATTCTCATAAAAGCAGTGGCCCAAGCAATCCCAGCCTATACAATGAGTGTCTTCAAACTCCCAGATACACTTTGTGATGAGATGACTAGCATGGTGCACTCCTTCTGGTGGGGCCAAAGAAATGGAAGAAAAAAAATGGCCTGGTTGTCATGGGATAAAGTCTGTGTTCCAAAATCTGATGGTGGCCTGGGTTTTCGAAATCTAAAGGCTTTTAACTTGGCACTCCTCGCCAAGCAAGGATGGAGACTTCAAAAAAACACCCATTCTCTAGTTCACCGTGTCCTCAAGGCTCGCTACTTTCCAAACAATGACTTCTTGCATGCAGAGTTGGGCTCAAAACCTTCCTTTGCTTGGCGAAGCATTATGGCTGCACAAGATGTGGTCAACGCAGGCAGCAGATGGCATGTGGGAGATGGCTCCTCGGTTCAGATTTGGCTTGACAAGTGGCTGCCTACACACTCCACCTTTCGAGTTACCTCGCCGACAGGTGTACTTCCTCAGGATGCACGGGTTTGCACTCTCATTGATAATGATATTGGTGAATGGAAAGCAGACATGGTTCGACAACATTTCTTGCCAGCGGATGCTGATGTTATCTTAGGAATACCAAGAAGCCGAAATTCCACTAGAGACCGCATTATCTGGGCTTATACTCCACAAGGTACATTCACAGTGAATAGTGCATATAAGGTCCTTGTCTTCCCATGCAAACCCATGCACCACGTCCAATGAACTTGTCCATACTCACTTCTGGCGCACAATTTGGGCCCTTAACATTCCCAACAAAATCAAGACTTTTGCATGGAAGGCAAGCCGCAACGCACTACCCACAAAAGTCAACCTCTGTCATCGTGGAATCCTAGATGAGGCTTTATGTGAAGCATGTGGACTAAGTGAGGAGACAAGTGGTCACATTTTCTGGGAGTGCAACAAAGCCCGTGAGACTTGGACTATAGCTGCACTACCCATAGACACTCAGGCCGTACACTACAGGGAATTTGTGGACTTCATTTGGCATCTCATCTTCATCCAACACGTAGGCAAAGAACTGCTTGAGTTAGTAGTCACCATTGCATGGTGTATGTGGTATTCAAGGAACAAAGCACGTCATGGGACCACACGACAATCCAGCCAAGAGATAATTTTTAAAGCCCGAAGCATGCTTGAGAGCTACCAGCTTGCTCACCTCGGGAAACCCCATCATAAGGAACTTGCAGATACAAGATGGATTCCGCCGGACTTTCCGTGGTACAAGATCAATACTGATGCTGCTGTCTTCTCCGCCTCCAAATCTGTGGGTATTGGTGTTGTGGTACGTGATCACGAGGGCTCAGTTTTGGCAGCTCTGAGCAATCGCATGCCACTACCGTTGGGACCTTTAGAAGCCGAAGCAAAAGCCATGCATGAAGCAATCTCCTTTGCCAAAGATATTGGACTCCAAGACGTCATTTTCGAGACAGACTCAACCACTATTTTCGATGCCCTACATGATATGTCCACGGCACCTACCAGCATAGACAACATCATACAAGACACTCATCACAGTTTGCAAGCTTTTCGAAAGATACAGATCCAGCATGTCAAGCGACTTGGAAATAAGCCAGCACACACTTTAGCACATCATGCCAAAGGAATTGATGATTTTGTTACTTGGATTGAGGAAACTCCACCATGTATTGAACCTTTTGTTTTTTAGGATGCTTTATCCGTTGCGTAATAAAATACAAGTATTTCTTATCAAAAAAAAAAAAAAAAAAAGACAGTTATGAGCCATATTTTATTAACTCTTTGAGGCACATTATGTTATAAAATTAATATTCAACACTTCTTCCTCGAGCAAAATTGTGGTCGTAAGTTCCAATTAACTCAACTAGTAAGCTCCCGTATACCATAAAAAATAAAAAGAAGCTCCCATATGATTTTATGATTATTAGTTAGTTTGATGTATGTTTAGATAGATCAATAGGGAAGAAGCCTATCAAAGTTTTGACCACAAATAATTAGTTCTAAAGTTCAAATATTAATTGATCCATTGAGGTGAACCTGTTATCGCTAATATATTTTCCTTCGAAGTACCTAACACCTTGTTTTGGAATTAGGGATCTTGCACATTTAGGGTACTTTGCATCAATTGTTTAATTGAGATTTTATGTTTTGATAAAGATTACATTTAGAGAACCAATGAACCAGATTTCTTAGAGGCTTAGTTAGCATATTAGGTTTTTTTTTTTTTTTTTTTTTTTTGAAAATAAGTGCTGCCCATTTATGATATGCAGTTCAATTTCTATCATCTATATTTAGCTAGCAAGTTATGGACTTTTTATTTGGAAAAGGAACAAGATTGACGCACATAATTGGCCCAAAACATACATACATACATACATACATACATACATATATATATATATATGTGTGTGTGTGTGTGTGTGTGTGTGTGCGCGCGCGTGCATGCACGCGCGAGCGCTAAAATACATTAGAGATTTTAGGTTATTGTCTCCCCTCTCCAAGAATATTTAAAATTATGTGTCCTACTATCCTAGCAAGTTTAAAGGTATATCAATATCATAAGCACGTGATACATGCATTGGCTTTTCTTTCCTTTCTTTATTTTTTTTAAAAATTATTTTAATTTATACTTTTTTGGATAAGCATGAAACATGATAAAACTTCACCATTCACATCGGTATTGGTGGAGGTATATTGCTAAAATTCTCACAAACTACAAAATATTGTGTTACATTGGTGGCGCCATAGTTTAAAAATTTTAGCAACTTGCTACAATACTATTTTTTGGGTTTTTTTCTGCTAGTTTTTTTTTTTTTTTTTTTTTTTTTTTTGCTTTTTTTTTTTTAATTTGTTGGTTGCTGGTTTTTTGGTTGAGCTTGAAGTTGCCGTGATGGTGGTGGTGCCACGGTGGCAGCTGTGATGGTGGTAGTATTTGATTTGGGTTGGTGGGTTTGGTGGCTTGAAGAGACGGAGAAGAGACAAAGAAGAAGAGAAAGACAAAGAATAAGAGAGAGAAAAAAATAATAAATGAATGAATAGGTTTTAACTTTGTTGTGAAAATAAGAGTATTGATGTGGAGTGAGTTGTGAAATGGTAAGTTAAAATACATAAAAAGTGACTTTTTTAGATGCTAAAAGCTAAAAAATTTACCACCACCAATGTGGATGCTCTTAGTCTTACTTTATCCTATACTTTGCGGTTATTGTTGAGCTTGCTTTGTTTAATTATAAGAAGTGTATGTTAATTAGCTTTATTCCATGACAAATTTATATATTTTATTTTTATTTTAATGTATCTTTTCGGGACTTAATTGTATTTTGGATAGATTGTACATGAGCCAATGCAATTTTGCAAATTGCATTTAGAGTCATCTCATGAGCTTAGGCAACATGCATGCTCTGCCATGAGTGACAGATGGCAAAATGTTAGATCAAAGTGCTGAATAGGCAAGTCGCAACCATCTCACGACTTGCTAGGCTGCGACAATGTCGCTACTTGCATGATTAGTGTACTTTGTTTTCTAACCATTTTTTGCCCATCGTAATGATGCCAGCACACAAACCCTTAGCTGTTGTGCATGGCTAGGCCTTCAAATAAGAGTGAAACATAATCTTAGTGTTGAGTTAATAAAGATTGACCCTAGTTAATTGATTCAATTACCTAAATTGATTAATCATTCAAATTACATGTCAATTAAGTGGATGCACAATCAAATCACCAAACTAAATTAGAAGTAGTGGAAAATAAATTTGACATGGTGATTTGATCACGATAGAGACAATCTTCATAAACAAAAATTCCACTAGGTGAATTTCAAGTCACCACTCCTAAAGAATTCATTAATTAAGAATTAAAAGGTTACAAGTATAAGAAATTTTACCTAACTAGACTATTCTAACATACTAACTTAATTGACCAATGCCAATATCAGCTTCAATACCCAATTGGACCTGTTCTTGTAGAGGCTTCTCCATACACGTATCTCATTATGTGACTAACTCCATAGCATGTTGTAGTTGATTTGAAGCAACTTCACACAAAAACACCAATAAGATCTTCAATTGTTAGTGCTAGAAACTTTGCTTGGTACAAAACCCAAAGATGCACAAGCGTTGTTTGAATATCTCCTTCTTTTACTTTATGAACTCCTAGGTTCAAAAAGTGGAGGCTAGGGTTTCAATAATGAAGCTATGGGTTATAAAGCACTAGGGTTTTTTTTGTATCTACCACCTTATTTATATAGGAGCTTAATGGGCCTTTTAAATAGGCTTTCCTATTAGGTTACACAGACCCATGAACAATAGCTACTTAGAATAAAACATTGTAGGCTATATCAAAAATCTTGTAGCTCAATAGATTGAGAAATATTGAGATAGGTATCGAACTTTATTAATTCTCGATAGATTGACAAGTATTGAGAAGGTATTGGGACCTACAGTTTCAAATTTTCTTGAGCAATTATTTGAGTATTTTTCATGTATTCAATAATACCACTTGTTGGACAATAAATGATTTTCTTGAACACATTAGAAACTAAGACTAAGCGTGAGTTTGGATAGCGCTGAAACTCATTTTCAATTGCGTTTGCGTCAAAATCAATGGGTCTCATGCATTGTTCATGGGATCCACAAGTACTTTTTTCAGCAAAATTTTTATTAAAACATGATCTCACAACACTATTCACACATTTAAAAATTATTTTACTACAGTGTTTTCAGTTTTCAATAATAGGCGGTATCCAAACAGACCATAAATTGCAAATAAAGTACATTTTGATTTCAGATGTCAATATACAAAAATAAGACCCTTACTTCTAGGAATTATTCTAATAACATTGGAACAAGGTAGTGAATCTCGTATTGTACCAGCCGGTATGATCGGAAATTTCCATATCGACACCTACTCCGGTACAAAAACGCCTTTCATGCCGGATTAAATACCGGTCTTACCAAGTTGATCCGGTCATATCGAAGCAAATATCGAATTCCGGCCGATAAATGCATACCAGACCGAAACAAAAAAGAGTTAACTATCAGATCTCAAATTCGTTCTCCCTCCTCTCAATAACTTACTGGATTAACGTTGATCGCGTCGCCTACGCAGTAAACATGCTTCTTTGTCACCCTCACCTTGTTGATCTATCTCCCTTCTTCGTTGTCGTCTTTTCAGTTTTTCTTTTTCATTTGGTCTGCTCCTCTGGTTTATTTTCTTCTTTATTTTTGTTTTATATGGGTCTTAATTCACGTGCTGCTTGCCGTGTGAGCGTGTGGCTGGTGTGAGTCTGATTCTACTAACCCCTCGCTTTCAAGAAAAAAAGATTCTACTGACCCCTCATGTGAGGGGTAATTTTCTTTTGAGTTGAAGTGAACGGTTAAAAAGCTTTCTTGGAACTATAAGAAATTGTCCAAATAGTCAAATATTTCTCCAATAGCTGTCCGCCAATCTTGTTTCATGGGAAATGGTTTATCATCCAATATCAATATTGTAGGCTTGTGCTCTCAAAGTTTTATTGGGTAGTCAAAGAAAATATTGGGCTTGGATAGAGGTTTAAAATAGCTTGGACATGGGCTAGTAGCATAAACAAAATAAATAGGAATTTAAGTCCTAATTAAATATATTAAGTTATGTTTTAAGATTAATAGGCTCTAATTATTTATATAAATTCATATATATATATATATATATATTGCAGTAAATTTGAAACGGTACATTGGTATTGATTGGTACCGAAATATATCGTTTCACTTGTCAAACCGATACAGCCTCTGATATAAAATTAACTCCTTTATATTGGAACCCGTATTCTTGTGTATGAAAAGAGGTAGTTTTAGCTTTGAGCAAAAAATATCTACCTTCTCTTTTCCGTCTCATTCTTCACTGATGTGGTTCTAGTACCATTTTATGAAAATTCAAGTTGTGCTTTTAGTTTATAGTATGCTTTGAAATATTATTATTTTGGTTTAGTTAAAATGCAAATTGCACTTTCTAAGTTTGGCTAAAATTCATTTCACTCTTTTCACTTAATTTTTATTTAATTGAGTATTTTAAATTTCAAATTTATTTAATTCAGGTCTCGTACACAAAATTGCCACTAAAAACTATATATTACTTTCACATGTAAAAAAATCTATAAAATTAATAAAAAAAATTTAACGATATTTTTTTGTGGTAATTTTTTTTTTTCAAAAAATATTTTTTATCTGTTAATTGCGTATTTAATGGCATTAATTTTAATGGAATCGAAAAAAAAAAAAAAACTGATTTGAATAAATTTAAAATTTAAAGAACTCAATTGAATGAAATTAAAGTTAGAAGACTGAAATGAATTTCAATTAAATTTTAAGGGTGCAATTTGCATTTTAACATTTTTTTAAGCATCTTTGTATTTTGTGCATCCCATTGGGTTTCGACTAATTATTCAAATTATAGCCATTTCCCTTTGTGGGATTTAAACTCCTTTTTTTTTTTTTTTTTTTGATAAGAAACTAGTACTTCATTTCATTTCAAGGTTGAACAAACTGGTGTACATCCGAAAAATTCAGAGTTTATAGTGGTTGGAGTTTCCTTAAGTGTGAGCAAAAACTGGGAGGAGGAAAGAAGTGAACCATCATTGTATTTGGGATACTTCAATTGGGAGATGGGATGATACCGAAAAAATACAAACATAAATTACATATATATATATATATATATATATAATTTTTTTTTCTTTTTTGGGAATCAATTACATGGTTTTCTAGGTAGTATTCAACACATAATTTTTTTTTTAAAAAAAAAAAAAAGAAAAAAAAGAAAAAAAGAAAAAAGAGAAGAAGCTAAAGCTCTGACACCTTTGTCTAATAGGAAATTCTTATAGGCGACAAGTGATTCCAAAAGCCTATCTTTATAGCACTCTCAAACGGACATGATAGATTGATGGTTTGAGGGGTTAGAGGTTCGAGTGTAGAATTTGGTCTCCCTAGGCCTAGAAAGCGAAATTACACACCATGCCTTCTCGAGAAAGTTCTCAAAGGTTTTTGATAGTGAGAGATAGAGAGGGAAATATGAAAGTGCGAAGAGCCCGACTGGCATGAAAGAGACGGCATATAGGATAGTTTTTGTCCACTCTTCTCCCTTATGTATCATGAGGAGGATTGTAGCTCCAAGCGCTATCATCATCATGAAGACGGAGAGGAACAACAAAGTTAAGCCTCGCCTCAACTTATTAGGAAGAGAATGGCTAAAGTCCACTAATCGAAATGGTGATGTGGTGATAGCGAGAAATACAACCACTGATGTCAAAGCAAATGAAATTGATAGTACGGCTGCCACGGTGAAAACCACAAAGATTGGATGATGGACGAGAACTGGGTAACCAGTAGCATCATCGGTTCCTCCAGGTACTGTACAGGCTGCAGCAAAGGCAACGGTGGCAAAGGCAACAGTTTGAAGTTTTACCTTCAATAGTTTGGTGTTGATTCCAGACGACATTAGGTGCTGATTCCAATCAAGAGTAAATACTAATTTCTAGGTTTATTATTAATTTTTCTGCTCTTGTTGATTTTTAATCCCTTTGAGAATTTATGCTGCATCAAAAAGCCCTCTGAGCGTGGTGTTGTGTAAGTCCTTTAACAACTTGTTAATACACTTTTTGCCATTTTTTGAATAAGTGTACGACTGTTGAATAAATTGTGCTTCTATTCCCTCTAATATCATGTTTAAAATATAAACATTACTGGAATTACATGTGACTTTGTTTTTTTTTTTTTTTTTTTTTTGGGGGGATAAGTAATGAAAGATATACTCCTTTCATCCTTTTTTTTTGTCTTGTTTGAAAAATCAAACTTTTTAAGGGAATATTATTTATTGTCTTGTCTACCTTTTAAAAATGTATAAGTTTCTAAAACTACCATTTAAAAAATTTATCAAAAAATTGAATTTGTAAATTAATAGGAGTATAATAGGAATATTAGTAAATTAATGACTTTTATTTTTAGAAACGGGACAATATTTTGGGACATCTCAAAATGGAATAGAAGACAAAAAAAGTGAGACGGAAGGAGTATTAAATAAGAGGGAAAAAAAAAAAAAAAGTCACCTAAATATACAAGGAGTGTACATCAGGGACAAAGAACAATCAAGTGCTAAAATTTCAGTAGTCCATTAAAACATGAACTGAAAAAAAAAGTATGTTACAGATTTTATTGTTCTAGAAGTATGTTACATAAAAATCTAATTATGATAGAAATATAAGTAATCATGATATTTTTACATTGTGGCTGCAGTTTGGACTTCTTCAAAGGGCTGATTAGAAGAAAACTTGACTGAAGATTCCTATGCGTCTTTAACCAGCGGCAACTATCACGTTGCATCATGTGCATACCGAATGATGATCATTGTCCTTACTTTTCTTTATGTCCACTCACTTGTTCAATGGAACATCCTTCAGAGGTGCTTTATCCATTCTACAGCTTTCTGCCGGAGTACTTTGTTTGTTTTTTCGAACAATCCCTCTGCAGTAAGTCTTTGATTGTTACGGTGGGCAATGAAATGGATTGGTGTAACTTTCTTCACACGCTGCACATGATAATAGAATAGACAACAACGACATGGCAGTTTTAATTGAGAGCCAAGTGCACACCTAAGTATGAAAGCAAACTATAAAATGACATTTTAGTCATTGATCCACATGCTTGAAGCTTAACTTTATGAGTAACCTATGATGCTCTTTTAGAGAGCCTAGTAAAACCATGGAAGCAAGAATCAAGCCACCAGAGTTGTGCTTCACGTGATCCTTGATCGCTTTGAAACTACGGAGACCAGCGAGGCATGAAGAAAAATGCGGATGTGGATGTGTTTGTGTTTGAGTATGTTCATGCATGCACAGCTAAAACATAGAGAAAAAGAGTACTAGTGTAACACCTCAAACCAATGCAACTCCTCTTGCAGTTCGAGTGCTGGGCCTTGTATCTTCTCAGGCACATAATCCTTAATTTTTTTCCCAACTGTATGTAGTATGGAATTCCCATCAAGGTCAAGTTTTCGTACCAGTCTACTCAATGGTAACCTCATTTTCGTTACAAGCTCGAAAACCTTTAATTGGAGGTACTTAATTGCCATATGCAATATGTTCCGTCCTTTATCATCAACATGCTCAACTGATTGTGGGTATAATTTGATTATTTCTTGAACAATCTCCACATAGCCCGACTTAGTTGCAAGGAACAAAGGAATTTTTGTTTCCCCTTTCAGTTTTTTTGTTGCGCCATCTTCTGCACCTTGAGAACTCATGGAACTATCACGATATTTGTGGAGGATAGGCTTAGTCTGGCCCGATGGAGGAAAAGTAGTCTCCCATGAAGTATCCCTTTCTATTAGGAACTTGGCAAGCCGCAAAGCTGATTGATATCTTTGCTCTCGTTTTCTAGCTGCTTCCCGTTTGGTAAAACTACAATATAAGTTGATTGTTCATGAATTGGAAGTCAGTAATTGTTGCAAATAAATTTTCTTTTGATAAATTGTCGCACATATAAATTAATTGAACTTTAAAAGGGAAGTTATACCGAGCTCATCTAAAGCATTTGAAATATCTATAACATAATGATTTTTATTTAAGGGAATTCCTCATAAATTCAGTCGCAAACCATTTGAATTTTTATTTTTAGTTTTAATATTTTTGCCCCCCCACAAAATGTCATTAATACTTTATTGGCGAAAAACCCATTTTAGTCCCTATATTTTCACGCAATTCCCACTTAGGTCCATAACTTTTTTTTTCAATGATTTTAGTCCCTATCTTGGAAAACGCATCTCGTTTTAGTCCTTGACTTTACATCAGAGACGAAAATTACACAGCTAGCAAACGGAAAAATTTAAAAATATTAAAATAATGCCCACTGTATCCACGTGGCTTTCCACATCAGCTCCTAAATTAAAAAAAAAATTTAACTAAATAAAAAAATTAAAAACAGAAATAAAAATCAAACCCAGCAAGAACAGGATGAACAAAACACAAACCCAGCAAGAGCAAGATCAACAAAACACAAACCCAGCAAATTTAAAACCCAAAAAATTAAATTCAAATCCATTAAATTCAAACCCATACACACCACTGCCAAACCCAACTCGACTCATCAAAAAAAAAAAAAAAAAAAGCTCATCGCAAAACACAAAACATTGCCCACCACTCATCAGATCTGAGCGGAGACGAAGAAGACGAGTTCAGGTTCTTCAAGCTTAACGATGGGGGCCCACTGCCTTTCCCGGTTGGGAACCTCCTCCAAACCTCGCCGTGTGGGTTCGTTGTCACCGACGCTCTCAAGCCCGACCACCCTATCATCTACGTCAACACTATCTTTGAATTGGTCACTAGCTATCGCGCTGAGGAGGTCCTTGGCCGCAATTGGTTAGTCAATTTTTTCTTCAATTTCGATCGTAATTAGGGTGAAATGTGAGATTGCTTTGGATAGTTTGAGCTGAGCCGATTTTGGTAATTGTTAGGGTTTGAAATATCAATTTTGGTAATTGCTTTTGCTTTTGGAAAGCAGCGTCGACTAAGAGAGGAGATGGTTTTGTTGTCAGGTGAGGTTGATTTCGTTTGGGTTTGATAGTTTTGAATCTGAGATTGGAGGTGGTTTGGTTTCAACTCTATGGTTTGGATCTGAGGTTTGTGTTTGGTTTCTCAGAAAGTATAAGAAAATTTGGGTTTTAAGTTTTGAGTTTGGGGGCTGAAAATCTAGATTTGATTTTTGTGTTTGATGTTTTGGTGGTGTGGGGGTTTGAAATATGGGTTTGAATTTAATTTTTTGGGTTTTAAATTTGCTGGGTCTGTGTTTTGTTGATCATGTTCTTGCTGGGTTTCTGTTTTGTTGATCTTGTTCTTGTTGGGTTTGTGTTTTGTTTATCTTGTTCTTACTGGGTTTGATTTTTATTTTTGTTTTTAATTTTTTTATTTAGTTAATTTTTTTTTTTTTAATTTAGAGGCTGACGTGGAAAGCCATGTGGACACAGTGGGCATTATTTTAATATTTTAAAATTTTTCTGTTTGCCAGCTATGTAATTTCCGTCTCTGATGTAACCTTAGAGACTAAAACGAGACGCGTTTTTCAGGATAGGGACTAAAATCGATGAAAAAAAAGAGTTAGGGATCAAAGTGAGAATCGTGTGAAAATGTAGCAACTAAAATGGGTTTTTCGCCTACTTTATTACGTAGGCACAATGCAGATAATGGGTGGCAGTTGTGGTAACAACGGAGATAGTGTTGTTAGTGGCAGTAGAGGCGGCTATGAGGGGTGAGGGTACAAAAGAATTATGCACAATAATTGCCACCTTTTCTTATTTATTTATTTATTGACAACAAAAAACATTATTGACGGGACTGATGAGTCCGTCTCACATGGTCGATCTCATCTATGGACGAAGACACCATCAGGAATGACGAAGTAATCATTCACGTTACTGACGAAGACAACCAGGCCATTCAATGCAGTCAATTAAACCCAGAACGATTACAAGGCCAACTGTATGGACTGTTGGAGCACATTGATGCCACATTACACTGCCCCAAACGTTACCAAGAGGAGCATTAAGACCTCCATAACTACTCCAACGACTAGAGGTCATGAAAACATATATAAAGCCCACCCATTGCCGAGAACAAGGTACATACACACTAAGAGACTTCTTTTGCTCTATTATCTTTAGGTTGTTCATTCTTGAATAACAATTTATACTGACTTTGGCATCGGAGGCGCTGTGGCAGGCACCACATTGGTGACCACCTTTGAAGGTTGGAGATTGCTTCCATCTGACGATCTTTACTGACGAACTTACGCTTCATTAGTTTGGCGTCGTCTGTGGGGACGACATGTTCGTGTTTAAACTCGATAAAATAGTTTTCGAACAATTGTTACTTTTAGATGGAGTCCAACCAAGATTCCGCAGCCTTAGCCCAGTAGGTTCAAGCTCTCACAGCTGCCGTCGAAGAACTCACCAAGCAAAATCAGGAAATGAAACTACAGCTTCAACAGGAGGAGAACCGATCCAAAAACAACATGGAGGACGAGGGAAATAGCCATAGAAGAAGCGATCATCCAAGGCCTACTACTCCAGTAGATCAAAATTCAGATCTTCTTCAGGAAATGAGGAAGGAGATGGACGAATTGAAAAATGCCATCAGGGAGAAGACAGACCAGAGCGTGGGCAGATTGGTAAGGGCAACAGACTCGCCTTTCACAGTCGCGGTCTTAGGATGCCCAGTACCGTCGAAGTTTAGGCTGCCACAACTGGAACCATTTGACGGGCTTAAGGATCCGCAGGATCACCTCAACACTTTCAAAACGACTCTAGGGCTCCAGCAGCCCCCTGACGAGATAATGTGTCGTTCCTTTCCTACTACCTTTAAAGGAGCTGCAAGGGAATGGTTCACCAAGCTGCCAACATCATCCATTGACAACTTTGATCAATTGAGTAACGCCTTCTTATGGCACTTCATCGGGGGACAACGTCCCAAGAGGCTAGCAGATTATTTGCTTACCATCAGGCAAGGAGAAAAAGAAACCTTGCGGTCGTACGTTAAGCGCTTCATTAGGGAGACCTTAGAGGTGGACGAAGCAGATGATAAGGTACAGCTGACGACTTTCAAAGCAGGTCTAAAGTCCAGGGATCTCGTGGCTTCGCTCGCAAAGAATCCTCCGAAAACGATGACAGAAATGCTCATAAAAGCACAGAAGTACATGAATGCTGAAGACGTACTAGCAACCATAAAGGACATAGAAAAGCCAAGAGACAGGGGAAGGAAGGAGGACGAACCTAAGGGGCAGAAAAGAGAGCGCCCAGATCGTCGGACTAATGACGGTAACAGAAGGAGAGACGATAAAACCCCAAGGACGGTAAAACTTACCCCTCTTGTTATGCCTGTTGACAAAATTTTAACGCAGATTAAGGATGAACACTACCTTAAATGGTTGCGGCCACTGCATTCGTCTCCTAACGTCCGCGATAAAAATAAGTATTGCCGATTTCACAAGGATCATGACCATTATACAAAAGATTGTTGGGACTTAAAGGAACAGATAGAGGAGTTGATAAGAAAGGGAAAATTGCAGAAGTTTGTGAAGAAGGGAGAGTACAATAAATTTCAAGACGGAAATAAGAACTAGCAGGAGTCCTCGTCCAAGGGCGATAGTCGTCAATTCCAACCTCCTTAGAACGTGATCGGGGAGATACAGACGATCACAGGGGGACCCATCACCGGAGGATCATTCAAATCCCTCAGGAAAGCCCATCAAAGGCAAGTGAACAGTGTCGACATGATACCTCCGTCCAAGCAGCGACGGGCAAATCAAGATATGTCTTTCAATGAAGCAGATGCCAGAGAAGTGAAGCAGCCTCACAATGACCCGTTAGTCATAATGCTAACTATAGAAAGGTTCAACACCAAAAGGATCCTCGTAGACAACGATAGCTCAGTAGATATCATCTACCTCCCAGCATTTCAGCAGCTCAAGTTAGATCCAAAGAGACTGCACCCATTTGACACCCCTCTCGTTAGTTTCAGCGGAGACAGAGTATATCCCAAGGGCATAGTGACGTTGACAGTAACAGTGGGGGCCTACTCGAAGCAGTTGACTCGCCAGATAGACTTTTTGGTGGTAGACTGCCCCTCGTCTTACAATGTGATTATTGGAAGACCCACACTCAACAAATAGAGGGCAGCCACGTCCACCTACTGCCTGAAGGTGAAGTTCCCAACAGACAACGGGGTTGGAGAAGTGAAAGGCGATCAGGTCTTAGCCAGGGAATGCTACCAGGCCGTCTTGGCCGCAAAAGAAAATCATACTTGGACGATTGAAGAGAAAGAAAAAGACAAAATAGAAGCCTTGGAAACAGTGAAGTTGGACGAAGAAGAGGCCACCAAGACGATGAGGATAGGGACGACGCTAAGCCCCGAGATGAAATCAAGGCTAGTCTAGTTCCTAAAAGATAACCAAGATATCTTCGCCTGGAGCCATGAGGACATGCCTGATATATCCACAGAAGTCATCCAGCACAAGCTGGATGTGGACCCAAAGAAGAAGCCCGTCAAGCAAAAGCGAAGGGTATTTGCTCCAGAACGAGACCAAGCTGTCACTAACGAGGTAAATAAACTTCTGAAGGCAGGATTCATTCGGGAGGTCTACTATCTTGATTGGCTTGCAAACGTCGTCCTCGTGAAAAAAAGTGAATGGGAAGTGGAGAATGTGTGTGGACTTCACGGACTTGAATAAAGCGTGCCCGAAGGATAGTTTCCCTCTACCGAGGATTGACCAGCTTGTGGACTCTACTGCCGGACATAAGTTGTTGACATTCGTGGACGCCTTCTCGGGATACAACCAGATAAAAATGGCTGACGAAGATCAAGAGAGGACTGCTTTCATCACAAGCTAGGGGCTCTATTGTTATAAGGTAATGCCCTTTGGATTGAAGAATGCAGGTGCTAGTTATCAGAGATTGGTTATCAGACATGGTGTCTTAGAGAGGAATAGAGGCAAACCCGGAGAAGGTATAAGCCATAATTAACATGGCATCACCCAAGACCGTCAAGAAAGTCCAGAAGCTTACTGGAAGGATTGCAGCCCTCAATAGGTTCGTCTCTAGGGCTACGGACAAATGCCTGCCCTTCTTCAAGACCTTAAAACAAGCTTTTGCTTAGACTGACGAATGCGAAGCAGCCTTCCAGGAGCTCAAACGCTACTTGAGTAATCCACCCCTTCAAAGCCCATCCAAAGAAGGTGAGAACCTATATTTGTACTTAGCAGTATCAGATACGGCCGTCAGTGGAGCCCTTATCAGAGAAGAAGGCAAGAAGTAGCTTCCGGTTTATTATGTCAGCCAAGCCTTCCAGGGGGCTGAGTCCAGGTATCCAAAGATTGAGAAGATTGCATTTGCGTTAATAGTGGCCTCCCGAAAACTAAGGCAATACTTCCAAGCTAATCCCATCCTGGTGATGACAGACCAACCTATCAAAAAGTCCATGAACAAGCCTGAAGCAGCTGGAAGAATGGTCCAATGGGCGATTGAACTCAGCCAATTTGACATCGAGTACCATCCCCCAGGACAGCCATTAAGGCACAAGCCTTGGTGGATTTCATCGCCGAGTTCACTTCTCCGAACGAAGATAAGCACACCAACGAGGCCGAGAAATGGACGATACAGACCGAAGGTTCGTCAGCTCGAAAACAGGGGGAGTGGGGGTCGTCATAGTCACCCCAGATGGAGAAGTACTGAAGTACGGAGTTCAGCTAAAATTTTCGGCCACCAACAACGAGGCCGAATACGAAGGGATTCTGACGGGATTGAGACTCAGAAAGGTACTTGGGGCTAAGAACCTATTAGTCCAAAATGATTCAAAACTGGTAATTGGGCAGATCCAGGGAGAGTATGAAGGAAAGGAAGAGAGAATGCAGAAATATCTCAAGCTGACGAAATGTTTAACTCAGGAGTTTGATGAAGTGGAGTTCGTACAGATACCGAGGAGTTAGAATATGGAGGCAGACGAAGTCACGAAGATAGCCTTGTCAGAAGAAGGAACGACGAACGTGGACCTGAGGATGGAAATCCAAAAATGCCCCAGCATTGAAGAAGTTCCAACATTCTCAATCCAGAGCACAGACCGCTAGATGACGCCCATCATATCCTTCCTCCAGGACGGACACCTCCCTCTGAATACAGATGAGGCCAGAAAGATTAAAAAGAGGGCAGCCAGATTTACAATCCTCAACGACACCCTATACAAGAGAGGCTTCTCCATGCCCTACTTGAAGTGTGTTAGCGAAGAAGAAGCTAGGTACATCCTAGAAGAGATACATGAAGGAATCTGTGGGGACCATGCTGGCCCTAGATCCCTGGTAAGCAAGGTTATTCGAACAGGTTACTTCTGGCCTACTATGCAGGTGGACGCAATGCAGTTCGTCAAGAAATGTGATAAGTGCCAACGGTTCGGGAATGTACAACGACTTTCGGCAGAAAGACTGACGACGATAATGTCCCCATGGCCATTTGCACAATGGGGAATCGACATCGTTGGCCCATTGCCCCTAGGCAAAGGTTAGATAAAATTCTTGCTAGTTGCTATTGATTATTTCACGAAATGGGTTGAAGCAAAGCCACTGGCGACCATCACCGAAGCAAAAATCCGAAACTTCATGTAGAAGAATATAGTTTGCAAGATCGGGATTCCGAGGAAGGTCATATCAGATAACGGACGACAATTCGACTGCCAAGGCTTTAAGGATTTCTGCTCAAGCCTAGGAATTAAGAACCAGTTCTCATCGCCAGGACATCCACAGGCGAATGGACAAACGGAGGTGACAAACCGTACGCTACTCAAGATCATAAAAACTAAGCTGGACGACGCAAAGGGCGCCTGGCCAGAAGAATTGCCCAATGTCTTGTGGGCCTACAGAACAACAGCGAGAACCCCGACTGGAGAGACCCCCTTCAGGCTTACCTACGGGACTGAAGTAGTGATCCCAGTGGAAGTAGGAGTAACCAGCACCAGGCAAGAAATTTTGAACGAGGAAGCCAATAATGATCGTTTACAATTCAACCTAGACTGTCTAGATGAAGTAAGAGACAAAGCTTGCAGCAGAGTGACGAACTATTACAACAGAAGGGTGAAACTCAGACGACTCAACATAGGCGACCTCGTCCTGTGCAAAGTAACCCCGGCGACCAAAGATCCTACTCAAGGGAAACTCAGCCCCACATGGGAAGGACCTTACCGAGTCGTCCATTACTCCAGGCAAGGTAGCTACCACCTGGAAACCTTGGATGGACAAAGACTCCCGAGGCCATGGAACATTAAACACTTGAAGAAATACCATCAACAGAAGTAACAGTTAAATGTATTCATTACTAAAATCAATAAAGAAGTTATCCAGCTAACGTTTCTCTGTGAGCAGGTCTATTCGATTGTAAGTCACAAAAAGCCAAAAATGGCTAAGTAACAAGATTCCGCCTTGACGGATGTAAGTTACTGACAATGACAAAACCCCTAAAAAAGGGTGTAAGTCACAAAAAGCCAAAAATGGCTAAGTAACAAGATTCCGCCTTGACGGATGTAAGTTACTGACGACTATAAAACCCCCTAAAAGGTTACAAGTAAAGCCAAAAATGGCTAAATAATAAGATTCCGCCTTGACGGATGTAAGTTACTGACGACTATAAAACCCCTTAAAAGGGTACAAGTAAAGCCAAAAATGGCTACGTAACAAGATTCCGCATAGAACGGATGTAAGTTACTAACAATGACGATCCCTAAAGGGTTAAAGGACTGACTTGCATAGACGAATATACAGCATGGACGATTGAAGCCAACATATCACAACCAACGATCATACAAACACAAGTAGAAGTAAGTACGCAGATGTAAATTAAATTAAAACCCAAAAGCAACGGGCAAATTACAAGTGTTTCTACAACCAAAGACCCATAAACACTGGGCTAAAAACATTGTTCTTAAAATAGATTAATTGTTCGAGAATTAGATATATAAAACAACCCAAAACATGGTGGGCATCCAAAAAGAAAGAAATTTTTGTTAAGTATCAGGTCCGGGCAGCACCATCGTCAACAGGAGCTGCATCAGCAGTCGTCAGCAGGAGCATCGTCAGCAGGAGCATCCACAGGGGCTTCAGGCTCGAAAACAGAAGATCAAGCAGCCTCGTCTGCAGACATTTCTTGATCCATCTCCTCCAGGTCCAGCCTCTCCATATTCACTCCAGAAGGGTGCTTCACGAGGTATCTCCTCAGGAGCTCGAAACCCTTAAAATACCAACTAAAGAGCACAGTGTTGTACTCGTCAGTGGTTTGAAAGGCTTCAACAGACCTGGCGGCTATGGTCTTAAGACTTTCCCTGGCTCTAAGAAGTTGCTCGTCCTTCTCCATAGTCAATTGGTGCTCAACCCTGAGGTCGTCGTTCAGCTTCTTAACCTGCTCCTTCAAAGTGTTGGTCTCACCCTTGGAGGCAATAAGGTCCTTCTTCAGTGTCGAGTTCTCCGCCTCCAAAACCTCCATCCTAGACATCATAGACGCCACCTTAGCCTCCTGAGTAAAATACTCAGAAGAAAGATGCAGACTCTCCTTTAACACCTGAACAAGCTTATGAACATGACGAACTGCAACCTCATTGAAAAGGACGCTAGACAAAGCCCTCAAGTCTGTAGATGTCACTGCCTCGTGGGCTCGGTCCATGGCCATCTTCTCGTCATTCCAAAGGGTAGACGGGCGAGAGGCAGTTTTCTCCTTCTCCTTTTCAAACAACCGCGGCCTTTTAGAGACGGGAGTGCCACCTATTTCCTCCACGGATGCCGTAGGAGAAGCCGTCCTCATCGTCTCACCCACGCAAACAATTGGATGAACGGAGGGAGTTGGAGCAGCATGACCTCCCTTTCCAGTGACACGCACTGTCTTCTTTCCCAAATTCGACAGGGGCTCATCTTTCTTGGATCTCATCTTCGCGTACATATCCTTATTGAATTTGGTCGTCATTTCTACAAAGGGAAAACACTAGTAAAAAAAAAAAAAAATTGGAGAGGCAAGTCAGCACTGACGAACCCAACTTACTCTTTTTTCCCTCGATTTCAAGGTTTCGCAGGACGGTGCTAGAAGGATCTGATCTGAGGCAGTAGAAGGCTAGAGTTCTTGGGCTCATAAGATCGTCCCAGCTTTCAATTGTTTGAGTGTATGCAATCGCCTTCTGCACTCACTCTTTATACATGCTCTTTAGTTTGGGCCGTCTTTTAACTGTGCAAAGGTAGAAGCAAAAGAGTTAGTAGCAATAAAGACCAACACGACAGAACTTAAGTAGCAAGAAGAAACATTGACGCACCTAAGGTCGGGGTTCCCCACTGACGATGCAACCTCGGAAGTTCACCCCAAACCTCGCCAGAAGGGGTCTCAAAATCGTCCCCAGACATAAAGAAAAATCTGGACTTCCAGTACCTGAATGACGAAGGTAACCCCTTGATGATTCTAGTTCTCCTTTCCCAAGGCACCAATTCATAATACCCGTGCTCCTTAGACGCTTTTAAGCGATACAAATAGGTGAGCTCGTCAACCCGAAGCATATCTCCGTCCGTGGCAGCCAGCCATATTCCCAAACAGCTGACCAATATTCTCCACAAATTTGGCATAAGTTGCCTAGGAGCAATACCGAAGTGGTCTAATAGCTCCATGAGGAAAGGATGGACGGGAAACCTCAACCCACAAACAAAGGCAGACTCGTAAAAACAGACCTTGCCTAGGAAAAAGTGACAGGCCCGGTCCTCCTTACTGGGCAGACGAACCCTAACTCGATCCGATAATTGAAATCTACCCTTGAACCTCCCCAGTATATCTGCGTCCAATCCACACTCCTCCCCGAGGGCGTAAAAAGGCTTAACATCTCGATGGGAAGAGATGGCGGTATCCCCATCCACTGGATCACCGCTGGACGATAACTCGATCGCGAGCTCACTGGATCTGACCTCAGACATCTCCCTTTGCTCCCTCACTACGTTCTCAAACCAATCTAACGACTGACGAAGCAAAGGCAACAGATCAGCCAAGGTGACACTCAAACAGTTTCCCTCAAAAACGAAATCCTCAATATTGGGGAAAACACCTAAAGACCCTCCTAAACGCGCAAAAAGGAAAGAAATTGATGGGCAGATTGTCCTAATTTCAGAGCTACCAACCATAGAAACCCAAAAAGAAGCACAGAAAAGAACAATACAACTAAACCCCAGGGAGACCGAAAGCAAATAGAAAGAAAAAAGAGGAAAAGAAGGGAATCAGAAACACTACAACAGCAAAACGACGAAAGAAAAAGCAAGAAAAGAAGAAGAACATACCTTGAACAATGGCGAACCAAGGAAGTACTGCCAAACAGCACACCAAGAAGAATAGCAGAAGAAGGTTAACAGAGAGGTAATGATTAAAGATTTTTCGAAAAGTGAAAAGAAAAATTAAGGAGTGGAAATGTTTAAAAACAAAGGCTCGAAAAACGGAATGGCCGGCAGGAAACCCAATAGTTGGAGCATTAACTCCACCAGTTAGCGCGTGCCACGTATGCCACGATCTGTGGAGCGCCGCCACTTCGTACTTAATACGGAGCAAAACCCCAAAAGTCATTTGTAACCTGTAACCCTTCACATTCTATGATCGTCAAAGACATGACGAACACAGAATCGGGGGCAACTGACGGGACTGACGAGTCCGTCTCACATGGACGATCTCATCTATGGACGAAGACACCATCAGGAATGACGAAGTAATCATTCACGTTACTGACGAAGACAACCAGGCCATTCAATGCAGTCAATTAAACCCAGAACGGTTACAAGGCCAACTGTATGGACCGTTGGAGCACATTGATGCCACATTACACTGCCCCAAACGTTACCAAGAGGAGCATTAAGACCTCCATAACTACTCCAACGACTAGAGGTCATGAAAACATATATAAAGCCCACCCATTGCCGAGAACAAGGTACATACACACTAAGAGACTTCTTTTGCTCTATTATCTTTAGGTTGTTCATTCTTGAATAACAATTTATACTGACTTTGGCATCGGAGGCGCTGTGGCAGGCACCACACCGGTGACCACCTTTGAAGGTTGGAGATTGCTTCCATCTGACGATCTTTACTGATGAACTTACGCTTCATCAGTTATTGTTGAATAAGATGCTATACCAAACATGTGGAAAATGCAGAAAATATTTTTTGTAAAACAAACAAAAATTTATTAAAGATGAGTACTAGATAAATTTTGTTTAAAGCTTTTTAAGTAGAATATCCATGTTAGGAACCTAGTGATGAATACAAATCTTCTGTACCGTTGTTTGTGTACTACTCTATATTCTATCAATCACAATGTGTTATATATTAATTTTACTTTCCTTATGAAATACTGGAGTTGAAAATGGAAAAAAAAATATATGCATAATAAGTTGTGATTGATATAACATAGAGTGATACATAAAAAATGGTACAGAAGATTTATATTTCCTGGTGATTCCTAAGGGCTGAGGGATGGGTGGAAAGTTTATGAAAATGGATTAAAATTGTATTTGAAATGCTTTAACTTGTGGTAGTCACCCTTCATTGAGAAATACTAAAAGAGAAAGGAAATGTGATAAGTATGAAATTGATTATTCTTTAATATATGCAAATGATGGTTACAAGAGTTCAAGCTCTCATTTTATTGGCCACACATGGCTTAATCCTATTGGCTTACTGATTAAGCATGTGCATTCACGGCCAATTAACCCATGTGATTATAGTGTTACATGTGCCAATATCTTTGACTACAAATAAGGGGTTTTTAACATTTAATTCTCTCCACGTAAAAAGAACATTATCCTCAAAGTTTTGTTGTTGTTTCCCAATGTGCATGCTTCTTTATCGATGCTTCTTCAATTTTCAATAAAAAGTTTTATAATATGAATGATTAATATATGCCCTAAGACTATTTATTAACCGGACCCATTAAAAAAGGCTTTAAACATGCACTATGTACACATGCATTAGGGAAACTAGTACAGGAATTTACACAAATACAATAACATGATAAAGATTGATAATACCAACCAGTATTGACGATTTGCCCAAGTAATCCTCTTCCATCATCACGTTGAAAAGCTCCAGGGTTGCATGATAAAAGCTGAAGGCCAGTCATCCCATCACCGTCTTGTTCACAAACTAATTGTTCGAACTTATTTCCGATTTCCATGGCCAACTCTGTTTTCCAATTTTATACAAAATTTCATTAAAGAGAAGGCTTTGACTCCCTTGCGTTCAAAATTTCACATCTCTTATTTTTTATTCTCTTTTATACGTTAAAATGTATCAATTGTGGATATGTGTAAAATAGAATGTAAACTAGCCTAAGAGAAATTTTTTTCCTCAGTTGAAATGTGACACGTGCATGGCTATTTGATGTCACGCAATAGGGGGAACTAACCAAAGTGGTGTGCAAGAATAGCCATGTGTAGAATGGTGGTTTTATCTGTCCTCCGGAGGAAGAGTTTCTGATTTTCTTCATCATAACCTGAAAATTTTCCTGCAAGAAAGTTGAACACCTTCGGCTTGCCATAACGAGCTGTCCGAAAAAGTGCCGTCGCTCCAAGGTGATTACGCATGTACAACAATCCTGGAGCTTTCTGTAACATTTCTTTGCTGGCTCAAGCGATCGGTTGGATATGGCTGCCTCGTGGAGGATAGTGTTTCCGACATGGTTTTGCCGGGTCAGTTTATCGAAATGGCGGTCAGGTAAGTCTTCTAGGAGTCCCAGTACCAAGTCGGGCATGTTGGCAAAAGTGGCGACTTGGAGCACTGTGTCGTCGTTTATGGTCAATATGTGCAATCCGTGCTCATCAATATCTTCACAGAGTTGTTTCACTGTCGTCGCATCTTCTTTCCCCAAAGCATCGTACAGTTTCGCATTTAAACTATGCTTTGTTGCCATGGAAAGCCTCCATTGAGGTGTGCTAACTCGTTGATACTGCAAATTTCTCATTAATGGATCAAATGTGAAGTCACTGAAGTGAAAACAAAGTGATGAAAGAGTTCTTCTAGCGCAGTCTAAAAATAAAAAATAAAATCAAATAATAGAGAGAGAGCTATGTCTGTATGAGATATGGGAGCAATAAAAGAGCTCCAACATCTGATTTTTATTTTTTATTTACTTACTTCTGTATCATAAATTGAATCATTTTCTTTACTTTTTTTTTAGGAAAAATAGATTCATTTTGATGTGATGAGGATTCTCAGATGAAGACATGTTTTCTAGAAGTATAACCTATTAATTTGTTCAACATCCAAGGTTCCACAACAAAGAAAATGAAAATATTATTTTGCTACATTTATATAAATGTAGCCTATTTAAGCCCTAATATTAGTAATGCAACAACAAACAACAATAGTAATAATCACTGTAGTTTCTATTTTAAAAAAAATCATTTTTTTTAGGAAAAAAAAATCATTTTTTTTAGGAAAAAAAAAATCATTGTAGTAGTGAAATAATAATAAGAACAATAAATAAATAAAAAACTTAATAACAATTTACGGTAGCAATGATATTGATATTAGCAGCATCAATAACAACAAAAAAAAAAGAAGATGATAATTATACTAATAGAAATACTGATAATATTAATGATGATGATATAAGAAGCAATAACAATAACAAGTTTTTCCATGGTTTACCATCTTTCTATCTCCCTCTCTGTGCTACGTGAAATAGTTGTGTGTCTGATACCATCGCACTTTGTTTTATACATTGCTATCAACCATTTTTCTTTTTCTTTTTTCTTTTTTTTTTATTAATTTTTTTTTTTTTAGGGAATGCTATACTAGAGAATGAGAAGTTTCAACTTCTTTTTCTTTTTCTTTTTCTTTGGAAAAGACAGGAACCTGCGTTTTGCTTAATCAATTAGTAAAGTGTAGAGCCATCAGGAACCTAATATTAACCCTAATATTGCTTAACCTTGCTTCTAGGATTTTCCTTTTAGCCATTTATTTATTTATTATTCTTTGTTAAATTATGTAAACCTATAGAAATATGGGGAATGATGCTCTTGACTCCACCCTAAACCTTAACACTATATTTGGAAATGATGCAAGAGGAGAGAAAAGAAAAGACAGTTAAACCTATTTGTTTTGTAGAAGGGAAGGGAAAAGAAGTAAAAGGTTGAGGGAAAACACATCAATCAAGTTCATTTTCTCATCTAAAAAATTTGGGCAGAAATGGAGAGAAATGACATCTAAATATGTTAGTTGCTGTCTGGGCCCACTATTATAACCTACAAAATTTTTTTTTTGCCTCCATAAGCCTTTAAAATCTTTACTTTATTGGGGGGTTTCTAAGTCAAACCACATCTATTTCCTTTCATTTTCTCTTCCTCTCGCAAATCAAACAAAGGAATGATCAAATATATTATTTTTTCTTCTTCTTCCTACGTTCAAACATACATGAGAGAAGCAATTTCTCTTTTCTTTTCTTTTCCCTCCCCCTAGCTACAACCAAATATAGTGTAAGGGAAATGATACTCCTCCCTCTCTTGAGGCTTGAGAAAATCAACACGTTACTCCTTCCATTAATAATAGTTTGCCAATACCAAGTAGCAGCCAAAAATTTGTATCCATTTTTCATGATATTATGCATGGAAAAAAATATTCCAAGTTTTGAAAAGATTTCCTTGATCAAACCTAATAAGAGTTTAGTGAAAAGGAACAAATTTTAACCAAAACAAACTTTCACAAACGTGGTTGAGCAGTTGATTGATCTTATATGTTGTGTATTCACTCTCATTTGAATTTGAATTATTGTACTCTATATATTTTAAATCCTATGGCGTATCCTCCACTATATAAATGTAATACATACAACACTAAACCGATTGTGTGAGTGAAAATTCATCCAAAACACCGTATGTTTCAGTTTGGAACTTGAACCTCAATTCCAAAGATTCCATAACATGTCTTGATTGATATCCACTAGGCTACGCGACTTTATTGGTCAAGGATGGACGTTTAATATATTTATATACAATTAAGACTAGATTTATTAAAAACTATTCATAATATTACCATTGTTCCACCTCGGTTGAATTCCGGTCTAATCTCAAAAGCCTTAAACCAGTCTCCCTTTTTCAGTTTGAATGTTTCAGGTTTTAAAACCAAGGATGAGACTAAGCCAAATAATAAAAAAACTGTCTATAAGGATACCTTATCTAGGAAACATAGATCCTTAGAACTAGATTCAAATTGGAAAACAATTCATAGAGTACGTCATTCAATAATTTTACTCATTGTCAGTCCCTATGGTGTGGTAAATGTCCCGTAACGTAATAAGAGGTTGTCATATTATATAACTCTTAATGAGTTCTATGGCTCTTATGTAAGGTTGAATTTAATCAACCATCTTATTGGCTTTATTCTGTGACCAATTTGCTTGTAATTTAGCACTTAGTAACCCTGTATTTAGGTGGAAAAATTGTAAGGGTAGTGTGTGAGAAGATGTGAAGAAAAGCTCAAGAGTGTGCAAGAAAAACAGAGATTCGCGGCAAGGACTCGCGGGTGGGTCGCGACTGGCAAGCCAACAAACTCTGGCACGTGAGAGGCACACTGGGAAGCTGAAGGGTCGCGCCAGCTGTCAGGCTACAGGACAAAAGTTCCAGGCTGGCCAGGCCGTTACGTCGCGACTGGAACTCGCGACTTGGACAAGCCGCGAGGTCAAGCCGCGAGTTTGCCCTGTTTGGCAAAAAATGACGTTTTGCATTCCCTTCTCACCCTACTATATATACACCCTTATACCCACTAAATTGAGAGAGCTTCCAGAGAGAATTTTTGTGAGAGAAGCCCTAGAGAAAAAAAAAGATTGCCTCATCCCCAATCTTTACCTTAGAGTCTCTACAAATTCCTCTACTCTCTTCCTCTCCATTGATACATCCTTGAGAGGCTATTGACCAAATCCTTTTCTCACCATACCCATATCCGTGAGAAGGTTTATTTGGTGCTTTGGGAAGCAGTTAGGAAGGAACCAATCTAATTGGTTGATGCTATGGGCTATAGTGGAATCCGGAAAGCTAAAGAAGAAATAGGTTCGACGTAACCTCGTTGGAGCAAGAAGCTTGGAGGGCTTAGGTACTTTGGTAGATTAGGCTTGGAGGGTCTTTTGCTGTTCATGTATCCCAACTACATTATTCAGTGGATTATTTGACCACTTGGAGGGTGGCAGAGAGGTTTTTCGCCGAGGACTTCGGTTTCCTCTTCGATAACACATTGTGTGTTGTCCATGTGTTTGCATCTTTCTTCCCTTTATCTTTGCCTTATATTTACTGCTGTGGATGTGTTTATATTTGGCTTAGATTGTTTATCAATTCTGTGTTTAGCTTATATTCATGTTCCGCACGTTAATCGTTTGATATTAAGCTTGAATTGGTAATTTTGTAATTTGGGGTCTAAACGTTCAAGGGTGTTTCATACCCATATTGAACTTTCAATTGGTATCAGAGCGGGTACACTTGTTGTGGTTTAAATACCTAAGTGTGATCCTTGACCCCTTGTGTTTATTTGCCATGGATTGTGCTTTGTATGCATCTTTGTATGATTTGGTTGGTGTTGACTGTAACATGCCACATGTTTGTGAAAATGCCTCTATGAGTGATAATCCTCATAATTGTGATGCTATGTTACATGAATCTTTGGATGTTGTTGATATTCCAAATGACAAACTCTTGAAGAAAAATGCTAAGAAGTTTCAAAAGAATTTGAGCAAGTTATTTTGTGAAAATGATGATTTGATTGCTAAGCTCAATGAATCCAACAAATTGGTTGAGAAATATAAAAAAACTTGCTGAAATTTCTCTTGAAAAGCTTAAAGAGTTTGAATGTTTGAATATGGACTTGGATGCTAAACTTGTTTTATCTAACAAACTTGTTGATGATCTTAAATGTGAAAATGAATCTCTTAAAATGCATGTCAAGTGTTTGATTGCTGAACCTATTGCTAAAATGGATGATAATATATGTTGCAATCATGTTGTGGTACCCGATTTTGTGCCTAATGTGTATTCTACCCCTAAGGACAAATTGGTATACATTCCTCCACATAAAAGATACCAAAAGGTAGAGAGAAAGGCTATTAAATCAAAACCTCCATTTAGGTCTCAACCTAAGGTTTTGGATGGATCTAAGTTTGTTCCAACTTGCCACCATTGCGGTGTGATCGGTCACATAAGACCTCAATGTTCTAAGTTGAAGAGAGAACAAAAACATGTCGCTAGATCCCTTCCCAAAAAGCCTAGTGGACCTAGACACATTGTTTGTCACCATTGTGGTGCTTTTGGTCAACTAAGACCTCACTGCACTAAGTTTCATGCTCTTAAAAGAATTAAAAGAAAAGAGAAACTTGAGCTTCTTGGAAGTTATGCTATGAAAGCTAAACCGGATTTGAGTGAAAATAGCATGTTGATTAAGAAAATGTTTAATGCTCTTAACTCCTTGAATATGTGCATCTCCGGTTCTCATTCTTCCAACACTCGTCTCACTTCTCTTGAGACACTCATTCCAAACAATCGTTCTGTTTGGATGAGGAAGGGTTCCTATGGTTGAGCTTTTGCTCTTTTGGTCCTTGATCTAATTCTTTCGATCTTTGTGGGACCCTTCATGCATTGCATGTTATATCTTCATGCATTTTGTGCATCTTGCATTTATTCATATGCATTGTTTTTTGTTTTGATCTTACTTTTGTGTCTTTGTTTTGTGTGAGTAAAAATCCAAAACCACATAAAAAGTTTAAAATTCAAAAAGTTTGATCGTATATGTTTGAGCACATATCACATGTGAGTTTTGCCTTGTACCTTCGTACAAATGGCTTTATGCATTTACGAGCTTAGCTTGTTCTTAATGCACTTATATCTTTGTGGGAAAAATCTTGACATCTTTATGTGATTGTTGTAAATCGATCTTCAAGCTTGTCATGAATGATTAGTCAATAGTCATGTTGGTTTTGATACATGCGTAGACTTGTGCCTATATATCTTCCCACTCTTTTATTTTTATTGCTTATAGAGCTCAACAAATGTAAATCTCAAAATGAAAAGAGATAATGAGCTGCAAAAGCCGTCGCACATACTAGTATTTGACTAGGAAAAAGGGAAAGCGACTTTTATGAAAATGTATGGTGCCCAAAAGCCAAAGGCTTGTTCATCAAATTGAAATATCAAAAATTTCAGGCATCGATTTCAAAATGAGATATATTGATTCAAAATGATCAAATGTTATGAATTGTAAAGAAGCCAAATAAAAAACTTCAAAGTTGTGGAATCATTTTCTTGTGGGAGGTCATATATGCATATTTCTATAAGTGAGATAGATCACTTGTCTTAGTACTAGTTGTGTATGACTTGATTGAATTGATCATTGAAACTTCATTCTAGACTAAGGACTATTCCACATTTGATACACACATACAACACACATGCCTAATGTTAAATGAATGCCTTATTCATTTGTTCGATTGTACTTGTTTAAATGTAATGTGTGTGTGCTCAACTATATATGGATCAATCCAAAAAGATTTTTGATCATTTTATATGTTTTTGGAAGTGATTTTTATCACTCTTTGCGCTCTTGTTTAGTGTTTACATTGTTTTTCAGTGTTTAAACATGTTTTGTGTTGAAAAACAAGTGTCAGAGTTTCTCGCGACTCACCTCGCGACTCAATCGCAACTTACTCGCGACTCACTCGCGACTTACTTGCGACTCACTCGCAACTCGCGAAAATTCTTGCGACTCACCTAGCGACTCGAGAAAATTCTCGCGACTCACCTCGCGACTCGCGAAAATTCTCGCGACTCACCTCGCGACTCGCCATTCGCCAACCCCAGTCGCGAGTTCATCCAGAAGACTTTCGCGACTCACTTGCGACTCGCTAAAATTCTCGCGACTCAGCTCGCGACTCGCCCAGTTGCGAAATGCCTAAAATCAGCTTTTTAAAGAGCTTTTTCGTGGGAAACTTGTTTTAAACCTCTCCCATCCTCTTTTAAACCCCTCTTTCACTATTTTTACATCAAAACCCAATCAATTTGAATGGTTTTTCATTCCATTAACATCTCTAAGGTAATTTTAAACCCTTTTAATTTCTTGGATCCTTAGATTATGTTTTGGAGAGTTTTGTGCTCTTGGTTGGGATTTTCATCATAGGGGTTGGGAAAACTTAATTTTTTGTCAAGATTTTTGTATGAGATTGGTTTCTTTTGATGATTTGCTTTGGATGTTGGCCCCTTGTGGCAAAAAGAGCATGTATTTAGGGTGGTTTTCATGGTGTTCATGCATTGGTTCACATTGTTGTTCATAGTGTGCACACTAGGTGTTTGATGAAATGCCTCTTAGGCATTTTCTCGCTTGTTTGGACTCCGATGAGTTTCAAACTTTGGGGTTTCTCATGTTTAATCATTAGGAACATGTTTGGCTCATTGGTTGTGTATTTAACACACCTTGCCTCACATGTGCATTTTCCATGCATTGGTCATGCATTACACTTTGCCACCTCTTGCACATACCTTTGCTACCCTTGTCATGCATTGGTTCATACATTATTTTTTCATCCTAGCATGTCATGTCTTATGATTGAGCTTCATTTTCTCATTCATCTCACACCCCTCATGCATCTTTGCACCCCTCATGCATAATTACCATTCTTCATACCTTCATCTCTTGCCATCTTTTCTCCTTGACCCATTTGTCTATTCGTGCCAAAAAGGGGGAGAGTATACTCTAGAGTAGTATACCGAAAAGTTTTGTCATTTCTATATGACTCTTGTGCACATTCTTAGGGGGAGAAATTCCATTTCTCGCGCACATTCGTAGGGGGAGAGATATTCCATAGGGGAGATGCATATACCAAGGGGAAGAAGACATTGTGTTAATAAGAAAACTTTGTCTTGGTGTTTGGTGTTTGATCAAGTTGCTCACATGTTTCACATCATGTTCTTGATTGTTTTTTTAATTGTTACATTATACTTGTCTATTTATTACTTGCTTTACCTTGAGGGTCTAATGTGTTTTGTGCAAGTGTTTCAGGTTACAGGTATTTATGTTTCAAGTTCATCACAGCTCCTATGATTCATGATAGGGGGAGTGATAAGATAAGGGAAGTATTTTTTATCATCTGTTTGTACCTAGTACCTTTGTAGGTTTTTAAGGTTTATGTTTATGGTCTGTACCCATTGTTGCTTGTGTAAGTTTTGAGGGTTGTTTCTAGCACTCATGCATGTTTGTAGGCTTTTATGGTTTGTGCCATGTATTTGCAAATCTTTGCTTATGCAGCCTTTGTGCTTTGTGTTTTGGTACTTGTTAATACCTTGCATTATCTTAAGTACAACACTCTTGTGCCCCTGTAGGATTGTTCCTAGATGCATATATGTTTGTATGCATTGGTTGAGTGTTGGACTTGCAAATGATTCTCTTCAATTGAGTTTATCAGTTTTGCATGTCCGGATGTTCATTCCTTGTGTGAATGAACATAGTAATCACTTTTGCTTAAGTGACTACTGTTGTTGATCTTGCCATGAATTTTTGCTTTTGTGCTTATGTTCATTTTTGCTTGATCATGCTTATTTTGCTCCATATGCTTATTAAGTTTTCTGCATACAATGATATTGTTATGTTATTGTATTTCAGGAGTTACTTATTCATATGTTCAAGAGCTTTACATATTCTAGAGTTAGGTGTGAGTGAGTTTTCCAACTGTTCCCAACTCACGCATTAAGTCTAGAGTTTGTTTTAGGGTTTTGTCACGGAATAGCCAAAGCGGGAGATTGTAAGGTTGAATTTAATCAACCATCTAATTGGCTTTATTTCGTGACCAATTTGCTTGTAATTTAGCACTTAGTAACCCTGTATTTAGGTGGAAAAATTGTAAGGGTAGTGTGTGAGAAGATGTGAAGAAAAGCTCAAGAGTGTGCAAGAAAAACAGAGATTCGCGGCTAGGACTCGCGGGTGGGTCGCGACTAGCAAGCCGTCAAACTCTGGCACGTGAGAGGCACACTGGGAAGCTGAAGGGTCGCGCCAGCTATCACGCTACAGGACAAAAGTTCCAGGCTGGCTAGGCCGTTACGTCGCGACTGGAACTTGCGACTTGGACAAGCCGCGAGTTTGCCCTGTTTGGCAAAAACTGACGTTTTGCATTCCCTTCTCACCCTACTATATATACACCCTTATACCCACTAAATTGAGAGAGCTTCTAGAGAGAATTTTTGTGAGAGAAATCCTAGAGAAAAAAAAAGATTGCCTCATCCCCAATCTTTACCTTAGAGTCTTTACAAATTCCTCTACTCTCTTCCTCTCCATTGATACATCCTTGAGAGGCTATTGACCAAATCCTTTTCTCACCATACCCATATCCGTGAGAAGGTTTATTTGGTGCTTTGGGAAGCAGTTAGGAAGGAACCAATCTAATTGGTTGATGCTATGGGTTATAGCGGAATCCGGAAAGCTAAAGAAGAAATAGGTTCGGCGTAACCTCGTTGGAGCAAGAAGCTTGGAGGGCTTAGGTACTTGGGTAGATTAGGCTTGGAGGGTCTTCTGCTGTTCATGTATCCCAACTACATTCTTTAGTGAATTATTTGACCGCTTGGAGGGCGGCGGAGAGGTTTTTCGCCGAGGACTTCGGTTTCCTCTTCGATAACACATCGTGTGTTGTCCGTGTGTTTGCATCTTCCTTCCCTTTATCTTTGCCTTATATTTACTGCTGTGGATGTGTTTATATTTGGCTTAGATTGTTTATCAATTCTGTGTTTAGCTTATATTCATGTTCCGCACGTTAATTGTTTGATATTAAGCTTGAATTGGTAATTTTGTAATTTGGGGTCTAAACGTTCAAGGGTGTTTCATACCCATATTGAACTTTCATCTTACGAGCAGGATGCCTTTATTATGGGGGCATTCTTGATAGGCTCACCTATATGACTGTTGAAGTTGGGATGCATCTAAGAGAATTTTTACTAATTCTCTAGATCAATCTTGAAATTCGAGATATAGCACAAGGTTGTTAATGTGTAGGCTTAGTAGTTTCTTGTAGAGTACTCAACTATTATGTGCGTAATGCAACACCTTGTATACTGAAGAGGTAATAAATAATTCAAGATATGTTGTTTACTATTGGGTCTAGAACGAATGTTGATAATACACCAATAAATTGAGAGTTCAAGTTATTGGCAATCTCATCATGCATAATGCTCTACCTTTACCTAAATGGATGTAAATTTATTTATTTTTTTAATTATTAAGTGGATTTTTGGGATATTCTAATCAAAATATATATTTGTAATTTATTTTCCAATTAATTTTATAGTGAAATTTAGATCGTGAATATGTATTCATTGATGGAGTTTTATCTTAGAATTATAACATATTAAATTCACATTTTTTTTTATACTCATTAATTAATCTGGCAACATTTATTTGGTGATTTGATTTTTTTTGTAACTCACTAATCTCCCATGCTTATAAATATGTTCTTTTCCTCTTCCTATTAGAGAGACGCAACACTAGTCTAATGTGCAGATATCTTAATATTTCTCGTGTTCTTCACTTCAATTCTTAACAAAAGCTTAATAATGCCTTCTTATAACTATGCCACCTAGGTATGAAAGAGAGTACTATTCTACAGTTGCAAACTAGCAAGGTAACGGTAAGAGTGACCGTTCTACTTTATACTCCTAAAAAGTTTGTCACTTTAGTTGATATAATATCTTGCAAATGGCGTATATTGTCTTAATATATTGACATAATTTGCGCCTCAAGTTGGTCATCCTCTATCTCATGAAATTGGTAATATCAATTAACATTTCATGTTATAAGATATATCAAAACATCAACGAGGTATTCTTCTTTTTATTTTATGACTTTTTTGAAATATTATTATATAAAGTATAAATAAATAATAATAATTTTGTGAATTAGTTTATTTATTAATTTATGCTTTTATGAACAACAAGATTTATTAATTCCAGAAGGTTAATCACACTGGGGTCTTAAAATTGATTTTTTCGAGTTGTGTCACAAACCATTGTAAGGTTGAATTTTATCAACCATCTTTTTGGCTTTATTCCGTGCCAATTTACTTGTAGAGTACTCAACTATTATGTGCGTAATGCAACACCTTGTATACTGAAGAGGTAATAAATAATTCAAGATATGTTGTTTACTATTGGGTCTAGAACGAATGTTGATAATACACCAATAAATTGAGAGTTCAAGTTATTGGCAATCTCATCATGCATAATGCTCTACCTTTACCTAAATGGATGTAAATTTATTTATTTTTTTAATTATTAAGTGGATTTTTGGGATATTCTAATCAAAATATATATTTGTAATTTATTTTCCAATTAATTTTATAGTGAAATTTAGATGTTGAATATGTATTCATTGATGGAGTTTTATCTTAGAATTATAACATATTAAATTCACATTTTTTTTTATACTCATTAATTAATCTGGCAACATTTATTTGGTGATTTGATTTTTTTTGTAACTCACTAATCTCCCATGCTTATAAATATGTTCTTTTCCTCTTCCTATTAGAGAGACGCAACACTAGTCTAATGTGCAGATATCTTAATATTTCTCGTGTTCTTCACTTCAATTCTTAACAAAAGCTTAATAATGCCTTCTTATAACTATGCCACCTAGGTATGAAAGAGAGTACTATTCTACAGTTGCAAACTAGCAAGGTAACGGTAAGAGTGACCGTTCTACTTTATACTCCTAAAAAGTTTGTCACTTTAGTTGATATAATATCTTGCAAATGGCGTATATTGTCTTAATATATTGACATAATTTGCGCCTCAAGTTGGTCATCCTCTATCTCATGAAATTGGTAATATCAATTAACATTTCATGTTATAAGATATATCAAAACATCAACGAGGTATTCTTCTTTTTATTTTATGACTTTTTTGAAATATTATTATATAAAGTATAAATAAATAATAATAATTTTGTGAATTAGTTTATTTATTAATTTATGCTTTTATGAACAACAAGATTTATTAATTCCAGAAGGTTAATCACACTGGGGTCTTAAAATTGATTTTTTCGAGTTGTGTCACAAACCATTGTAAGGTTGAATTTTATCAACCATCTTGTTGGCTTTATTCCGTGCCAATTTACTTGTAATTTAGCACTTAGTAACCCTGTATTTAGGTGGGATTCATGTAAGGGTAGTGTGTGAAGAGAGTGTGAAGAATTGCTCAACAATGTGCAAAGAAGCAGGGACTCGCGGCTAGGACTCACGACATGCAAGCCGCCAACTGCTGCACACGTGAGAAGCATGCGGGGAGGTGAAGGGTCACGCCAGCTGTCGCACTACAAGACAAAAGTCCTAAGCGGGCCACGCTGTTACCTCGCAACTTGAACTCGCGACTTAGACTAGTCGCGAGGCCAAGCCGCTAACTCACCCTGTTTGGGAAAAACTGTCTCTTCGTATTCCAAACACACACCACTATATATAGACCCTTATACCCATGAAATGTAGAGAGCTTCCAGAGCGAATTTTGTGAGAGAAACCCTAGAGAAAAACAAGATTGCTTCATCCCCAATCTTCACTAAGAGACTCTTCAAATTCCTCTACTCTCTTCCTCTCCATTGATACATCCTTGAGAGATTCTTGACCAAATCCTTTTCTCATCACACCCACGTCTGTGAGAAGGTCTTTTGGTGCTAAGGGAAGCAGTTTAGAAGGAACCAATGGTTATTGGTTGATTCTATGGGTTATAGCGGAATCCGGTAAGCTAGAAAAGAAAAAGATTTGACACAACCTCGTTGGAGCAAGAAGCTTGGAGGGCTTAGGTACCTGGGTAAATTAGGCTTGGAGGGTCTATTGCTGTTCATGTATCCCAACTACATTTTCTAGTGGATTATTGACCGCTTGGAGGGTGGCGGAGAGGTTTTACGCCGAGGGCTTTGGTTTCCTCTTCGATAACACATCGCGTGTTGTCCTTGTGTTTGCATCTCTCTTCATTTATCTTTGACGTTTATTTTCTGCTGTGGATGTGATTATATTTGGTTTAGATTGTTTATCAATTCTGTGGTTGGCTAATGTTCATGTTCCACACATTAATTGTCTGATTATAAGCTTGAATTGATAATTTGTAATTTGGGGTCTGAACGTTCAAGGATGTTTTACACACATTTTGAACATTCATTTGGTATCAGAGTGGGTGCACTAGTTGCGGTTTAAATACCTTAGTGCGATCCTTGACCCCGTTTTGAGATGGATAGGTCTCAATCTCTTACTGTGCCACCATTTTTTGATGGCAATAATTATGCATTTTGGAAAGTTCGAATAAGAGCATTTTTGTGTTCTATTGATGATGTTGTGTGGGATGCAGTTGAAGTTGATTGGACTAGACCGGAGGCCGCCAAATCCACTTGGGATAAGGCAGCTCTCGCAGCGGCTAATGTAAATAGCAAAGCCTTGAATGCCATTTTCTGTGGTCTCTCTCCAGAAGAATTTCACAGGATTTCACATATCACCATTGCGAAGGAAGCATGGGAAATTCTGGAGACAACTTATGAAGGGACTAAGAAGGTGAAAGACACCAAACTCCAGATGCTGACCACTCGCTTTGAGGAGCTAAAGATGAGTGAGGATGAGTCCTTTGACTCTTTTTATAGTAAGCTGAACGAGGTGGTCGTCGGCAAATTTAATTTGGGGGAAAAGACGGAGGATTCTAAAGTTGTAAGGAAGATCCTTCGGTCACTACCAAAAATTTTTCGTGCCAAAGTAACGGCCATTGAAGAGAGCAAGGATCTTGACGACATCAAAGTTCAAGAGCTGGTCGGTTCATTGCAGACGTACGAATTGTCACTGTCCACGCAGAAGAAGAGCAAATCTCTTGCTCTTAAAACAATTGATGAGAGAGTGGTATCTCATGAATTTTTAGAAGAGGATGCAGTAGATAAAGATGTGGCATACCTTGTAAAGAACTTCCGGAAATTCTTAAAGCTTAAGAACGGTGGAAAATTTGGTGACAAAGGAAAATTTTAGAGTTCCGGGAAGGAGAAGAAAGAATTCCGAAGGAAAGATAGTAAAGATTCTCAATCTTCTCAAGGAATTACTTGCTTCGAGTGTAATGGACATGGACACTTCAAAAAGGAATGTCCTAACTATTTGAAGTCAAAAGGAAAGGTTTATGCTACTACCTTGAGTGATACTGATTCATCAAACTCTGACTCTAAAGATAGCTGTGACGGAGAAGGAAATTACTCCGCATTCATGACCATTGCACATGTGGAATCCTTGTTTGATTTGGGTTCACTTGTGAAGGAGCTTGGCGAGCATCCTAATTTGGAGTCTATTGGGGTTGTTGAAGAATCGGAGGCTGAAGAAGATGAAGATACATCTGGTCTTCAAGAGAATTACGCTTTACTTCTTGAGAAATCAAGTGAGTATGCAAAGGTGGCAAAGGCGGCTGTGAAGAAAATGAAGAGAGCTGAGGAAGATTACAAAAGTCTACTAGTACGATACAAGGAAGCAAAGTGTGAGATTGAAACACTTAATGGTGAGCTATCAGAAGCTTACACAAAAGTAAGATTTCTTGAGCAAGAGGTAGTGCAAGCTCATGCCAAGATAGATAAGGTCTCCTCCAAGAAGCTAGATGATGTTATTTCATCTCAAAAACATGCCTCAGACAAGTCCAGGTTGGGACATACCAGAGGAAGTAGCTCATCAGTCAATGTCACCAAAGAAGTGAAGTTTGTGAAGGCCAAAGAGACGGTTGTAGAAGAGCCTATTCCTGAGAAAGTTAAGGTTGAAAAGAAGAAGAAGGTAGCCAATCAACGGGTGTTAAATAAGTCCTGTAATCAATCAGAATCCAGATTTGGAGCTAGAGGAAGATCACTTCCAAGATCACAACAGGGTCCTAGAACGAATCATTTCTGTCACTTTTGTGGATTGCAAGGGCATACCAAACCCAACTGCCATAACTTGAGAGCATTGAACAATGGAAGCGCTCCTCGATCACGAGGAAGGAGAAATGCCGAGAGGTCTTGGGGTGGAGAGCAACCAAGAAGTCAAAACCGTGATCCAGGAATGATGGACGTTATGAAGATGAGCGGTGCATTCACAAATTGCTTGGAAAGCTTCACAAGAAGGTTTGAAAGTCCTAACTCTCGTACCCAATCTGTTAAGGATATCACCCCGAACGCACGTGATGTGTGGGTGACAAAGGGTACTCATGCATCAGCATTACAACATGTCCATGCATTAATACTTCCCATGTTTGTGAATATGCTTGGTTGTGTGCTTCTTGTAAGATTTTAGGTTGTTATATAGTTTGTGTGTTTGTTTTTGGTTCAAATGTTTTTACATTGTTATTTAAGTTGGTTTTGTTAAATCTTTTACTGATTTTGTGTCAAAAATCCAAAAACACATAAAAAGTAGAAAATCTTAAAAAGTTTGATTACCTTTGTTGAGTCTTGTCTCAAAGCAAGTTTTGCCTTGTACCTTTGTACTAATGACTTTGTGCATTTAACGAGCTTAGCTTGTCTCTTATGCACTCATATCATTGTGGAAGAAATTTTGAAATCTATGTGACTGTTGTAAATAGATCTTCAACCTTGTCATGAATTATTAGTGAATGGTTTTGTTGATCTTGAGACATGCATAGACTTGTGCCTATATATCTTTCCACTTTTATTTTATTGCTTTACTCAAAGAGCTCACCAAATGTAAATCTCCAAATGAAAAGAGATATTGAGCTGCAAAAGCCTGTCGCACATCATAGTATTTGACTAAGAAAAAGGGAAAGCAACCAAAATAAATTATATGATGCCCAAAAAGTCAAAGGCTAACTCATCAAATTGAAATATTAAAAATTGCAGGCATTGATCTCACAATGAGATATGTTTATTCAAAAAGATCAAATGATTTGTTGAAAATGGAGCCAAATGAAAAGCTTCAATGAAATGTACTCAAGTTTATGTGGGAGGTTATATATGCATACTTCTATAATTGAGATGAGTCACATTATCTAGTGCTAGTTGTGTATGCCTTGATTGAATTGATCATTGAAGCTTCACATTAGACTAAGGATTATCTCATTCTTGATATTCACACACAACACACAAGTCTATGTTCAATAAATGACATATTCATTTGTGTGATTGTACTTGTTTAAATGTGTTTTCACAAGCTCAATCTTTGTTGATCAAACACTAAAAGATTTTTAAGTGTTTTAGTTTTTTTTTGGAAAGCATTTTGTTTTTATAAAAATGTCAAAAATTTCAAAAACAGTGTTGCCCTGTTTTGGCGACTCAGTCATGGGTAGGTCCAGTCGCATGTTCCAGTCGTGAGCTCACTCCGAGATTTTTCGCTGCTCACTGGCGAGTCAAGGTCGCAGTCGCGAAAAATACTTAGAAAATTTTTCAAATTTTGAGTTTTTATGATTTTCGCGGCTCAATGTGGCGACTTGTTCGCAGGTGGAAGGTCCAGTTGTGAGGGGTACACAGAGATTTTCGCGGCTCACTTGGCGACTGTATCGCGGGTAGACCTTTCAATTGCGAAAAACACTTAAAAGATTTTTTGAAAATCTTGGTTTCACAATGTTTCGCGGCTTACCCTGGCGACTTACAGGCGACTTAATCTAGTCACGAAAAACGCGTGTTTTGCGTTTTAAAGACAATTTTTAAAAACTTTTTCAGTTTTTCCCTCGAATTTTTGTGACTGTTCATTATCTCCCTCATTTCTCTCACTTAAACACTCCGTGTCTCTCTGAAAAAGCTTTCATTTTTGCATCATGTCTTCATCAAACATCAAGAAAAAGGTATGGGTTATCTCTATCTCACTTCATTGTACATGATTTGAGCATTTATTTTCTTGTTTTGTGAAGTGTTTTTTGTGTTCTTGAGATTTAATGGGTTCGAACATGGTTTAGGTTTATGATTGTTGAGATTTGATATTCTAGTCTTGGCTTAACTTTGTTTCTTATATTTTCTACATGTGTGATATCATGCTTTTGTCTATTGAGAGTCTGTGCTTTGTGATTTGTTTCTTGAATGTGTTGCTCCGTTCTGAAAGGTTTTTAGACCCCTTAACCCAACCAGATTAGCCTAGTTAATTAGTCAAGTGATTAACTTAGTCAAATTATGTAAATCTAGGTTAACATAATCAATTAATCATATCAAGAAATAAAGCAGCGGAAAAATAAATAACACAATGATATGATCACTCAAGAAACCACACGGTAAAAACCTAGGGAGGATTTGACCTAGCTATCCTTAAGGTAAACTTGAATCCACTATATGAAAGAATCGAAGTTCATACAAAAGGATTTACAAGCTCCCTGCTTGACTTCCTAATGCTACCCACCAGTAGAACTTACTGACACGACCACGTGCAAGTTTCGAATCCACAAACTCCTTCTTTCTTGGATTCTCCACAAGATACAAGCACTCCCGCTTGTGTTTCTTTAAGCTCCAATGACAACAACTGAGTTGATCATCAAGATGTTAATATAATCTCTATCTTGAAAACCCTAAGTTTATGTGAAGGAAAGCTCCTCAAGGATCTCACAAGAGATTCACACAAACAGCAAAAATATGAGCAACAATACACTCAGAGCAACTCTCAAAACGTGGCTAGAGTTTTGCCTTATATACCTTGGGCAAAACATAAAACCCTAAACGTTTAATGAGGTAGGACTGAGTTGGAAATTCTGCAGAAAAAACATTTTGGCCGACTTTCGATCGATTGAGCCAGGCCGAAATGCACCAATACATCTGCAGCCACTCGATTCCAACTTTACATGAATTACACAACTTTGAGCAAGCCTAAACAAGACTAAACATATTGTTTTGATCATGGTTTGCCAACATTACACATTAGAGTTATAAATACATCAAATTCTAAGTCTTTAGTACCTAACAAACTCCCACTTTGGCAATCCGTGACAAAACACAAATTAAAAACTCAAAGTTTACAAATAAAAGCCCTTTACATAAATAATGCTCATAAACACAAAAATTCAATCCTAACTACTATCCATCAGTTGCAAGTGTAGACAGCAGCTCAATTGAATCAACCTATATATTCCTGAAACACTCAACAAATGCAAAAACGCATGTGTGACAGAAAAACAGTAAATCAACAGATATGTAAACTAACTCTCCCCTTAAGTTAGATACAACAAAAATAAAACATTCTTGTAAAAATTCACACAACACATAATAAAGACATATATCAATGAATAATCTCATAAATATAAATCAATAAGCAGTGAATCACAAGAAACAAGAATCACAAATATCAAAATAAATGTATCTCCCCCTAACATGAATAGCCCCAAAAATGATATACAAAGTGAAGCACCTAGATACAATCTAATATCTCCACTAGCTCCGCAAAACAAAAAAAATCTCCCTCTAATTACAAAAACTCCTCTACAAGTGTCAAAACTCTACTCCCCCTTTTTGTGATGGAATGCCAAAAGACAATCACAAGCCATCATCAAAAGGAGGTGGTGAGGGTGAACGAAAATGCGCCAAGTCAGCTCGCAAAGCACGAATCTCATCAAGTAAGTCCACCAAAATCTGACCATGAGCCGCCTAAACGGTCATGACAGTCTCCAAGGTACGACGAACATCAAAGTCATCAGAAGGAGGTGGAGGAACATCAGCAGCAGCAGCATCACCAATAGGATCATCAACATCCTCACCAGCAGGACCTGTAGAAGAAGAGAGAGGAGGAGTAGTACCAGAAGGCTTAGACCTAAGGTGTTTAGAGCCAACTCGAAGGTCAGTAACCCTCTGTCTAAGAAAAGACGCACCTATGGGAGCAATAACATGAACGGGCTCAGAAGAAGGGAAATCATCTAGACCAAGATAAAGCAAAATCCTATGAATAAAGATAGGATGGACAAGAGCATGAAAAGAAGATGAACTCCTATAGACTTCGTTCAAAGAACGAAGAAACAAATGAGGAAAACTAATAGGAGCATCAGTCACTAGAGCATACAAAAATACACACCGCTCGAGAGGAATGGTGTGAAGATGAGAAATGGGCCAAATAGAATAACATGCTATCCTAAAGAAAAGATAATGTAACTTAGATAGCTCAGCAGTGGTGATCCTAGGATCAGAACCCCACTGGATAGAAGACCCAGTGATGTAAGACATGACATCACTCAAAAGAGGAGCTCATCATAAAGGTAGACAGGGTGCTGGACCAAAGGTACCCCTAGAGCATCAGCCACTACAGTAGGAGTAATGGTATACTCTACGCCTTGTATCCAACTCTTTACCAAAGTATTGGAATCATAGACGCGGATAGAGATGTTCGAAAAGAACTCTCTAATCAGGGTAGCAGGAGGAGGAGGATCAGAAATATCCACAAAGGGTAACCAGCCTCTACGCTCAAAATTTGCCCTAATGGCAGGATCAAACTCATCTAAAACTACAGCACGCTCAGAACAAATCTTTCTCCTAAGGTTCAACTTATCAAAAATCTCTTGGTTTTTCTTACTCGGAAACTTCTCACAGTCAAAAGAAGGTGGGGGAGGAGAAGGTGAGGGAACAGACCTATGAGCTCTAGTCTTCCTAGGCATGATGCTAAGGAAAGGACAAAGACCCAAAAAAAAAAAAACTAAAAGAACAAAAACAAAGCACAACCCAAGGGCAGACTACAAGTTAGCACATGAAAAAAATAGAACAAAAGTCTGTATGATGCATGAACAATATTAATGACATGATGCATGTTCTAATTCAGTTAAAACAAGTCCAATTGAAGTTCAATTGCACAAAATTGGCTTGAACACAGAGGTTCTAAAAAAAACCCCAAAATTGAAAACCACTTGTTAAGATTTTAAAAAAAATTTGACAAATTGATCATCACATAAGCTAGAAAACACAATATAATGATCAATTATATCAATTTATCAGGCCAATTTCATCAATTTCTATCCAATTGAACAAAAACCCCAAATTGGTTCAATTACAAGCCTTAGAATTTTCAATTTTTCCAAAAACCCAAAATTGATCAAATTAAACCATCAATATCATGTTTATATCATGTCCCAACAAAAACCCATTGATCAATTGAACATAATATGGCTTGAAACATGAAAATCCCCAAAAAGAATAGGTCCGAAAATCTCAAGGAAAAATGCATGAAACTTGAAAATAAAAGAAAAAGGAAGGGTAAAAGAGACTTACCGGCCTTAGAGGACAAATTCTTTGCAAAAGATTTGGAGGAAAACGACAAAAAAATTGTTGAGTGAGCTTGCCAAGTCGGAGAGAGAGAAAAATGTTTTGAAACTTTTTGAAAAAGTGATTTGAAAAGGCCAAGAACAGTGTTTTAAAAAACTTGATTCGCGATATTCGATTGTTCGGAAATTACATTCGATCGATTGAATCAATCCGAGATTTCTAAAAGAATTTTAAGTAATTTTCGATCGATCGAAAAATATATTGGACCGATCGAAACAGGCAGAGGCTCACAAAATTTTTAGAAAAATCACAGTTTTGAAAAACAACAACCACATTTTGGAAACAACTCCTCAAAGCATTAAAATTGATGAAACAAAATGCATGAGTATGAGATGAAATGTTTTTTCAAAAACCCAAGTTTTAACCCCAATTTTTCAAAGAAAATTTCAGCCATTCTCCCTTTAAATTCTCAAGCGAAAAAAAACGTTTTGCATAATACTCTAGGTATTTTCAAACTTGGTTGGTCAGACCAAAAACACACACAATAACATGTATAGTATTTAGCAAAGAGTAACTTGTGTAGTGTGTGCAACTAGCAAAAACTTGAGATACATGTGAGGTGATATGTGAATAGAAATCAACCACAAAGTCTACAAAATTCATCACATAGAATTTAAAAGAGACTATCACCTAAAGAGTTACATCATATAACTCCCACATCTCCTAGATCATAAGCTTGTAATCATGTAAGTTTCTTGAATTTTTCCTTATAATATACACACCAATTTTAGTTTAAGTGATTTGGCATCAAGCCTAATAGTACACACAAATTTTAAGCATTAAGCTTTTAAACCGAGGCTTCACCTTATGTTCTTTTTGTGCATGTGCTACACTTTCTCGAGCACAGAATCTTAAGATATGCACTAAGGTGTTCATTATTGGCTAGTGAACAGTGGTGAGATGGTTATTTATACCTTTCTCAAAAGGATCAAGTCCGACAGTCAAATAACATGTGACTTCAAGATTAAGACAAAGTGATAAACACCATAAACATCTTTCCCACACAACATGCACTACAAAGCTTCAACTAGTCAAGTGCAATAAATAAGCTCATCAAATCTAAACAGGGTACAAGGACATGTTTTGTGTAAATAAATTGACCAACATTGTTTTCAAAAATCAAGAAAAATAGTGTGAAACACAATTTGCTTCCCCCCCCCCCCCCCCTTTTTTTTTATATTTAAAAAAAAAAGATAAATCCTAGAATAAAATTCATGAATGTTATGCAATGCAAGTCCTAGAAAAATAACACAAAATCCAAAGAACAATGGTCACAAATGAAAGAGCAATGAAGCACAAGGACCATGTTAGAAAGACTCAATTAGATCGAGTCTTTTGCATCCAAAACCTATTAGATGCACCACGAGCATTGGAGTTCCTATTCACGTTCGAGTGATTTCCAACTCCAGGATTGGAATAAAGGTTTAAAGCCTTTACCAATTCACCAATGAGTGTCATAGGATCTTGTGCTTGAGGCTCAGGCACTTTTGGTTTGTTTGCTCTCTTAACTTGTAACAGTTAGGACGAATGTGTCTAGACTTTCCACAAAAATGGCAAATCCAAGCAGGTTTACCATGCATCTTGTCCTTAGAAAGGGTAGACTCCTTAGGTTTAGACTCTTTCAGATCAACCCTAATCTTCCTAGATGGTGAAACTTCTATAGGTTTGACAACCTCACTCACAGGGGGTTTGACAGTTTCACTCACAACCTTACTCACAAAAGGTTCAGAAGAAGATGAAGGAACAAAGTTTGTGGAATTTGGTGCAAACACAGTGATGCTTTCAACAAAACCTAATCCAGATTTGTCAGAAGGAGCCTTTTGAATACTCAGCATTTGATCAAGTTTAAAACTAGCAGATCTAGCAACAGATAAATCATGTTCCAAAGTTTTAACTTTATCAAGCAAGAGCATATTCTCAGATTTCACATTGTTCAAAAGATCATTAGCATCAAACAATATAACAAGCAAATTTTTCTTTTCAAGCTCAAGAGATTCAATTTTCTTCAGGCCAAGTTCAACATTCATAGCATCCTTTGCAGCAACTTTGCAAAGTTTATTATAAGCCTCTTGAAGATCTGCATCCTCAGAGAGTTCCCCATCAGAAGGGTTCTCTTCAACAGACACTCTTTCATTGACTACAGCAGTAGCAGTGAAAGCAATGAAGTTTCCATTCTCATCACATTCAGACTCATCATCAGAAACGTCATTATCACTAAGGGTTACAGCCATAGCTTCACCCTTAGATCTCAAGAATGTAGGACATTCAGATTTAACATGACCATACCCTTGACATCCAAAACATTGAGAACCTAAAGAATTATTGAAAGATTGACCTACTTTTTCTCTAGGTTTTTCAGTGTTGCTAACCTTTATGAGATCATTCTTCCTAAAATTTCTAGGTTCAGCAGTGTTTGTATTTCTTGCCTTTCTGTTATTGTTCCTAAGAAAATTCCTAAAGTTCTTGGCAAGGTAAGCAATCTCTGTAGCAGAGAGCTCATCATCAAATCCACCAACCTCAACATCATCAACAGACTTGAGAGCCATTGACTTGGATTTGCTAGCTTTTGGTAGGTCTAGCTCATAGGACTGAAGAGATCCTATAAGCTCATTAACAAGGATGGAGTCCACATCCTTGCTTTCAGAAATGGCAGTCACTTTGGGCCTAAAATCCTCAGTCAAGGATCTAAGAATCTTCCTAACAATTTTAGGTTGATCATAGATTTCACCCAAATTAAAAGCAGAATTAACAATATCATTCAATTTAGCATGGAATTCATCAAAAGATTCATCATCAGACATCCTAATGCTTTCAAATCTAGAAGTTAATTGCTGCAGTTTATTAATCTTAACTGCTTTTGTGCCTTCATGCACAGTCTGGAGGATTTTCCAAGCAGTATAAGCAACCTCAACATTAGAGATTCTCTTGAATTCCTCCATAGAAATAGCGTTAAAGATGGCATTCATAGCTTTGCTATTGAATTCAGCTGCTTCTTTTTAAGAAGTTTGCCACTCACTCACAGGAGTAGTGGGCTTCTCCCATCCGTACTCAACGGAATTCCAAACCCTCTCATCAATAGATTTCAAGAATGCTTTCATCCTTACTTTCCAATAAGCATAGTATTCCCATTGAAATGAGGAGGAATAACTAGAGAGTGTCCGTGTTCCATGACAACAGGGGTCAAGGATCAGCTCAGAGATCAAAAGATCTACAACAAGAGAGCTACCTGCTCTGATACCACTTGAAAGGTTTTTAGACCCCTTAACCCAACCAGATTAGCCTAGTTAATTAGCCAAGTGATTAACTTAGTCAAATTATGCAAATCTAAGTTAACATAATCAATTAATCATATCAAGAAATAAAGCAGCGGAAAAATAAATAATACAATGATATGATCACTCAGGAAACCACACGGTAAAAACCTGGAGAGGATTTGACCTAGCTATCCTCAAGGTAAACTTGAATCCACTATATGAAAGAATCGAAGTTCATACAAAAGGACTTACAAGCTACCCGCTTGACTTCCTAATGCTACCCACCAGTAGAACTTACTGACACAACCACGTGTAAGCTCCGAATCCACGAACTCCTTCTTTCTTGAATTCTCCACAAGATACAAGCACTCCTGCTTGTGTTTCTTTAAGCTCCAATGGCAGCAACTGAGTTGATCATCAAGGTGTTGATATAATCTCTATCTTGAAAACCCTAAGTTTATGTGAAGGAAAGATCCACAAGGATCTCACAATAAATTCACACAAACAACTAAAATATGAGCAACAATACACTCAGAGCAACTCTCAAAACGTGGCTAGGGTTTTGCCTTATATACCTAGGGAAAAAACATAAAACCCTAAACATTTAATGAGGTAGGGCTGAGTTGGAAATTCTGCAAAAAAAACATTCTGGCCGACTTTCAATCGATCGAGTCTAACTTTCGATCAATCGAGCCAGGCCGAAATGCACCAATACATCTACAGCCACTCGATTCCAACTTTACATGAATTACACAAATTTGAGCAAGCCTAAACAAAACTAAACATATTGTTTTGATCATGATTTGCCAACATTACACATTAGAGTTCTAAATACATCAAATCCTAAGTCTTTAGAACCTAACACATTCATATCATGTTCTAGGTATTTTGTCACTTGTGACTTTGTGTTGCACATTGCCCACTTGACTCTGAGTTGTTACTATTCTTCATCATATTTGTTTGCCTATTTTACTCACCATGTCTGTATTGCTTATGCCTTCTTGGTGTTATCCTGATTCATGTTTGTGTTTAAGTGAAATCTTTCTGTTTCACATTCTTATATCTGAATCTAATTAAACTAATGTTTGTACCCTGTGGTGTTGCATTTGGTTTTCTGCTGTGTGTTTGATCTTTTTCAGATGACTTGTTGTTCCTCCAAAGGCAAAGACATTGTAACCGATGACCCGTCAACCCCGGTTGCTAAACGGACACGACTATCGTCTAAGTCATCTAAAGACTCCTCCATTGAAAGATTCATGACACCTATTGACTCAAATACCTACACAGACACTTTTAAAGAGATTTCTCCCATTGTGGAAAGAGTTGTCAAGTTTGATACCCTATGGACAACATTTATCCCTAAGATTTTTAAAGAAAGAGATTGGGTTGACTTTTTTGGGAATTTCGAGGATCCAATTGAAGAATTGGTTAAGGAATTCTTCTCTAATGCCAGATACACAGGGGTAGAGTTGAAACGCTGGGTATGAGGAATAGAATTTTCCATGAATGTAGACTACATTGCTCAGGTACTTCGCATCACCAGACCAAAAAATGTGGATCAAACTCCATATGATGACAGAGTACTTCAGGCACTAGACATCCTTCAAGTTCTTGGGAATGAACATGTAGTGGGAAACACATGATCATCTATAAGCACTGCATTGTTTTCGCCTAAACTGACAACTCTAAAGCTGATCTTGTTCTCCAATCTCTACCCACTGTCAAGCATTGCCTTTATCAGTCTTGGAAGGGCTAAATTCTTGTGTGACCTCATTACCGGTGCCCCGATTGACATCTGTGCTCACATATTCCAGATCATTGGGAAAACAGTGGCTTGTTTAGCAACACGAACAATCCTTCCATTCTGTAGTCTAATCATGAAGATTGTCCTTCGTGAAGGTGTTAGTCCTTCTTCAGATGAGAAAATTCTGCCTCGTCCTCGACCAATATTAATATGCACTCTCCAAGCAAGCAAGAGTCACTCCTCAAAGAAACCTAAGAGTGAGCCATCCACACATGCATCTCCATCTGCTCATGCTACAGTTACTCCTGCACAATCAACCGACACCCCATCTGTTCCCCCTGGATTCCAAACTCCCAAGCAAAGTTACTTTATTGAAAATGTGCCTTATCAGATTTCTAATTTGGAACGGCTCCTTAACTCCTTTCACAGTCAAACTCAAATGCGCCTAGGAACCATTGAGTTACAACTAGATACCATTCAACAGAAGCTGGAAGAAAGCCTTTAGCTATTCGTGCCAAAAAGGGGGAGAGCAGCACACAGCAAGGGGGAGAGCAGCATAAGAATGAAAAGGAGTGTGCATACTGAAAGGGGGAGTTTTTGTAGTTGTTATATACTCTTGTTTTTGTCTGATGTGGTTATTATAGTTTTTATCCTATGTTGATATGGCTTTTATACTTTTGGAAAACTTGTGGTTCACTGGTATAGTTATTTATTTCAGAAGTTATTCAGTATATAATATGATGTTCTTCAGCATTGTTTATTGGTTTTTGTACCTGGTACCTTTGTAGGTTTTTAAGGTTTCTGTTTATGTTTGTACCCATATTGCTTTTGTAAGCTTTTAGGGTTTGTTTCTATGCAATTTGTAGGCTTTTATGGTTTCTACCTTGCTTTATGCAGCCTTTGTGCTTTGTTAAATCAGTACTTCTAACTAAATGTTATGCATTTCCTTTTAAGTACTATCACTCTTGTGCCCTTGTAGGATTTTATTCCTAGATGCATATACTTCATGTACTGTGCATTGGTTAAGTGTTGGTCATTCAAGTGATTTGCTTTGTGTTTATCAGCTTGAATGTCCGGATGTTCATTCCAAGTGTGAATTAGCATTGTGATCACTTGTTTATAGTGATTGCTTGTTTAGGTCTTGCCATGGTTTATTGCTATTCCATCTTGCTTGATCGCATTGTACTTGCTCCATATGCATTACAAGTTTTTTGCATACAATGAACTTATTGTGTTGTTGTGTTTCAGGAGATTCTTGTTCTTATGGTTCAAAAGCTTCACAGATTCTAGAGTTAGGTGTGAGTGAGTTTTCCAACTGTTCCCAACTCACGCGTTAAGTCTAGAGTTTGTTATAGGGTTTTGTCACGGAATAGCCAAAGGGGGAGATTGTAAGGTTGAATTTTATCAACTATCTTGTTGGCTTTATTCCGTACCAATTTGCTTGTAATTTAGCACTTAGTAATCCTGTATTTAGGTGGGATTCATGTAAGGGTAGTGTGTGAAGAGAGTGTGAAGAATTGCTCAACAATGTGCAAAGAAGCAAGCACTCGCGGCTAGGACTCGCGGTTGACTCGCGACTTGCAAGCCGCCAACTGCTGCACACGTGAGAAGCATGCGGGGAGGTGAAGGGTCACTCCAGCTGTCGCACTACAGGACAAAAGTCCCAGGTTGGCTAGGCCGTTAACTCGCGACTTAGACTAGCCGCGAGGCCAAGCCGCCAACTCACCCTATTTGGGAAAAATTGTCTCATCGTATTCCAAACACACACCACTATATATAGACCCTTATACCCACGAAATGTAGAGAGCATACGGAGAAAATTTTGTGAGAGAAACCCTAGAGAAAAACAAGATTGCCTCATCCCCAATCTTCACTAAGAGACTCTTCAAATTCCTCTACTCTCTTCCTCTCCATTGATACATCCTTAAGAGGTTCTTGACCAAATCCTTTTCTCATCACACCCACGTCTGTTAAAAGGTCTTTTGGTGCTAAGGGAAGCAATTTGGAAGGAACCAATGGTTATTGGTTGATGCTATGGGTTATAGCGGAATTCGGTAAGGTAGAAAAGAAAAAGGTTCGGCGCAACCTCGTTGGAGCAAGAAACTTGGAGGGCTTAGGTACCTGGGTATATTAGGCTTGGAGGGTCTATTGCTGTTCATGTATCCCAACTACATTTTCTAGTGGATTATTGACCGCTTGGAGGGCGGCGTAGAGGTTTTACACCGAGAGCTTCGGTTTCCTCTTCGATAACATATCGCGTGTTGTCCTTGTATTTGCATCTCTCTTCCTTTATCTTTGCCTTTTATTTTCTGCTGTGGATGTGATTATATTTGGCTTAGATTGTTTATCAATTTTGTGGTTGGCTTATGTTCATGTTCCGCACATTAATTGTTTGATTATAAGCTTGAATTGATAATTTGTAATTTGGGGTCTGAACGTTCAAGGGTGTTTTACACACATTTTGAACATTCGACCATCATTGCAACCAGCCGGTGCTTTATCCTATTGAATATTGATTGCTATCATGCATGTGGTTGGGAATCTACGTTTCTTACTAACAAATTATAATCGAGTAAGAAAACAATATAAGCATGATTCAAAACTTCTATTTAGCAGAACTGTGTTGATGAAATCATATGCATCTTGTAACTCACATTTACATACTTCTATTTAGCAAAACTGTGTTGATGAAATCAGGTCTTGTGACTCACGTTTACAAACTTCTAGTTTAAGATTTGTGTGTGCATGAAGCCATGTGTTGTGACTCACGCTTACAAATTTAAACTTCTATTTAGCAGAACCTTGTGGATGAAGTAATGACACGTGACACACGTTTACAAAATTCTATTTAGCAGAAATGTGAGCATGAAGTCATGTCTTGTGACTCACGTTTCCAAAGTTAACTGTGTGAATAAAATATGTATACAGGTTTTATAGGCTAATTGTATAAAGAAGTGATGGTTGATTGTGGTTATCGATTATGTCATTAAAAGGATCAAGGTCTAACTTTTTGCCAGCATCCAAGTCGTCGACACTCCAAACTGTTTGTATGGAAGAACATTATAAATCAATTTGGAATCATTCAATCCCATCTCTTTTTTGACAACAAGTTCAAAAAGTTTTACTCGCTTCAACATCATGAACTATTTCTCTACCCCAGCCCGCCCCAATGCAACAGGCAAACTGAAGCCTCCAACAAAACAATTATAGATGGAATGAAGAAGATATTGGAGGGCGTAATGGGAAATTGATTGACACATAAGACCACTCCCAGAAGGTCCATAGGGAGACTTCTTTTGCAATTACTTATGCAATGGAGGCAGTTATCTACTTAGGATATGGATCTGAATTTGTAACTCTTCATTTCATACTTTGAGGATCCAAACCCCGAGAGAGTATATGTACTACTAACCAACAATATTAAAATTATTAAGTTACCCTTTTCATCTAAGACAAAAATATCTTCCTTTTTTATTTTTATTTTTATTTTTAATTTTTATCCCTCTCCTTCAAATCAGAGTATCACTTATTTGCTTTTCAAGGGGTTCCTCGAGGGCTTTTGTTTATAAGAGTTTATCAAGTTTGCGATCACTTAGGTAGCTTCAAAATCGATAGCATTTGTACGTCCTTTACCCCTGTTTAGGGTGATTTCCCAACTTGCGGGGAATTATTGGACCCTCTTTGGATGAGATTTTGTTGCTTATCGTTGTCTTATAACCCTTAATTTGGGTTCCAATTAACTCAACTGGTAAAATCTCTAATGGTTGTATAAGAGATCTGGGGTTCAATCCCCGCCTACACCAAAAACTGATTGGTGTCTTGGTTTGATAATAAAGAGTTATTATTAGGAGTGGATGCCATAGATTGAAACTCTCTAAAAAAAAAAAAAAAAAAACACCCTAAATTCACAAATCTATATATAAATATATATTAACACCCAAAACTCAAAAAATCTAATTAGATCTCAATTGGATTCTCAATTTTATGCCATGTGTTTCATCTAATTTTTAATTTTTGTGTTAAGTGAATTATTGAGCATAACAATCAAAGATTCCAAATTCAATTAGATTCTAAATTGAATTTCAATTGAATCCAATTTTGCGCCACATGTCCATATGCTTTTTAAATTTTTGTGATAAGTGAATTATTGGGAGCAAAAACTGAAAAGTCTAAATCTAATTAAATTTTGTTTGTTTATGTTTAGACCCCTTAGAGCATCCACAATGGTGGTGCTAAAAAGCTAAAAAGCTATTTTTAGCACCACAATTAAAAAAAAGAGTGCTACATTGATGGTGGTATAGGTAAATTTTTTACCTACACAGCTAGGAACTATGACCAATAGAGTTAGACACTTGACTACATCCGCACGCAAAAGGAATGTGCACAACTATATATGGCTATGCACCGTAGCTGAAAGCTAAAAAAAATTTAGTTTTTTATTCCCCCTCAATTAAAATATTATTTCATTGCTTTTTTTTTTTTTTTTAATTTCTTTATCCTCTACCTGACAGTTAGATCACTCTCTCAACTCTCAACTCTCACCTCTCTCTCTCTCAACTCTCATTGCCGCCAGCCCACCTCAAAGCTCAATCATCCTCTCACCACCGCCAGCCCTCCTCACCCACGCCATCATATATCCGACCCATGCCAACACCATCCTCCTCACCCATCTTCGAAGCCTAGCTCTGCTTTGGGGTTATTCAAAAGATCCTATATTTTTTGAAATTTTGTTTGTGGTTGGTGATTTTTTATGGTTTGGGTTAATAAAAAAAATTTGGGGATTTGGGTTGGGGTCAAGCAACCCTTTTGTTTGGTTACTGAAAAAACAAATGATATATTAATAATTTTATTGTTAATTGAAATTGGGTTTTTCTGGGTCACATGGTATTAATAATTTGATTGTTGTCCTTATTATTTTTTCAGCTTGTAAATGTTTGTATGGGAATTTTCTGTGTGCAGGGAGGTTGTGGTTATGGTGGTTGTGGTGGATGTTGTGGTGGATGTTTATGGTAGTGGATATGTATTATTTTATTGTAGTAGATATATTATTTTGTTGTGTTGTTTATATTATTTTATTGTGTTGAAAGCAAAAATAGATTCATTGATGCTGGATGTTTTGTAAAGTGAGTAGATAAAATAGATAAAATAACTTTTTGTAGTACCAAATAGCTAAAAATTAGCTCCACCAATGTGGATGCTCTTAAAAACAAATTAGTTTAACTTAATGAATGGGCCAAATATTTATTTAGATTAATTATGAGATCTAGGTTAAACACATGCAAACATATTATTAGTGTGGAAAAGTAAAGAAGACAGTAATATGATGACCCAGGAAAATCAATGAAACCAACCATTTCAAGGTAAAATCCTGAAGAGGATTTAACCTAACTATTTTCAAGGTAAACAAATCCACTATGATAGAATAGAAAATTACAATAGAACTTACTAACATAACCACGTGCAGCTCCGACTCCACAGATTCTTCTATCTTGGATTTGCTAAACACAAACTTCTCATTTGTGACTTTGAGATCTCATTCAAAGGTTTCAGATTACCATCAGTAGTAGATCTTTATGCAGCAACTTGTTTCCTCTAGATTTTTTTTATTGAAGATCTCATTCCGGCAGATGCTTGTTGAGTTAGAAAGTATAGAAACCTCTCAATTCTCACAGGAGTAAATGTTTAGGATTAAATGTTTAGCTTCTTAATTTTTTTCTTGGTTTGCCAACATACAAAAATTAAGAATCTAAACATTTTATCCTAAATATTCAGAATCTAACAAATTTTAAATCATATATATATAAAATTAATGAGAACTATTATACATATTTTAGAAATGTATGGTTCAAAAAAAGTATAAGTTAATACTATATATAATTTGAACCGAGTAATTGTAATTGTTTTTAATTGCACATGTGTATATACACAAAGTTACATACTAGTTACTATAAATTGCGGCTTTGTCATTCTTGATTCCACTTCAAACCCTCCAAGGGCTGATAGCAATCTAGTGATAAGAGTTCATCTTCAGCCACGCCACCTTCCTCTTTTTTACCTCTCTCATATGTAAGCCTTTACCACCACCTGGTAGGGTTTGAGGAATTTTTAATTAAAGGCTATGAAGATTCCTAAAAACAAGAAATTTCTCACACCGTTTGCCCTAGGATTCTCTTGGAAGGTGAACATGGTTGTAAATGTTCTAAGAGAGAAGTTTGCTAATTGCTACCATGTAAGCACATTGATAGAGGGGCTTTGAGTTTCGGTACCTGCTTTCATCAGGATTTTGCTCAACCATTTGGGTCTCGGTCCAGGTCAGGTTTTTCCAAGTGGGTAGTCAATTATCTTTGGCTCAATGGTCCTTTTGGTGGCATACTTTGAAGGCCAAATCAGTATCACTGTCCAGGAGTTCCTTTTCTTTGTATTAATGCTCATTCAAGATTCTATATAATCTATGCGTTTACAACTTTAGGAGCTCATAAATGTTTAAGTACTGTTAGTGTAGTTGACAATATTGTAATTATAAGATGAAGATTCTCTAAAATGGTCCAGGTCAGATTTTTAGAATAACCAGAATTTTCTATAATCCTATCCATACATTTTAAGGGTTATAAATATTTAGGATTAAATGTTTAGATTTTTATTTTATGTAAGTTTGGCTAACTGAGAACAAAAACATGTTTAGATTAGATGTTAAACATTGCTCAAGATTATACAAATCAAGATTCAAGAACATTCAAGCTACAGAAAGGAGAGTTCAAGTTTTGTGAAGCTCGACTGATCGAAAATTAGACTCAACTAATCGAAAATCGCAGATAAGTCAATTCTACAAAATTTAAATTAGGCTCAAACTCGCGAAAACGTTTAGGGTTTCAGTCCAACACTACAAGGTATAAAAGGAAAACCGTAATTACATTTTAGAAGCTCTTGGAAGACTTATGAGTTACTTCTGTGAGATTTGAGACGTTTGTGTACCTTCTAACTTAACAAGCATCTACCAGAACGAGATTTACAATCAAGAACTGGTGGAAACAAGTTGTTGTATAAAGATCTACTACTGATTATGATCTGAAACTTTTGAATGGGATTTCAAAGTCACAAATAGGGAGTTTGTGTTCAGCAAATCCAAGATAGAAGAGTCCGTGGAGTCGGAGTTGCACGTGATCGTGTTAGTAAGTTCTACTTGAGATAGCTTTAGATTTAGGGTTTAAATGTATTGTAATCTTCCATTCTATCATATTGGATTTGTTTACCTTGAGGATAGATATGTTAAATCCTCTCCAAGTTTTTACCTTGAGATGGTTGGTTTCATTGGTTTTCCTACGTCATCAAATTATTGTCTTCTTTACTTTTCTGCACCAAGTAATATGTTTGCATGTGTTTAACTTAGATTTCATAATTAACCTAAGTAAATACTTGGCTAATTCATTAGGTTAAACTAATCTGTTTTTAAGGAGTCTAAACAAACAAACAAATTACCTTATAAACTTCAAACAATCCTAATTGACTACTTTGTGACATAGAGTAATACTCATTTTTTATTACACTTTATTACCCATGTCTTTTTTTGGGTTAGATATGGCTGGACCCAAGCTGAAATCTAAAGAGCCAGTTACCATTTCATGAAAATTCAAGTTATGCTTTAGCTCAAGAGGGAGGCTTGTTCTCATTCATCTGTATAGTTTTCAATTTTGTTGAATAAAATTCTTCTCTTCAGCCAACCAAAAATAAAAAAATAAAATGGTGTGCTTTCTGAAATATCATTTTTGTTGCTGTTGTTGATTTTTTTTTTTTTTTTTTTTTTTTTTTGAATCTTCTTGGTATCATTTGCATTGCACTAGTACTGAACTTGTTATTTAAACTATTCACTTCCCCTTTGTGGGGTTTAAGGGTCCGTTTGGCTGGAGGCTAGGGGTGGAAAAATAGGAGGATAGAAAATGATAGGAGGATAGAAAAGTGAAAGGATAGAAAAAATTTTAATTTCTCTCATTTTGGTTTGGTTGGGAGCGAAAAAGTAGAGGGATGGAAAAAATGAGTCTGTATAAATTTACTCATATACCATTGTTAAAAAATGATGCCCAATTAAAACAAAAAAGCGAAGGAAAAAAAAAAAAAAAGCAATCACCCAAATTTATTATTAAAAAAAAAAAATCATGTAAAAAACTAACATCTAGTTAAAAAAAAAAAAAAAAATCAACCAAATTAGAATCCCCACCATGTTTTCTTCCTATTTTGGGGAGAAAACATTTTGAGGGGTTAGTGTAGAAAACACCCAGGCCCCACAATACATATTAGACTTTACGCACGTATCTAGCCCAATATCTGAATCAATACATATTAACTCATTAATCACCACAATTAAAAGGAATAAAATAATCTATCTCCCTTTCAACGTGATATTAAACATTTTCATTAACTCCCTATCTTCTATATTAATTTCCACATCTTTATATTTATGTTGTTATACAAATCAATTTTAATTATATAATATTAAAATGCTCCAGCACATTATATTTGAGATACAAACATTTATTCTTCCAAAAAAGAAAAAAAAAAAGAAAAAAAAAAAAGTAGCTCATGTTGTGTCACTTTCGTCTATAGGAAATACCTATAGGCAACAAGTGATTCCAAAAGCCTAACATCGTAGCCCTCTGAAACAGACATGCGGGTGTAATTAGGATTTGGGGAATTAGAGGTTCGACTGAACACATTGGTCTCCCTAGATAGCATTGGAAAACAATGCCTTTGGTTTTGTGTAGGCTGCGGCAAAGGCAACAGTAGCAATGAGAACTGCAATAATGGATCATCCTTCAGAGGTAGGGTTTATTTATTCTACAACTTTTTCCCTGAGTTTTTTTTTTTTAAATCGTAAAAGCCCTCTGCGTGAGGTAAACTTTTGATTGTTACGGTGGTCAATAAAATGGGATGGCGTATGTTTCTTCACACACTGCACATGACAATAAAAGAAACAATAATGACATGAAAGAAAATCATAATTTTAGTTATTGATCCAAGCATAAAGTTTTGCAGTAAACTTGGTCGTAGTTTAAGACTACAATTTCATTCAATATTTTTTTTTATTGAAAGTGAATTGTAACAAATTTATTATTGGATTATATTTTCTTCATGTTTCCTTCATTTTTGTAGTTTAAAATTATGTATAAAAAAATAGGTTTATGGATCAATTAATAACATTTGATTGGCTCGAAACTTGGCATACGAGTTAAGAACATATATGTGCATTACACTAGTTCTCAACTTCTTATAGAAACTATACCCTTTCCCTATGTGGGGTTTAAACCTCTTACATGTGAGCAAAAATTGGCAAAGAAAAGAGGTACAAACATTTATTCAACACATAATTTTGAGATGCCCTATATTTGAGATACAAACATTTATTACACAGCTTTCTTGGTATAGTATTCAACATTTAAATAAAATAAAATAAATTATTGGTAGCCCATGTTGTGTCACTTTCAATTATAGGGAATTCCTGAAGGCAACAAGTAATCCAAAAGCTTAACGTAATATCCGTAATGCCCCAGTCAGTTAAAAAAAAAAAAGTGTAAGGTCAGACTTTTTTTTTGAGACACACATGCCTCCCACCTACCCTACCCACTCCCACCACACATTTCACTCTCCCCTCTTTGGCCGGCTCACTCACTTTCCTTCTTTTCTTTTTTTCATTTTATCTCATACACTCCTCTCTACTCTTATATCCTCTCTCACCGATACTTCCACACCACCACCACCACCATTTCTACCATCATTTTCTGGCAAGATCACCGAAAAATTCTTAAGAACCTATAAACACCTTCACATCCTTTTTTTTTTTTTTTTTTTTTGAGGTAAAAATTTCTAATCCTTTTGGTGGGTTTTACACTTTTGCTTGAGGTTATTTTTATGTAAGCTTTAATAATGATACTCATGTGATTTATGAGCATTGGAAGTGATATTTATGTATTTGTATGTATGGGTTTTGTAATGGTGGAATTATTTGATGAGTGGGTATAAGGTTTGTGCTAATGATGACTACCTAAGGTTTATTTATGGTGCAAAATTTAGGGGTTTTGAGTTATAACATGTGATGGTCAGTAAATCTAATTTTTCCATTGCCATTGGGTTTATTTGGAGTTGTTGGAGTTCTAAATTTCTTGTCTTGGAGGATATTTTGATTTTGCTTTCGCTTTCATAGGTCTCTTAATGATGTAGTGTAAATTTTATGGAATTTAGTCATAATGTTGGAGATGATATTAAATGGGTTAACTTTATAAATTGGAGTTTATGCCTTGTGAATTAATTGTTGAGAAAATTTGGAAGTGGGATATATTATTATTGATGAGGTTAAATACTAGGCTTGCCTAATAAAGTGCTTATTTAGTAAATTTCTAAATTGTAACTAGCTAGATACAATTTCAAGCTCTATGCTTATTGTGATAGATTTACTTGATATTGTTTAGGTCTAGCTAATCTCCTTGGAGCTTGGAGAGTTAGGCTTTTGCGGTTGTGAGGTAAGTAGCTTTTTAATGGGATTTTTGAAAAATAACCATGTTGTATAAATATTGTTTTTGAGTTAGACACGCTTTTGGAAATTACCTATGGAAACTATATTTTCCAAAAAACTATTGTGTCGAAACTTTAATATATATATATATATATATATATGAAAATGCATCATATTTGGTATTGCATTTGAGGAAATGCATGAATTGTTGATATGGAAAAATGAGCCTCTTTTATTTAATCTTTGTAAGGTTGAATTTTATCAACCATCTTGTTGGCTTTATTCCGTGCCAATTTTCTTGTAATTTAGCACTTAGTAACCATGTATTTAGGTGGGATTCATGTAAGGGTAGTGTGTGAAGAGAGTGTGAAGAATTGCTCAACAATGTGCAAAGAAGCAGGGACTCGCGACTTGCAAGCCGCCAGCTGCTGCACACGTGAGAAGCATGCGGGGAGGTGAAGAGTCACGCCAGCTATCGCACTACAGGACAAAAGTCCCAGGCTGCCAGGCCGTTAGCTCGCGGCTTGAACTCGCAACTTAGACTAGTCGCGAGGCCAAGCCGCCAACTCACCCTGTTTGGGAAAAACTGTCTCTTCATATTCCAAACACATACCACTATACATAGACCCTTATACCCACGAAATGTGGAGAGTTTTCAGAGAGAATTTTGTGAGAAAAACCCTAGAGAAAACCAAGATTGCCTCTTCCCCAATCTTCACTAAGAGACTCTTCAAATTCCTTTACTCTCTTCCTCTCCATTGATACATCCTTGAGAGGTTCTTAACCAAATCCTTTTCTTATCACACCCATGTCTGTGAGAAGGTCTTTTGGTGCTAAGGGAAGCAGTTCGGAAGGAACCTCGCGGCTTGAACTCGCGACTTAGACTAGTCGCGAGGCCAAGCCGCCAACTCACCCTGTTTGGGAAAAACTGTCTCTTCATATTCCAAACACACACCACTATATATAGACCCTTATACCCACGAAATGTGGAGAGCTTCTAGAGAGAATTTTGTGAGAAAAACCCTAGAGAAAACCAAGATTGCCTCTTCCCCAATCTTCACTAAGAGACTCTCCAAATTCCTTTACTCTCTTCCTCTCCATTGATACATCCTTGAGAGGTTCTTAACCAAATCCTTTTCTTATCACACCCACGTCTGTGAGAAGGTCTTTTGGTGCTAAGGGAAGCAGTTCGGAAAGAACCTCATTGGAGTTATGGGTTATAGCAGAATCTGGTAAGCTAGAAAAGAAAAAGGTTCGGCGCAACCTCGTTGGAGCAAAAAGCTTGGAAGGCTTAGGTACCTGGGTAGATTAGGCTTGGAGGGTCTATTGCTGTTCATGTATCCCAACTACATTTTCTAGTGGATTATTGACCGCTTAGAGGGCGGCGAAGAGGTTTTACGCCGAGGGCTTCGGTTTCCTCTTCGATAACACATCGCGTGCTGTCCTTGTGTTTGCATCTCTCTTCCTTTATCTTTGCCTTTTATTTTCTGCTATGGATGTGATTATAATTGGCTTAGATTGTTTATCAATTCTGTGTTTGGCTTATGTTCATGTTCCGCACATTAATTGTTTGATTATAAGCTTGAATTGATAATTTGTAATTTGGGGTTTAAACGGTCAAGGGTGTTTTACACACATATTGAACATTCAATTGGTATCAAAGCGGGTGCACTTGTTGCGGTTTAAATACCTTAGTGCAATCTTTGACCCCATTTTGAGATGGATAGGTCTCAATCTCTAACTGTGCCACCATTTTTTTATGGTAATAATTATGCATTTTGGAAAGTTCGAATGAGAGCATTTTTGTGTTCTATTGATGATGCTGTGTGGGATGTAGTTGAAGTTGGTTGGACTAGACCGGAGGCTGCCAAATCCACTTAGGATAAGGCAGCTCTCGCGTTGGCTAATGCGAATAGCAAAACTTTGAATGCCATTTTCTATGGTGTCTCTCCAGAAGAATTTCACAGGATTTCACATATCACCATTGCTAAGGAAGCATGGGAAATTCTGGAGACAACTTATGAAGGGACTAAGAAGGTGAAGGACACCAAACTCCAGATGCTGACCACTCGCTTTGAAGAGCTAAAGATGAGTGAGGATGAGTCCTTTGACTCTTTTTACAGTAAGCTAAACGAGGTGGTTGTCGGCAAATTCAATTTAGGGGAAAAGACGATGGATTCTAAAGTTGTAAGGAATATCCTTCGGTCACTGCCAGAAAGTTTTCGTGCCAAAGTAACGGCCATTGAAGAGAGCAAGGACCTTGACAACATTAAAGTTCAAGAGCTAGTCGGTTCATTGCAGACGTATGAATTATCACTGCCCATGCAGAAGAAGAGCAAATCTCTTGCTCTTAAAACAATTGATGAGAGAGTGGTATCTCATGAATTTTCGAAAGAGGATGCAGTAGATAAAGATGTGGCATACCTTGTAAAGAACTTCCAGATATTCTTAAAACTCAAGAACGGTGGGAAAGTTGCTGACAAAGGAAAATTTCAGAGTTCCGGGAAGGAGAAGAAAGAATTCCGAAGGAAAGATAGTAAAGATTCCCAATCTTCTTAAGGAATTACCTGTTTCGAGTGTAATGGACATGGACACTTCAAAAAGGAATGTCCCAACTATTTGAAGTCAAAAGGAAAGGTCTATGCTACTACTTTGAGTGACACTGATTCATCAAACTCTGACTCTGAAGATAGTTGTGACGGAGAAGGAAATTACTCCGCATTCATGACCATTGCACATGTGGAATCCTCAAATGATTTTGGTTCACTTGTGAAGGAGCTTCGTGAGCATTCTGATTTAGAGTCTATTGGGGTTGTTGAAGAATCGGAGGCTGAAGAAGATGAAGATACATCTGGTCTTCAAGAGAATTACACCTTACTTCTTGAGAAATCGGGTGAGTATGCAAAGGTGGCAAAGGCAGCTGTAAAGAAAATGAAGAAAGCTGAGGAAGATTACAAAAGTCTGCTAGTACGATACAAGGAGGCAAACTGTGAGATTGAAACACTTAATGGTGAGCTATCAGAAGCTTACACAAAAGTGAGATTTCTTGAGCAAGAGGTAGTGCAAGCTCATGCCAAGATAGATAGGGTCTCCTCCAAGAAGCTAAATGATGTTATTTCATCTCAAAAACACGCCTCAGACAAGTCCGAGTTGGGATATACCGGAGGAAGTAGCTCATCAGCGAATGTCACCAAAGAAGTGAAGTTTGTGAAGGCCAAAGAGACGACTGTGGATAAGTCTATTCCTAAGAAAATTAAGGCTGAGAAGAAGAAGAATGTGGCTAATCAACGGGTGTTTAACAAGTCCCATAATCAATCAAAAGTCAGATTTGGAGCTAGAGGAAGATCACTTCCAAGATCACAACAGGGTCCTAGAACGAGTCATTTCTGTCACTTCTGTAGATTGCAAAGACATACAAAACCCAACTGCCATAAGCTGAGAGCATTGAACAATGCAAGCGCTCCTCGTTCACAAGGAAGGAGAAATGACGAGAGGTCTTAGGGTGGTGAGCAACCAAGAAGTCAGAATCGTGAAACAGGAATAATGGACGTGATGAAGATGACCGGTGCCTTCACCAATTGCTTGGAAAGCTTCACAAGAAGGTTTGAAAGTCCTAACTCTTGTACCCAATCCGTCAAGGATATCACCCCAAACGCATGTGACGTGTAGGTGACGAAAGGTACTCATGCATGAGCATTACAACATGTCCATGCATTAATACTTCCCATGTTTGTGAATATGCTTGGTTGTGTGCTTCTTGCAAGTTTTTAGGTTGTTATATTGTTTGTGTGTTTGTCTTCGGTTCAAATGTTTTTACATTGCTACTTAAGTTGCTTTTGTTAAATCTTTTACTGATTTTGTGTCAAAAATTCAAAAACACATAAAAAGTAGAAAATCCTAAAAAGTTTGATCGGTTTTGTTGAGTTTTGTCTCAAAACATGTTTTGCCTTGTACCTTTGTACTAATGGCTTTGTGCATTTATGAGCTGAACTTGTTTCTTATGCACTCATATCATTGTGGAAGAAATTATGAGATCTATGTGATTGTTGTAAATAGATCTTCAACCTTGTCATAAATGATTAGTGAATGGTTTTGTTGATCTTGAGACATGCATAGACTTGTGCCTATATATCTTCCCACTTTTATTTTATTGCTTTACTCAAAGAGCTCACCAAATATAAATCTCCAAATGAAAAGAGATATTGAGCTTCAAAAGCCTGTCGCACATACTAATATTTGACTAGGAAAAAGGGAAAGCGACCAAAATAAAATGTATGATGCCCCAAAAAGCCAAAGGCTAACTCATCAAATTGAAATATTAAAAATTTCAGGCATCGATCTCACAATGAGATATGTTGATTCAAAAAGATCAAATGATATGTTGGAAATGGAGCCAAATGAAAAGCTTCAAAGAAATGTACTCAAGTTTTTGTGGGAGGTTATATATGCATACTTCTATAATTGAGATGGGTCACATTATCTAGTGCTAGTTGTGTATGCCTTGATTGAATTGATCATTGAAACTTCATATTAGACTAAGGACTATCTCATTTTTGATACCCACACACAACACACAAGTCTATGTTCAATAAATGCCATATTCATTTGTGTGATTTTACTTGTTTAAATGTGTTTTCACAAGCTCAATCTTTGGTGATCAAACACAAAAAGATTTTTGAGTGTTTTAGTTTGTTTTTGGAAAGTTTTTTGTTTTTACAAAATGTCAAAAATTTCAAAAATAGTGTTGCCCTGTTTTGGCGACTCAGTCGCGGGTTGGTCTAGTCACATGCCCCAATCACGAGCTTACTCCGAGATTTTTCGTGGCTCACTGGCGAGTCAAGGTCTCAGTTGCGAAAAATACTTAGAAAATTTTTCAAAATTTGAGTTTTTATGATTTTTGCGGCTCAATGTGGCTACTTGTTCGCGGGTGGAAGGTCCAGTTGCGAGGGGTACACAGAGATTTTTGCAGCTCACCTGGCGACTGTATCGCGAGTAGACCTTCTAGTCACAAAAAACACTTAGAAGATTTTTTAAGAATCTTGGTTTCACAGTGTTTCACGGCTTACCTTGGCAACTGACTGGCGAATTAATCCAATCGCGAAAAACCCGTGTTTTACGTTTTAAAGATAGTTTTTAAAAAAACTTTTTCAGTTTTTCCCTCGAATTTTTGTGACTGTTCATTATCTCCCTCATTTCTCTCTCTCAAACACTCCGTGTCTCTTTGAAAAAGCTTCCATTTTTGCATCATGTCTTTATCAAACATCAAGAAAAAGGTATGGGTTATCTCTATCTCACTTCATTGTACTTGATTTGAGCATTTTTTTTTCTTGTTTTGTGTAGTGCTTTTGAGTTCTTGAGATTTAATGGGTTCGAACTCGGTTTGGGCTTTGAGTATTGAGATTTGATGTTCTAGTCTTGGCTTTACTTTGTTTCTAATACTATACATGTGTGTTATCATGTTTCTGTCTATAGAGAGACTGTGCTCTGTAATGTGTTTCATGAATGTGTCGCTCCATTCATATCATGTTCTTGGTATTTTGTCACTTGTGACTTTGTGATGCACATTGCCCACTTGACTTTGAGTTGTTACTGTTCTTCATCATATTTGTTTGCCTATTTCTTTTGTCTGTATTGCTTATGTCATCTTGGTGTTATCCTGGTTCATGTTTTTGTGTTTCAGTGAAATCTCTCTGTTTCACACTCTTATATCTGAATCTAATCAAACTAATGTGTGTACCCTGTGGTATTGCATTTGGTTCTTTGCTGTGTGTTTGATTTTTTTTTCAGTTAGCTCGTTGTTCCTCCAAAGGCAAAGACATTGTAACCGATGACCCATCAACCCCGGTTGCTAAACGGACACAACTATCATCTAAGTCATCTAAAGACTCTTCCATTGAGAGATTCAAGACACCTATTAACTCAAAGACCTACACAGACACTTTTAAAGAGGCTTCTCCCATTGTGGAACGAATTGTCAAGTTTGATACCCTAGGGACAACGTTTATCCCTAAGATTTTTGAAGAAAGAGATTGGGCTGACCTTTTTGGGAATTTTCAGGATCCAACTGAAGAATTGGTTAAGGAATTCTTCTCTAATGCCAGATACACAGGGGTAGAGTTGAAATGCTGGGTATGAGGAACATAATTTTCCATGAATGCAAACTACATTACTTAGGTACTTCACATCACCAGACCAAAAAATGTGGATCAAACTCCATATGATGACAGAGTACTTCAGGCACAAGACATCCTTCAAGTTCTTGGGAATGAACATGAAGTGGGAAGCACAGGATCATCTATAAGCACAACATTGTTTTCGCCTGAACTGACAACTCTAAAGCTGATCATGTTCTCCAACCTCTACCCACTGTCAAACACTGCCTTCATCAGTCTTGGAAGGGCTAAATTCCTATGTGATCTCATTTCCAGTGTCCCGATTGACATCTGTGCTCACATATTCTAGATCATTGGGAAAACAGCGGCTCGATCAGCAACACGAACAATTCTTCCGTTCTGTAGTCTAATCATGAAGATTATCCTTTGTGAAGGTGTTAGTCCTTCATCATATGAGAAAATTCTGCCTCGTCCTCGACCAATATCCATATACACTCTCCAAGCAAGCAAGAGTCACTCCTCCAAGAAACCTAAGAGTGAGCCATCCACACACGCATCTCCATCTGTTCATGCTACAGTTACTTTTGTACAATCATTTGGCACCCCATCTGTTCCCCCTGGATTCCAAACTCCCAAGCAAAGTTATTTTATTGATAATGTGCTTCATCGGATTTCTGATTTGGAACGGCTCCTTAACTCCTTTCACAGTCTAACTCAAATGTGTCTCGGAACCATTAAGTTACAACTAGATACCATTCAACAGAAGTTGGAAGAAAGCCTTTAGCTATTCATGCCAAAAAGGGGAAGAGCATCACACAGTAAAGGGGAGAGAAGCATAAGAATGAAAAGGAGTGTGCATACTGAAAGGGGGAGTTTTTATAGTTGTTATATGCTCTTGTTTTGTCTGTTGTGTTTATTATAGTTTTTATCCTGTGTTGATACGGTTTTAATACTTTTGGAAAACTTGTGGTTCACTGGTATAGTTTTTTTCCCAGAAGTTATTCAGTATATATTATGATGTTATTTAGCATATTTTACTCTATGTGTTTATGTTTGCACCTGGTACCTTTGTAGGTTTTTAAGGTTCTTGTTTTTGTTTGTACCATGGTGCTTTTGTAAGCTTTTAGGGTTTGTTTCTATGCATTTTGTTGGCTTTATGGTTTGTACCTTGCTTTATGCAGCCTTTATGCTTTGTTAAATCAATACTTCTAACTAAATGTTTTGCATTTCCTTTTAAGTACTGTCATTCTTGTGCCCTTGTAGGATTTTATTCCTAGATGCATATACTTCATGTACTGTGCATTGGTTGAGTGTTGTTCATTCAAGGGATTTGCTTTGTGTTTATCAGCTTGAATGTCCGGATGTTCATTCCAAGTGTGAATGAGCATTGTGATCACTTGTTTGGAGTGATTGCCTATTTTGGTCTTGCCATGGTTTATTGCTATATTCCATTTTGCTTGATCGCATTGTGCTTGCTCCATATGCATTACAAGTTTTCTGCCTAAAATGAACTTACTGTGTTGTTGTGTTTCAGGAAATACTTGTTCTTATGGTTCAAGAGCTACACAGATTCTAGAGTTAGGTGTGAGTGAGTTTTCTAACTGTTCCTAACTCACGCGTTAAGTCTAGAGTTTGTTATAGGGTTTTGTCACGGAATAGCCAAATGGGGAGATTGTAAGGTTGAATTTTATCAACCATCTTGTTGGCTTTATTCCGTGCCAATTCGCTTGTAATTTAGCACTTAGTAACCCTGTATTTAGGTGGGATTCATGTAAGGGTAGTGTGTGAAGAAAGTGTGAAGAATTGCTCAACAATGTGCAAAGAAACAGAGACTCGCGGCTAGGACTCGCGGCTGACTCGCGACTTGCAAGCCACCAATTACTGCACACGTGAGAAGCATGCAGGGAGGTGAAGAGTCACGCCAGCTATCGTACTACAGGACAAAAGTCCCAGACTGGCCAGGCCGTTAGCTCGCGACTTGAACTCACGACTTAGACCAGTTGCGGGGCCAAGCCGCCAACTCACCCTGTTTGGGAAAAACTGTCTCTTCGTATTCCAAACACACACCACTATATATAGACAGTTATACCCATGAAATGTAGAGAGCTTCCAGAGAGAATTTTGTGAGAGAAACCCTAGAGAAAAACAAGATTACCTCATCCCCAATCTTCACTAAGAGACTCTTCAAATTCCCCTACTTTCTTCCTCTCCATTGATACATCCTTGAGAGGTTCTTGACCGAATCCTTTTCTCATCACACCCACATTTGTGAGAAGGTCTTTTGGTGCTAAGGAAAGCAGTTTGGAAGGAACCTCGTTGGAGCTATGGGTTATAGCAGAATCTGGTAAGCTAGAAAAAAAAAAGGTTCGGCGCAACCTCGTTGGAGCAGGAAGCTTAGAAGGCTTAGGTACCTGAGTAGATTAGGCTTGAAGGGTCTATTGATGTTCATGTATCCCAACTACATTTTCTAGTGGATTATTGACCGCTTGGAGGGCGGTGGAGAGGTTTTATGCCGAGGGCTTCGGTTTCCTCTTCGATAATACATCGCGTGTTGTCCTTGTGTTTGCATCTCTCTTCCTTTATCTTTGGCTTTTATTTTCTGCTGTGGATGTGATTATAATTGGCTTAGATTGTTTATCAATTCTGTGTTTGGCTTATGTTCATGTTCCGCACATTAATTGTTTGATTATAAGCTTGAATTGATAATTTGTAATTTGGGGTCTAAACATTCAAGGGTGTTTTACACACATATTGAACATTAAATCTTTGATAAGAAAATCATTGATTTTATGGTATATTGAAAAATTTAAAGATGTTTATCTTGTCTTGTATTATTTGGGAAATTGATAGAAAATCCCTTGACAAGAATGAAGTTGAAAACCTTACAAACTTTGTAGAAGTTAGATTATTTAAGATTTTTCTGAAACTACCTAGATATGAACTATGTGTTTCAAAATACATTTAACCTGTGAGCTTTATGTGGTTTTAACACCAAGCCATGTGTAATTTTCCGATGATCACCCGATTTGGTTTTCGTAGTCTTTGTGATATCGAAATCAAATCCAGGTCAGTGCCCTTTTACTTTGGATGACGCGTTCTCTGTTGCCCATGGGGTGAAGAGGTTCCTTAATTGTGTGTGGATAAGGCTGCTGCCCATGGGGCCAAGAGACCACATGCAAGAGAGGTCCTATTTGAAGCGCTCTCTTTACAGCCCATGGGGGAAGAGAAAAACCTTAAATCATTCTTTAAATCATTCTTTAAAGAAATTTAGTTTAAGAAATAGTATATTGTTTCAAGGTATTTACTTTAAGAAATTTTGTGTTTCATTTTTAAATCATTCTTTTCATATTATTACTATTGAAGATGAAACTTGCATTTCCTCCACCCCCATTAATTATGCTACTTACTATGCTCTATCTCATTCCATTATTTTATAAATTTTTCAGAGTAGGTAACAATCTTTTGAGGCAACTCTTTTTGGGGGCTAACAGTAGTTAGACTAACTACTGATGGAGGTTGAACTTTTGTAATGGAGATATTAGATGATGTACATTTTAGAATAGGTTTGACTCATTCTTTTGTATATTATAATGGTTGTGACGTTATTCCTACTAATGGGACAAGCTGATGATGTTTAACTATTTATTCAGACCTCTATTCTTTTGTGGCCAATGGTCCTTGTAATTATTGCTTAGAGCTCTGACTTACTTTGAGAGTATATTCAATGAAATTATTATGATAATTCTTGATGTTGGTATTTGATATGATTTATGTAGATTGAATTGTCAAAAAGAAAAAAAATCTACAAGTACTTTGAGACGTCTTTTTCATGCTTTGGACCCTTTGGGGTTCGGGGCATGATAATATCTCTCTCAAACGGACATGGTGTACTGTGGATATGGGGAATTGGAGGTTTGATGGAACGTTTTGGTCTCCCTAGATAAAGAATGACTCTAAGCAAGTACTTGTAGGTTTTTGATAGTGCTAAATAGAGAGGAAAATATGAAAGTGTGAATGTTCAAAATGTATATAAAACACCTATGAACGTTTAGACCCCCAAATTACAAATTACTAATTCAAGCTTATTATCAAACAATGTATGTGCAAAATATGAAAATAAGCTAAAACAGAATCAATAAACCAATCTAAACCAAATAAAATCACAATCACAGCAGAAATTAAATGGCAAAGATTAAGGGAAGAGAGATGTAAACACAAAAACAACACAGCGATGTGTTATCGAAGAGGAAAACTGAAGTCCTCGGCATAAAACCTCTCCGCCGCCCTCCAAGCGATCAATAATCCATTAAAGAATGAAATTGGGATACATGAACAGCAAAAGACCGTCCAAGCCTAATCTACCCAGTGTACCTAAGCCCTCCAAGCTTCTTGCTCCAACGAGGTTACGCCAAACCTTTGTCTTCTCTAGCTTACCGAATTCCGCTATAGCCCATAGCATCAACCAATATCAATTGGTCCCTTTTAACTACTTCCCAAGCACCAAATAACCTTCTCACAGACATGGGTATGGTGAGAAAAGGATTTGGCTAATGTACCTCTCAAGGATGTAACAATGGAGGGGGTGAGAGTAGAGGAATTTGGAGAATCAAAGGATGAAGATTGTAGATGAGTCAATTTTGTTTTCCTCTAGGGTTTCTTTCTCAAAATTCTCTTTGAAGGCTCTCTATATTACGTGGGTATAATGGGCATTTATACTAGTGTGTGTTTGGAATGCAAAAGGTCAGTTTTTCCCAAACAGAGTGAACTGGTGACTTGGCCTCACGACTTTACTGAGTCGCGAATCTAAGTCGTGAGCTAACGGCCTGGCCAAACTAAAAGTTTTGTCCTGTAGTGCTATAGCTAGCGTGACTCTTCAGCTCCTCTGCATGCTTCACACGTGTGCCTCATTTGGCAACTTGCAAGCCGCGACCCAGCCATGAGATGCAGTCGCGAGGGCAGCTGAGTTGCACACTTTTGAGCTTTTCTTCACACTTTCTCACACACTACCCTTACATGATTCCCACCTAAATACATGGTTTCTAAATGCTGAATTTGAAGCAAATTGACACGGAATAAAGCCAACAAAATGGTTGATTAAATTCAACCTTACAATCTCCCCCTTTGGCTATTCTGTGACAAAACCCTAAAACAAACTCCAGACTTAACATGTGAGTTGGAAACAGTTGAACATAACTCACTCAGACCTAACTCTAGAATCTGTGTAACTCTTGAACCATAAGTACAAGTATCTCCTGAAACACAACAACACAACATGATCATTGTATGCATATGGAACAAGCACAATGCGATCAAGCAATATATATTAAAGCAATAAAGCATGGCTTGACCAAAAATGAACAATCACTATAAATAGTGACCACAATGAACATTCATATATGGAATGAACATCTGGACATGCAAGCTAATAAACTCAATGCAAAGTATCATTTGCATGTCCAACACTCAACCAATACAACAACACAATGTAATTGTATTAAGGATATAAAATCCAACAAGGGCACAAGAGTGATGTACTTAAAGAAAATGCATAACATTTAATAATAAGTACTAAGCTACAAAGCATGGGTACAAAACAGAAAACTGAAAATCATCTAATATATACCAAAGTACCAACAGCTTTAAACAAAGTATTAAAACCATATCCATGAGTTTAAACCAAGTGTATTTAGCAAACCCATGATAACAATTATCCTAAACATAACACCACTTCAAAACATAACACCAAAACACATAAATAACATAAGGTAAACATTGCTGAAATTAAGTTTTTGGTATGCTCCCCCTCAAAATGGCACTCCTTCTCAACAACTACCCGAGCTACCCTCCAAAATTCTCCCCCTTTTTGACTGGAATGGACAAAAGGCTACTGCTGGGTGGTGAAACTATCAAACTTTGCTAAAAGTAAGTTCATCTGATCTTAGAGAGTAGCCAGCTTGTAAGATTACTCATTTTGGACATCTCTGAGCCCATCAATCCTCTCAAGGATGATCTAGAATGCATTTGAAGGTATAGCAGATGAAGATGAAGCTCTGCTCCTCTTGCCACGGCCGTTTAAGCATGAGGGTTGTCCTTTAGCCTCAGTCTCAGTCCATTAGTTCTCTTTCTTCATGGGCACCCTCCTCTCCATCACCCGGAAGACGAACCCTTATCCGTGTAATGGTTATAGTATTAATGGTTGAGAGAGTAGGCATGAGACTAATGTCTTGAAGGATCTCCACACCCTTTGCTCTAAAAAGCCTCATAAGTAGGCTAAGGAAAATTATCTTTACCCTTGAAGTGGTTCTTGTCTCATCAGCAATAATGAAGAAGATGTGAGCACTTATATCAATGTAAGTTCTCTCCTTGAGCTCCATGAGGAAAATTCCTCTAGCATTATTGATGATGGTCATCTTCTTCACCGGGTACAAGTTGAACATCATGATCACTATAAGACATCTCATGTCAGCTGGAAAAGCTGTAGTGTTGAGGTATCTCCCCTTTCTAACTCCACGAATATGAGATTGGACAGTTTCTATGGAAAGCATTCTATCCTTGTAGTGTGCGAAATCATGGTCTAAATCCTCAAAACCCAACGCCTGATCAATATCATCCAGATCTATGTTGAATTCATGTCCTTGTATCCAACAATTGATCTCATCCTCTCTAATCCGTGGTTCACATACTCCAGGCAGATCACTTAGTAGCTTATCCCAACCTCTGTCCTGAAAACAACTAGGGATGAAAGTGTCCTTCAAATCAACCAAATCCACAAATCTTTCTTGGATGATGGGTGCCTCAAGTAGAACCGAGTGTATCTCTCAAAATGTTGAGGAGACCTGAACTTTGTATTGTCCATCCTCAACCTTTTGTCAGCCTTTTTGGCAGTAGTCTTTTTCTTTATAGGAGTCATCTGCAAAACCACAACACCAAAGCCCAAAAAAAAAAAAAAAAAGCACAATAGATGGAAACTCAAAAATTAGTAATAGGTCAGTAGCACTGAAAAGAACAGAGATAACACATTGTGATAACCCAAAACACAATTTTATCACCAAAACAGAAGACCACAGTACAGTACAGTTTTATCACCAACTCTTAAGCATAACACATTGTGACAATGTGCACAGAAACACAACAAGAACAACCTAGGGTACACAATCAAACACATAAATTAATATGCACTAAGCAAATATTGTGAACCAAAGACACTCGCAAACAGTGTGAATCACAAAAACCCTAAAATTTAAGCACATGTTTATAAGACATATCTCAATGGGCATGATATACTCAACACAAGACAGATTAGTAGACATACTCAAGGATGAAAATCAATCATGATAACAAGAGTATCTAGCAACCTAAAGACAAAATTAACAAAACCCAAACACCCAAACTGAGCAAACACGAACCCAACCCATATCCGAAACATCATATATCACAAATCTTAATAACAACTCACAAATCTAAGAAAACAAGGCTATAAACATGAAATATTTAGTCAGAATAAGAAAACTCATACCTTTTTCTTGAAGATTGAAGTAGAAATGATGAACAACAATGGTGGTTTTTCGAGAGTGACACGATGAGTTTGAGAGAGTGTTGAACGAACAAGACAATGAACAGTCAAAATTATTCGAGGGAAAACTGAAAAGTTTAAAAACTGTCCTTAAAGCGCAAAACACATGTTTTTCGCGACTGAATCAAGTTGCGAACAAGTCGCCAGGACAAGTCACCAAACACCTTAGATACAAAATTTTTGAAAAATTGACTAAGTGTTTTTTGAGACTGGAAGGCCCACCTACGAGGAAGTCATGAAAAGAGCCGCAAAAACTTCTGAGTAACCTCGCGACTGGAGCTTCCACTTGCGAACAAGTCACCAAACAGAGTCGCGAGAAATCTAAAATCCAAAATTTTTGAAAAATTTCTAAGTATTTTTCGCGACTGGGACTTTGACCCGCCAGAGAGTCGGGTAAACCTACTGAGTACGCTCGCGATTAGGGTCATGCGACTGGTTTTACCTGCGACCAAGTCGCCAGAACAGGGCAACATTGTTTTTGAATATATATATATATATATATATTTTTTTTTTACATTTTTGCAAAACTAAAAAACTTTCCAAAAACAATTAAAACACTCAAAAATCTTTTTGTGTTTGATCAACAAAATTTGAGCATGTGAAACACATTTGATCAAGTACAATCACACAAATGAATAAGGCATTCATTGAACATAGACATGTGTGATATGTGTGGGTACCAAAGATGAGATAGTTCGTAGTCCAATGTGAAGCTTCAATGATCAATTCAACCAAGGCATACACAATTAGCACTAGGAAAGTGACCTATCTCAATTATAGTAATATGCATATATGACCTCCCACAAAACTTGATAACATTATTATGAAGCTTTTCATTTGGCTTCATGAACATCATATCATTTTATCATTTTGAATTATTACATCTTATTTTGAGATCGATGCCTGATATTTTGATATTTCAATTTGATGGGTAAGCCTTTGGCTTTTTGGGCATCATACATTTTTCACAAAAGTTGCTTTCCCTTTTTCCTAGTCAAATATTAGTATGTGCGAAGACTTTTGCAGTTCATTATCTCTTTTCATTTTGAGATTTACATTTGTTGAGCTCTTTAAACAACAAAAATAAAATAAAATGTGGGAAGATATATAGGCACAAGTCTATGCAAGTTTCAAAATCAACAAAACCATTAACTAATCATTCATGACAAGTTTGAAGATCTATTTACAACAGTCACATAGATTTCAAGATTTTTCCCATAATGATATGAGTGTATGAAGAACAAGCTACGCTCGTAGATGCACAACGCCATTAGCACAAAGGTACAAGGCAAAACCTGCTTGTGACAAAACACAATAATGTTGATCAAACTTTTTGGATTTTCTACTTTTTATGTGTTTTTGGATTTTTGACATAAAAGAAGAAAAGATTGACCAAAAAAAACAATGTCAAAACATTTAAAACAAAATTCAAATAAACACGATTTTTCAGCACAAGCTAGAACAAAAACAAAAAGCACACAACCAATCAAAGTCACAAAGCATAGGAAGTACTAATGCATGGACATGTTGTAATGCTTATGCGTGAGCACCCTTCTTCACCCACATGTCACGTGCATTTTGGGTGATATCCCTATAGGATTAGGTACAAGTGTTGTGGTTTTCAAACCTTCTGTTGAAGCTTGCCAAACAGGTGGTGAATGCATCAATCATCTTCATTACATCCATCATTCCGGAATCACCATCTCGACCTCTTGATTGTTCAACAGCCCAATTCCTTTTGTCATTTCTTGGTCCTCTTGACCTCTGATCACATGCATTCTTCAATGCTCTAAGCTTATGACAATTTGGTTTGGTGTGTCCTTGAAGTCCACAGTGATGGCAAAAATGTTTTGTTCTCGGACCTCTTTGTGATTTCCCTTTGGCTTCAGACTTGACCATTGATTGGTTACAAGGCTTATTCAACACCCGTTGGTCAGCCACATTTCTATCCTTCTCCACCTTTACTTTCTCAGCAGTAGTGGCAACTGCTTTCGGTTTCTTGGCTTTCACAAACTTAACTTCCTTGGAGATATTGACAGCTGAATTACTCTCTCCAGTATATCCCAATCCGGTTCTGTCGGAGAAGGGTTTTTGATGAGCAAGTACTTCATCAAGCTTCTTGGAGGAAACTCACTCTTCCTTAGCATTGGCTTGAACCACCTCAAGCTCAAGAAATTTTATCTTTGAGTAGGCTTCAGTCAACTCTCCATTTCACATTTGGTCTCCTTGTATCGCACTAAAAGACTTATATAATCTTCCTCTGCCCTCTTCATCTTTTTAATGGCTGCGTTAGCCACTTTTGCATATTCACCGAACTTTTCAAGGAGAGAATTGTAGGTCTCTTGCAGTCCCACTGGTTCTTCTTCTTCCTCATCATCAGATTCCTCAACTATCCCAATTGACTCCAATTCAGAGTGCTCACCAAGCTCTTTCACTAGCGCACCCAAATCATCCAAAGAATCTACTGGAGCAATGGTCATGAATGCAGAGAAATTTTCCTCTCCATCACAGTTTTCATTTGAATTTGAATCAAAGGAGTCGGAATCACTAAGAGTGGTGGCATACACCTTGCCCTTCACTTTCAAATAATTGGGACACTCTTTCTTGAAATGTCCATGTCTGTTGCACTCGAAACATGTGATTCCTTGAAAGGATTGAGACTCCTTCCCATCTTTCCTCTTGAAGTCCTTTTTCTCTTTTCCAAAACTTGGGAATTTTCCCTTCTCAGCAAATTTTCCATTCTTCTTGAACTTCAAGAACTTTCAAAAAAATTTCACAAGATAAGCCACATCTTTATCGACAACATCCTCATCCGATGAGTCGTGAGCTTCTACCCTCTCATTGATTGTCTTAAGAGCAAGGGATTTGCTCTTCCTTTGTGATGGCAATGACAGCTCATAAGTTTGAAGTGAGCCAATTAGTTCTTGAACTTTGATATCATCAAGGTCCTTACTCTCTTCAATTGCTGTAACTTTTGCACGGAAGCTCTCTGGCAATGATAGAAGGATTTTCCTCACTATCTTTGAGTCCTCCGTCTTCTCACTCAAGTTGAACTTGCCAATAACCACCTCATTCAGCTTGCTATAGAATGCGTTGAATGACTCGTCTTCACTCATTTTCAGCTCTTCAAACCAAGTGGTTAGCATCTGCAACTTTGTATCTTTCACCTTCTTCGTGCCTTCATAGGTGGTCTCCAATATCTCCCACGCCTCCTTGGGAACTATAATGCGAGAAATCCTGTGAAACTCATCTGGAGAAACACCATAGAAAATTGCATTCAAAGCTTTAATGTTAGCGTTAGCTGCCGCAAATGCTGTCTTATCCCAAGTGGATTTAGCGGCCTCCAGCCTAGTCCATCCTACATCTACTGAATCCCAAAAAGTATCATCTATTGAATACAACATCCGGACTTTCCAAAAGGCATAGTTGCTACCATCAAAATATGGTGGAACATTTAAAGATTGAGACCGATCCATCTCAAATGGGGTCAAGGATCGCACTAAGGTAATTAAACCACAGCAAATGCACCCGCTCTGATACCAATTGAATCTTCAAAATGTGTATAAACACCTATGACCATTTAGACCCCCAAATTACAAATTACCAATTCAAGATTATTATCAAACAATATTTGTGCGGAATATGAAAATAAGCTGAAACAGAATTGGTAAACCAATCTAAACCCAAAAAAATCACAACCATAGCAGAAATTAAATGGCAAAGATTAAGGGAAGATAGATGCAAACACAAAGACAACACAACGATGTGTTATCGAAAAGGAAACCGAAGTCCTCGGCGTAAAACCTCTCCGCCGCCTTACCCAGTGTACCTAAGCCCTTCAAGCTTCTTGCTCCAACGAGGTGACGCCAAACCTTTGTCTTCTCTAGCTTACTGGATTCGGCTATAGCCCATACCATCAACCAATATCAATTAGTCCATTCCTAACTGCTTCCCAAGCACCAAATAACCTTCTCACAGATATGGGTATGGTGAGAAAATGATTTGGCTAATGTATCTGTAGGGTTGAATTTAATCAACCATTTTGTTGGCTTTATTCCGTGCCAAATTTGCTTGTAATTTAGCAATTAGTAACCCTGTATTTAGGTGGGAATCATGTAAGGGTAATGAGTGAGAGAGTGTGAAGAAATGCTCAAGATTGTGTAAGGATGTAGACACTCATGGCTGGGACTCACAGGTGACTCGCGATTAGCAAGCCACAAACTGTAGCACATGAGTGAAGCGTGCAGAGAAGATGAACAGTCACACCAGTTGGAGCACTACAGGACAAAAAGTCCAGCCTGGCCGTTCTGTTATCTTGCAGCTTGAACTCGCGACTCAGTCAAGTCACGAGGCCAAGCCGCCAACTAGCCCTGTTTTGAAAAACCTTACTCTTTGCATTCCACTCTCACCCTAGTATAAATACCCCTTATACCCATGAAATGTAGAGAGCTTCCAGAGAGAATTTTGAGAGAGAAACCCTAGAGAAAAACAAGATTGATTCATCCACAATCTTTACATAGAGACTCTTCAAATTCCTCTACTCTCATCCTCTCCATTGTTACATCCTTGAGAGGTTCTTACCCAAATCCTTTTCTCACCATACCCACATCTGTGATAAGGCTTTTTGGTGCTTTGGTAAGCAGTTAGGAAGGGACCAATGGTTATTGGTTGATGCTATGGGTTATAACGGAATCTGGTAAGCTAAAGAAGACAATGATTTGGCACAAACTCGTTAGAGCAAGAAGCTTGGAAGGCTTAGGTACACTGGGTAGATTAGGCTTAGAGGGTCTTCTACTGTTCGTGTATCCCAACTTCATTCTTTAGTGGATAATTGACCGCTTGGAGGGCGGCGGAGTGGTTTTACGCCGAGAGCTTTGGTTTCCTCTACGATAACACATCGTTGTGTTTTCCTTGTGTTTGTATCTCTCTTCCCTTAATCTTTGCCATTTAATTTCTGCTGTGGATACGATTTTATTTGGTTTAGATTGTTTATCAATTCTAGTATAAACTTATAATCATTTTCCACACATACATTGTTTGATAGAAAGTTTGAATTGGTAATTTGTAAATTGGGAGTCTAAACGTTCATAGTGGTTTATAAACTATTTGAACATTCAATTGGTATTAGAGCGGGTGCACTCTTTGTGGTTTAAACACCTTAGTGCGATCCTTGACCTCGTATTGAGATGGAGTGATCTCAATCTTTAAATGCTCAACCATATTTTGATGGTAGCAACTATGCCTTTTGGAAAGTCAGGATGAAGGCATTTTTGTGTTCAATGGATGAAACCGTTTGGGATGCGGTGGATATTGGATGGACTAGGCTGGAGGCTGCCAAATTCACGTGGGATAAGGCAACCCTTGCGGCGTCTAATGTAAATAGCAAAGCACTTAACACTATTTTTTGTGGTGTGTCTCTAGAAGAGTTCCACAGGATATCTCATATTTCTATTGCCAAGGAGGCATGGCAAATATTGGAGACCACGTATGAAAGAACAAAGAAAGTAAAGGATACCAAGCTGTAGATGCTGACCACTCATTTCGAGGAGCTAAAAATGAGTGAGGATAAGTCTTTTGACTCTTTCTATAGCAAGTTGAATGAAGTAGTCATCGGCAAGTTCAACTTGGGGGAGAAAACGGAGGACTCTAAAGTTGTGAGGAAAATCCTTCGTTTGTTGCCGGAGAGTTTCCGTGCCAATGTGACAGCGATTGAAGAGAGCAAGGACCTTGATGATATCAAAGTCCAAGAACTAATTGGCTCGCTTCAGACCTATGAATTGTTATTGCCTACACAAAGGAAGAGCAAATCTCTTGCTCTTAAAACGATTGAGGAAAGGGTCGAAGCTCACGACTCATCAGATGAGGATGTTGTCGATAAAGATGTGGCATATTTGGTGAAGAACTTTCGAGAGTTCTTAAAATTCAAGAACAATGGAAAATTTGGCGATAAAGGGAAATTCCAAAATTTTGGGAAGGAGAAAAAGGAATTCAAAAGGAAAGATGGAAAGGAATCCCAATCCACACAAGGAATCACTTGCTTCGAGTGCAATGGACATGGACATTTCAAGAAAGAGTGTCCCAACTATTTGAAATCGAAGAGTAAGGCGTATGCCACAACTCTTAGTGACTCGGATTCATCCAATTCTGATTCTGAGGAAAGTTGTGACGGATAAGGGAATTACTCTGCTTTTATGACCATTGCTCATGTTGAGTCTTCGAAGGACTTAAATTTGCTTGTACAAGAGCTTATGGAGCATAGTGAAAAGGAATCAATGGGAATTGTAGAAGAATTGGATGTTGAAGAAGATGAGAGTACAGGGGGCCTTCAAGAAAACTTCAATTCACTCCTTGAGAAATCAGGAGAATACACACGTGTGGCCAAGGCTGTGAAAAAGATGAAGAAGGCCGAGGAGGACTTTAGAAGTCTCCTGGTGTGACATAAGGAGGCAAAGTGTGAGATAGAAACGCTAAATGGAGAGCTGACTGAAGCCTATTCAAAGATAAAGTTTCTTGAGCTTGAGGTAGTTCAAGCAAATGCCAAGGTAGAGAGGGTCTCCACCAAGAAACTAGATGGTGTCATTTCCTCTCAAAAACAATTCTCAGACAAATCCAGGTTGGGATATACAAGAGAAAGTAGTTCAGCTGTCAAAATCACTAAAGAAGTGAAGTTTGTGCAAGACAAAGAACATGTAGTGGCTGCCTCTACACCTAAGAAAGTAGGGGATGAAAAGAGGAAGAACATGGCTGACCTAACGGTGTTGAACAAGGCCTGTAATCAATCAGTGATCAAACCTGAAGTTAGAGGAAAATCTCTTCCAAGATCACAAAGAGGTCCAAGAATGAACCACTTTTGTGATCATTGTGGACTTCAAGGACACACCAAACCGAATTGTCATAAGCTTAGTGCATTGAAGAATGCAAATAATCAAAGGTCAAGAGTGTTGGGAAATATAGACCCCAGTTGATAGAATTAACAAGTTTTAAACCCAAGTTGTTAATTAGATTAATTATGAATAAACCTTGTTAATAACAAACAAACATCAATATCATGTCAAAATCATGCAGCGGAAAAATAAAATAAGACAAGATATGATGACCCAGGAAAACCAATGAAACCAACCAGTTTCACAGTAAAAAACCTGAGGGGAAACCTTCCCGAAAAGCAATCCACTATAGAAAAGAGAAGTTTCAGATCTAGTACAAAACCTTTGTCCCTAGACTCTACAATCCCCGTAGATGAACTCACAGCAGAAACCTTCTACCGCTTCAGAACCTCTGAACTCTTCAATATATGAACACCACCCTTTTTGTTGCACGAATCCCAGTACGTGACTAACTCCTTTGCACGAATCTCAAAACGTGACTCACTCACCAACTTAAGGAAGAAGAATGTTGGCTGCAAAGTTCTTCACTTCATCAACAATGAAGATCAAGAAGCACTTGGTTACAAAACCCTAAGGCGCAAAGACGCAGTAGCTTCTTTCAGAGAGAATAAGGCATCGGTCATCTTTTACATATGTTCTCCTTGTATTCTCTCTTATGTGACGGCCTCTAAAACAAGCCTTATATAGGTCTAGGGTTGTGAGAAAAGAAACCCTACACAAATACAAAAGCCTGGCCCAAAAATCAAATCTGAAAATTTTGATTTCGTGTAACCTCGATCGATCGAGAGGTGTCGAGGAGGTGTCGAGATTTAATGAATCTCAACAGATAGCAGCTATCGAGGAGGTGTCGAGAAGGTGTCGAGGGGACAGAAACTTTCTCGATCGATTGACCAGCTATCGAGAAGCTATCGAGATTGCGATAAGCATCAGCTGAAGATCTCGACAGATAGCCAGGTGTCGAGGTAGCTATCGAGAGGTGTCGAGCTTTAAAAACTTTGCACTTCAGCTTGCTTTCTCTTGGACAGACTTGATGACTTCAACACTTGACCTTGAAACATTGTTTCTTGAAGTATTAAAAACACCTAGAACTACCCAATTACAAGTAGAGTGCGTTTTGTCAAAGGATTAGCCAATTTACATAAATAAGTGACATATGTTCTTAATCAAGTTAAAACATATATGTCCTAACAATCTCCCCCTTTGGTAATCCCTGACAAAACCACAACAAACAAATGAGCATATGAGAGAAGTCATAAATCACTCAACTCATATTCACTTGTTGAATACAATAAAATCTATCCTAACACAAACTCTTGAAAAACTTTGCAAGAAGAGAGTTTATGGCAAGTAGACTTTGACAACCTGTATTTCTGAAACACTTTAAACAAAACTCATCAAGGCATCTTAGTGTGAAACAGAAATAATAGATTGCATACAAGTATAAAGAACATGTGTATAAAGAAAGAAAAGAAACAACACATGTAGAGATAGGTGAAAGAAACATACATCAGCATATAAAGAAGATAAGCACAATGTATGTAAACGTGGTCACAAGACCCAAGGTACAAGAGCAAGGAAGTAAGCACTCCCCCTAACAAGATGAAACACATCTCCCTCTTACAAAGGAATGTATTTCTCCCCCTAACTTGTAGAATCTTAAAAAAAAAACCACAAAGTCACAATTTCTCTCCCCCATTTTGTCATGATTGACAAAGGGTACAAGAAGCTAGAAAGCTTAACCCGAGAAACATAAAGATGATCAAGGATGATCAAGGGGGTACAAAGAAATCCATATAAATGCATGAATGTAATGAAACAAGATGCTATGGATGACAAGATAATAGAAGGATGCAAAACATGTGAAAAACAAGAAAAATGTTAAGCACATAAATTCCAAAACACACACACACACTATACAAGTCTAAACAATTTTATATTTCAAAAACAAGTTATGACAGTTTAGTAAACATACATTAGCACATGTAAAACCTTTGTGATGGCCAAATCACATTGTACCTGCACATGTATCAAAAGTAGCAAAAAATATTGCGTGTTGTGTGTGAAAAACATCGCAAGATTGCATATGTGTATACAAGTTATGACGATCTGAGATATGAGAAAATAACTTTTAACTCACACACAATCATAACTGTTTGATGGAGACTATCACCTTCGAGGTACATCCTATAACTCCCACATCTCCTAGAATACACGCTTGCAACCATATTTAAGCATTTTTAATATTTTTGCTTTTTATTTTCTTTGCATATTTTCTTTTATTTTAGCATATCATACATGGGTATATAAAAGAGAGAAAAGAAATACCCAAGATGTTAAGCATTTGACATCGCACTTTTGCTATGCCAAAGCATACGAATGTCTTTGACACTGCACTTTTGCTATGCTGAAGCATACAAGTGTCATATTATGATTGGCGGGCAACAGTGGTGAGATGGTTATTTATGCCTTTCTCTTAGGATTTTCTAGTCCTACCCTTCAAAAAGAGTGATATGAGTGTTAAATTTTAAGAAATAACTTAATCTTACTCATCACAAACAAGAGCCACAAAGCTCACTTGCTTAGTTGTGCATAGAGATGCTCATCTAAGCTACAAGAGATACAAAGTTTGGAAAACTTTGTTTCATTGGCCATCCAAGGTACACAAGTACCAAAGTACACAGAACACACACTGTTTTTGTATTTTTCTGATTTTTCTTTTTATTTTTATTTTGAAAACAAAACAAAATAAAAACTAAACAACCAAACAAAAACAGATAAACAACATGAATGCATGAAAAAAAGATTCATATGCATGAAAACATGATAGAAATATGCAGATGCATGAAAGCATGATTCCAAAAACAGATAAGAAATCAAGCAAAGAAAGTCCTACTTTAGATAGAAAGAATCAAAGCAGAGGACAAACAGAAAAGACAATTAAGTCTTAGGCTCCTTTCTCACCCACACAGCACGAGTCTTTGGCCGTGAAGATGAAAAGGCGCGTGTCATAGTATGTCTACTAAAGGACATAGAAGAATTAGAATTCTCTTGAAATTGAGTTAAAAAGCTCAAGACTTTTAATAACTCTCCAAACAAAGGTGTAGGTGCTTGACAGGAAACCTGTGACCGTTTGGACAATTGCTTATGAGGATACAACTTAAAGTAATTAGGACGAATGTGTCCAGCAACACCACAATGATGACAAACACAAGGCTTAACAAAGGATTTAGAATTAGCCAGATCAGTTTTGGATTTCATACCTCTATTACCTTTCTCAGATTGTGGCATAAAGATAGTCCTTGATCCAGAAGCTGTGGATGAGGAGGGGCTGGAGGAAACAGCATATCTTAAGCCAGTCTTATTAGAGGCTTCCTGAAGGGTCATATTCTTAGGTACGTCATCATCAGAAGAATCCTTACTGTCACTAGCACTCTCCACAATCACCTTATCGGTTGTGGCAGCAAAGGCCATAACTTGACGACATTCATCCACAAACTCATCAGAAGAGTCATCCTCAGTATCACTCCAGGTAGCAACCAACCCTTTCTCTTTTGGCTTCTCGGTCTTTTCCTTCATGAGGTAGTTTGGACACTCTATCCTCATATGACCAAAACCTTTGCACTCATGGCATTGAATAAGGGGTTTTTCATTCTCGCCCTTCCTAGAGGATTTAGGTTTCCTAAGAGGTCTGCCCTTATCCTTTTTCCTAAACTGAAGAAGCTTAATAATCTCATCAGTTATGAAGGTTAGATCCTCATCCTCATCTTCACTTTGATCTTCATCTTCAGAGTCCTCAGTCTCTTCCTCTATACCCTTAAGAGCCAAGTTTTTGCTCTTTCCACGTTTTCCCATTGAGCCTAATCCCATCTCATAGGTTTGAAGGTTCCCTACAAGCTCAGTCAAAGGAATTTGATCAATGTCCTTGACTTCTTCAATGGCAATAATCTTGGCATGGAATCTTTCAGGTAAGGACCTAAGGATTTTTCTAACAATTTTGGATTCTGCAATACATTCTCCAAGGTTGAAAGTAGAATTCACAATATCCTTGAGTTTGGCATAGAACTCATCAAATGTCTCATCCTCCTCCATCCTTATTTCTTCAAAACTACTTGTGAGTTGTTGAAGCTTCACAGTCTTTACTACCTTGGTACCTTCATAGGTGGTCTCAAGAATAGTCCATGCTTCCTTGGCAACTTCAGTGGATGAAATTTTCTTGAATTCTTCATTAGTCACCCCACAAAACAAAGCATTCAAGGCCCTACTATTGAAATTTGCAGCTACAATTGTTGCATCATCCCAATCCACAAGTGCTTCCTTCGGCTTAATCCAGCCAACTTCAACAGCTTGCCATACCTGTTCACCTAGAGCCTGCAAGAAAGCTCTCATGCGTACTTTCCAGTATGCATAGTTAGTGCCATCAAATAAAGGAGGTATAATTAAATATTGTCCTCTATCCATGACAAACAGGGGTCAATGGATCAACACAGCAAAGATTAAATCCTAATCAGAGTGTGCCTGCTCTGATACCACTTGTTGGGAAATATAGACCCCAGTTGATAGAATTAACAAGTTTTAAACCCAAGTTGTTAATTAGATTAATTATGAATAAACTTTGTTAATAACAAACAAACATCAATATCATGTCAAAATCATGCAGCGGGAAAATAAAATAAGACAAGATATGATGACCCAGGAAAACCAATGAAACCAACCAGTTTCACAGTAAAAAACCTGGGGGGAAACCTTCCCGAAAAGCAATCCACTATAGAAAAGAGAAGTTTCAGATCTAGTACAAAACCTTTGTCCCTAGACTCTACAATCCCCGTAGATGAACTCACAGCAGAAACCTTCTACCGCTTCAGAACCTCTGAACTCTTCAATATATGAACGCCACCCTTTTTGTTGCACGGATCCCAGTACATGACTAACTCCTTTGCACGAATCTCAAAACGTGACTCACTCACCAACTTAAGGAAGAAGAATGTTGGCTGCAAAGTTCTTCACTTCATCAACAATGAAGATCAAGAAGCACTTGGTTACAAAACCCTAAGGCGCAAAGACGCAGTAGCTTCTTTCAGAGAGAATAAGGCATCGGTCACCTTTTACATATGTTCTCCTTGTATTCTCTCTTATGTGACGGCCTCTAAAACAAGCCTTATATAGGTCTAGGGTTGTGAGAAAAGAAACCCTACACAAATACAAAAGCCTGGCCCAAAAATCAAATCTGAAAATTTTGATTTCGTGTAACCTCGATCGATCGAGAGGTGTCGAGGAGGTGTCGAGATTTAATGAATCTCAACAAATAGCAGCTATCGAGGAGGTGTCGAGAAGGTGTCGAGGGGACAAAAACTTTCTCGATTGATCGACCAGCTATCGAGAAGCTATCGAGATTGCGATAAGCATCAGCTGAAGATCTCGACAGATAGCCAGGTGTCGAGGTAGCTATCGAGAGGTGTCGAGCTTTAAAAACTTTGCACTTCAGCTTGCTTTCTCTTGGACAGACTTGATGACTTCAACACTTGACCTTGAAACATTGTTTCTTGAAGTATTAAAAACACCTAGAACTACCCAATTACAAGTAGAGTGCGTTTTGTCAAAGGATTAGCCAATTTACAAAAATAAGTAATATATGTTCTTAATCAAGTTAAAACATATATTTCCTAACAAAGAGGACCAAGAAATGACAAGAGGACTTGGGCTGTTAAGTCATCAAGAGGTCAAAATGGTAATCCCGATGTGATGGACGTGATGAAGATGATCGGTGCATTCACCACCTGCTTGGAAAGCTTCCCTAGAAGGTTTGAAAGTCCTAACTCTCGTACCCAATCCTATAGGGATATCACCACAAATGCATGTGACGTGTGGGTGAAGAGGGGTACTTATGCATAAGCATTACAACATGTCCATGCATTAATTCTTCTTTTGCTTTCTGAATATACTTTGTTGTGCGCTTTTTGCTTGTTTGTGTTGAATTGTTTGGTTGTTTACTTTTTCTATTTAAATGTTTTTACATTGTTGCTTTTGATCAATCTTTTCTTGCTTTTATGTCAAAAATCCAAAAACACATAAAAAATAGAAAATCCAAAAAGTTTGATCGACTTTTTTGAGTTTTATCTCAAAGCATGTTTTGCCTTGTACCTTTGTACTAATGGCTTTGTGCATCTATGAGCTTAGCTTGTTTCCTATGCACTCATATCATTGTGGAAGAAATCCTGAAATCTATGTGACTGTTGTAAATAGATCTTCAACCTTGTCATGAATGATTAGTGAATGGTTTTGTTGATCTTAAGACATGTATAGACTTGTGCCTATATATCTTCCCACTATTTTATTTTATTGCTTTTACTTAAAGAGCTCACCAAATGTAAATCTCCAAATAAAAAGAGATATTGAACTGTAAAAACCTATCGCATATACTAGTATTTGTCTAAGAAAAAGAGAAAGCGACCAAAAATAAAATGTATGATGCCCAAAAAGCCAAAGGCTAACTCATCAAATTGAAATATCAAAAATTTCAGGCATCGATCTCACAATGAGATGTATTGATTCAAAAAGTTCAAATGATATGATATTCATGGAGCCAAATGAAAAGCTTCAAAGAAATGTGATCAAGTTCATGTGGGAGGTCATATATTCATATTTCTATAATTGAGATGGGTCACATTATCTAGTGCTAATTGTGTATGTCTTGGTTGAATTGATCATTGAAGCTTCACATTGGACTAAGGACTATCTCATTTCTGATATCCACACACATCACACATGTCTATGTTCAATGAATGCCATATTCATTTGTGTGATCGTACTTGATTAAATGTGTTTTCACATACTCAATCTTTGTTGATCAAACACAAAAATATTTTTGAGTCTTTTAGTTTGTTTTTGGAAAGTATTTTATTTTTACAAAAATTTTCAAAAGTTCAAAAATAGTGGTGCCCTGTTTTGGCGACTCAGTGGCAGGTTGGTCCAATCGCATGCCCCAATCGTGAGCCCATACAGAGATTTTTCGCGGCTCACTGGCGGGTCAATGTTCTAGTCGCGAAAAATACTTAGAATATTTTTCAAAATTTGGTTTTTTATGTTTCTCGTAGCTCACTGTGGCGACTTGTTCACGAGTGGAAGGTTCAGTCGCGAGAGTTACATAAAGATTTTCGCGGCTTACCTCGCGACTTTCTCGCGGGTAGACCTTCCAGTTGCAAAAAACACTTAGAAAAAATTTTCAAAATTTTTGTTTTAAGTGTTCTAGTGGCTAGCCCTGGCGACTTGCACACGGCTTGACCCAGTCGCGAAAAACGCGTGTTTTGCGTTTTAAAGGTAGTTTTTAAAATTTTTTTTAGTTTTTCCCTCGAATTTTTGTGACTGTTCATTGTCTTCCCCATTTCACCTCTCTCTCAAACTCACTGTGTCACTCTCATAAACCTCCATCTTTGTATCATTTTAACCACCAATCTTCAAGAAAAAGGTATGGGTTTTCTCATTTCCTTTAAGCTCTTCATGATTATAACCTTATTTTCTTGGATCTGTGAGTTGTGGTTTTGACTTGAGATATGTGTGGTTTGCAAATATTTGAACATGGGTGTGCTTAAAATGTTGGGTTTGGTTGGTTTGGGTTGGTTTTTTTTTTTTTTTTTTTTTTTTTTTTTTTTTTTTTTTTTTTTTTTTTTTTACTACTTAACATGTTTGCTATCATGATTTAGTTTCATTAAGCTAGTCTATAATCTGACCTTTGTTGTTTGAAATATTTTATACCCATGAGATATATGTGTTTGGGTTCTCTGTGATTTACTCTAAGTGTGAGTATGGCTATTTCAAATTGACTGAGGTTTTTGATTGTTTGGATTATAATGCTTTGATTTTGTGTTGCCATATTACATGTGAGGGTTTGTCTTGAACATTTCATATTTATTAAGTTATGTCTCATTGATATATGCTTACTTTTGACTGAGTGTGGTTTACACTGTCCAAATAGAGCTGATTTCTGCTTGTTGCAGTCTACATCAATACAGATTGTACTTGATTGAGTTGTTGGGTTTTGATTTAAGCTATCTTTCTCTGGTTCTCAACTGTGCTTGGTCTATATGCTGTCTTGACACTCTGTTACTCCATATGTAACTAACTTGTTACTAATACGTGTGTATTTCCACCTAGTGTGTTCTGCTCTTGTTGTGGCCTCTTCTGCTTGTTTACAGATGGCTCCCACACCTACAAAAAAGAAGACTCCTGCTAAGAAGGCTGACAAAAAGCTGAAAATGAACCATAAACTATTTAGGTCTGTTCAACATTTTGAGAGATACAAAGATTCTTTCTTGAAGGGAACCATTATTCAGGAAAGGTTTGTAGACTTAGGGGACTTGAAGGGCACCTTCATTCTAGAGTGTTTGAAGGGCACCTTCATTCTAGAGTGTTTTGAGGGCAGAAGATGGGATAAGTTGCTGAGTGAGCTACCTGCAGTTTGTGAGCCTTTAATAAGGAAATTTTATGCAAATGTTGTTATAAGGGAGGATGAGCTGAATTGCTAGATCAGAGGACATGAGTTCACCCTATATGCATATGGTGTTGATGAAGTTCTAGGGCTTGAGGGTTTAAAGGATCATGATTTCACCAATTACAAGGACAAGATGCTATCTATAGAAACTGTCCAGAATCGGATTGGTGGTGTTAAAGAAGGGAGATGTCTCAACACTAATGCCTTCCCTGCTGACATGAGGTGTCTGACCACCATCATGATGTTCAACTTGTATCTAGTGAGGAAGCTAACTACAATTACCAATGTCAGAGCTATTTTCCTCATGGAGCTCAAGGAGAAAACCTTCATTGACATTAGCTCTCACATATTTGACACAATTGTGGATCAGACTAGAACCACTTCTAGGCCCAAGCAAATCTTTCCTAGCCTTCTCATGAGACATTTGAGAGCAAAAGGTGTTGCAATCCCTCAAGATATCAGTCCCATGACTCCACTCTCATCCATTAACAAATAAACCATCACAAGGATACAAGTTCGTCTTCCAGGTGATGAAGAGGAGGGTGACCAAGGAGAAGGTGATCCAATGGAAATTGAAGCAGAGGCTGCAGGATAGATGTCCACATCCAGAAGCAGAGGCAAGAGGAGCAGGGCTTCAACCTTATCAGCTGTACCTCTAGATGCATTTCAAATCATCCTACAGAGGATTAATGGACTCAGAGAGGTCCAGAATGAACATACTAACAGGATGGCAGTAACTTAGAATCAGCTTAACATACTTTCAGCCAAGTTTGACAGCATCAACACCCAACAATGACCCTTTGGCCATTCCGGTCAAAAGGGGGGAGAATTTTTGAAAAGCAGCTCTTGAGGGGGAGTGCTATTTTGAGGGGGAGCAGCCAAAAACAGTGTTTATCTAGTTTATTGTTCAGTTTTATTTTATGTTGATGATTATGGTGTTGGTTATGGTATTATGTTTTTGAATACTGTTTTCATTATAGGTTTGATACAATGTGTGAAACTTTGGTTTATTAATACTTAAGGTGTTTTTCAGTATGTGTTTAAGTTTGTACCTGTTACTTTTGTAAGCTTTTAAGGTTTATGTACCCATGCTTTGTAGCTTTAGTACTTCTTGTTAAATGTCATGCATTTTCTTTAAGTACATCACTCTTGTGCCTTTTGTTGGATTTTATATCCTTAATGCAATTTCCTAGTGTTGTTGCATTGGTTGAGTGTTGGACATGCAAATGATACTTTGCAATTGAGCTTATTAGCTTGCATGTCCGGATGTTCATTCCATGTGTGAATGAGCATTGTGATCACTTTTTATGGTGATTGTTCATTTTTGGTCAAGCCTTGGTTTATTACTTATTTCCATTTTGCTTGATCACATTGTACTTGCTCCATATGCATTACAAGTTTTCTGCATACAATGATCATATTATGTTGTTCTGTTTCAGGAGATACTTGTTCTTATGGTTCAAGAGCTTCACAGATTCTAGAGTTAGGTGTGAGTGAGTTTTGTTCAACTGTTCCCAACTCACATGTTAAGTCTAGAGTCTATTGTAGGGTTCTGTCACGGAATAGCCAAAAGGGAAGATTGTAAGGTTGAATTTAATCAACCATTGTGTTGGCTTTATTCCATGCGAAATTTGCTTGTAATTTAGCAATTAATAACCATGTATTTAGGTGGGAATCATGTAAGGGTAGTGAGTGAGAGAGTGTGAAGAAATGCTCAAGATTGTGCAAGGATGCAGAGACTTGCGGTTGTGACTCGTGGGTGACTCGCGACTGGCAAGCTGCCAACTGCAGCACACGAGTAAAGCGTGCAGAAAAGATGAATAGTCACGCCAGTTGGAGCACTACAGGACAAAAAGTCCAGCTTGGCCATTCTGTTATCTCGCGGCTTGAACTCGCGGCTCAGTCAAGTTGCGAGGCCAAGCCGCCAGCCAGCCCTGTTTTGAAAAACCTTACTCTTCGCATTCCACTCTCACCCTAGTATAAACACCCTTTATACCCACGAAATGTAGAGAGCTTTGAAAGAGAATTTTGAGAGCAAAACCCTAGGGAAAAACAAGATTGATTCATCCACAATCTTTACATAGAGACTCTTCAAATTCCTCTACTCTCATCCTCTCCATTGTTACATCCTTGAGAGGTTCTTACCCAAATCCTTTTCTCACTATACCCACATTTATGAGAAGACCTTTTGGTGCTTTGGGAAGCAGTTAGGAAGGGACCAATGGTTATTGGTTGATGCTATGGGTTATAGCGAAATCCGATAAGCTAAAGAAGACAAAGGTTCGGCGCAATCTCGTTGGAGCAAAAAGCTTGGAGGGCTTAGGTACACTGGGTAGATTAGGCTTTGAGGGTCTTCTGTTGTTCATGTATCCCAACTTCATTCTTTAGTGGATTATTGACCGCTTGGAGGACGATGGAGAGGTTTTACGCCAAGGGCTTCGGTTTCCTCTTCGATAACACATTATTGTGTTATCCTTGTGTTTACATCTCTCTTCCCTTAATCTTTGCCATTTAATTTCTGCTGTGAATGTGATTTTATTTGATTTAGATTGTTTATCAATTCTGGTATAAGCTTATAATCATTTTTCGCACATACATTGTTTGATATAAAGCTTGAGTTGGTAATTTGTAAATTGGGGGTCTAAACGTTCATAGTGGTTTATACACTATTTGAACATTCAGTACCTCTCAAGGATGTAACAATGGAGAGGTAAGAGTAAAGAAATTTAGAGAATCAAAGGATGAAGATTATGGATGAGTTAATCTTGTTTTTCTCTAGGGCTTCTCTCTCAAAATTCTCTCTGGAGGCTCTCTACATTTCGTGGGTATAAGGGGCATTTATACTGGTGTGTGTTTGGAATGCGAAAGGTCAGTTTTTCCCAAACAGAGTGGACTGGCGACTTGGCCTCGTGACTTGAGTGAGTCACGAGCTAACGGCCTGGCCAGACTGGAAGTTTTGCCTTGTAGTGCTTCAGCTAGCGTGACTCTTTAGCTCATCTGCATGCTTCACACATGTGCCTCCTTTGGCGACTTGCAAGCCATGAGCCAGCCGCGAGATCTAGTTGCGAGGCCCTGCTGAGTTGAACAGTTTTGAGCTTTTCTTCACACTCTCTCACACACTGCCCTTACATGATTCCCACATAAATACAGGGTTTCTAAATACTGAATTACAAGTATATTGGCACAAAATAAAGCCAACAAAATCGTTGATTAAATTCTACCTTACAAAGTGCAAAGAGCCTAACTGGCATGAAAGACATGGCATATAGGAGCACTTTTATCCACCCTTCCCCGTTCTTTATCATGAGAAGCTGCAAATGATAGCATCATCGTGGAGACGGAAAGGAACAATAAAGTTAAGCCAAACGTCAACTTATTAGGAAGAGAATGTCTAAAGTCTGCAAATCGGAATGGTGAAGTGACGATTGTAAGAAATACAACCACTGATGTCAGAGCAAATGAAATTGATAGTATGTCCGCCACAGTGAAACCATGAAGAAAGGTTGATTGAGGGAGAGTGGGATACCGGTCTTATCATTCGAGCCTCCAGGTATTGTATAGGCTACAGCGAAGGCAACAGTAGCAATAAGAACTGCCACGACTGAACATCCTTGGGCAGTGCGCTTTATCCATTCTATGCCTTTCTCGCGGAGTTCTTTATTTGTTTCATCAAATAGTCCCTCTGCTGTCAACTTTTGATTGTTGCGGTGGTGAAGGTAATGGGTTGGCGTATCAATCTTCACACGCTTCATATGATAACAAAACAAACGAAAATGACGTAATTGTTTTAATTAAGAGGTAAGTGAAAACATAAGTATGAAAAAAAAATATATTATGAAATGACATTTTGGAGACAATGGTGCTCTATTGAAAACCCTACCAAAATTCTAGAAGCAAGATCTAAGCCATCAAAACTGTGCATTAAGTGAGCCTCAACCACTGTGATAATATGTAGACTACAGTGTTATGACATATGTGTTTTCAATTGTTAAGAACATATGTCACTTATTTATGTAAATTGGCTAATCCTTTGACAAAATGCAATCTACTTGTAATTGGGTAGTTCTAGGTGTTTTTAATACTTCAAGAAACAAGGTTTGAAGATCAAGTGTTGAAGTCATCAAGTCTGTCCAAGAAAAACAAGCTGAAGTGCAAAATCATTAAAGCTCGACACCTGCTCGATAGCTCCTTGACACCTGCTATCTATCGAGATTTATAAAATCAGATTTTCTGATATGATTTCTTGGGATCCGTAAATGTGTCTTTGGGCCTTCTTTTCTCCTAACCCTAGTCATATAAAAGGATTATTTTAAGAGCCATCAAATTGTACACAAGTTGCACAAGCATTGAGAAAACTCTGTTCAAGCAATTTGTGATCAAAGACGAAGTTCTTGACCTAGTTCATCTTCTCTGAAGAAGTTGCTGTGTATTTGCACCAAAGGGTTTTGTGACCAAGCATCTTCTTGATCTTCATCGTGTAGGATGAACTGAAGAACTTTGCAGCCAACCTCTCCTTCTAAGTTGGTGTTGAAATTGCGTACTGGGATCCGCACATTGGTTAGTCACGTACTTGGGAGCCGTGCATCAAAGGTGGGAATTGTCACTACAGATAAAGTCCAATTGGATATTGGGGTAAGGGTTCAACTGTAGGTTGGTAAGGTACTTGAGATTCCTTTACTTGTAACCGCTTGATTTGATAATAATGGAGTTTCGGGAGTGGTGACCTGAAAATTACCCGGTGGGGTTTTTGCCACAAGGGTTTTCCCCATTCGTAAACAAATCACCATGTCATTTAATTTTCGCTGCATATTTAGTTATTTGGTGATCTGTTTGTGCTTCCACGTAATTGCATGATAAATTGATTAATTAATAACTTGGCTAATTAATTAATTGGTTTAATCACAATGGGTCATTCACTTTGTGGCCTATCAAGTGGTATCAGAGCAGGCACACTCTAATTAGGTTTTAATCTTTGCTGTGTTTGATCCATTGACCCCTGTTTGTCATGGATAGAGGACAGTCGTTAATTATACCTCCTTTATTTGATGGAACTAACTATGCATACTAGAAAGTACGCATGAGAGCTTTTTTGCAGTCATTAGATGAGAATGTGTGGTAAGCTATAGAGATTGGTTGGACTAAGCCAAAAGAAGAGCCGGCCAATTGGGATGAAGCCAAGATCAAGGCGGCAAACTTCAACAGCAGAGCGTTGAATGCCCTATTTAGCGCAGTCACCAATGAGGAGTTCAAGAAGATATCATCTACTGAAACTGCAAAGGAAGCATGGACCATCCTCCAGACAAACTATGAGGGTACAAAGGCTGTCAAGGATTCAAAGCTTTAAAGGCTCACTACAAGCTTTGAAGAAATATAGATGGAGGAGGATGAGTCATTTGATGAGTTCTATGCCAAGCTCAAGGACATAGTGAACTCAGCCTTCAATCTTGAGGAAACCATCCCTGAACCCAAGGTTGTAAGGAAGGTGCTCAGATCTCTACCTGAGAGATTCCATGCCAAGATTACGGTGATAGAAGAATCAAAGGATATTGACAAAATTCCTTTGACTGAGCTGGTTGGAAACCTGCAGACCTATGAACTAGGACTATCTAGGATTGGCAAAACGGGTAAAGGCAAGAGCATGGCCTTGAAGGCAAAGAGCAATGATACAAATGAGTCTTCCAATGATGGAGATTCCAAGATGAAGTCCTACATTACAAGGCAATTCAAAAAGTTTATGAAGAATGCCAATGGGAGGAGCTTCGATAAGGACCGCAGACAATCCAGTTCTTTCCAGTCTAAGGTGTAAGATAGAGGGAAAAAGGATGCTAAGGAAGGCGATTAGTACACTGTTCCTACAGGACCAAAGTGTTTTGGATGTCATGGATTCGGTCACATGAAGCATGAACGCCCGACATATCTCAAGAGCATTGGAAAGAGTAAGGCACTTGCTGCAACCTTGAGTGACACGAAGCCTGAAAATGATTCTGACAATGAGGATGACGGAATCTTAAATGCCTTCACTGCCACAGTCAATCCTACTAAAGGGATTGTTGAAGAAGTGGACGAAGAAGAAGAACTGGTGGAGTCCAAATTCGAGAAGATGGATGATCAAGATGATATCCATTTAGCCTATGAGAAGCTTTACAAGCTCTCTGAGAAGCATGAGAAATTGTATAGGCTGGCCACCAAGAAGCTCAGTGATGTGGAACTTGATCGTGAAGAGTTGTCCACAAAGTTTGATGAAGCGAATCAAACTATTGGAGCACTAAGGTTTGAGAACAATTTCTTGGCTGAGAAGACCAAGACGCTTGAAGCGGAGCTGTTTCAAGTCAGAGCTTAATTGGAGAGGACTTCAAGTGCAAAACTTGATGAGATGCTCAGCAATCAGAAATTTGCTTCGGATCGAACAGGTTTAGGGTATGGTCTTTCTTCCTCTCATATTGCTTCTACTAGTGCTACTGTTTTTGTTTCTCCTGCTAATAACACTGATATTGAGAACATTGATGATAAAACTGAATTAGTTAGTGAGAACTTAGACAAGGGTAAATCTATCTTAGGAGCACCCCCTAAACTGGATAAGAAAGATGTTAAAAACCCTAGGGCTAAGAAGGCTAACTCTCAAAAGCCTAAACAGAAGAAGCAGCATCTTTGTCATCATTGTGGAGCTGTCGGTCATACTCGACCAAATTGCTATAAGTGGCTAGCCACTCAACAGAGCAACGTCATGATCGCGTCTGGCAGCCAGAATTAGCTTCAATCCTCTCTTGCTCCTCTTGGTGATCTTCTTAAAGCCCTAATGTTCCTTTCGAACTTGAACGGTTTCAATTCTTCCCCCTCCCAGCCGGTTCAAGGGTTTCATCAAAGGAAAGGTTCTTCCAAGGTGTGGAAGAAAAAGGACTCTAAGTGATTTCATCACTCTCTTCTTTCTTCGGGTTTTTCTTGTTTGTTGCATTGCTTGTGTGTTTTGCATTTATCTTTGAGTCAGTCTAGTTTTATGCTTTGCTTTGTTTAACATGTTTTTGTGTGTTTACTTTCAGTTTTGTTTATTTTGTTTTTGATATAAAAATAAAAAAAAAATTGAAAAATCAGAAAAATACAAAAATAGTGTGTGTTTTGTGTACATTGGTACTTGTGTACCTTGGATGGCCATTGAAACAAAGCTTCTAAACTTTGTATCTTTTGTAACTTGGATGAGCCTCTCCATGCACAACTAAGCAAGTGAGCTTTGTGACTCTTGTTTGTGATGAGTAAGATTAAGTTATCTCTTAAAACTTAACACTCATATCACTCTTTTTGACGAGTAGGACTAAAAAATCCTAAGAGAAAGGCATAAATAACCATCTCACCACTGTTGCCCGCCAATCATAATATGACACCTGTATGCTTCGGCATAGCAAAAGTGCAATGTCAAAGACATCCGTATGCTTCGGCATAGCAAAAGTACAATATCTATACTTAACATGTTGGGTATTTCTTTTTTGTCTTCTATATGCCCATGCATGATATGCTAAATAAAAGAAAATATGCAAAGAAAATATGAAGCAAAAATATTAAAAATGCTTTAAATATGATTGCAAGCGTGTTTTCTAGGAGATGTGGGAGTTATAGAATGTACCTCGAAGGTGATAGTCCCCATCAAATAGTTATGATTATGTGTGAGTTAAAGTTATTTTCTCATATCTCAGATCGTCATAACATGTATACACATATGCAATTTTGCGATGTTTTTCACACACAACACGCAATATACTTCGCTACTATTGATACATGTGCAGATACAATGTGATTTGGTCATCAGAAGTGTTTACATGTGCTAATGTATGCTCACTAAACTGTCTTAACTTGTTTTTGAAAAATAAAATTGGTTAGACTTGTTTAGTGTGTGTGTGTTTTTGAGGATCCATGTGCTTAAATTTTTTGTTGTGAGATGTTTTTGAGAGCTTAATATGTCAATTGGATCATTGGTTGAGGTGTATGTTGGATTGCATTCATGTCTGTGTTTTTCACTTCTCGAAAAACTACTTTTAACTGCTGGCTCGACACCTCCTCGACACCTCCTCGATCCCTTGTTATCTGTCGAGCTTCTCAAGCCTTTTTCTTATCGCAATCTCGACACCTCTTCGACACCTGATGGATTGATCGAGAAAGTTCCTGTCTCCTCGATACCTTCTCGATACCTTGTCGATCGATCGAGCTTCTGTTCTTGGTTTTGGTGTTTATTCTTCGATACCTTCTCGACACCTGTAGCTGTCGACGTTCATTTTCTCGACACCTACCTCGACAGCTGTTTCGACACCTCTCGACACCTTAGCTGTCGAGAATTACTGAAGCTCCTATATAAGCTTCTGTCGCGATCCGGTTCTCATTTTCTCGATCTCTCTCGACCTGTCCGCGACTGTTCATCTCCCTAAACCCTTTTTCTTACTCAAAATCTTCAACCCACGTGATTTTTCAGCCCTTCCTTGCTTCAAATCACTTGGTAAGATCTCTTTTTCCCTCATTATTCATGCATTTCATGTTTTGAATCTTAGGTTTTGGGGTTTTTGAAATTTTTTGGGGTTTTTCAAAATTAATGAGTTTTTCTTAAAATTTTGGGTTGGGTTTTCACTTAAATGTGTTCTCACTTAAATGTGTTCAAAATGTCATACATTGCATTTCATGTGCATTAGAATGGTATTTACATGCATTTAAATGTGTGTTATATGCTTGTGTGCTGGTATGATTGGATTGGGCTAAGCCCATGATGCTTTTTACTTTGCATGTCACATGTTCATGCATTCCCCATGCATACGTACTCATTGTTCAATATATTTGATATATGTGAACTGTTTTGGGACTTTTCTGATTGTCTCCTTCTCTATCTCTTTCTCATTCTGTTTATGTTAGTAGTGTCTATGACACCTAAGCGTAAATCCACTCCGGCTCGAAACCCTCTGCGTTTTGGAGCTTCTTCATCTTCTAATTCTGCTCCTCTCAATCTTCGGCTCCGTGATGGTGATGCCAACAAGGCATTTTTGGAGAATTTTTCTAGACGAAGTGTTCATTCGGAACCCCAAGTCATTTTGGCGAACTTCACCGACACTAACCTTCCCTCTGTCATTCACAGTAGGGGATGGGAGTCATTGTGTGACGTCCTAGTCACATGTCCTCTCGTGCTCATTCCGGAGTTTTACTCCAACATGCACGGGATCGATCGTTCAGTACCTCTCTTTTTCACTCGCATTCGAGGTACGCGCATCCATGTCACACCGCAGCTAGTTACGGATGTGCTTAGGGTTCCTAGGATAGAGTTTCCTGACTATCCTTCTTGTGAGCGTCTGAGGACTGTGTCCAAAGATGAGCTCATCTCTGCTTTTTGTGAGCGCTCCACTGATTGGGGTGAACATCAGGATACATCATGTAGACCTTTTGCTAAAAGTTCTAGATTCCTAAACATGGTGATGACTTTTGTAGTCCATCCACTCTCTCACTACAACTCCATCACAGAGCCTCATGCTCGATTTTTGTTATCTCTTCTTGAGCATCTGACTATAGATTTTCCTTCTCATTTCATTCTTTCTATCATAGATGTTCATTTAGATTTGGCGTCCCGTGATAAGCTCATCTTTCCTTCCGTTATCACGAGGATCTTACGCCATTTTTCTATCCCTTTTCCTGTGTCCAACCACTTCACACACATTTGTGCCATAGATGCCACTACCGTAAAATGTAGTGAGGCTCAGTTTAGGTCGAGACAGACGGATTCCACTCCTCCCTCCCGTTCAGCTCCATCCAGATCTGCTCCATCTACATCTGCTCCTTCTTCCTCTATGGGCGATGTATCTCTTGGAGACATCATGGCGCAACTGCAGCGCATGGATGCTTGCCTCGATACACTCTCCACTGAGTTGTATCAGGTGAATGTTCGTGTTGGTCGTATTGCACGATGGCAGGCGACCATGGGCGGTTTTGCTCCTGAGGCTACTCCTTCACCACCTCCTCCAGCGGCTTCTGACTCTGAGGATGATGATGATGATGATGATGGTGATGACGATGACGCTTCAGATGATGATGGAGATGCTAGCTCTACTGATGAGATGTCTTCATGGCACTCTACCCTTTGTCACTCGTGACAAAAAGGGGGAGTAGTTTTGGGTTATGAGAGTAGTCATCTTAGGAAGAGAGTTAGTATAGGACATTTTTGTTATGGGGAGTGTTGATGTTAGGTTCTAAAGATTTAGGAATTTATGTATTTAGAACTCTAATTTGTAATATTGGCAAACCATGATCAAAACAATATGTTTAGTCTTGTTGAGGCTTGCTCAAAGTTGATTAATTATTGTAAAGTTGGAATCGAGAGGCTGCAGATGCATTGGGGCATTTCTGCCTGGCTCAATCGATCGAAGAATAGACTCGATCGATCGAAAGTCGGCCAGATTGCATTTTCTGCTGAATTTCCAACTCAACCCTAACTCATTAAACGTTTAGGGTTTTATGTTTTTGCCCTAGGTATATAAGGCAAAACCCTAGCCACGTTTTTAGAGTTGCTCCTGTTGTATTGTTGCTCATACATTGCTGTTTTGTGTAAATCTCTTGTGAGATCTAGAGGAACATTCCTTTACACAAAGCTTAGGGTTTTCAAGGTAAAGATTACTTCAGCATCTTGATGATCAACTCGGTTGCTGCCATTGAAGCTTAAAGAATAACAAGCGTGGGTGCTTGTAGCTGATTGAAGAATCCAAGAAAGAAGGAGTCCGTGGATTCGGAGCTTGCACGTGGTCGTGTCAGTAAGTTCTATTGGTAGGTAGCATTCGGAAGTCGAGCGGGAAGCTTGTAAGTCCTTTTGTATGAACTTCGATTCTTTCATAGTGGATTCGGGTTTGCCTTGAGGATCGGTGGGTCAAATCCTCCCCAGGTTTTTACCGTGTGGTTTCCTAGGTGATCATATCATTGTGTCTTTTATATTTCCGCTGCTTTATATTTTTGATATGATTATATAATTGTGTTAACCTAGATTTGCATGAATTGGACTAAGTTAATCACTTGGCTAATTAACTAGGTTAATCTGGTTGTTTTAAGGGGTCTAAAACCGTTCAAGTGGTATCAGAGCGGGTAGCTCTTCTTGTTTGAGATTTTTTTTTTATCTCTGAACTGATCCTTGACCCCTGTTGTTATGGAGCATGGACACTCTCTTGTTGTTCCTCCTCACTTTGATGGGAATAACTATGCTTATTGGAAAGTAAGGATGAAAGCACTCCTGAAATCCATTAATGAGAGAGTTTGGAATTCTGTTGAGTACGTATGGAAGAAGCCCACTACTCCTGTGAGTGAGTGGCAAACTTCTCAAACAGAAGCAGCTGGATCAATAGCAAAGTTATGAATGCCATCTTTAACGCTGTTTCTATGGAGGAATTTAAGAGGATCTCTAATGTTGAGGTTGCTCATACTGCTTGAAAAATCCTCCAAACTGTGCATAAAGGCACAAAGGCAGTTAAGATAAACAAATTGCAGCAATTGACTTCTAGGTTTGAGAGCATTAGGATGTCTAATGATGAATCATTTGATGAATTTTATGCCAAACTTAATGATATTGTTAATTTTGCTTTTAATTTGGGTGAAATCTATGATCAACCTAAAATTGTTAGGAAGATTCTTAGATCTTTAACTGAAGACTTTAGACCCAAAGTGACTGCCATTACTGAGAGCAAGGATGTGGACTCCATCCCTGTTGATGAGCTTATAGGAACTCTTCAGTCCTATGAGTCTGACCTATCCAAAGCAAACAAATCCAAATCAATGGCTCTTAAGTTTGTTGATGATGTTGATGTTGGTGGATTTGATGATGAGCTCTCTGCTACAGAGATAGCTTACCTTGCCAAGAATTTTAGAAACTTTCTGAGGAATACTAATAGAAGGGCAAGAAATACAAACACTGCTGAACCTAGAAACTTTAGGAAGAATGATCCCATTAAGGTTAATAACTTTGAAAAACCTAGAGAAAAAGTTGGTCAATCTTCAAATAATTCTTTGGGTGCTCAGTGTTTTAGTTGTCAAGGGTATGGTCATGTTAAATCTGAATGTCCTACATTTTTTAGGAATAAGGGTAAAGCTATGGCTGTAACCCTTAGTGATAATGAGGTTTCTGATGATGAGTCTGAATGTGACGAGGATGGAAACTTCATTGTTTTCACTGCTACTGCTGTAGTCAATGAAAGCATATCTGTTGAGGAGAACCCTTCTGATGGGGAACTCTCTGAGGATGCAGATCTTCAAGAGGCCTATAATAAACTTTGCAAGGTTGCTGCAAAGGATGCAATGGATGTTGAACTTGGCCTGAAGAAAATTGATTCTCTTGAGCTTGAAAAGAAAAATTTGCTTGTTAAACTTTTTGATGCTAATGATCTTTTGAACCATGTGAAATCTGAGAACATGCTTTTGCTTGATAAAGTTAAAACTTTGGAACATGATTTATCTGTTGTTAGATCTGCTAGTTCTAAACTTTATCACATGCTGAATGTTCAAAAGTATTCTTCTGATAAATCTGGGTTAGGATATGTTGAAAGCATCTCTGTGTCTGCTCCTCATTCCACGAACTTTGTTCCTTCATCTTTTTCTGAACCTTTCGTGAGTGAAGTTGTGAGTGAAACTGTCAAACCACCTGTGAGTCAAACCTATAGAAGTTTCACCACCTAAGAAGATTAGGGTTGATCTAGGAGAGTCTAAACCTAAGGAAACTACCCTTTCTAAGGACAAGATGCATGGTAAACCTGCTTGGGTTTGTCATTATTGTGGAAAGTCTAGACACATTCGTCCTAACTGTTACAAGCTTCAAGCTGCTGAAAGAGTAAACAAACCAAAAGTGTCTGTGCCTTAAGCACAAGATCCTATGACACTTATTGGTGAATTGGTAAAGGCTTTGAACCTTTATTCCAATCCTGGAGTTGGAAATCACTCGAATGTGAATAGGAACTCCAATGCTCGTGGTGCATCTAAAAGGTTTTGGATGCAGAAGACTCGACCTAATTGAGTCTTTCTGACATGGTCCTTGTGCTTCATTGCTCATTCCTTTGTGACCATTGTTCTTTGGTTTTTTGGTTTTTTTTCTAGGACTTGCATTTGCATAACATTCATGCATTTCATTCTAGGATTTATTTGTTTTCTCTTAAAAAAAAAAAAAAAAAAAAAAAAAAAAAAAAAAAAAAAAAGAAAAGCAAATTCTGTTTAGCACTATTTTTTCTTGATCTTTGAAAACAAGGTTGGTCAATTTATTTACACATAACATGTATTTTGTACCTTGTTTAGTTTTGATGAGCTTATTTATTGCACTTTATTAGTTGAAGATTTGTAGTGCATGTTGTGTGGGAAAGATGTTTTTGGTGTTTATCACTTTGTCTTTATCTTGAAGTCACTTGTTATTTGACTGTCGGACTTGATCCTTTTGAGAAAGGCATAAATAACCATCTCACCACTGTTCACTAGCCAATCATGAACACCTTAGTGCATATCATAAGATTTTGTGCTCAAGAAAGTGTAGCACATGCACAAAAAGAACATAAGGTGCAGCTTCTTTAATTGCTTAATGCTTAAAATTGCTGTGTACTATTAGGTTTGATGCCAATTCACATAATTAAAACTGGTGTGTACTATTAGGCTTGATGCCAAATTTCACCTAATAATGTGGCAAAATTCAAGAAACTTACATGATTGCAAGCTTATATTCTAGGAGATGTGGGAGTTATATGATGTAACTATTTAGGTGATAGTCTCTTTTAAATTCTATGTGATGAATTTTGTAGACTTTGTGATTGATTGCTATTCACATATCACCTCACATGTATCTCAAGCTTTTACTAGTTGCACACACTACACAAGTTACTCTTTGCTAAACTTTGTACATGTTATTGTGTGTGTTTTTGGTCTGACCAACCAAGTTTGAAAATACTTTGAGAATTATGCAAAACTTTTTTTTGCTTGAGAATTTAAAAAGAAGAATGGCTGAAATTTTCTTTGGAGAAACTGGGATTAAAAGTTAGGTTTTTGAAAAAGCATTCCATCTCATACTCATGCATTTTGTTTCAATAAGTTTAATGCTTTGAGGAGTTGTTTTCAAAATATGGTTTGTGATTTTCAAAACTGTGATTTTTCTCAAAAATTTTGTGAGCCTCTGTCTGGTTCCATCGATCCATTCTGATTTTCGATCGATCGGAAAAAGTGCTTCATTTTATTTAAAAATATCGAACATCTCTATCGGAAAAAGTGCTTCATTCTGATCATCCTCCACCTTCTGCCTTGATTAGAGAGTTCTTTTCGAACATCTCTATCTGCATCTATGATTCCAACACTTTGGTAAAGAGTTGGATACGAGGCATAGAGTACACTATTACTCTCAAGGTAGTGGCTGATGCTCTAGGGGTACCTTTGGTCCAGAATCCTGTCTATCCCTATGATGAGTCTCCCAAGTTGAGTGATGTCTTGTCTTACATCACTGGGTCATCTATCCATTGGGGTTCTAATCCCAAGATCACCTCTACTGAGCTTTCTGGGTTGGACTATCTTTTCTTTAGGATAGTCTGTCATTCTATCTGGCCCATATCTCATGTTCACACCATTCCTCTCGAGAGGTGTGTATTTTTGTACGCTCTGGTTACTGATACTCCTATTAGTTTTCCTCATCTATTTCTTCATTCTTTGAACAATGTTTATAAGAGTTCATCTTCTGCTCATGCTCTTGTTCATCCTATTTTCATTCATAGGATTTTGCTTTATCTTGATCTTAGTGGTTTCCCTTCCTCTGAGCCTGTTCATGTGATTGCTCCCATAGGTGCGTCTTTTCTTAGATAAAGGGCCACTCATCTTAAAGCTGGCTATAAACATCCTAGGTCTGAGCCTTCTAGTAGCGCACCTCCTCCTTCCTCTTCTTCTACAAGTCCTGTTGGTGAGGATGTTCTTGATCCTGTTGGTGATGCTGCTGCTGCTGCTGATGTTCCTCCACCTCCTTCGACCGACTTTGATGTTTGTCGTACCTTAGAGACTGTCATGACCGTTCAGGCGACTCATGGTCAGATTTTGGTGGACTTGCTTGATGAGATTCGTGCTCTGCGAGCCGACTTTGCGCATCTTCATTCACCCTCACCACCTCCTTTTGATGATGACTTGTGATTGCCCTTTGGCATTCCGTCACAAAAAGGGGGAGTAGAGTTTTGACTTGTAGAGGGGTTTTTGTAGTTAGGGGGAGACTTTTTTGTTTTTGAGGAGCTTGTGGAGTTTTTAGATTGTATCTAGGTGCTTCACTTTGTATATCATTTTTGGGATATTCATGTTAGGGGGTGTAACATTGATTGATATACATGATATATACTTGATTCTTGTTACTTTGTGATTCACTGCTTATTGATTTATATTTATGAGTTGTTCATTAATATATGTCTTTATTTTGTGTTGTGTGAATCTTACAAGAATGTTATACCTGTTGTTTTACTCTTTTCTGTCACACATGCGTTTATGCGTTTGTTGAGTATTTCAGGAATATACAGGTTGATTCAATTGAGTTGCTGTCTACATTTGCAACTGATGGATAGTAGTTAGAATTGAATTTGAGTTTATGAGCATTTTTTTTTTGTAAAGGGCTTTTTACTTGTAGACTTTGAGCTTTTAATTTGTGTTTTGTCATGGATTGCTAAAGGGGGAGTTTGTTAGGTTCTAAAGATTTAGAAATTTATGTATTTAGAACTCTAATTTGTAATATTGGCAAACCATGATCAAAACAATATGTTTAGTCTTGTTTAGGCTTGCTCAAGGTTGATTAATTATTGTAAAGTTGGAATCGAGAGGCTACAGATGCATTGGGGCATTTCGGCCTGGCTCGATCGATCGAAGAATAGACTCGATCGATCGAAAGTCGGCCAGATTGCGTTTTCTGCAAAATTTCCAACTCAGCCCTAACTCATTAAACATTTAGGGTTTTATGTTTTTGCCCTAGGTATATAAGGCAAAACCCTAGCCACGTTTTTAGAGTTGCTCCTGTTGTATTGTTGCTCATACATTACTGTTTTGTGTAAATCTCTTGTGAGATCTAGAGGAGCTTTCCTTTACACAAAGCTTAGGGTTTTCAAGGTAGAGATTACTTCAACATCTTGATGATCAACTCGGTTGCTGCCATTGGAGCTTAAAAAATAACAAGCGTGGATGCTTGTATGAACTTCGATTCTTTCATGGTGGATTTAGGTTTGCCTTGAGGATCGGTGGGTCAAATCCTCCCCAGGTTTTTACCGTGTGGTTTCCTGGGTGATCATATCATTGTGTCTTTTATATTTTCGCTGCTTTATATCTTTTATATGATTATATAATTGTGTTAACCTAGATTTGCATGAATTAGACTAAGTTAATCACTTGGCTAATTAACTAGGTTAATCTGGTTGTTTTAAGGGGTCTAAAACCGTTCAGTTGATATTTGAAGGATGTAGTGAGGTTTTGATCTATCTTTTCTTTTCTATTCTTTTTAGATACATTGATCTTGTATATGAGGTCTTTTGACCAGTTTTTACATACATTGTATTTATTTTCTCTATATATGTGGATGTATGTTTCTTTCACCTATCTCTTCATGTGTTGTTTCTTCTCTATCTTTATGCACATGTTCATTATACTTGTATGCAATCTATTGTTTCTATTTCACACAAGATGCCTTGATGAGTTTTGTTTAAAGTGTTTTAGAAATACAGGTTGTCAAAGTCTACTTGCCATAAACTCTTTTCTTGCAAAGTTTTTCAAGGGCTTGTTATAGGATAGATTTTATTGTATTCAATAAGTGAGTATGAGTTGAGTGATTTATAACTTCTCTCATATGTTCGTTTGTTTGTTGTGGTTTTGTCACGAATTGCCAAAGGGGGAGATTGTTACGACATATGTGTTTTCACTTGTTAAGAACATGTCACTTATTTATGTAAATTGGCTAATCCTTTGACAAAACGCACTCTACTTGTAATTGGGTAGTTCTAGGTGTTTTTAATACTTCAAGAAACAAGGTTTCAAGATCAAGTGTTGAAGTCATCAAGTCTGTCCAAGAAAAACAAGCTAAAGTGCAAAGTCATTAAAGCTCGACACCTGCTCGATAGCTCCTCGACACTTGCTATCTGTCGAGATTTATAAAATCAGATTTTCTGATCTGATTTCTTGGGATCCGTGAATGTGTCTTTGAGCCTTCTTTTCTCCTAACTCTAGACATATAAAATGATTATTTTAAGAGCCGTCAAATTGTACACAAGTTACACAAGCATTGAGAAAACTCTGTTCAAGCAATTTGTGATCAAAGACGAAGTTCTTGACCTAGTTCATCTTCTCTGAAGAAGTTGTTGTGTATTTGCACCAAAGGGTTTTGTGACCAAGCATCTTCTTGATCTTCATTGTGTAGGATGAACTGAAGAACTTTGCAGCCAACCTCTCCTTCTAAGTTGGTGTTGAAGTCGCGTACTGGGATCCGCGCATTGGTTAGTCACGTACTTGGGAGCCGTGCATCAAAGATGGGAACTATCACTACAGATCAAATCCAATTGGGTATTGGGGTAAGGGTTCAACTGTAGGTTGGTAAGGTACTTGAGATTCCTTTACTTGTAACCGCTTGATTTGATAATAGTGGAATTTCGGGAGTGGTGACCTGAAAATCACCCGATGGGGTTTTTGCCACAAGGGTTTTCCCCATTCGTAAACAAATCACCGTGTCATTTAATTTCTGCTGCATATTTAGTTATTTGATGATTTGTTTGTGCTTCTACGCAATTGCATGATAAATTGATTAATTAATAACTTGGCTAATTAATTAATTGGTTTAATCACAAGGGGTCATTCAGTTTGTGGCCTATCATACAGTATAGTACTATGGCATGAAGAGTAGTATGGATGTGTTTGTATTTGATTATATGGATGCATGTACACCTAAAGCATATGAGAAAAAGGGGTGCTTGAAGAGTAACACCTCAAACCAACGCAACTCGTCTTGCAATTCAAGTGCAGGCCCTTGCATCTTCTCAGGCACATAATCCTTACTTTTTTTCCGAACTGTATGTAGTATGGAATTCCCATCTTCGTCAATTTTTCGTGTTAGCCTCCTCATTGGTAACTCCATATTTTTTACAAGCTCAAAAATTTTTAATTGGCGATATTTGATTGCTATATGCAATATGTTTCGCCCTCTCTCATCAATATGCTCAACTGCCTGGGGGTATAATTTGAGTATTTTTTCAACGATCTCTACACAACCTGACCTAGTTGCTAAGAACAAAGGAGTTTTTGTTGCCCCTTCCTGAGTTATCGCTGCCCTTTCTCTAGCCCAAGAGAACTCATGGCCGTTCCTTCTCCAACTTTCTTCTCTGTTGTATGACCACTACCATACTTGTGGAGGACAGGTTTACTTTGGTCTGTTCCAGGATAAGTAGTTTCCCATGAAATATCTCTTTCTATTAGGAACTCGGCAAGCTGCAAAGCTGATTTATATTTTTCCGCCTGCCTTTTAGTACGGTTCTGTTTGACTGGATTACAATATAAGTAGACTGTTCATAAAACGGAAGTTAATTAGCAATTTTTGAATACAAAATTATAGGGAAAATAAGACCAAGCTCTTCTAATCCATCTAAGAATATAGAATAATGATTTTGATGAGAGGAAATTCTTTAGTAATTTAGTTATTTAGTCACAAAGTTATGTCTTATCTTTTTAGGGGGAAAATAAATGAAAATAACAGTTCTTTTTTTTTTTTAATATTAATTTAGACCTTGAAATGGTTTAAAATATATATATATATATATATATATTTCACCTTTTGGCATCCACAATAAATCATTAATATTTTATGAAAGCACAACAATGATAATGGTAATGTTGCTGGTGGCAACAATAACCGCAAAAGTGATGCTGATGGCAATGATAGAGGTTATGGCAGTAGCAATGAGGCCAGGGTGGGAGCAAGAATGAATTGTGGAAGATCTCTCTCTCTCTCTCTCTCATCTATATATATATATATATATATATATATATAACCGAAATTTTTGAAGCTCCCACAATTTTTAACGTCATTATTTAATTTTTTTTTTCTATTTTTTAAATTTTATTTAAAAATAAATCTAATTTCTGCCCCACCAAATACATGTTACAGCCTCTTTAAAACCAAAAAACGAAAACTTCTCTCCTCTTCTCACACACTAACATTTCCTTCCCCTAAACCTAAAACTCACCATTTCCTTCCTCCAAAATCAAAACCCAAAACTCAGATTCTCCCACCGTCGCCTCCGCCGCTACAGATTGCCGCCGCCATGGATCGCCGCCCTCCAAGTCTCTTGCAACTTTTTCAATGTCAGATGAGTAACAATTTGAAGTTAGAGTTCCAAATTTCATCAAATTTCATCAAATTTCATCAAAGTAAAGATTCTAATTTGTTTATAAATTGTCTAAGATCAGGGTTTGCTATCAAATTCGATGTTGGCTTCGTTCAACCTAGGGAAACCCTATAGAAGATCCAATTCTACATGGGCTTTGTCTCTTCGCATTTTAAAGAATGGTTAGTGATGTTTTTATTTTTAATTTTAGGTTTTCCCCCTTACATATTCTCTTTATTTGGAGTAAATTTGTGTTTTTTTTTAAAAACCAAAAGAGCCTTACATTATTATTGTTCATTGAGAGCCTTAATAAGAGGCAGAAAGAGTCAAAGAGGGAGAGAAAAATCTGAGGGACTTTATAATCAGACCAAAACTTCTCCGAAAACATTTCCAGTAAGTTTTTAATTTTGTTCTATTGTTTTTGGCTGTTAAGTATGATTTAGGGTTACATTTGGGAGTGTTTCTTTTGAATGATTAGCATAGATTGATGGGTTTGGAACCGGTAGTGGAGTTTGCTAATTTCAATTATTGGCTGCATTGCTCTCTCTTTCATATTTTAGCAAATTCAATCAAATTATTGCTCTCTCTTTCATATCAACTGAGGGGGTTGCTAATTGCAGTAGCATGGCTTTGTCCTCAATTTCTTGGTTATGATTTTCCATCTTTTTTTGTTAATAGGAAGGATGTGGTGTCATTGCTGAATGGTGTATTTGCCCATGTCTTATTTATATGAGAAAGATTTGTCGGTCCTATCCATCTTTCTACATTTAACTTTTACCCTTCCATACTATAATATTTTTTATTCTTTTTTCAAACTCTTGCTGTTGCATGGAAAAATAATTCAAATAATAGGTTTCAAAGATACTTCAAAATAGGAAGCACAGATACTTCAAAATAGTTGCTGTATTGGATTAATTGATATTGTATAAGTAATAATGATTGCCTGAAGATTTAGAATTGTAATAAGATTTTAATCAATACTGCAGGGTTTGGTTAGGCTCCCAAGGGTCAACTTCAAACCCAATGGATGTTTTTTATAGAGGTGTTGAAACATAGACTTTGACAGGTACAATCTCTTCCACTGCAATATGAATTGCCCATAATATTTTGTATCTATAAATATTCTTCTCTTGGCTTCAACTCAAACTTTTCTCATAAACAATACTTTACTTTTGTTAGTGGGAAAGAAAGAATTTTTTTTGGAATTTTTACAAAAAATTATGATCTTTTTCACTCATTTTTATTGTGTCCATGCTTTAATTTAAAAGATATTGCAAAGGTGGAGATGGAGTATAAGTATGAGGACTTAGCTAAAGCCCTTGAAAAATTTGGAAACAGTTATTATATCTTTCTTCTCTTTTTGTTTGTTTGTCTAATTCTTTGACTGAATTGAAAATAAATAGTTAAGTTCTTTCGCAATCTAACATTTTAATCTATTTAGATTTTTATCATTTTGGGTGTGTTATTGATAATTGATATATGAGCCGATTTGTTTGGTCTGTTATCCGCTCATCCAGTAACACCCTTGATTATTTGGGTTATTGGTTTTGATTAAGGTTGATAGAAGGGCAAAATCGAAGATATCTACAATCCCACTTACAAAAGAAGGCAAATACACCCTCAGGAACAATCTTCTACTGAACTTATACCTCTCATCATGTACCGCAGATTTAGTAAGTAAGTTGACAGAAATCCCTAGAAAATATATATCAAGGAAAATTGAATATTTACCTTATTTTTTTTGTGCGTATGGGTTGGATAAGAGTTTGGCTTTTGTCATTGTCTCAGTCTGTGGGACAAACAATGTGACGCCTAATTGAAAAGGTTACTAAAACAAACATTTCCCTGCATTTATTAACCATAACCCATATACTTCAATAGTTATATGTATTATTGAATTTTGGTTTGTGTATGTGTTTCAAATTTGAGAAAATTTTTAGTTAAATTAAAGTAACCATTTCAGTATTACATTATTATTGAGAACATAAAAAATGGTCAAAGAGGAAGAACATTTATAAATATACTACAAGTTGAACATTTATATGCTTGCAAATAACATTTACAAATATGCAGACACAGTAATGTTTTGCAATGTTGAGGCTGAATTGCATGAAATAGAGATTGAGTCTATTGATGGAACTAGAGAAGTAGAGGGAAGCAGAAGAATGCACTATTATAATGGTCAGCACTTTCTAATGTTCACAGCCACTATTATATAAGCATATAAATCTTTTTGAAGCCAAAATTTAATGGTGGTTCATGCTTAGCAACTCTTCTATTGATGTAAGTAGTGAAGATCAAAACCTTATAGAAACGAAGTAATTTGAGACACATATAATTAAATGATATAATAGTTCTCAACTCTCTATATTTCTTTGAGCATTTAGATCAATGAAAATTTTGTATCTTTGTTGTGTATTGAGGTAGCACCATGAAAGGTTAATTAACAAATACAAGATTCTCTTTCTATGAAACATGTTTCTCCAACTTAGTTAGCCTAATTTGTTTATTGATTAATTTAAATGCTTTTCTTTCTTCCTTTTTCTGTCGTTTATTTATTATAGATTGTATGCAAAGATGATCCATAATCCATTGATTCAATATCAGTTACCTAAGATTGTCAGATTTACAAGAACTATGATTGCATATTAAAAGTTTGTTGCTTAGAACTATTTGATCATTTTTGGCAAAAGCACTTTAGCCATCAAATGCTTTTGTGATTCAAAATGCTTTAAAACAATTGGTCTCTAGATGATATAGAGGCATTTACCCCACTTGGTATATAACATTGGATACAAGTTTTTGTATTGGTTAACAGCTTTAGGATGTTCATTGTAATAATAAAATAATAATAATAATTAAAAAAAAAAACATTTTGTGTAACAGGTCACCATGGAAAGATGCTTCTTATGGATTCTATCTTTTAATGCCTCAATCCAGCCTTGACAATTGCAGATTTTCTTGCACATAGTGTCCCATTTATGCTACCAGTAATTGGAAAGAGAAAAGTGATGAAGAAGATCCTTTACTGGTGATTCTTGCAAGTTGATTATTAAGCCGATCCTTACTGATCCTTTTTATGGCATTTGCAGGTTTTTTTAATGGTTAACCTTAATGCTATTGCTGATTTTAAACTTGTGCACATATTCTTTATGCAGTGACCACAGAGCTTTTCTTAAACTTGGTAAGGATAAAAATATGGAAAGGAAAGAGCGTTCTATTGGGAAAACTTTTTAATTATATCCAATTAACTTGCAAAAGATGGAGGATATGAGAATGCAATATGTAGATCTATTATCAAGCATTGAATTTGTAGATTTTCAATTTTTCTATTTTCAAGTGTAAGTATTCCTAATCCCTTTCTCAGTTTTTTTTTTCATTTTTTATAACAATTTATAATGCCATTTTATTCAAGAGAAATCTAATTGAGTTTGTGCCTGGTGCAACTTTTCTTCTTTATTTCCTACTTAATTTAACCATTTGAATAATTGTATAATATATCTATCCAAAGTAGGATTTACTCTTTATGATATGTGCATAGGTTTACAACCAAAACATCTGTGAATACGAGAAGTTCTGCACAATCCTTTGTGCTGAACACTACCCAAATGTAGTGCAGTGCAAAAGAAGAGGAAAGAGAACATCATTTTACACTAAACAAGTTGGGAAAGTTGACATTCATCACGCATCTTGCAATGGAACAGTTTATCTCTTTCCTCTATCATAGATTGTTTTACTAAAAAGATGAAAACAACCTGTTTGTTATGCTAACAAATGTGCAAGATAACATAGATTATATTGGTGATGAATAGTAGATTTAATTGCAATTGAGCATTGTGCGAAATCATCACCATAGCATTTTTTTTATAGCCAAGTTATAATAGCAAAATAAATTTTTTTATTTTTTATTTTTTTTAACTATCCCATGCATCGCACGGGTTAGCGACTAGTTTTATTGATTTTGGAAAAGGTTTTTGTTGTCCTAGAATAAACCAATAAATAGAAAATTCCAAAAATATTTTTGTCAAAACAAATGGAACATTATTAAAAGAATTACTTGTTAAATTTTTATTTAAAGGCATTTTTTTTTTTTTTTTGAGAATCCTATTTTTATTTAAAGGCATTTAATTACTTTAATTAGAATACCTTTCAATTGTACCACTTTCGTATAGGGAAATATCTTATAAAAAGCAAGAATACATATCTATCAAAAATTATTCGTGCTTTCATCTCTTATTATATCAAGAAAGAAAGCAAGAAAGGGGGAAAAAAATAAATAAATAAATATATATATATATATATATATTATTAGATTATATTATAAAATCGGTAAATATTCTCTCACATTTATTTTTATATACTCGTACACACAATATTAACAATTATAAGTAATATTTTACACATTTTAAATCGCATATAATCAATGTCAACGATTAAAATGTGAAAAAGTGGATATGTATGAAAATTTTTGAAAAAAAAAAATTGTTTGAGAGAATCGTTACCCTTATAAAACTCACATTGTAGCAACATTAAACTCTCTCTCTCTCTCTCTCTCCATTTGATGCCGGCAAACCACACCACGCACTAAGAAATACGATACACTACAATTTAAAATCTAAGTAACTAGTACAAAATTAACTAGTACAAAATTATGGACAAAATTGGGAAATTCCCCGTTTGAGCAAAAAAAGCAGCATTATGCCCTCTTTTCCAAACTAAATAGGGAAATACCCCTCTTTTGTAACTCGATTTTCTCAAAATCGAGTTATAAAAAAAAAAAATTTCTAGAGCCCTATAGCGGCGTTTTAATGACCTATAGTGACATTTCCATGACCTATAGTGACGTTTTGTAACTCGACTTCCATAAAATTGAGTTATAGGCAATTTTTTTAATTTTTTTTTACCTATAACTCGATTTCATATAAATCGAGTTAAAAACGCCACTATAGGTCTTAAAAACGTCACTATAAGCTCCTAAAAAACGCCGCTATAGGGCCTAAATCGATTTTTAGAAACTCGATTTTCAAAAGAGGGGCATTTCCCTATTTAGTTTGGAAAATAGGGCATAATGCTGCTTTTTTTGCTCAAACGGGGCATTTCCCAATTTTGTCCACAAAATTATATACCAAAAAACAAAGAAAAAAGGATAGGGAGAAATACAATGGAAAATAGTTACCACGGAAATTATTCATCTAGAATTTAGGCAATATATGTGCAGAAGCAACCATCATTCAACTCACCATACTACCAATTGCGATCCTTATCCAACTAGATTATTAATAACTGATTTCTCAGCTAAGCAAAAAACCACACACATATCATATTCTCTAATTCGTCAGCGAAAGTTTATAAATATACACAATGCAAACCTTTTAACACCATTGTTTTGTACAACTCGATGGGGAAAATGTAGTGGGAAGCCACGATCTAAATAGATTAAAGTCGGCATTTGGTTTGCCATGATATGCCCTCAAAGTGATGCACATTAGCTTAATGTCACATTAAGATGTTTGTCATAAATAATGTATGATTACCTCTATTTAAGAAGGTGGTGTGATTAAGGAGTGATTACATAAAAAGATTCAAAGTTTAAATCCTATTTTAGAGTAGGTTTTCGGGCTTTTAAATTTCGAATAAAATTCTAAATTGTTCATCTTGATTATTCATTTTCAAAATAATTATGAGTAATAATGGAATAGAGAAAATGAGAAATTTGTTGATAAAATTTTTGTGTTTCATTTAGGAAACCAAATTCGAGTTTTATCATAATTGCTTTCTCATTTTAAGTAAAACTTTATCTCTTTTAATAAAATAGGTCCTATCATGAATTTAATTATTAAAATTCATTATTATGTGAGAATAGTAAGTATGGATTTATTGTACTCTAGGAATATTTTATAATTACCCTTTTAAATGGAGTTATCTCTTTATTATCATTGTTCATTAGTTATCAAATTGATTTATGAACAAAAATTCTAGATGATGCAGATTTTAATAAATAATTTTTCATTTTTCTCTACTTCATAATTATTAGAATAATAATAATAAAACGAAGTTATAGGCATGTAGGTTCAGAACTAAGTTGACTACTTCAAGTACACTCATCTATAACTAGTTAAGATATAAAGGGAATAAACAGAGACATCAAATTGAAATGTTTTCATAATTTAAAGACTTCAATTAATAAAAGTAAATGTTTTGAACTCAATATATATATATATATATATATATATTGTAAAATTCTAGTACTCGATATGAAATATAGCACAAATTCTGAGCCTTATAATTTATAAAGTGCATTTTAGCCCATTAAAAAAAAAAAAAAAAATTTATACCAACACTATAAGTCTATAAGTTAATAAAGATTGATTATACCAACCACAATTGACAATTTTCTCAAAGAATGTCCTTCCATTGTCATGCTGAAAAGCTCCAGGGTTGCATGATAGAAGCGGAAGGCCAGTCATGCCGTCCGCATCTCGTTCAGCAACTAATTGTCCGAACTTATTTGCAATTTGAAATGCCAACTCTGTTTTCCAATTTTAAATATGGAAGAAAAAACACACAAAAAAGATACAGAAAATGTAGTCTTTAAATTACATAAAGAGCAGGCAAAGCTTAGGTACATAGGACCTACTGTGTCATGAGAAAACGGTAATGCTACATACCTTCTTACAATTTGGTTTTACAAATTTTTAAATGTATGAAAGATTATTGATAAGGAAAAAAATAATATTAAAGATTGACTCAATTAAGAACTAATAAAATTTATCACATCAATAATTTGTAAAAATATTATAAAGAAATTTGTGTTTGTAGCATTATTCTCATGTCATAATCACATCAGTCCTATGCACTGAAGCATTAACCCAAGCCAAGTCCCATAAAAGAGAAATATATGTCTCCACATGGTTGTATGATTTTAATTTTTAAGCAGTGGGAGAACTAACCAAAGTGCTCTGAAAGGATGGCCATGTGTAGAATAGTGGTTTTATCTCTCCTCTGTAGGAAGACTTTCTGATTGGCTTCATCGTAACCAGAGATTTTTTTAGCTAGAAAGTCGTACATGTCTTGCTTGCCATAACCTGGGAAGCACGGACGTGGCGCCAGAGGAGCCGCACCCGCATCCGACGCGGCGCGACGCGGCGACGCGTGAGGGACGCCGCTGACCACGTGTCCGGCCGCGTCGGGCTGCGTCCTGCCACGTGTTTTTTTTTTTTTTAGCCAACGCCGCTCAAACTCAGGCCGATTCACGCTAAATCGGGCCGAATCGGACCGTATCCGGCGAAACCGACGAACTCATCCCCTTACAAAGCAGTTTTCCAACACGTCGACGGTTGCTAGAATGAACCTAGGCCATGGTAGAGGCGGCTGCTGCTGCTTCTTCTTCTTCTTCTTCTCCTTTCTTTGTCCATGGCAGAGGCGGTGGCTGCTGCTTCTTTTTCTTCTTCTCCTTTCTTCGTCCATGGCAGAGGTGGCTGTTGCTGCTTCTTCTTCTTCTACTTTCTTCGTTTTGTCTGCTCGTACTTTTCAATTTTATTTTAAATTTTCCTTACATTGTTTTATGTTTTCTTTTTGTTTTGTGAACCTAGCACGTGACTTGTTGTTAGAAATGGTAAAGAGATTTGACAAAAGCTTTATTTCTATGGCCCACACGTAAATATATGAATAATAAAATTATTTTAATATTTAACTTGAGGCTTTTATATTGCGTTTTTAATAGTAATTTTTTTAAAGAATATTTTAATAGTAAAATTGTTTTAATAGTATTATTTTAATTATTGGATAGATATTTAGATTTGAAATTGATAAATTAGCTGAAATTAGCTTTTAATCTTGTGGAATGTTTTAGTTTCAATTTTGTGGATTGTATTTAATTTATGAACATGTTTTAATTATTATCTACTATTGTTCTTAAATTTGATATATGTTTATATAATGTGAAAAAGTATGCTTAGCAATATATTAAAAATGTAAATAAAAATATTTTTAATAATTTTTTAATCGCCGAGTCCCGCCGCACCCGCACCCGCACCCACCTTTTTCCAAAATTGCCGAGTCCCGCACCCACACCCGCACCCGCACCCGCACCCGAGTCCCGAAACGCACCCGTGCTTCATAGGCCATAACGAGCGGTCCGGAAAAGAGCTGTCTCTCCAAGGTTGTTACGCATGCATAACAATCCGGGAGCTTTCTCCAATACTTTCCTTGCCACCTCTACAGGCCAACTCAACAATTTTAGGGGCTTTGAGCGAAAATTTTAAGTGAATTTTTTTAAAAACTTTAAAGTCTAAACTTGCACTTATAAAAATTAATTTATTACATGGTTTAATAAATTTGTATCACTATAATATAAATGAGTTGATATACATCAAATGATTAATTTGTGTGATAATTTATAATAATTGATAAAATAAAAGTTTGTATTTAATAAAAAAAACAGATGTGATAACTTATTCACTGTGGGGCCGGTGGGGATCAACTTAGCTTAGGCCAATAGCCCTTATGATGTGTTGGGCCTTGTTGACAAGACTGCACTGTGCACATAATATTGTGCAGTCTTGTCCTATCAAGTTGTATGCAGTATTTTGTATTGTGCATGGTTATTGTGTAGTATTCTGTATTTTATGATATAATATGGTCTTTTTAATGTATTTTATTTACCAATAAAAGTCCTTAAAATTTTTTTTGGTAATTAAAATATATAGATAAATATTATACATATAATTTTTTTTTTTTTTTTTTTTACAAATGAGCATTTTTTTTATTTGGGGGCCTTAAACGATTACATCAATTGCCTCTATGGATCAGCCGGTCCTGCACCTCTATTGCTTCATTGGATATAGCGGTCTCGTGGAGGATAGTGTTTCCGGCGAGGTTTTGGCGAGTCAGTTTATCAAGATGGCGTTCAGGCAAAGCACGTACACTTCCGTGTTTAAACGGTACTTTTCTGGCACGCATCGTATAACTTGTTGGAGCTGCAAATTTATCGATGGCTCAGAACGTGAAGTCATAGCGAGCATGAGGCTAGTTTAAACAGTATTTTCAACGACCGTTAGAGTGATTTTGTTGAGAATAAATTATCTGTCACATAACGAGTCACCTCATGAAGCATTTAAATATCCTCACCCCCTCCCATTAGAGTCAAAGCTCACTTATCATTTAAAAATAAAAAATAAAAACAAAAGTCTTCCCTTTCTAGGATGCCAATACCGCTTGGATACGATTTAAATAAAAAGGGAGCAGAATCGCACCAATAATTTTTTTATTTATTTTCGAGGAACAATCGCACCAATAATTTGTTTAATATTAATTGGTGTAATTCCTCACTTATTGATTAATTTATTTTATTATAAACCATAGGTTAGGAGATATAGTGTCTTTGAGTTGAAGTTTATTATCCTAAATTAAATAACAAATATCTATAAATTCAATTAATTTTTTTTTTATTTGAGAAACACACACACACACACCTATATATAGGAGAAGGAGGATGTGATAAGGGAATACACTCACACGCCAATACCAAAACTGCATGCAACAGTTAGTATCGCGGAGTAAGTGATAAATCCCTTCTCAATATCACACCTTACCGATGTGGGATGACTCGACAACACTGAGTTCATAAATTCAATTAATTATGTGTGAGGAAAGACTGGAAAGTGTGAAGTACCATATGACACCAGTTTGATAATAGTTACCATATTTTAATCCATAATGTTCAGTAATTCAAGTAAAAAATTTCCCCACGTGTGTCTATATATATATATTTGGAGCAACGTTCAACAACAAATAAATGAAAAGATTATTTGGCAACGTTTGTATAACTGTAGCCCATTTAAGTCCCAACAACCACTACATAATAATCAATATAATAGTGAAATAATAATAAGACGAAGAATATAAATATAACTAGTCGCAAACCCGTGCTATGCACGGGAACCTATCTATTTGTGAGGTAAACTAAAATAATTTTATAAAAAATTTAAGAAACTAAATTCTTGCATGATTTTCTCTTATATAACTTCAATTTGTGTTACAATTTGTTGAAGAAGCTATTGCGTGAATGTGCAATGAATTATAAAAAAATTTGTCAGACAATTTCAGATATTGCAAAAAATAGCTAAAAAATCCAGATATTAAAACTTCTAAAAGACCAAAAAATATTAAAGAATCAGATGATTCACTGCTTAGAAATTATTGAAACAATACAAAATATATATGACTAAATAATAGAGAAATATAAGAGAAAGATTGGTTACATTCGAAATAATAATTTGAATTATTGCAAACTTTTTTATCTTGTAAAAAAACGCCTAAAGAGAGTTTGTGGTTTATGTACGAAAATCACTTTTTTTAAAAATACATGAAAAACCATGAAATAATTTTTTTTTTTTTTTTTTTTAACAAAATAACTTTTTTCTCCTTTGAGCCCTTAATGCTATTGAAGTCACCCATTACTGCCCAAGGCCCTGAAAAGGATTTAGCCAATTCTTCGATCTTTGCCCAAAATTTTTTCCTTTTGGCTCTCCTAGGAGGACCATAAACACAGAACAACATCCATGGAGATCTTCCTGGATTATAGTAGATTAGTGAAGCAATTACATTGCTGTCTGAATAGACTACCTCCAATTCAACACCCATTCTCCAAAACAAGGCTAGACCCCCAGCCCGTCCATTGGCTTCCACATAAAAACATTCAAAGAAGTTCAAACGAGTTTTGATTCTATTAATTCTAGGTGACTGGATTTTTGTTTCAAATAAGAACACCAAATCCAAGTTTGATGCTCGTATTAGCTCCTTAAGAGCTCTTACTTTTGAATCTCTACCTATACCTCTACAATTCCAAGCTAACAAACGCATGCTGAGATTGAAAGAAACCACAACTTGACAACTCAACCAGCCAAGAACAACCAAAGGATTACAACCCAACACAATCACAGCAAAAAGAAGGGGAAATATGAATCTTACCAATAAGGGCGTCGATCCACTCACTAGCCGATGAAATTGGGCAATTTCAGAAACCAAACCCCATGAACGGCACAGGACCACTGAACAGAGACTTCCAACCAGACCCACTGAGGTGCAAATCAGGTCTCCTCCCTGATCAAACTCGCGAGACTTGGGAGTAATAAGTGGGTATGACTTCTGAGATTTGGAACAAGGAAGTTGGGAAGGATTGATGGGAAAGATTGATGGGTATGAATTCTGAGATATGGGTATGAGATCTGAGTTTTGGGTATGAGAAAGACCCACACAAAAGTGGGGAGAGGAAACCACACAGAGGTGGTAGAGAAAGAAAACACTGAGGTGGAGCAACCACGCGGAGGTGGAAGGAAGGATCATACATATTTAATAAATAATATGGGTGCCATTGATCTAGATTTTATTGGTCCGTCCTTTACCTGGTCCAATAGACGTGAAGGTCTCGCAAATATTAGGTAGAGATTAGATCAGTGTTTATGTGATCAAGAATGGCAGACTCTCTTCCCTAAGGCAGGCATTCGGCATCTTGTCATGGCGTGTTCTGATCACAACCCAATCCTCTTAGATACCCATATGGAGAACACAAATCTTGCTAAGCCTTTTCATTTTGAGGCTATGTGGACTAGGGATGAATCAAGTAAAGAAGTAGTAGAAAGTGCTTGGCAAACGAGAGTAGATGGCCCACAAAGTCTTAAATTGGCCAAAAAACTGGCTGCAACTAGGAGGGATCTTAAGAGATGGAATAAGAATTGTTTTGGAAGTTCAAGAGAGAGAATTAAAGAACTGGAGCAGAAGATAGCACATACTCAGAGTTTAGAGGCCACAAAAGAAAATTTGGAGCTTGAAGCTTCGTTGAGCTTAGAATTGGATGAATGGTTGGCAAGAGAGGATCTAAAATGGAAACAAAAATCTAGAGAGATTTGGATAAGAGAGGGTGATCGGAATACTCGTTTCTTCCATCTCTCAACTTTAATCAGAAGAAGGAGAAATTGTATTCAAGAAATCAAATTGGAGGATGGATCTTGGATAAATGGTGGGGAAGATATTCAAAAGTATTTTATTGAAAATTTTAAGGCTCTTTATCAAACTGGTTCTCCTAATATTCTGGAAAACTTGGAAGACTTAATAGAGCCATGCATCACAAATATTGAAAACGATGAACTATGCAGGGTGCCAACAAGAGATGAAATACAGAAAGTTATATTTGAGATGAAGTCTCTTAAAGCTCTGGAGCCAGATGGTTTTCCAGCGCTTTTTTACAAACACTATTGGGAGACAGTAGGGGATCAAATTGTGTCAGCCACTCAAAGTTTTTTCAGAGACAGAAGGTTGCTTAAAGAGTTTAACCAGACCTTCATCTCTCTAATTCCAAAGAAAAAGGGAGCATGTAATTTTAACCAATTTCGGCCTATTAGTCTGTGCAATGTGTGCTCTAAGGTGATCTCCAAAATCATTGTTAACAGGCTAAGACCCCTCCTATCAAAACTGGTGGATCCAACCCAAGTAGCTTTTGTGCCAAATCGCTGGATAACAGAGAATATGGCTCTCGCTCAAGAGGTTGTGCATAGCTTTAAAAAAACACAAAAAAAGAAAGGTTTTCTGGGGGTCAAGCTAGATTTTCAAAAAGCGTATGACCGTTTGGAATGGAACTTTTTAATCATGGTGCTTAAAGCATTTGGGTTTTGCGATAAATTCACAAGTTTGATCCATCAGTGCCTCGCTACTATCCATTTCTCAATTCTGCTCAATGGTGGCCAATGCCCAAGCTTCACACCATCTCGGGGGATCAGACAGGGGGATCCCATATCCCCATATCTTTTCATCTTGGGTTGTGAAGTGCTAATGAGGCTAATCAACAGAGAAATCTCTCTTGGGCGGTTGTCTACTGTTAAAGTCTCAGGTAATGCCCCTCCTATTTCCAAACTTTGTTATGCTGATGATTTAATCCTATTCTGTAAAGCTAAAATGTCCGAGCTTAATGTTCTAAAAGATTGTTTGGAGAAATATTGTGATTGGTCGGGACAGGTCATCAGTGTGGAAAATTCTAGGGTTTTCCCTTCCAAGGGAGTCAGCCAACAATTTTTAAATCAACTTAAAAGCTGCTGGGGTATAAATAAACTTCCCCTAAACTCAAAATACCTGGGTGTGCCTCTGTTCTTCTCGGCAAGCAAATCCAGAGATCTAAACCCAATCAAAGAGAAGTTAGAAAATAAACTCTCGGGTTGGAAGAGTAAAAACTTATCCTGGCAAGGTAGAGCAACCCTCATCAAATCAGTTGCACAGGCCATTCCAGCCTATTCAATGACAGCCATTCAATTTCCTAGAGAGCTTTGCAAGTGCCTGGATGCTGTTTTTAGATGGTTCTGGTGGAACCCAAAATTTAATTCTAGCTCGTTCATGTCTCCCATTGCTTGGTCATCTTTATGTTGGCCTCTAAAGGAAGGAGGTTTGGGTTTTAGAAAATTCTGGGACTTTAATCAAGCTCTACTTTCCAAGCTAGCCTGGTGGATTCTTTCAAAGAAAGATTGTTTGTGTGTTAAAGTGCTCAGAGCAAAATACAAAGTTAGGGGCAATTGGCTCAATCATAAGACTGTGGGGTCTCCCTCCAAGATATGGAGAAGCATGGAAGGTACGAAATCTCTGCTTGCTCACAATGCCTGCTTGCTAATAGGTAATGTAAACACAGTCAGAATTTGGGAGGACCCTTGGATTCCAGATCTTCCTAATTTCATTCCGAGTCCAAGGGAGAGGACCAGTCCAGAAATGGAACTTATTGCTTCACAACTAATCAACCAAGAAGGTTCGGATCTTACCAAAATAAGAAATAATTTTGATGAGACTACATCCCAGCTTATCCAAAAAATCCCCCTCTCTCGGCTTGCTCCAAAAGATTGCTGGATTTTGGATCTCCAATATCTCAGGGAAGTTTTCGGTCAAGTCTGCTTATTGGTTAAGCAGGAACTTTAGCCCTCCCATAAACCAAGATGCAATTCGCGGCCTCATTTGGAAGTCAAAAATTCATGAAAGGCTCAAAATGCACTTGTGGCGTATTGCGGCAAATTGCTTACCTACTAAAGATTGTTTAGCCAGATTCTGTGATTTTGATGATATCCTTTGCCCTCTCTGCAAGAATGCTGATGAATCTAGCCTCCATCTATTTATCTCTTGCCCCTTTACAAAAGCTGTGTGGTTTAATTCCCAGTGGGGACTAAGGTTAGAAAATCTGAACTTAAACTCTCCTTCTCATCTTATTGGGGTTCTCCTTAATCCTCTCGTTGAAGCGAACATTGTGGGAGTTCAAAGGGGTGAATTCTTGTTGTTTGGGGCTGTTGTTTGTGAAGCTATTTGGAGGGCTAGAAACCTAGCTATCTTTGAAGGCAAAGAAACTAATCCAATTGAGCTATGCCAGAAAGTTAATAAGTCCTTTGTTGAGCACAAAAGGTCCTTAGCAACCCATTCGGGCTTCCAATTGCCAAAACCAATTCAAAGATGGAAGAAACCTCCTAGTGATGCAATCAAGATAAATGTTGATACTGCTTTCAAAGATGATAAATCCTCCATTGCAGCGGTTGCTAGAGATTGGAGAGGTGAAGTGGTTTTTGCTTGTGCTAAAAGAGTATATTCCAACCTCCCTCTTTAGGCAGAAGAAGAAGCCATTAAATGGGCTTTAAGTTTAGCTAGAAGTATTAATGTAGCTACTATGATTGTGGAGAGCGACTCCAAAGACTGTGTAGATGCTCTAGCTCCATTTGGTAAGCAAGTTCCCTGGAGAATTAGAGATATGTGCAATGAAATTCTCAGCTTGTTGTCTCTTATTCCTAGTTGTCAGGTCGCCTGGATCCCTAGGGGGACAAATAAAGCAGCCCATTCTCTAGCTAAGTGGTCTTTTGTAAATAATGTTTTTGGTTCTTTTGAAGTTGGTTTCGGCCCTTCCTGTTTTGAGCTTATCATTAAGGAAGAGGCTCTTGTTCCCTCTTTGTAGTTTTGTTTGTCTTGTGAATAAAATTTCTTGCTCATCAAAAAAAAAAAAAAAAAAAAAAAAAAAAAAAAAAAAAAAAGGAGAAGAAAATAACATAAGAAGAGCTCATACCTCTACTCAGCTTTAAAAAAAATATATATATATTGGGATTTGCTTTGCTTTTATAGTGTTCATGATTAACGTCGCAAACTTGGAGATAAATTATCAATGTTTGAGTTTGAATTTAAGTTAGACTTGTTAGAGAGATAGAGTTTCACTCATTGTTAAGTTTGGATTGAGCAAAAATAATTTTGTTTTTAAAAAAACGATAATAATGAGTTTGAGTTTAAGTTGGACTTGTTAGAGAGATAAAGTTTCACTCCTTATTAAGTTTGGTTTAAACAAAAATAATTTTATTTAAATATTGTGCTGACGTGAAAAATTGTGAGAGTTTCAGAGTGTTTGGTTTTATATATATATATATATATATATATATTTATAGATTACATGCAATGCTCAAAATTTTCCATTCCCACCAAGTTCATATATGCTATCTTTATCTGTTTTTTCTTTTTTCTTTTTTCTTTTTTCTTTTTTTGTTGTGCAAGGTACACTCATAGTTAACACATCTCCAATACAAAGCTACAAAAATTCACATCCGAACACTTTTGAGTTTTGAGATAGCATTCAGATACAAAAAGTGGACTAAATATTGCTAAAATAATCCTAATAAGTTTAATAAGAGCATCAACAGCAGTGGAGCTAAAAATTTAGCTTTTTAGCTCCACCAAAAGTTACTTTATCTATTATACCTATACACATGCTGCAGCAGTGGATCTATTTTAACTTTCAATACAATAAAATAATATAAACATCACAATAAAATAATATATCTACTACAATAAAATAATATCTCACTATAATAAAATAATATATTCACTACACTCATACATCACAGCCACACACAACCACAACCACCGCCGCCGCCGCCGCCACCACCATCACCACAGCCCACAACAAAAGAAAAATCACAGCCCCACACACACAACCACAACCACAACCACCACCACCACCACCACCACCACCACAGCCCACAACAAAAGAAAAAAAAAATTAACCAAGTCCACACATCACAGCCCCACACACACAACCACAACCACAACAACCACCACCACCACCACCCAACAAAAGAAAAAAAAAATCAACCAACCACCTACCACACCACAGCCCACACCAGGAAAAAAAAAAAAAAAACAAAAAGTGCTGATCGGCGTGGGACGGGATAGCGTGGGACGGCAACGGCGTGGACGGCGACGGCCTGGGACGGGATGGCGTGGGCTGAGGCGTGGGCTGGGAGGGCGACAGCGTGGGCTGGGAGGGCGACGGCGTGGGCTGGGACGGCGTGGACGGATGAAGACGGCGACGGCATCGCGTGGGCTGGGACGGCGTGGATGGCGACGGCGACGGCGTCGACGGCGTGGATGGCGACGGCGACGGCGTGGGTGAGATGAGAGCTTGAAGAGAGAGATGAGAGAGATGAGAGCTGATGAGAGAGATGAGAGCTTGAAGAGAGAGATGAGAGAGATGAGAGCTGATGAGAGAGATGAGAGTTTGATGAGAGAGACAGTGAGATTATTTTAATAGATGATTGAATAAAAAATTAATTTCTTTTTTTAGATGTGTGCTACAGTGCACATCTATTTATAGATGTGCACATAGCGAATCAGCTAAAAATTTTAGCTTTTGCTCCACTGCTGCAGCACCATTTTAATGAAAGTGTAGGTAAAATATAGCATTATAACTTTTTACCTACACTGCTGCAAATGCTCTAACTAACTAACCATGAGCATTTTTTTTCTATCCCTGGGAAGTGACAGCAAATTTTGGCACCGTTTCCAAAACAGAAATAAAAAAATGCTTCACAGATCAACCACACGAGACAGCTTCTGGATCCGGTTCAATAGGAAGTCCCCTTGCTTGATAGTTGCTTGGTAAAGAGCATTCTTTGCATCTGGACGATATTAGTCTCAAGAACTCCCGCAACTTTATCAATCTTGCAATGAAGCTTCCCAGCTGCAATAAAACGCGAGAGCTCCAGATCAATGAACTCCATAGTTCAGAAGAAAATACTTAAACTTTTTCTATCCTTTTCCTGCAATTTCTTATCTACCAAACAAAAATTAAAACAAAAGGGTCTCAAAGTGCAGAATTACCTTCCAACGCTCCCACCGATTCCAACTCACAAATTCAGGCACTAACTCAATCCTAAACCGTTCCAACTCACCCCGACCTTTGCTGACCCCTTCCTTAGCTCGCCCCACAAACTCACCCACCTTCACATTGGCATCTTCCAAGCAAACCCAGTTTCCTTTTCCCTGACACGCCGAGTTTCGACCATAACCCCTCCGAGCCACGCCGGACCGACCGAGTCGGACTCAGCCATGAAAACCCATCAGACCCATTTGGGTTTGCAGAAGCTAGAACACGAAAATTGGGTCTGTGGTGGGAATTTTTCGACCTGGGGTTCTTAGAAAGCTTGAGAAGAATGAGAGTTTGAGAGTTGTGTGTGGTAGAGGAAGGCAGAGCATCGAGGTGGAGCTGGTAGAGTATCGTGGTTTGCTGTAGTTTTATTATGCTTTTTTGTTTTGTTTTGTTTTTTTTTTAATATTATGCTCACGTTAAAAATTGTGAGAAGTTCTAAGCTTCGGTTATATATATATATATATATATATATATAAATTAATAACAATTACTGTAATTAACAAGGTGGCAGCATCAATAACTATTACAAAATGGATTTGTAATTAAATTAATTAGCACATCATGATATTTTCAAATCATTTAGTATTTAATTCCTTTATCACCTATTGCAATATCAAATTATATCAAAATAAATAAATAAAAAGAACAACGACAATGATCAATAGTAGTGGTCAAATAATACTTACTGTAATGATACTTTTTATATATATATATATATATATAATTAATGAAACTTCGCACTGGCGATGATAATGATTATAATGTTGATGACGATAAGAAAGCAATAACAATTACAAGTTTTCCGAAGGAAACCATTTTTCAATCTCTCCCTCTTCCCCGCTGTGATCGAACATTCTTTTATAGACTGCCATCAACTACTATAGAATGCGAAATATCTACTTCTTCTTTTTTTCAGTACAAGAAAGGTATCTACTTTTTACTTAATCGATTAAAGTGTACAGCCACGAGAAAGCATCATAGTATGATAGTAAGACTAAATTAGTCTAATTAGATGCTCTTTCGTAAGGAAAATGCTTGTTCTGTTGAATAACAGTTTTGAATCTTTTATCTAAGCAAGGTAGATTTTCAGTGCAAAATGGGATCTAATTCTTTATATTATTTGCAGACTAGTTAATTTTTTAAGCAAAGTAGATACCTTCCACTACCCTATCTTAATTACCTAAGGAAAAGATTCATAATTAACTGTATTCCATTAGAAAATTTATTGAATAAAGGATTGTGTTGTTAAATTTTCCGTGCAAAATAGCATCTAATTTGGTCTTTATAATATACTTATATTCTTTGCTTACTCTACTTTGATTTACTAAGCAACGTCAATATCCTTCCTCAAACTTTTTTTTTTTTTAATCAAGTTGAGGCATAGACTATGTCACTTTCTTAAGATTATACACACCATTAGAAGGAAGATTTTGGTAATTAATCTTTTGGAATTAATAAAATTTAATTTGTTGTTCCTATGGTAATAAATTACTAAATAAAATAAAATAAATTTCACAATTTACCAATATACTTTAAATAATAATATTTCATAAAAGTCTTATTTTAACTGATCAAGATAGAGAGAAAAAAAAAAAAAAATAGAGATAGTACCTCTTTGATGTTTCGACATATTTTATAACATAAAATCTGTATTGCATGCTACTGCCAATTTCTAATAAGATTGAGAATTACCAAGTTGAGACACAGACTATGTCACTCTCTTAAGATTATTCGCACCATGAACAGGATATTTAAGCAACTGGTACAGCAAACTTTTTAGGCACGTTGTTCTTGAGCTACAAAAGGTCGGCCACCCTTGTCTGTTCTCTCATACCTGGTATCACAATTATAGAAAGATATTATTAAGCATTTATAAAGAAACGGAGTGAAGAACACAAGAAATAAGAAGATACCTTGATATTAGACTAACGTTGTCTCTTATAGAAGTAGAAAGAGAACCAATTTATAGGCATAGTAGATTAGTGAGTTACAAAATGAATAAATATAGATCAATGAATATAAAATATGAGTTTAATGTGGTTATGATTCTCAAATAGAACTCCATCAATGAGTAAACATTCAAGGTCAAAATTTGACCATAAAGTTAACGGGGAAAGTAAATTAGAAATATAATTTTTTAGCAAAATATCCCAATAATCCCCCATTTATTTAAATAAAAAATAAATTTTATATCCATCTGGGTAAAGGTAGAGCATTACGCATAATGAGAGTATCAATGGAATGAACTCTCACTTAGCGTATTATCACACACATAATACCCAAGGACTAAGCAATGAACTTTCAAGCTTGCAAGCTTGCAATTGCACATTAATGGCCTTGTTCTAGATCCCGACTTTCATAAGTGATGTAGAGAATTAAATCAAATTATCATAGAAGCAGCCCTACTTCAATACTTACATAAGTGAGTCTATCAAGAATGCCCTCATAACAACGAAACACGCTCATAAGAGTTATAGAATAACTCAACCTCTTATTATATTGCAGTTTGTGCACCAGATACCTATAATGAGTAAATTTTTAATATATATATATATATATATATATATATAGATATCCTACTCTATGCTTTATTATTTTCTTTGGTATTCACTTTTATGTTTGAAGGACAAAATTGCCATTTGCCATTTTCGGACAAATTATATAGCCTTATGCCCCCCTTCCCTCTCGCATTATCATACCTTAAGAGGAGATTTGTACCCAAATACAACCCACACATATTCAGAGTGTAGAAAGTGTTTTGGAGCTTGGGAAGCTTTGGGGATTTGCCAAAAGAAGCCGGTGAGGCTTGGTGGATGCAATCAAGCGTATTGTGGGATCTGGAGAGTTAGACAAGACACGGTTCCAAGAAGCCTTGTTGGAGTAGGAGCTTGGAGGGCTTAGATACATTGGGTAAATTAAGTTTGGAGGGTCTCTTGCTAACCCATGTATCCCAACTGATTGTCTAGTGGATCAATTACCGCTTGGAGGGCGGCGGAGAGGTTTTTTGCCGAGTTCTTCGGTTTCCTCTTCGATAACACATCGTCGTGTTATCTTGTGTTTGCATCTTTCTTCCCTTACTCTTGTGCTTTACTTTTATTGTTTGTTGTTCATGTTTATGCACTAGAGTAGTATCGATTGATTGCGCTTCATTTACTCTTGTTTCCCCACTTAGATAAGTTAGAGTAAAAGCAATCTAGCCGTAATTTTAATTTGAGGGTCTAAACAGCTCTTATATTTTCAACACATTTTCGAGCTTTCAATTGGTATTAGAGCGGGTACACTTGTTTTGGTTTTATTATCTAAGTGTGATCCTTAACCCCTTGCGTGTTTTGCCATGAATAATGTTTTGTATGCTTTTATGGATATTGTTGATTGTAACATGCCATGTGTTTATGAAAATGCCTCTATGAGTGTTTATCCTCATGATTGTGATGACATGTTACTTGAATCATTGGGTGTTGTTGATATTCCAAATGACAAACTCTTGAAGAAAAAGGCTAAGAAATTTCAAAAGAGTTTAAGCAAGTTATTTTGTGAAAATGATGATTTGATTGTTAAGCTCAATGAATCCAACAAATTGGTTGAGGAATATAAAAAACTTGCTGAAAATTCTCTTAAAAAGCTAAAAGAGTTTGAATGTTTGAATATGAACTTGGATGCTAAACTTGTTTTGTCTAACAAACTTGTTGATGATCTTAAATCTGAAAATGAATCTCTTAAGATGCATGCCAAGTGTTTAATTGCTGAACCTGTTGCTAAAAAGGAAGATAATATATGTTGCAATCATGTTGTGTGTTATGTTCTAAAGTTTTAGGAATTTATGTATTTAGAACTCTAATGTGTAATGTTGGCAAACCATGATAAAATTGGTTGTTTAGTCTTGTTTAGGCTTGCTCAAAGTTGGTTCTTTTATGTAAAGTTGGAATCGAGCTGATGCAGAAGTTATTGTGCATTTCGGCCTGGCTCGATTGATCGAAGCTTAGGCTCGATCAATCGAATCTCGGGTAGAATGCGTTTTTGCTGCATAATTCCAACTCAGCCTTAACTCCTAAAATGTTTAGGGTTTTATGTTTTTACCCTAGGTATATAAGGCAAACCCTAGCCACATTTTAGAGGTTGCTCATATTACTGTTTGTCTGAATCTCTTGTGAGATCTGAGAGGAGCTTTCCTTCACACAAGCTTAGGATTATCAAGAAGGAGATTCATTCAAGAACTTGATGATCATTCAGTTGCTACCATAAGAGATTAAAGATACACAAGTAGGAGTGCTTGTACTTGCTGGAGAATTCAAGAAAGAAGGAGTCCGTGGTCTCGGAGCTTGCACGTGGTCGTGTCAGTAAGTTTCTACTAGTGGATAGCAATAGAATGTTAGTGGTCTAAATTCTATTGTAAAACTTCAATTCTTTCTATAGTAGATTCAAGTTTACCTTGAGGATAGTTAGGTTAAATCCTCTCCAGGTTTTTTATCGGTTTGGTTTTCCTAGGTGATCATATCTTTGTGTTATTTATTTTTCCGCTGCTATGCTTGATATGATTATATGATTGTGTTAACTTAGAACTCATAATTTGACTAAGTAATAACTTGGCTAATTAACTAGGTTAATCCGGTTGTATTTTAAGGGGTCTAAAAACAAACAAGTGATATCAGAGCGGGTAGCTCTTTGTTTGTAGATCTTTTGATCTCTGAGCTGATCCTTGACCCTTGTTGTCATGGAACACAGACACTCTCTAGTTATTCCTTCTCACTTTAATGGGAATAATTATGCTTATTGGAAAGTAAGGATGAAAGCATTCCTGAAATCTATTGATGAGAGAGTTTGGAACTCTATTGAGTACGGATGGGAGAAGCCCACTACTCTTGTGAGTGAGTGGCAAACTTCTCAAAAAGAAGCAGCTGTGTTCAATAGCAAAGTTATGAATGCAATCTTTAACGCTGTTTCTATGGAGGAATTTAAGAGAATCTCTAATGTTGAGATTGCTCACACTGCTTGGAAAATCCTCCAAACTGTTTCTATGAACACTGCTGAACCTAGAAACTTTAGGAAGAATGATCCCACTAAGGTTAACAACAATGAAAAACCTAGAGAAAAAGTTGGTCAGTCTTCAAATAATTCCATAGGTCCTCAGTGTTTTGGATGTCAAGGGTATGGTCACATGAAATCGAAATGTCCTACATACTTGAGGTCTAAGGGTAAGGCTTTGGCTGTAACCCTTAGTGATAATGAAGTTTCTGATGATGAGTCTGAATGTGATGAGAATGGAAACTTCATTGCTTTCACTGCTACTACTGTAGTCAATGAAAGTGTGTCTGTTGATGAGAACCCTTCTGATGGGGAACTCTCTGAGGATGCAGACCTTCAAGAAACCTATAATAAACTTTGCAAAATTGCTGCAAAAGATGCTATGAATGTTGAACTTGGCTTGAAGAAAAGTGCATCTCTTGAGCTTGATAAGAAAAATTTGCTTGTGAAACTGTTTGATGCTAATGAACTTTTGAACAATGTGAAAACTGAAAATATGCTTTTGCTTGATAAAGTTAAATCTTTGGAACTTGATTTATCTGTTGCTAGATCTGCTAGTTCTAAACTTGATCAAATGCTGAGTGTTCAAAAGTCTCCTTCTGACAAATCTGGATTAGGTTTTGTCAAAAGCATTTCTGTGTCTGCACCACATTCCACAAACTTTGTTCCTTCTTCTTCCTCTGAACCCCCTGTGAGTGAGGTTGTGAGTGAGTCTGTTAAATCTGTAGAGGTCACACCTCCTAGGAAGATTAGGGTTGATCTGAAAGAATCCAAACCTAAGGAGTTTACCCTCTCTAAGGACAAGATGCGTGGTAAGCCTGCTTGGGTTTGTCATTTTTGTGGAAAGTCTGGGCACATTTGTCCAAACTATTACAAGCTGCAAGCTGCTAAGAGAGCAAACAAACCAAAAGTACATGTGTCTCAAGCACAAGATCCTATGGTACTCATTGGTGAATTGGTAAAAGCTCTAAACTTTTATTCCAATTTTGGAGTTGGAAATCACTCTAATGTGAATAAGAAATCCAATGCTCGAAGTGCATCTAAAAAGTTTTGGATGCAAAAGGCTCAATCTAATTAAGTCTTTCTGACATGGTCTGTGTGCTTCTTTGCTCTACCTTTTGTGACCTTTGTTCTTTGGTTTTTGTTTTTGTTTTTTTTTTTTTTTTTTTTTTTTTTGTTTCTAGGATTTGCATTGCATAACATTCATGCATTTTATTCTAGAACTTTTTTTGTTTCTTCTTTTCAAAATTAAAAAAAAAAAAAATGAGCAATTTGTGTTGAAACAAAAAGAAGCAGCTAGGTTCAATAGCAAAGCTATAAATGTCATCTTTAACGCTGTTTCTATGGAGGAATTTAAGAGAATCTCAAATGTTGAGGTTGCTCACACTGCTTGGAAAATCCTCCAGACTGTGCATGAAGGCACAAAGGCAGTTAAGATTAATAAATTGTAGCAATTAACTTTTAGATTTGAAAGCATTAGGATGTCTGATGATGAAACTTTTGATGAATTCTATGCTAAGCTGAATGATATTGTTAATTCTGCATATAATTTGGGTGAAATCTGTGATCAACCTAAAATTGTTAGGAAGATTCTTAGATCTTTAACTGAAGACTTTAGACCCAAAGTGATTGTCATTATTGAGAGTAAGGATGTGGACTCCATCCCTATTGATGAGCTTGTAGGATCTCTTCAGTCCTATGAGCTAGACCTACCCAAAGCTAGCAAATCCAAGTCAATGACTCTTAAGTCAGTTGATGATGTTGAGGTTGGTGGATTTGTGAGTGAGGTTGTCAAACCTATAGAAGTTTCACCATCTAGAAAGATTAGGGTTGATCTGAAAGAGTCTAAACCTAAGGAGTCTACCCTTTCTAAGGACAAGATGCATGGTAAACCTGCTTGGGTTTGTCATTTTTGTGGAAAGTCTGGACACATTCGTCCTAACTGTTACAAGTTTCAAGCTGCTAAGAGAGCAAACAAACCAAAAGTGTCTGTGCCTCAAGCACAAGATCCTATGACACTCATTGGTGAATTGGTAAAGGCTTTAAACATTTATTCCAATCATAGAGTTAGAAATCACTTAAACGTGAATAGGAACTCCAATGCTCGTGGTGCATCTAAAAGGTTTTGGATGCAAAAGACTCGATCTAATTGAGTCTTTCTGACATGGTCCTTGTGCTTCATTGCTCTACTCTTTTGTGACCATTGTCCTTTGGTTTTTGTGTTGTTTTGTTTCTAGGATTTGCATTGCATAACATTCATGCATTTCATTCTAGAATTTATTTTTGTTTTCTCTTTTAAATAAATATATTAAAAAAAAAAAAAGGAAAGCAAATTGTGTTTGACATTATTTTTCTTGGTTTTTGAAAACAAGGTTGGTCAATTTATTTACACATAACATGTCTTGTGTACCTTGTTTAGCTTTGATGAGCTTATTTATTGTACTTTACTAGTTTGAGCTGTGTAGTGCATGTTGTGTGGGAAAGATGTTTATGGTGTTTATCACTTTGTCTTAATCTTGAAGTCACATGTTATTTGACTATCAGACTTGATCCTTTTGAGAAAGGTATAAATAACCATCTCACCACTGTTCACTAGCCAATCATGAACACCTTAGTGCATATCGTAAGATTTTGTGCTCTAGCAAGTGTAGCACATGAACAAAAAGAACATAAGGTGTAGCCTCGGTTTAATTGCTTAATAATTAAAATTGGTATGTACTATTAGGCTTGATGCCAAATCACATAATTAAAATTGGTGTGTACATTATCCCGGCTATTTAATAAGTTTCTGAACAATTAAAATTGGTGTGTATATTATGGGGCAAAATTCAAGAAACTTACATGATTGCAAGCTCTTGTTCTAGGAGATGTGAGAGTTATATGATGTAACTGTTTTGGTGATAGTCTCTTTCAAATTCTATGTGATGAATTTTGTAGACTTTGTGTTTGATTTCTATTCACATACCACCTCACATGTATCTCAAGCTTTTGCTAGTTGCACACACTATACAAGTTACTCTTTGCTAAATACTATACATGTTATTGTGTGTGTTTTTAGTCTAACCAACCAAGTTTGAAAATACTTTGAGTATTATGCAAAACATTTTTTTGTTGCTTGAGAATTTAAGGGGAGAATGGTTGAATTTTTTTTTGAATAACTGGGTTTAAAACTTGGGTTTTTCAAAAAGCATTTCATCTCATACTCATGCATTTTGTTCATCAATTTTAATGCTTTGAGGAGTTTATGGCCAAAATGTGTTTTTTTTTCAAAACTGTGTTTTTTCTCAAAAAAAAATTTGTGATCCTCTGCCTGTTTCGATCGATCCATTCTGTTTTTCAATCGATCGAAAATGTGCTTAAAATTCTTTTAAGAGTCTCGGGTTGATTCAATTGATCGAATGTAATTTTTGATCAATCGAATATCGCGAATCAGGTTTTTAAAATATCAGACTTTGACTTGTTCAAATCACTTTTCAAAAGTTTCAAACCTTTTTCTCTCTCTCTCTCCGACTCGGCAAGGCTAAATCATCAATTTTTTGTCGTTTTCCTCCAAATCTTTTGCAAGGTTTTTTTCCTATAAGGCCGGTAAGTCCATTATACCCCTCCTTTTTCTTTTATTTTCATGTTTCATGCATTATTCATTGAAATTTTCAGACCTATTTCTTTTTGGGTTTTTTTTTTTTTTTTTTGGTTGATTCAAGCATTTTTAAGTGAAATTGATCATTGGGTTTTTGTTGGGACATGATATAAACATGATTTTGATGGTTTAATTTGATTAATTTTGTGATTTGTGAAAAATTGAAAATTCTAGGGCTTGTAATTGATCCGAATTTGGGATTTGTTCAAATTGGGTTCAATTGATGCAATTGGCTTGTTGAATTGACGTAATTGATCATTATATTATGTATTCTAGCTTGTGTGATGATCAATTAGTCAAATTTTTCCAAAATCTTAACAAGTGGTTTTCAATTTTGGGTTTTTATTAGAAACTCTGTGCTCAAGCCAATTTTGTGAAATTGAACTTAGTTTTACTGCATTAGAACATGCATCATGACATTGTAATTGTTCATGCATCATATAGATTTTTGTTCTATATTTTTTTTTGTGCTAACTTGCAGTCTGCCCTTGGTTTGTGCTTTGTTTTGTTCTTTTGGTTCTATCTTTGTGTCTTTGTCCTTTCCTTAGCATCATGCCTAGGAAGACTAGAGCTCATAGGTCTGTTCCCCCACCTTCTCCTCCCCCCATCTTCTTTTGACCGTGAGAAGTTTCCTAGTGAGAAAAACCAAGAGATTTTTGAGACACTGAACCTTAGGAGAAAGATTTGGGCTGAGCGTTCTGTTGTGTTAGATGAGCTTGATCCTGCCATTAGGGAAAATTTTGAGCGTCGGTGCTGGTTACCTCTGTTGGATATTTCTGATCCTCCTCCTCCAGCTACCCTAATTAGAAAGTTCTTTTCGAACATCTCTATCCACATCTATGATTCCAACACTTTGGTAAAGAGTTGGATACAAGGTGTAGAGTACATCATTAATCCTACTATAGTAAATGATGCTCTAGGGGTACCTTTGGTCTAGCACCCTGTCTACCCGTATGATTAGTCTCCACTCTTGGATGATGTCATGTCATACATCACTGGGTCTTCTATCCAGTGGGGTTCTGATCCTCGGATCACGTCTTCTGAGCTTCCTAAGACTATCTATCTATTTCTTCGGATAGCCTATCATTCTATATGGCCCATTTCTCATCTTCACACCGTTCCTCTTGAGCGGTGTGTCTTTTTGTACGCTCTTGTTACTAATGCTCCTATTAGTTTTCCTCACTTGTTTCTTCGTTCTTTGAACGAAGTTTATAGGAGTTCATCTTCCGCTCATGCTCTTGTCTATCCTATTTTTATTCATAGGATTTTGTTATATCTTGGTTTAGATGATTTCCCTTCTTCTGAGCCCGTACATGTTATTGCTCCCATTGGTGCGTCTTTTCTTAGACAGAGGGCTGCTCATCTTCGAGTTGGCTCTAAACTCCCTAGGTCTGAGCCTTCTAGTACTGCACCTCCTCTTTCTTCTTCTACAGGACCTGCTGGTGAGGATGTTGCTGATCCTGTTGGTGATGTTGCTGCTGCTGATGTTCCTCCACCTCCTTCGGATGACTTTGATATACGTCGTACCTTGGAGACTGTCATGACCGTTCAGGTAGCTCATGGTCAGATTTTGGTGGACTTGCTTGATGAGATACGTGCTTTGCGAGCCGACTTAGCGCATCTTCGTTCACCCTCACCACCTCCTTTTGATGATGGCATGTGATTGTCCTTTGGCATTCCGTCACAAAAAGGGGGAGTAGAGTTTTGACTCTTGTAGAGGAGTTTTTGTAGTTAGGGAGAGTATTTCTTTTGTTTTGCGGAGCTAGTGGAGATATTAGATTGTAGGTGCTTCACTTTATATATCATTTTTGGGGCTATTCATGTTAGGGGGAGATACATTGATTTTTATATATATGATTATTGTTTCTTGTGTTCACTGCTTATTGATTTAAATTTATGAGTTATTCATTGATATATGTCTTTATTATGTGTTGTGTGAAACATACAAGAATGTTTTATTTTTGTTGTATCTAACTTAACGGGAGAGTTAGTTTACATATCTGTTGATTTACTGTTTTTCTGTCACACATGCATTTATGCGTTTGTTGAGTGTTTTAGGAATATACAAGTTGGTTCAATTGAACTGCTATCTACACTTGCAACTGATGGATAGTAGTTAGGATTGAATTTGTGTTATGAGCATTATTTTTGTAAAGGGCTTTTATTTGTAAACTTTGAGTTTTTAATTTGTGTTTTGTCACGGATTGCCAAAGGGGGAGTTTGTTAGGTTTTAAAGACTTAGGATTTGATGTATTTAGAATTCTAATATGTAATGTTGGCAAACCATGATCAAAACAATATGTTTAATCTTGTTTAGGCTTGCTCAAAATTGTGTAATTCATGTAAAGTTGGAATCGAGAGGCTGCAGATGTATTAGTGCATTTTGGCCTGGCTCGATCGATCGAAGGTTAGACTCGATCTATCGAAAGTCGACCAGAATGTTTTTCTGCAGAATTTCCAACTTAGCCCTATCTCATTAAATGTTTAGGGTTTTATGTTTTTGCCCTACGTATATAAGGCAAAACCCTAGCCACGTTTTGAGAGTTGCTCTGGTTGTATTGTTGCTCATATTTTGCGGTTTGTGTGAATCTCTTGTGAGATCCTTGAGGAGCTTTCCTTCACATAAACTTAGAGTTTTCAAGGTAGAGATATTATCAACACCTTGATGATCAACTTAGTTGCTGCCATTGGAGCTTAAAGAAACACAAGTAGGAGTGCTTGTATCTTGTGGAGAATCCAAGAAAGAAGGAGTCCGAGAATTCGGAGCTTGCATGTGGTCGTGTCAGTAAGTTCTACTGGTGGGTAGCATTAGGAAGTCGAGCGTGGGTACTTGTAAGTCCTTTTGTATGAACTTCGATTCTTTCATATAGTGGATTCAAGTTTACCTTGAGGATAGCTAGGTTAAATCCTCCCCAGCTTTTTTACCGGTTTGGTTTTCCTGGGTGATCATATCTTTCTGTTCTGCATATTTCTGCTACTTTACATCTTGATATGATTATTTGATTGTGTTAACCTAGATTTGCATAATTTGACTAAGTTAATCACTTGGCTAATAAACTAGGTTGTTGGACCGTGTGCCTTACCAATCCATCCAACCACCAATTGGTGAAGGATGAGGGGGCACAAATCTTTTATAGCATTCGATCGCAGACCAAGCCCATTGGTATTGGAGCGAATTGTGAAATCCCTCACATAGGTTAATCCAATTGTTGTGTTTTAAGGGGTTTAAAAACCTAACATATTTTGTTTACTTGTATTATCCACACATGCATTTATGCGTTTGTTGAGTATTTCAGGAAATACAGGTTGATTCAGTCGTGCTGCTGTCTACACTTGCAACTGATGGATAGTAGTTAGGATTGAATTTGTTGTACTGAGCATTTTTTTGTAAAGGGCTTTTATTTGTAAAGTTTGAGCTTTTAGTTTGTGTTTTGTCACGGATTGCTGAAGGGGGAGTTTACTAGGTTCTAAAGTTTTAGGAATTTATGTATTTAGAACTCCAATGTGTAATGTTGGTAAATCATGATCAAAACAGGTTGTTTAGTCTTGTTTAAGCTTGCTCAAAGTTGGTTCTTTTATGTAAAGTTGGAATCGAGTTGATGCAGAAGTTATTGTGCATTTCGGCCTGGCTCGATTGATCGAAGCTTAGGCTCAATCAATCGAATCTCGTGCAGAATGCGTTTTTGCTGCATAATTCCAACTCAGCCCTAACTCCTAAAATGTTTAGGATTTTATGTTTTTGCCCTAGGTATATAAGGCAAACCCTAACCACGTTTTAGAGGTTCCTCATATTGTTGTTTGTGTGAATCTCTTGTGAGATTTGAGAGGAGCTTTCCTTCACACAAGCTTAGGATTACCAAGAAGGAGATTCGTTCAAGAACTTAATGATCATTCGGTTGCTGCCATAAGAGCTTAAAGATACACAAGCGGGAGTGCTTGTTGTTGTTGGAGAATCCAAGAAAGAAGGAGTCTGTGGTCTCGGAGCTTGCACATGGTCGTGTCAGTAAGTTTCTACTGGTGGGTAGCAATAGAATGTTAGTGGTCTAAATTCTATTGTAAAACTTCAATTCTTTCTATAGTGGATTCAAGTTTACTTTGAGGATAGCTAGGTTGAATCCTCCCCAAGTTTTTTACCAGTTTGGTTTTCTTGGGTGATCATATGTTTGTGTTATTTATTTTTCCGCTACTATGCTTGATATGATTATATGATTGTGTTAACCTAGAACTCATAATTTGACTATGTAATAACTTGGCTAATTAACTAGGTTAATCCAGTTGTGTTTTAAAGGGTCTAAAAACAAACATTATGGTACCCAATTTTGTCCATATTGTGAGTTCTATCTCTAAAGACAAATCGATGTACATTCCTCCACATAAAAGAAACCAAAAAGTGGAGAGAAAGGCTCTTAAGCCTAAGCCTCTGTTTAGGTCCCATCCTAGGGAATTGAGTGGAACTTAGTTTGTTCCTACTTGCCATCATTGTGGTGTGATTGGTCATATAAAACCTCAATGTCATAAGTTGAAGAGAGAACAAACCCATGTTGCTAGATCCCTTCCCAAAAGGCCTAGTGGACCTAAACACATTGTTTGTCACCATTGTGGTGCCTTTGGTTATCTTAAACCTCATTGCTCTAAGTTTCAAGCTCTTAAAAGAATAAAAATAAAAGAGAAACTTGAGCTTCTTGGAAGTTATACTAAAAAGAGTAAATCGGATTTGAGTGAAAATAGCATGTTGTTAAAGAAAGTGTTTAATACTTTTAAATCCTTGACTATGTGCATCTCCGGTTCTTATTCTTCCAACCCTCGTCTCACTTCTCATGAGACACTCATTTCAAACAATCATTCCGTTTGGATGAGGAAGGGGTCCTATAGTTGAGCTTTTGCTCTTTTGGTCCTTGATCTAATTCTTTCTGTCGTTGTTGGACTCTTCATGTATTGAATGTCATATCTTCATGCATTTTGTACATCTTGCATTTCGTTATATGCATTGTTTTGTTTTGATCTTACTTTTATGTTTTAGTTTTGTGTGAGTAAAAATCCAAAACCACATAAAAAGTGAAAAATTAAAAAAGTTTGATCGTATATGTTTGAACACATTTCACATGTGAGTTTGACCTAGTACCTTCGTACTAAGGGCGTAGTGCATTTACGAGCTTAGCTTGTTATGTATGCACATATATCTGTGTGAGAGAAATCTTGAAAACTATGTGTGATTGTTGTAAATAGATTTTCAAGTTTGTCATCAATGATTGGTCAATAGTCTTGATGGCCTTGATACTTGCATAGACTTGTGCCCATATATCTTCCCACTTTATTTTTATGTTTTTGCTTAAAGAGCTCAACAAATGTAAATCTCAAAATTAAAAGAGTTAATGAGCTATAAAAGCCATCACACATACTAGTATTTGACTAGGAAAAAGGGAAAGCGACATTTTAAATTGAAATGTATGGTGCTCAAAAAGCCAAAGGCTTATTCTCAATATTGAATTATCAAAAATTTCAAGTACTGATCTCAAAATGAGATGTATTGTTCAAAAATGATCAAATGTTGCGATTTGTATAGAAGCCAAATGAAAAGCTTCTAAGTTGTGTAATCATTTTCTTGTGGAAGGTCATATATGTTCATTTCTATAATTGAGATAGACCACTTGACTTAGTGCTAGTTGTGTATGACCTGATTGATCATTGAAACTTCACTTTAGACTAAAGACTATTCCACTTTTGATACTCACACACTACACACAAGACTTTTGTTCAATGAATGTCTATTTCATTTGCGTGATTGTACATGTTCAAATGTGATGTGTGTGTGCTCAACCATATGTGGATTAAACTAAAAAGATTTTTGTTCTTTTTGTTTGCTTTTGGAAGTGATTTGTATCACCCATGTTTTTCAAAGTTTTCAAGTTGTTTTTATGTGAAAAAACATGTTTTCTGGGTGTTTTTGTGACCTATTTCATGTATAGGCTCAACTGGGAGTTAAATGGTCCAATTTTAAAGTTTTTTTTAGCTTTGGACAGAGATTTTCGCGATTGTTTCGCAAGTAAGACTTACCCGCAAAAATTTTTGCGAGTAAGCTTCCCACGAAAATTTCCAGATTAGCTTTTTAAAGGGCATTTCGTGGGTCTTTTGTTTTAAACTTCTCTCATCTTTTCCCAAACCCCTATTTTAATGCTTTAACATCAAAACCCAACTAATTTCAAGTGTTTTACATTCCATAAACTTTTCTAAGGTAATCTTTAACTCTTTTCATTGATTTTGATCCTTAGATTATGTTTTTGGGGGGTTTTATGTTCATAGTTGGGATTTTCTCAAATGGGAGTTGGAAAACTTATTTTTTGTCAATCTTTTTTATTGGGCTTTGTTTTAAATGATGATTTGTTTTGGATGTCGGCCCCTTGTGGAAAAAATAACATGTATTTATGCAAGATTTTCATATGTTCTTGCATTATTTATCATACATGTGTAGTGTGTGCACTCTAAGTGTTTGATAAAATGCCCAAATGACATTTTCTCGTTGTTTTTGACTCCGAGGAGTACCAAACTTTGGGGATCACCATAATTATTCATGTTTATCATGTTTTGATCATTGGTGGTGTGTTTTATACACTTTTCCCCGTGAATGCTTATTCATGCATTGGTCATGCATCTCACATGCACACCAGATACACCTTTGCTACACACACTTTCACACTTGACATGTTTTTGCATTCACTCATGCTAGTTAAGTCTTTTTAGACTTTTTAGCACATATAACATGTTCTTGTGTCCTTGTCATGCCTAGATTTATATCATGTTCCATCATCCTTAGCATGTCATGTTTACTTTATGCTTTGTAGCATTTTTTTTATTTTTTTGATTTTGATTTTTTTTTTTTGTTGCACTTCATTTTCTCATTCATCTTGCACCCCTCATGCATCATCTTGTATCCTTGTTCATATCTTCTTTCCCTCATTCCTCGTGATTTATTTTTCTATTCGTGACAAAAAGGGGGAGATTATCGTCATTTCTATATGACTCATGTGTACACTCTTAAGGGGAGAAATTCTACCTTGTGCACATTCATAGCGGGAGAAAGCCATAGGGGAGATGCATATACCAAAGGGGAGAAAACATTTTTTTGAGAAAACTTTGATTTACTTTATGCTTGTTTTCTCGTTGCTTTATGGTGCTTTGATATGCTTTATTGCTCTCATTGCATCGTGCTTATGTGTTGGACATGCATACATCTTTATGCTATTGTGCTTTATTGGTTGCATGTTCGTATGATCATTTGCTTTGATATATGATCGTTGTGGTCATTTCCATATGACTGTCAGGTGTATGATCAAGTTGCTCACATGTTTCACAACATGTTTACTTGATCGCATTTTACTTGTTACATTATACTTATTCTTTTATCACTTGATTTACCTTAAGGGTCTAATGCGTTTTGTGCAAGTTTTTCAAGTTACAGGTATACATGTTCCAAGTGCTTCACAGCTTCCAGATTTAGGTGTGAGTGAGTTTTGCCATTGTTCCCAAACTCACGTTTAAGTTTAGAGTCTGTTATAGGGTGTTTTGTAGCAGAATAGTCTGTTATAGGGAGATTGTAAAGTTGTGATTTACAACTATGTTTTATGTTGGCTTTATTCCATGACAAAATGTGTTGTGATTGCTTTAATTTTGTTCTTTGTAATTTGTGGGATTTTATTGTATTGGGTTTAGTATTAAGTTGGTGAAAACTCAAGCTGAAATGAAGATCAGTGGATTTCGCAAGAAGCTAGCGAGAAGCTAACCTGCGAAAGAGCCTTGTGAGGAACACATGACTGGAAGCTGAAGAATCGTGCCAAGCTGTTGTTTTCGTAAGTGTCTCGCGGGTAAGGCCTTCCTGCGAGGTAGTCGCGAAACATTCTGCTTAGAGGATTTTTAAGAGTGACTTTCTTAGCCTTCACTCATACTATATATACCCTCATTACCCACAAATGTAGAAGAGGTTATTCACAGAGAAAAACCCTAGATAGGTTTTCTACAACACACACACCCATCTTTTGAGAAAGGACTACTCATCCTTAGTGAGAAATCATTGTAGTCTCTTCTCCTTCCCTCTTCCATTGTCATACCTTGAGAGGAGATTTGTACCCAAACACATGTTAGGGTTTGTGCCCTAAAATCCAATTTATTGGCATGTCATGAATAATTAAGTTGTTTAATTATATGAGACTATTTATGAACTAATAGGACATTATCTTAGTCCATGAGATGCATAGTATGTGATTTATGTGAAAAGTCACAGAAAGATATAAATCACAAGTTCTTTGTAAACTCAGAATTTTAGTTCGTAGTCGGTGATGAAATTGGGCATTTCATCTGCGAAGACTATAACATATCAACTAAGATGATTTGTCTTGATCATGGAAGTGGAGACTTCTAGTTGGTATGTTGATATGTTTTAAGAGTTAAGACATATTGAACTGGACCGCTGTGAGATTTATTATTCTCCTAATGACTGTCAAATGAATAATAAAGCTCACGACTTCTATTTACATCAACTCTAAATCCTGAGAGAATAATGGACCTAATCATGAGATGTAGGTTGTTTTGATATATCAGGAGTGAGATCTATAAGTTATGGTCAAAACCTCAGTATGTTGGGCAACCGCATTTAGTGTTGATGGAACATATATTCTCAAGATGGAATTCATAATCTCTTAATGGAGATATAAAATATTCCCTTGAGATAAGTTTAATGGGTTTGGTTATTCAGAATGTTGGGCCCAACCACTTTAGTAAGGAGTTACTAAAGTATATATTTATGGAATTGGATTTCATAAATATATTATGAATAACATAAAGGATTAAACCAGGTACTCAAGGATTAAGATGTAGTAATCTTCAAAGTGGCAGTCAATATTAATGACTTTGTATTACTACGAATATTTTAAAGAAGGGGTTGAACGTATAATAAAGTCTTGGGATATAATTTATAGATAAGGCCTAGAGTGCAATTATATTCTTATAGTGGTATTGAATATAATTAATGGTAACTTTGGACTTGTCAAGAGTTGACGGAAAAGTCCAAGGCCCATTGGAGCTAGTGTCTTATTGGTCCCTTTGGTCCCATCTCAAGCCACAAACTAAAGCCCAATTGGGTAGGCCCAAAAGGCTAACCCAATTAGAAATCAGTCATTATTTAATAAGTGTTATTAAATAAAGAAACTATGAGAATGGTTTTAACGTACGTAAGATGAAAAGAAAAAGAGTTCAGTTTTTCTCCATAACGAGAAAAAGAAGGATTTTTCTTTGAGAGTTTATGTACAAAAAGACTGATTGAGAGACCACACATCTTGGGCTCCATGTGGAATTGAGATGAAGATAAAAGGTATTCTCAAGTTTGGTTTTGAAATTCACTGCACCAAGGTACGCTTTCTATTCTTTGATTCTAGAATTCATGGTTACATGTTTATCTTTCATGATTGAAGTAGATCCGTTTTTTTTTTGTTGCTTCCGCTGCGTGTGCTTTTGTATGAGATACGAAAACCAGATTTTTTTTTTTTCCAACAATTGGTATCAGAGCGGTCTTCAATATCATGTTTGAATAACATGTGATTGAGTTTTAGAATAAAAGAAAAATCGTTCTCTTGGTGATTTAATTTTCTGCAGTAAAAATTTTCTGCATAATGTTTTGTTCTATAAACTTTAAACCCTTGATTTTGTGATTAATATATGAGATATGTTTGCTGCCACGGCTGTAACTTCTATTTTCTGCCGTGTGTTTTTAGTGATTGTGTATGTATAAGACACCGTCTAAATTAATTACAATTGGGTTTATTCAGATAAGTTTATAAACATGATCGGAGGAATGGTGTACGTTGATGTACGTGCAACCGTTTAATACTCCTTTTTGGCATTAGATCTTAAAGTTTTTTAATTAAAACTGGAATATAAGTCAATATTGTGAACAGACGGTAATGTATAGTGTTGTTAAGTTTCAAAGAGAAGAACTTAACAAGTTGGCGCTGGAATCGAAATAGTGCCAATTAAATGCATTAGTTTGACTTCAGTGTTGGCGTTAGAATTCAGATGCCATGTTTTTGTATATGAGATATACATATGGGTTCATATGCATTTAAGGCTTCATCATGAATTGATTAATATATATATTAATATCTGAATGATGAACGTAGCTTTTTTGCTTGCCTTGCATTATTTATTTTATGATCAAACAGTATGTTAATGCTAGGATTGTGAAATTTATTCTTAATGAGATTAGGATTATGTTTTCAAGGGTTTCTAGCATTATTAGGGTTCTTGATAATGATATTGAAAACCCTAATGTTTGATCTGAAAATCTTCGTTGATAAAATCAAAAAGTGTTTTGATGGAAGAACAATGAAGATGTCAAAAACGTTAGTTGTTTGTTCAAGAAAAACCCTAGAAAACTGCCTTAGAAAATTTCTGGAAATTCGAGTTTCACGAGTTTCGATCGATCGAAAATCACTTTCGATCAATCGAGTGAAACAGTGATCAGACTTCTTAGAACGATAGATTTTCGATTGTTAGTCGATCGATCGAATTTGTTTTTCGATCGATCGAGAGTCGATCGAGTATCAATCGAAGGAGTCAGAGGATCAAGTTCGAATTTTTTAATTTTTTCAATCAATCGAGAGTCACATTCGATCGATCGAAAGAAAGAAAATCAGAATTTTTCTAAGTGTTTTCAAGTTTTTTAAGAGCAAGGTTATGTGTGATTAGATTACACATGGTTCTAACTAAAAGACCTAATGAGATCAAAGATGTTAGTTAAATAGAACTCTTGGTACTAAATCATTTCATGATTAAATGTCCTTAATTTATTTTAATTAGAGGTTTTTAATGAGATTAAAATTCTAATTAAAGTTATATAGTTTCTAATGAGATTAGAGTACTTTGCCTAGTAAATTAAGGATAGAGTTCTATATAACTAATTTTTGATTCATTAGTGTTTAAGGAATCCTAAATAGTTTAGGACTTCCATTTTAGTTAGTGATTCTAATAAGATTAGAGTCTTTAATTAAGTGCAAGGTTATTAGTTGTGATGGGATCACAATTATTTAAGAAAAACCCAAATAACGAGTGGGAGTGCTGAAATAGCCCTTTTGTTAAGTTTATTGTAATGTGAATAGATACCTTGTCTTGACTTCGAGTCTTGCATTCCATGCGGAGGGTATTTACTTTACGGATTACAAGGTTAAACTTCTTTGTGATTGCGCGAATGTTCGTTACGCTATTGTGACGTGACTTAGTTACATCACATTGATTTCAAACAATTAAACACATTTATTGTGTAGGGTTAAAATTGTGATTAGATTACAATGATTTCAAGACACTTCACTTGTTTTAAAATTTCTAGTGGGAGAGAGATACAAGGGTTGGATCTCACGGCCTCCATTGTTGGTTCATAGTGGTGTGGGGTAAACATCTCGTCTTGGCCTCGAGCCTTGCGTTCCATGCGGAGGATGTTTATTTCATGGTACTACAAGATTGAATTTCCTGGTTTATAGTGGTTTGATCAAACACCTTGTCTTAGCTTCGAGCTTTGCATTCCATGCGGAGGGTGTTTTTATCATGGTACTACAAAATAAACCTGTTAAAGGGATGAAATGTGGCTACACATGATTCTAGACAATGGTGTACACTAGACTAAGTTTAATAGTATCCTCTATGCTGAGTTCTTGCTATTATTACTTAGAGGCCAAAGGAAAAGCGGCAAATTATTTTTGTTTGGTAAGAGTTACCATGATAGCATTAATAATGAGAATAATTCTCGCCTGATCATAGTGATTGATATGACCTCGCTTCCGAGGAATATTAATTGCGGGATTAGGTTGTCGTTGCATCTAGTATAGTATGGTTTTCGGGTTCCATATTATATGATTATGGATGCAAAATGATAATGTCCTGTATTTAAGTTCATGGTCTCAAAATAAAGTTGTCATAAATTTTGTCCTCTAGCTACTATTTTAAGTGAATCACATTAACTAAGAAATATTTTTGGACATGTTGCTTAAAGGAGCTGAAATACATATTTATGTTTTGATTCAGCATTGTCATAATTTCTTATACATGATGCATTTATGGAAGATAGCTTATGATGTGATCATAGTCTCCATTGAAATGCTAAAATGTTTCATTGGCTTCTATCTCAATTGTGCTACAGCATGAGATGCAAGAGTTAGTACTAGACTTAGACTTTATATTAAGTCTAAATGAGATGTTTGGTATGAATCATATTGAGTGCTAAGAAAAGTTTAAGAAGTTCCAATTCTATATCATTTTATGAAAATTTATTTTTTAAAATGAATTGGAATTCTTGGATGTAGAGATTAAATGTTAATCTCATGTAGATATGATCCACAAGTCCTTGTTAGAATCATTTGATTAATTCAGATTGTTTTGAAAATAAATTCTTTTTATATTATCTGAATTGATGAGTGAGTTCTACGCAACGGAAGACATCCTAAAAGCTAAGGCTAGGATCAATATGATTTAATTCAAATTCTTAGCCTAAACTGAAAGGTAAGGGTGATAAGAAGAAGAATTATAATACCAAAAGGTTTGGCAAACAAGTTGCCCTAGTAGTTGCCAAAAGGAAATTAGACTTAAAAGTATGACCAAAAGAAAGTGTTTCTGGTTTGGTTAAACTAAGCTTTGTCCATGATTGTTTTCTAGATGGAAATTTACATGTTTTATTTTTTAAAGAGAAAGTTTCCATCCTTTGTAATTGTATGTTTTGGAACTTATGTCTAGATCTTATTAATCTAAGTGTTATTCAAGATTGGTGAAAGATGGGCTTTTAGAACCATTATTTTGTTATATTCACAATCTATGAATTCTATTTAGAGGATAATATGATTTAGGGCTCCTTTTTGTAAAGGAATAAAGTTCCAATGACTTCTTTAAGTTAGTACATACATAAAGGAGGAATAGGGCTCTTTTAAAGGTAGAATTAAAGGTAGATTGTTCTAGAAGAAAAATGTCATAATTTGTTGTAGGACAACTATAAAATACATTTAGAAATGAGATGGTTGTATTAGATACGCCACAAGGCATTATTCTAGATATATAGCTACTACACGGGTACAATATAGTAGTGGGAGGATTATAAATTCATAGTTTTGGAATAAACTTTTGTAGTTATTCCACAAGGATATGAATTTGATCCTCGGAACTACATAAAGGCAATAAATGATATGAATATGGATTACTAGTTCAAGGTTATGTAAATAGAATTAGATTCTATTTAAAGTCTAGAACTTGTAGAGGCGCTTAATTGCACTAAGCCTATTGTTTTCAAATAGGTCTACAATTAAATGAGATTGATAGATTTGAAGATGCAAATCTTCAAAGTCAAGACTAGTGGGGAAAAGATTTATTCAGAAAGAATTGGTTCGATTATGAAAATATTTTTTCACCAATAGTCAAGTTTGACTCTATCTAAATTCTCTCATCCATTATATTTCATTTTGATGAAATATGGTAATGGATATCAAGAAAGCTTCTTTTAGTAGCAATCTTGAGGAAGACATCTATATGATGTAACTCGACTTGTTCATAGCAAAGAACTAGTAGTGTTTAGCATGCAAGTTGCTTAAAGTCCATTTATGGACTAAGGCAAGCATCTAAATCATAAAATATCATTTTTGATCAAGCAATCAAATGGTTTGATTTTGATCAAGTATTTAAAAGGCCTTATGTGTGTAAAAGCTATATAGAATAATAAATTTCTTAATGTATGTTGATGACATTCTAATCATTTAGGATGATGTAGAGATATTGTCATCAATAGATTTTTGGTTGTCTAGTCCAGTTTGATATAAAGTACTTAAGAAAGACTAGTCACATCCTAAGAATTAAACTTTATTATAATTCAGAAATTAGGATGTTGGGTTTATCTTAAATTGCTTAAATAGATTAGATTCTAGTCAAGTATAGCATGAAATACTTTAAGAAAGGATTCTTTCCTTTTAAGTTTAAAGTTCCTTTATAAAGGACTATGGTCCTAAGACATATAAAGGAAGAGCATATAAGACGGTTCCTTATATCAAATCGATAGGAAGTATTTATGCTATGCTAAATACTAGGCTAAATGTCTATTTTGCGGTGGGAATAGTAAGCAAATATCAAGTGAATCAAAGATCACTTATTTTAATGGGAGTAAAGCATATACTCAAATATCTTAGGAGAATGAGAGATTATATGCTTATCCACAAAAGTGAAGTTTTGATGTTTACTGGATGTACAAAAACTGACTTGTAGTTTGATTGTGATTCATGAAGTTGGACTTCAGGATATGTGTTCATCCTAGGTGGTGAAGATACATATCAAGCGTAAGTATCATCTCATTAGAGAAGATATAAGTACATGAAAAGTAGTAGTAGTAGAAAAGATAATTTATGCAATAAATCTGGCTGAAACTTGTTTCCAAGCCTTGCCTTAGAGTGACTGTGAATTACTCTATAGGGAGATAAGTGTCAGATATGTGGTAAATTGTCTTTGAGGGCAAGTGGGAGATTGTTAGGGTTTGTGCCCTAAAATCCAATTTATTGGCATGTCATGAATAATTAAGTTGTTTAATTATATGAGACTATTTATGAACTAATAGGACATTATCTTAGTCCATGAGATGCATAGTATGTGATTTATGTGAAAAGTCACAGAAAGATATAAATCACAAGTTCTTTGTAAACTCAGAATTTTAGTTCGTAGTCGGTGATGAAATTGGGCATTTCATCTGCGAAGACTATAACATATCAACTAAGATGATTTGTCTTGATCATGGAAGTTGAGACTTCTAGTTGGTATGTTGATATGTTTTAAGAGTTAAGACATATTGAACTGGACCGCTGTGAGATTTATTATTCTCCTAATGACTGTCAAATGAATAATAAAGCTCACGACTTCTATTTACATCAACTCTAAATCCTGAGAGAATAATGGACCTAATCATGAGATGTAGGTTGCTTTGATATATCAGGAGTGAGATCTATAAGTTATGGTCAAAACCTCAGTATGTTGGGCAACCGCATTTAGTGTTGATGGAACATATATTCTCAAGATGGAATTCATAATCTCTTAATGGAGATATAAAATATTTCCTTGAGATAAGTTTAATGGGTTTGGTTATTCAGAATGTTGGGCCCAACCACTTTAGTAAGGAGTTACTAAAGTATATATTTATGGAATTGGATTTCATAAATATATTATGAATAACATAAAGGATTAAACCAGGTACTCAAGGATTAAGATGTAGTAATCTTCAAAGTGGCAGTCAATATTAATGACTTTGTATTACTACGAATATTTTAATGAAGGGGTTGAACGTATAATAAAGTCTTGGGATATAATTTATAGATAAGGCCTAGAGTGCAATTATATTCTTATAGTGGTATTGAATATAATTAATGGTAACTTTGGACTTTTCAAGAGTTGACGGAAAAGTCCAAGGCCCATTGGAGCTAGTGTCTTATTGGTCCCTTTGGTCCCATCTCAAGCCACAAACTAAAGCCCAATTGGGTAGGCCCAAAAGGCTAACCCAATTAGAAATCAGTCATTATTTAATAAGTGTTATTAAATAAAGAAACTATGAGAATGGTTTTAACGTACGTAAGATGAAAAGAAAAAGAGTTCAGTTTTTCTCCATAAGGAGAAAAAGAAGGATTTTTCTTTGAGAGTTTATGTACAAAAAGACTGATTGAGAGACCACACATCTTGGGCTCCATGTGGAATTGAGATGAAGATAAAAGGTATTCTCAAGTTTGGTTTTGAAATTCACTGCACCAAGGTACGCTTTCTATTCTTTGATTCTAGAATTCATGGTTACATGTTTATCTTTCATGATTGAAGTAGATCCGTTTTGTTTTTGTTGCTTCCGCTGCGTGTGCTTTTGTATGAGATACGAAAACCAGATTTTTTTTTCCAACAACACAACCCACACCTATTCAGAGTGTAGAGAGTGTTTTGGAGCTTAGAAAGCTTTAGGGATTTGCTAAAAGAAGCCGGTGAGGCTTGGTGGATGCAATCGGGCATATTGCGGGATCCGAAGAACTAGACAAGAGACGGTTCCGAAAAGCCTTGTTGGAGTAGGAGCTTGGAGGGCTTAGGTACATCGGATAGATTAAGCTTTGAGGGTCTCTTGCTAACTCATGTATCCCAACTGATTGTCTAGTGGATCGATTACCGTTTGGAGGGCGGCGAAGAGGTTTTTGGCCGAGTTCTTCGGTTTCCTCTTCGATAACACATCACCATGTTATCTTGTGTTTGCATCTCTCTTCCCTTACTCTTGTGCTTTACTTTTATTGTTTGTTATTCATGTTTATGCATTAGAGTAGTATCGGTTGATTGCATTTCATTTACTCTTGTTTCTGCATTTAGATAAGTTAGAGTAAAAGCAATCTAGCCGTAATTTTAATTTGGGGGTTTAAACAGCTCTTGTGTTTTCAACACATTTTTGAACTTTCATCTTCATTGTTCCTTTTAAATGGGGGAATATAAAATCTTTTTCTTTTGAGTTAGGCTCAACAACAAGTTTGGCTATAGTTAATTTTTTAACTTTGATTTTAGATTCAACTAGTTGGTCTTCCAAACCCTTAATTTTGTCCACCTGAGATGAAATTTGATTTTTAAACTTCTCATTCAAATTATTAGCTTCATCCAATTTTGCAATCAATTCATCTCTTTCAAGTTTGACCTTTTTAAAATTAGCTTTTAATTTTGTAGAACATTCAAGAGATTTCATACAAAAATGATAAAGCTTGCAATAGGCATCTTGAATATCATCATCATCATTCAACACAAGATCATGCAAATCAAAACAATCAAGAGTTTCCATGACAACGGGGGCCAATGGATCACACAACAAAGATTAAAACCTAATTAGAGTGTACCTGTTCTGATACCACTTGTTGGGTTAAATTGAATCAACCCCTTTCAATTCATTAATAACCCAAGTTAATTAATTAATTTCAATTAAATGCAATAGTGTGGTAGCACAAACAAATCACCAATTATACTAAATGCAGTGGAAAAATAATTTTGACACGGGTGATTTGTTTACAAATGGGGAAAACTACCAAGGCAAAACCCCACCGGGTGACTTTAAGTTCACCACTCCCAAGAATCCACTATTATCAATCACAAGCGGTTACAACTATAAGGAATCTTACCAAACCCTTTGGCCTATCCCAAAATATCAACCTACAATTGAGCCCTTACCCCAATATCCAATTAGACTTGTATTAAAGCGACAATCTTTCCGTTCAATGCACGAATCCCAATACGTGAATAACCAATGATGCACGAATCTCAGTATGTGACTAACTCCGCAGCAACCCTTTGATTGATGTAGTTGATTTGCAACAACTTCACATAGAAACACCAATAAGATCTTCAATGATGGTGTGAGAGACTTTGCTTGGTTACATAACGCAATGGTGTACAAGAAACGCAGTAACAACTTTTTCTTCTGTAGGAGGAGGCTAGGATTTCAAAAAGAAAACCATATGAAGCTCTCTAGGGTTAGGTTTTTCTTTTTCCACCTCCTTGTTTAAATAGGAGCTCAATGGCTCTCCTATTCCAAATAGGTATACACAAACCTTGAACTTTCCTAATCCAATAAGGATTATGCAAACCCATAAACAAATAGCCTTTCAGAATAAACTATTTAATTTATGGATTTTTTTAGTATCACTAGATTGGCTGGCATGTGCAAACATCTTGAGGGGAAAATTAAAATAGAATTTCTATTTGAAAAAGTATGAAATTTGTTAGGTTCTAAAGATTTAGGAATTTATGTATTTAGAACTCTAATTTGTAATATTGGCAAACCATGATCAAAATAATATGTTTAGTCTTGTTTAGACTTGCTCAAAGTTGATTAATAATTGTAAAGTTGGAATTGAGATACTACAGATGCATTGGGGCATTTCGGTCTGGCTCGATCGATCGAAGAATAGACTCGATCGATCGAAAGTCGGCCAGATTGCGTTTTCTGCAGAATTTCCAACTCAGCCCTAACTCATTAAACGTTTAAGGTTTTATTGTTTTTGCCCTAGGTATATAAGGCAAAACCCTAGTCACGTTTTTAGAGTTGCTCCTGTTGTATTATTGCTCATACATTACTGTTTTGTGTAAATCTCTTGTGAGATCTAGAGGAGCTTTCATTTACACAAAGATTAGGGTTTTCAAGGTAGAGGTTACTTCAACATCTTGATGATCAACTCGGTTGCTACCACTGGAGTTTAAAGAATAACAAGCGTGGGTGCTTGTAGCTGATTGGAGAATCCAAGAAAGAAGGAGTCCGTGGATTCGGAGCTTGCACATGGTCGTGTTAGTAAGTTCTACTGGTAGGTAGCATTAGGAAGTCGAGCGGGGAGCTTGTAAGTCCTTTTGTATGAACTTTGATTCTTTCATAGTGGATTTAGGTTTGCCTTGAGGATCGGTGGGTCAAATCCTCCCCAGGTTTTTACCGTGTGGTTTCCTGGGTGATCATATCATTGTGTTATTTATTATTCTGCTGCTTTATATTGTTGATATGATTGTTTGATTGTTTCAACCTAGAATTGCATAATTTGACTAAGTAACAACTTGGCTAATTAACTAGGCTAATCAATCTGGTTGGTTTAAGGGGTCTAAAACCGTTCAAGTGGTATCGGAGCAGGTAGCTCTTCTTGTTTGAGATTTTTTGATCTCTGAGCTAATCCTTGACCCCTGTTGTCATGGAGCATGGACACTCTCTTGTTGTTCCTCCTCACTCTGATGGGAATAACTATGCTTATTGGAAAGTAAGGATGAAAGCATTCCTAAAATCCATTGATGAGAGAGTTTGGAATTTCGTTGAGTACGGATGGGAGAAGCCCACTACTCTTGTGAGTGAGTGGCAAACTTCTCAAAAAGAAGCAGCTGGGGTCAATAGCAAAACTATGAATGCCATCTTTAACGCTGTTTCTATGGAGGAATTTAAGAGGATCTCTAATGTTGAGGTTGCTCATACTGCTTGGAAAATCCTCCAAACTGTGCATGAAGGCACAAAGGCAGTTAAGATAAACAAACTACAGCAATTGACTTCTAGATTTGAAAGCATTAGAATGTCTGATGATGAATCTTTTGATGAATTCTATGCTAAATTGAATGATATTGTTAATTCTGCTTTTAATTTGGGTGAAATCTATGATTAACCTAAAATTGTTAGGAAGATTCTTAGATCCTTAACTGAAGACTTTAGACCCAAAGTAACTGCCATTACTAAGAGCAAGGATGTGGACTCCATCCCTGTTGATGAGCTTGTAGGATCTCTTCAATCCTATGAGTCTAACCTACCCAAAACAAACAAATCCAAATCAATGGCTCTTAAGTCTGTTGATCATGTTGAGGTTTGTGGATTTGATGATGAGCTCTCTGCTACAGAGATAGCTTACCTTGCCAAGAATTTTAGAAACTTTCTAAGGAATACTAATAGAAGGGCAAGAAATACAAACACTGCTGAACTTAGAAACTTTAGGAAGAATGATCCCATTAAGGTTAATAACTTTGAAAAACCTAGAGAAAAAGTTGGTCAATCTTCAAATAATTCTTTGGGTGCTCAGTGTTTTGGTTGTCAAGGGTATGGTCATGTTAAATCTGAATGTCCTACATTTTTGAGGAATAAGAGTAAAGCTATGGCTGTAACCCTTAATGATAATGAGGTTTCTGATGATGAGTCTGAATGTGACGAGGATGGAAACTTCATTGCTTTCACTGCCACTGCTGTAGTCAATGAAAGCATATCTGTTGAGGAGAACCCTTATGATGGGGAACTCTCTGAGGATGCAGATCTTCAAGAGGCCTATAATAAACTTTGCAAGGTTGCTGCAAAGGATGCTATGAATGTTGAACTTGGCCTGAAGAAAATTGATTATCTTGAGCTTGAAAAGAAAAATTTGCTTGTTAAACTTTTTGATGCTAATGATCTTTTGAACCATGTGAAATTTGAGAACATGCTTTTGCTTGATAGAGTTAAAACTTTGGAACATGATTTATCTGTTGCTAGATCTGCTAGTTCTAAACTTGATCACATGCTGAATGTTCAAAAGTATCCTTCTGATAAATCTGGGTTAGGATATGTTGAAAGCATCTCTGTGTCTGCTCCTCATTCCACGAACTTTGTTCCTTCATCTTCTTCTGAACCTTTCGTGAATGAAGTTGTGAGTGAAACTGTCAAACCACTTGTGAGTGAGGTTGTCAAACCTATAGAAGTTTCACCACCTAAGAAGATTAGGGTTGATCTAGGAGAGTCTAAACCTAAGGAACCTACCCTTTCTAAGGACAAGATGCATGGTAAACCTGCTTGGGTTTGTCATTATTGTGGAAAGTCTGGACACATTCGTCCTAACTGTTACAAGCTTCAAGCTGCTAAGAGAGCAAACAAACCAAAAGTGTCTGTGTCTCAAGTACAAGATCCTATGACACTTATTGGTGAATTGGTAAAGGCTTTGAACCTTTATTCCAATTCTGGAGTTGGAAATCACTCGAATGTGAATAGGAACTCCAATGCTCGTGGTGCATCTAAAAGGTTTTGGATGCAAAAGACTCGACCTAATTGAGTCTTTTTGACATGGTCCTTGTGCTTCATTGCTCATTCCTTTGTGACCATTGTTCTTTGTTTTTTTTTTTTTTTTTGATTTTTTTTCTAGGACTTGCATTGTATAACATTCATGCATTTCATTCTAGGATTTATTTGTTTTCTATTAAAAAAAAAAAAAAGGAGAAAAGCAAATTGTGTTTAGCACTATTTTTTCTTGGTCTTTGAAAACAAGGTTGGTCAATTTATTTACACATAACATATCTTATGTACCTTGTTTAGCTTTGATGAGCTTATTTATTGCACTTTACTAGTTGAAGCTTTGTAGTGCATGTTGTGTGGGAAAGATGTTTATGGTGTTTATCACTTTGTCTTTATCTTGAAGTCACATGTTATTTGACTGTCAGACTTGATCTTTTTGAGAAAGACATAAATAACCATCTCACCACTGTTCACTAGCCAATCATGAACACCTTAGTGCATATCATAAGATTTTGTGCTCGAGAAAGTGTAGCACATGCACAAAAAGAACATAAGGTGTAGCCTCTTTAATTGCTAAATGCTTAAAATTGGTGTGTACTATTAGGCTTGATACCAATTCACATAATTTTAACTGGTGTGTACCATTAGGCTTGATGCCAAATTTCACCTAATAATGGGGCAAAATTCAAGAAACTTACATGATTGCAAGCTTATGTTCTAAGAGATGTGGGAGTTCTATGATGTAACTCTTTAGGTGATAGTCTCTTTTGAATTCTATGTGATGGATTTTGTAGACTTTGTGATTGATTGCTTTTCACATATCACCTCACACGTATCTCAAGCTTTTGCTAGTTGCACACACTACACAAGTTACTCTTTGCTAAAACTTTGTACATGTTATTGTGTGTGTTTTTGGTCTGACCAACCAAGTTTGAAAATACTTTGAGAATTATGCAAAACATTTTTTTTGCCTGAGAATTTAAAAAGAAGAATGGCTGAAATTTTCTTTGGAGAAACTGGGATTAAAACTTGGGTTTTTGGAAAAGCATTCCATTTCATACTCATGCATTTTGTTTCAATAAGTTTAATGTTTTGAGGAGTTGTTTTCAAAATATGGTTTGTGATTTTCAAAACTATGATTTTTCTCAAAAATTTTGTGAGCCTCTGCCCAGTTCGATTGATCGAAAAAGTGCTTTAATTTGTTTAAAAATGACTGATTGATTCGATTGATCGAATGTAATTTTCGATCAATCGAGAGTCGTGAATCAGGTTTTTTAAAACAGTGTTCTTGACTGATTCAAATACTTTTTCAAAAAGTTTTTTCAAAACTTTCTTTCTCTCTCCGACTCGGCAAGGCACTACAGCGATTTTTTTGTCGTTTTCCTCCAAATTTTTTGCAAAGAATCTCTTTCCTCAAGCCAGTTAGTCCTTTTTGCCCTTCCTTTTTGAGTTTATTTACACTTTTCATGCATTTTTAATGATTTTTCCTTAAAATTTCGGACCTTTTTCTTTTTGGGATTTTTGTTGATTCAAGCCCAATTTTGTGTAATTGATCAATGGGTTTTTGTGGGGATATGCTATAAACATGATCTTGATAGTTTAATTTGATCAATTTTGGGTTTTGTGAAAAATTGAAATTTCTAGGGCTTGTAATTGATCCGAATTGGGGATTTTTGTTAAATTGGGTTTAATTGATGAAATTGGCTTGTTGTTTTGATGAAATTGGTTATTCTAATCCATTTTCAACATTGTGTGATGATCAATTCATCAATTTGTTTCAAAATTATCAAGTGGTTTTTTCAAATTTTTTAGGGTTTTTGTTAGAAACTCTATGTTCAAGCCAATTTTGTGTAATTGAACTTAATTTGAATTGTATTTACTGCATTAGTTCATGCATCACAACATTGTTATTGTTCATGCATCATATAGATTTTTGCTCTATATTTTTTTGTGCTAACTTGCAGTCTGCCCTTGGTTTTGTTTTATTTTGTTCTTTTGGTTTTCTCTGTGTGTCTTTGTCCTTTCCTTAGCACTATGCCTAGGAAGACTAAGGCCCGTAGGACTGTTTCCTCACCTTCTCCACCCCCTCCTTCTTTTGACCGTGAGAAGTTTTTGAGTGAGAAAAACCAAGAGATTTATGAGAAGCTAAACCTTAGGAGAAAGATTTGGGCTGAACGTTCTGTTCTCTTAGATGAACTTGATCCTGTCATTAGGGAAAACTTTGAGCGTAGGGGCTGGTTACCTTTGGTGGATATTTCTAATCCTCCTCCACCTTCTGCCTTGATTAGAAAGTTCTTTTCGAACATATCTATCCGCATCTATGATTCCAACATTTTGGTAAAGAGTTGGATACGAGGCGTAGAGTACACCATTACTCCCAAGTTAGTGGCTGATGCTCTAGGGGTACCTTTGGTCCAAAATCCTGTCTTTCCTTATGATGTGCCTTCCGAGTTGTGTGATGTCTTGTCTTACATCACTGGGTCATCTATCCAGTGGGGTTCTAATCCTAGGATCACCTCTGCTGAGCTTTTTGGGTTGCACTATCTTTTCTTTATGATAGCCTGTCATTCTATCTGGCCCATATCTCATGTTCACACCATTCCTCTCGAGAGGTGTGTATTTTTGTACGCTCTGGTTACTGATGCTCCTATCAGTTTTCCTCATCTATTTCTTCGTTTTTTGAACGATGTTTATAAGAGTTCATCTTCTGCTCATGCTCTTGTTCATTCTATTTTCATTCATAGGATTTTGCTTTATCTTGATCTTAGTGGTTTCCCTTCCTCTGAGCCTGTTCATGTGATTGCTCCCATAGGTGCGTCTTTTCTTAGACAAAGGGCCGCTCATCTTAAAGCTGGTTCTAAACACCCTAGGTCTGAGCCTTCTAGTAGCGCACCTCCTTCTCCTTCTTCTTCTACAGGTCCTGCTGGTGAGAATGTTCCTGATCCTGTTGGTGATGCTGCTGCTGCTGATGTTCCTCCACCTCCTTTGGCCGACTTTGATGTTCGTCGTACCTTGGAGACTGTCATGACCATCCAAGCGGCTCATGGTCAGATTTTGGTGGACTTGCTTGATGAGATTTGTGCTCTGCGAGCCGACTTTGTGCATCTTCATTCACCCTCACCACCTACTTTTGATGATGACTTGTGATTGCCCTTTGGCATTTCGTCACAAAAAGGGGGAGTAGAGTTTTGACTTGTAGAGGGGTTTTTGTAGTTAGGGGGAGACTTTTTTGTTTTTGAGGAGCTTGTGGAGTTTTTAGATTGTATCTAGGTGCTTCACTTTGTATATCATTTTTGGGGATATTCATGTTAGAGGGAGTAACATTGATTGTTATACATGATATATACTTGATTCTTCTTACTTTGTGTTTCACTGCTTATTGATTTATATTTATGAGTTGTTCATTAATATATGTCTTTATTTTGTGTTATGTGAATCTTACAAGAATGTTATACCTGTTGTTTTACTCTTTTCTGTCACACATGCGTTTATGCGTTTGTTGAGTGTTTCAGGAATATACAGGTTGATTCAATTGAACTGCTGTCTACACTTGCAACTGATGGATAGTAGTTAGGACTGAATTTGAGTTTATGAATATTATTTTTGTAAAGGGCTTTTTACTTGTAAACTTTGAGCTTTTAATTTGTGTTTTGTCACGGATTGCCAAATGGGGAGTTTGTTAGGTTCTAAAGATTTAGGAATTTATGTATTTAGAACTCTAATTTGTAATATTGGCAAACCATGATCAAAACAATATGTTTAGTCTTGTTTAGGCTTGCTCAAAGTTGATTAATAATTGTAAAGTTGGAATCGAGAGACTGCAGATGCATTGGGGCGTTTCGGTCTGGCTTGATCGATCAAAGAATAGATTCGATCAATCGAAAGCCGGCCAGATTGCGTTTTCTGCAGAATTTCCAACTCAGCCCTAACTCATTAAACGTTTAGGGTTTTATGTTTTTGCCCTAGGTATATAAGGCAAAACCCTAGTCACATTTTTAGAGTTGCTCCTGTTGTATTGTTGCTCATATATTGCTGTTTTGTGTAAATCTCTTGTGAGATCTAGAAGAGCTTTTCTTTACACAAAGCTTAGGGTTTTCAAGGTAGAGATTACTTCAACATCTTGATGATCAACTCGGTTGCTACCATTGGAGCTTAAAGAATAACAAGCGTGGGTGCTTGTAGCTGATTGGAGAATCCAAGAAAAAAGGAGTTCGTGGATTCGGAGCTTCCACGTGGCCGTGTCAGTAAGTTCTACTGGTGGGTAGCATTAGGAAGTCGAGTGGGGAGCTTGTAAGTCCTTTTGTATGAACTTCGATTCTTTCATAGTGGATTCAGGTTTGCCTTGAGGATCGGTGGGTCAAATCCTCCCCAGGTTTTTACCATGTGGTTTCCTAGGTGATCATATCATTGTGTTATTTATTATTCCACTGCTTTATATTGTTGATATGATTGTTTGATTGTTTCAACCTAGAATTGCATAATTTGACTAAGTAACAACTTGGCTAATTAACTAGGCTAATCAATCTGGTTGGTTTAAGGGGTCTAAAACCGTTCAAAATTATATACATAAAAATTATATGTCATACAAAGTTAATCTCATTCGTATAAAAATTTTAATCACAAACAAAATTAAGGTAGTTATTTAATATATGAATAGCTATTTTATTATAATAGTTTCTTAGTACCTATTTTCTAAAAGCAATATCCACTCATTAAAAAATTCTAAGAATAATAATGAATATCATCTTCTTCCAAAAATAAGCAATTGAGTTTTGTTAAGACATTCACACAATATTTAAATTTTTGCAATGAATAATATCATATGTTACAACTGAAGCTCTTTGTCAAATACCTTCAACCATACATATAAATTCATGATTTTCAATTTTGTTATTGTTGGCTTTAATTCCGTGTCAAATTTGATTGTATTTCATCAATCATTTCCCTATATGTTTGTAGGATTCAATGTAATGGGTTAGTGTGTGAAATTTGTGAAGAACTATGAAGAATTGAGCAACTTGTGACTGACTCGCAACTGGCCTGCGAGTGAAACAACCCGCGAAAGGCCACATGAGGAGCACACTATGGATGCTAGAAAGTTTTAATGCCTGATGGCATCTCACGAGTGGCTCGCGACTTGGCCAAGTCGTGACCCAACTCGTGAGATGCACTACAAGCCTATTTGTGTGCTTTTCTTCTTCTTTTTTATCGACACTATATAAGCCCACATTACCCATGAAATTGTAAGGAGAATTTTAGGGAGAAAACCTGGCCAACTCACGACCCAACTCGTGAGATGCACTGCCAGCCTATTTGTGTGCTTTTCCTCATTTCTTTACCGACACTATATATGTCCACATTACCCACAAAATTGTAAGGAGAATTTTAGAGAGAAAACCTTAGAAATCCATTTGAGAGTTAGAGATTGCACACCCACAATCCTCTACACATTTCTCTTAGGTTTCCTCTACTCCTACCTCTCTAATTCCATACTCTTTGAGAAGTTCTTAGGCCAAACACATACCTCACTCATTTTAAGTGTTGTGAGTTATTTTGGTGCTCATGGGAAGTATTGGATGAAGCCATTCTTTAGTAGATGCAATTGGAGCTAATTGCGGGATCCAGAAAGCTACATGGGACTCGGAGGATCTACATGAGAAGCTCATTGGTAGCTACATGGGACTCAGAGGATCTAAGTACAGAGGGTAGTTTAGTCTTGGAGGGTCTATATTGTAATTCTTGTACTCCAACTTATTTGCTAGTGGATTGATTTGGTTTGGAGAGCATTTGAGAGGTTTTTATGTTGAGCACTTTGGTTTTCCTCTTCAATAGTACATTGTCATGTTATCTTGTGTTTGCATCTCTCTTTTTTACTCCTTGTGCTTTACATTTAATTGCTAATTATGTATGCCCATGCATTAGGAAGTAGTCCCAGTTAATTGCATTTTGTTTACTCTTATTCCGCATTTAGTTGAGTAGATTAAAAGCAATTAAGCCATAATTTTAACATTGGGAGTCTAAACAAGCTCTAATAGTTTTACTATTGAGCTTTCAATACACAAAGAAAATTTTTTCATTTGTACTTTCTTCTTTATCATCCTACATGACTCTAGGTGCAATGTTTAACTTATTGTTTTTAATGAACACCAATTTTAGCCAAGAAAAGGGGGGGAAAAAAAAAGATAACAAAAGGCATGTGTCATCGAATTTTCCATTAGATAAATTATAAGTTTCGAAAATTTAAACCTAGAAAATCAATATTCTCTAGGTAACAAATAAAACACCTTATATCACCATTCCAACTTTCCAAGTATTACTACCATAGTATCATCTAAAACTCAAAATACGTGAAAAAAGTTTTTAGAATTTTAAAATTTAGTGAGAGTATTTTAAACATTACACAATGAAATATTTTAAAAATCATAAGTTTTCATTAGGCTTTAACTGAAAGAATAACAATATGACATATTTGCTCTTTTTCAAAATATTAAGGGGAAATTGTTTGATTTTAAAATTTAAGGAGGAATTATGAACTACCCCAAACTTAAAGGGCGAAAAGTGTTTTTACCCAAAGTTTGTGTTTGTGTTTTTCTTTTTTGTGTGTAAAACTAAACGTTTTTATGCGTGAAGAAAAAGAAAATACAAAAAGTCAACCCAAGAAAAATGTACATGAAACAATGAATTTTGTTTTAACAAAATTGACTAAAAAAAAAAAAAAATCTAAAAACACAATAGAATGGCACGCCATTTTCACAATACCTTTATAATTTTGTTATATTTTATTTTGACTTGTAAACAATTGACAACTCAGAAGTGGTGAAAATATTGTGACGATAACAAGATGTGATAACATTTCACAAAAGAAATGTTATGTTCACAACAAATCTGTCACGCCCCGAACCCAACTATAAAAATAAGCACGTGGCAACTGCCGCACGCTTATAGAGTAAGCACCCTACAAGTGTGCAAAGCATTCTTAGCAACTAAAATTTTTCCTCAAAAATTTAATCAAATAATTCCAAAATGCCTCAACAAATTCTTTATGAATAGATCTCCAATAGTTTAATAGGAACAAATCCGAACCTCATGTACATAATGCCAATTGGCCAATAAATATAAAACTATTAGAAGACCATCTAATCTCAATATCACAAAGCTTCTTTTTCTGCTCACAACACAACATCAAAACTCCCAAAACTTGTTATTCTTCACAATCTGAAACTGAAGGAGGAAAAAAGGGGGGGGGGGGGTGAGTTGACAACTCAATAAGTAACCAAAATCCTAATAAGTTCTATCAAACAATAGATCTGTAAAGGAAAAGATGTAATATGTGTTTTCAAAGTTTTAAAATACTATGTGTGTTTCAAAATAATTGAAGCAGTTTCATAGTCTTAAAATAATAAATTACAAATAGATCACATACTTTAATCCGACAAATATATCATAGATGGTTTAGAAAGTAGTCAGTTTTCCATATATCAAAGTTATAACTTACAATATGTTCCAAAAAGATACATAAGCAGTTTTAATGACCAAAAATAATTCAAATACTCAAACATTTCCAAATTTACATATGCAGTTTTAAGGACTTAAAATAGTTCAAATATTCAAACGTAATTCATATTCTTAACAATCTTGTGACTACGGTCACGCTATATCCCCGTGACTGGGCATCAGAGTACCAATGAATAACCTCTATTGGCTGGGTATCAGAGTACCAATGAATAACCCCCATTGGTTTGGGTATCAGAATACCAATGAATAATCCCCATTGGTTTGGGTATTAGAATACCAATGAATAACCCCTATTGGCTGGGTATCAGAGTACCAATGAACAACCCCTATTGGTTTGGGTATCAGAGTACCAATGAATAACCCCCATTGGCTGGGTATCAGAATAAATTCATAGTCAAATTGTTCATAATCATATGAATGAAATCATAGTTTCTAACAAAAATATATCTTATTCAAATATATATATATATATATATAATCATATATTCAATATTCAAATCTATTTGTGATATTTCTATAATTCCTTATTTTAAATCAATATAACTAAAAAAACAATTAAATAAAATAAATCTTATATTCAATGTTCATGTATATTTGTGAAAGTGCTTTATTCTTTACTTTGAATCGGAATGGCTAAAAACAATTAAATAAAATACATCATATATTCAGTAATTAGATATATTTGTGATAATTCTTTACTTGAAATCATTAATACAATAGAAATAAAATTGTAACAACTATAAACAATTTTCAATAGTTAAAATACACAAAATAAAACCAATTAGGATAAGGTTACTTACCTCCAAAAGCCATACCAAAAGGAACTTCTCCCTAACACTTCTTCTAAAATCCTTAGATATCACCTAAACAATTTTTCAAATATCATCTACTCAATAATCTAATATTTTTAAATAAAACTTACATGAATACCCAACCAAAAGAAAGACTGCTAAAAATATCCAATAATTTTTCACTATTATTCCATGGTTAAAAAATTCATAGTATTCATAATATATATATATATATATATATATATATCCTCCACTTTCTGCCACTAATAGTACCTAGGGACAAAGCCTATGGATACACCATACTTATAGCCATATAAGGTCAAAAGTACACCACCTAATCTTCTATACGTGTGCTCATATATATATATATATATATATTTATATTTTTAACCTCCATTCACCGCTAGTTCTCTTTGAGATTAGGACAAAACTTGGAAAAAGGTACTATATTCTATATCATACAAAATCAATCCAACACAAACACCATTACGTTTTGAAATTCGCCAAACCCCAATTCGGTCAACCTGTGCAAAAAAACCTGATCCGAGAGCCTTCTTTTACACTTAACGCAACACTGGGCACAAAGAAAATTAATCAAATTCCTTCTTCGTTTACATCGTTAATCTCATTAGATATATAAACAGTCTCACAATTGGCCAAAATACTCACATAAAAATATATTCTAATACCACATAAAGTCTAAATTTGACAAAAGAACAAGATTTCTTAAGCTCTTACCTCAATGGTGTAGTAAATCATTCTCTACTTCAGTCCTTTGCGTAATCTCCTCTCTCAAAATATTTCCTATACATTGACTTAATACGCTTATAAATAGTTAGGGTTTCAACCTTATTTTCTAAAAAACTCCATTATAATTAGAAATTATAAAATTGGCCCCACAAAAATTTACTTAAATACCTCTCCTTTTAAATCTTTTTTTTTTCCCCGGGTATTACAATCTCCCCCACTTATAAGAATTCAGTCCTCTGAATGCATCACAAGCTGACAATTTATCACACTTCCGCTGCGCTACTCTAAAGCCACAATTGTATTGATCTATACAAATTTATCACTCATCATCATAGTTCAAACTATTTCACAACATATGCGTTGACTTTTCCTTCCCAAGATTTGTAAAATAAAAAAAAAAATTCCAAAGCAAATGGAGCCATGATGCTTCCGCTGCATAATACAATACCACTATAAAATCTCTTACTCAATTACCCATAGTTTAGGAATGACCATATTATGAAAAATATAATATTCTTTAAAGATATACATATCTCTGGTCTAAGTAGCTCTCTATGTTCCTTTCAATATGAATAAAAGTTCCAAGACCCATTCGTTTAGATTAACCCCAATAACTGATTTTCCATCAATTATTAATTTCAAAAAAATTCCAAGGCCTAAGTAGTCTCCAAAAATTACACTTAGGGAAATCCACAATTTTGAAATTCACTATAGACTATTGAATGCTGGCATCCATTTAATTCTATATCTCAAAATTAAGTCGTGCATCCAAAGTTTCAATGCTTCCTAAGTTCAAAACTAATTTACAACATATGCATATATTACTATATCTTTTCTTCCTCAAGTTTTGTAAGAAAATTTCAAAATCTCCATAAATAATCAATTGAGCATTGATATAAAGTCTTTCACACAACCTCTATCTTAACCATAAATTATCTTCTCAAATAAGCAACATTTATTCACCTTTAATCTCCAAATGATACTTGGGCTGGAACTCATTGAAGAGCTAGGTTCCTTCATTACATTGCCTATTATGAAAAGAAATCTCTAAGTATGCATCGGCTAGAAGGGAATAGTCCATAAAGTATCTCAACCCTTTTTATTTATTTATTACCTTGCAAATAATAGTCCCAGCAGTCTAGAACTTAAGAGTACACTGCAATTTATAATCACTAACCATCTGCCAATATAAAACAAAAGGTACAACAATTGACTATAATTCAAATTGTAACAATCTTTCAAAATAAACTTTCTAGCCATCCCAACTCCTTCAATGTCCAATAAAAAATATGGTTCACTAGTCCAATTCAATACTACCACGTACTTGTGTTCTATCCACTTCATTTTCTATTGAGCCAATTCATTAACTCTTATCAGTTAAATTCAAAGAATTACATTTCTGGCATCAAAACTTACTCCCAAGGATATTCAACAAACCTCCAAGTCCATAGAAAAGAAATTTCGTACCTCAAACTTCTAAGTAACAAAATATGTCTCAAAAACATTTAGGGACTACCTCACACATAATAAAGCTATGGTAATCCATGTAGGTCAATCCTAACAAGAACAATGATCCAAAGAAAGTTAGTCCTTAACATTAGAATCCAAGGAAGTCCATGGAAATATTACTGAATTCTTTACACACCCTCAGAATTTATATAATAACATATAATATAATGTGAACTACAATAACCACAAATTGATTTTCCTTCACACTACGAACTTTCTATTAATTTCCTTACTCCATATAAACTAAAATCAAGGAATCATAGCTCTAACATCAAACCTTAATCCCTAAATAAAGTTCCGCAATTTCCAATTCCCCAAAGCACTCCAAATTCTGAATAAGGCATATAGAAAACTATCATTCAATAATTAAACCTTTGAGAATCTCCTACAGATCAAACTAACCTTAGGTAGGTCGACCATATTAGGCAAAACTATCAAATAAGTTTTCAAAAGATCAGTCACAAAACAGCAGGAAGATTTCCTTTGCTTGTTCTTTTCTCACTCTCTTTTCCTTTTAATAAGAAGAATAAGTTTTAATAACCAATCTAATCAATTACAAAATTTTCAAGAATAAAATACACCCACTTAATACCTAGTATAAGATCATAGAAGAATGTCAATTAAAATCCTCCCTTTTGTGTTTATAAGTCACGTATGCATAACCACATGGATATAAATATCAAATCCTTCAATTATGACCTAAAAAATCATCATATGATGGAACCTCACTTACACTTCTCATCAAGTCATCAAAAGAGCACTATCTATGACCTAATAACCTTCATAAACAATAACTAGAATTGTAATGCCTAGGGCGCAGATTTCATTCTAAATCAAAACCTAGCATAAAGTCTACAAGATCATAACCTAAGCTCTGATACCATTAAAATTGTCACGCCCCGAACCCAACTATAAAAATAAGCACGTTACAACTGCCGCACGCTTATAGAGTAAGCACGCTACAAGTGTGCAAAGCATTCTTAGCAACTAAAATTTTTCCTCAAAAATTTAATCAAATAATTCCAAAATGCCTCAACAAATTCTTTAAGAATAGATCTCCAATAATTTAATAGGAACAAATCCGAACCTTATGTACATAATGCCAATTGGCCAATAAATATAAAACTATTAGAAGACCATCTAATCTCAATATCACAAAGCTTCTTTTTCTGCTCACAACACAACATCAAAACTCCCAAAACTTGTTATTCTTCACAATCTGAAACTGGAGGAGGAAAAAAGGGGGGGGGGGGGGGTGAGTTAACAACTCAATAAGTAACTAAAATCCTAATAAGTTCTATCAAGCAATAGATCTGTAAAGGAAAAGATGTAATATGTGTTTTGAAAGTTTTAATATACTATGTGTGTTTCAAAATAATTGAAGCAGTTTCATAGTCTTAAAATAATAAATTACAAATAGAGCACATACTTTAATCTGACAAATATATCATAGATGGTTTAGAAAGTAGTCGGTTTTCCATATATCAAAGTTATAACTTACAATATGTTCCAAAAAGATACATAAGCAGTTTTAATGACCAAAAATAATTCAAATACTCAAACATTTCCAAATTTACATATGCAGTTTTAAGGACTTAAAATAGTTCAAATATTCAAACGTAATTCATATTCTTAACAATCTTGTGACTACGGTCATGCTATATCCCGTGACTGGGCATCAGAGTACCAATGAATAACCCCCATTGGTTTGGGTATCAGAATACCAATGAATAACCCTCATTGGCTGGGTATCAGAGTACCAATGAACAACCCCCATTGGTTTGGGTATCAGAGTACCAATGAATAACCCCCATTGGCTGGGTATCAGAATAAATTCATAGTCAAATTGTTCATAATCATATAAATGAAATCATAGTTTCTAACAAAAATATATCTTATTCAAATATATATATATATATAATCATATATTCAATATTTAAATCTATTTGTGATATTTCTATAATTCCTTATTTTAAATCAATATAACTAAAAAAACAATTAAATAAAATAAATCTTATATTCAATGTTCATGTATATTTGTGAAAGTGCTTTATTCTTTATTTTGAATTGGAATGGCTAAAAATAATTAAATAAAATACATTATATATTTAGTAATTAGATATATTTGTGATAATTCTTTACTTGAAATCATTAATACAATGGAAATAAAATTGTAACAACTATAAACAATTTTCAATAGTTAAAATACGCAAAATAAAACCAATTAGGATAACGTTACTTACCTCCAAAAGCCATACCAAAAGGAACTTCTCCCTAACACTTCTTCTAAAATCCTTAGATATCACCTAAACAATTTTTCAAATATCATCTACTCAATAATCTAATATTTTTAAATAAAACTTACATAAATATCCAACCAAAAGAAAGACTGCTAAAAATATCCAATAATTTTGCACTATTATTCCATGGTTAAAAAAATCCATAGTATTCATAATATATATATATATATATATATATTTCCTCCACTTTCTGCCACTAATAGTACCTAGGGACAAAGCCTATGGATACACCATACTTATAGCCATATAAGGTCAAAAGTACACCACCTAATCTTCTATACGTGTGCTCATATATATATATATATATATATATATTTAATCTCCATTCACCGCTAGTTCTCTTTGAGATGAGGACAAAACTTGGAAAAAGGTACTATATTCTATATCATACAAAATCAATCCAACACAAACACCATTACGTTTTGAAATTCGCCAAACCCCAATTCGGTCAACCTGTGCAAAAAAACCTGATCCGAAAGCCTTCTTTTACACTTAACGCAACACTGGGCACAAAGAAAATTAATCAAATTCCTTCTTTGTTTACATCGTTAATCTCATTAGATATATAAACAGTCTCACAGTTGGCCAAAATACTCACATAAAAATATATTCTAATACCACATAAAGTCTAAATTTGACAAAAGAACAAGATTTCTTAAGCTCTTACCTCAAGGGTGTAGTACATCATTCTCTACTTCAGTCCTTTGCGTAATCTCCTCTCTCAAAATATCTCCTATACATTGACTTAATATGCTTATAAATAGTTAGGGTTTCAACCTTATTTTCTAAAAAACTCCTTTATAATTAGAAATTATAAAATTGGCCCCACAAAAATTTACTTAAATACCTCTCCTTTGAAATCTTTTTTTTTTTTTTTTTTTTTTTTTGGGTATTACAAAATCATTAGTAGTAAGTTGTTACCGATTGTTATTAGTGGGCAAAAAATTAATTTCATTGAAAAGTTTAAATTAAAACCAATAAAAATTTACCATCTATAATTTATTATGAAAGTGTTTTGAAAAATGTTGTGGATATAGTACTTCTTCTTTCACAATACCTTTATTTTTAGTTGTGGTTGGTTTAAATATGATATTTTATACTTTTATTTTGACCTCAATATTTTATTTTATATATATATATATAATATAATATAATATATACACATATTTTTTTGGCAAGAAAATCGAACATGTCCTACTTCCCATAACTGGCAATCTGGAAAAGAACTGTTTTTCCAAGGTTGTTACGCATGTATAGCAATCTAGGAGCTTTCTCAATACTCTCTTTGCCACCTTGAGTGATTGGTTTGATATGGTAGTCTCATGGAGGATGGTGTTTCCGGCAAGGTTTTGGCAAGTAAGTTTATCAAGATGGCAATCAGGCAAGTCCTATAGAGGTCTCAGAACCAAGCTAGGTTTCTTGGCGTAAGTGGCCGCCTGCAGTACTGTGTCATCATGTATCATCAATATGTGCATATAATAAGCATAATAAATATATCAATGAATTACAATAATCATCTACTGAACTACGTGTCATGTATACAGCAGTAAAGTCATAAACAACCAAATACACAACTCTTAAACTAACCATAGAAACACAAAATATACCAAGAGAGAGAGAGATACCACTATGGCACACTAGTCTGGAGGGAGTTAGTCACTAGTCATCAAGTCCGGCTACAGCTTAGCCAGTGAGTTAAGGTGGCGAAATGGTGACTTGTGGAGGGAAAGGGTCGAGAAGATGTAGTGTGAAGACCCATGGTGGTGGTGCAAGGGAACTTTTATTATCAGCATTTTTTTTTTTTTTTTAATTTCTTTCTTTCAAGTAAGAGCAGATCTATATTTGTGAGTCCTCAATTCTTACATAGAAGAGGAATACTAATTTAGATGGGATTCTTTTTCCTTATATTACTTATTTGTGTTTTGTGTTTTGTGTGTTTTTGTGTTTTTTTGTGTTTTTTTTTTTTTTTTTTGGATTTAGATTTGGGAATTTGTTATAGATTTTTTATGCTTGGATTTGGAAAGATTATAGGCCCATGAATTAAGTTAGGGGGGGACTGGTAACTTAATTTTCCATAAATTTTATCAGTTCTTTCCATTTTATCAATGTTATAAATGATATTTTTGAATAGTCAAAGGGGGCCATGGCCCCCCCCCCCCCCGCGGCGCTCCGCCCCTAGGTTTAGGGCATGATGTAGGGATTTCTATGTTCTTTCAATTGATCAATAAATCATAAAATTGAGGACCCAAATTGAAGATTTAAACTCAGTTTATTTTTTAGTTGATCTTGAGTATTGGGATTGATGTAGACACTAAAGGCTTTCCACTATAGACGTTGACCTCTAAGATCGTGATACATTTATTCAGTAACTTCGTTCTTTTTCTCTTTATCACATATTCTTTACCATAATTTTCTTCTTCATATATTTTATCACACTTCTATAGAAATTTTCATTTGCATTATTATTGTGACTTTTAACCACGTAGTTGTGGGTTCAATATTGTGGGGGGTCTGAGGAGCAAGAAGGATCAGACCGAGGAATAACTTGCATAGTCCAGGCCCGAAGGGATAAATAAGCTCCGAAGATTTCGACCACATGAGGATGGAAATAGAATCAAGACAATTAGTGCCTTGTGAAGGCCCAATGAAAGGAGAAAGGACAATAATGGGAATGAGGATGGAGGGAGGAAGTTTCCTAAAGGATATACCTCCAACATCCCCATTCAATGCCCTACACCAACCTTATCAACTGCATTAATGTGGAAATGACACTTGAACAAGAACTTCACAGCTAGCAACCCTTTCTACCACCTTCAACAGAGTCGTGATGGGACAAGTATCCTGGGAAGTGCCCTTTGACGTATAAGTGGAGGGCTGTGATGCCTTGAAAGGGGATATAAAAGGAAGGGAAACCTCTAGAAGATGAGGATGAATCTTGAAAAATCCCTTAAAGCAAGGAAAAGAGAGAGAGAGAGAGAGAGAGAGAGAGAGAACTAAGATTATTCTGATGTAAACTTGAACTATATTCAATACAAATAATTGACCCTCGGATTCGCCCAAGGTAAACTTTATTCCTAATCATTGTTTCATTTGTAACAATCTGTTACTTAGGCTCCACGGCCTTGAGCTTGGGCTTAGTTTAGAATTGCACTTGGACTTGATTCTCCCTCCCTCTACAAATTCTATTGTTTATGCTTGATTAAAATGACAAGATACCACTGATCTAAGTGGGATTGGATCTTTATTTTTTGAGTCCTTACAATTATAATTAGAACATTTTATGCAAAAATTTATACTTAGTATTAGGAGTGGCCTAGCCATGTAATACATAAATACATAATAAACATAAACTATGCACTTAGACAATGTGAGACAATTCCTCTCATTTGCAGACCATAAATATGTAAATTGACATGGCACATATGTCAATAAACAAAGGATTTGGGTGAAAAGGGTATGGAGGAGAGATGGGTCGTCGATAAGGAGGGGGGGCTAGAGCTTGTCAGCATTGGCAACAAGTGGCAGCAAGAAAGGTATATGGGAGGCAACACTTGGCAAACTGAAGGATGGAGGCTTGGGCTTTGTCAGCGGTGGCATGGGGATGAGGATCAATGGTGGTGAGGGGTAGGAGTCCAAGGGAGAGGTGGCACGGTGAGAAGGATTAGTGGTGGTGAGGGGTGGATCAGTAGTGAGGGGTGGGAGTCCAAGAGAGAGAAAGAGAGAGAGAGCTGAAGTTATATTTTTTAAATTAGATTTTTATTTTTTATTTTATATTTTATTTTGTTTTTTGGTAAGGACCTATTGTGGTGCTTTCTAAGCGTCGTAATAGGTCTAAGTCAAAACAACCCCTATTGCAGCACTTTCAAGCGCCATAATAGATCCATTAATTTTTTTTTTAATATTTGAGGCAATACCTATTGTGGCTCTTTCTAAGCACCGTAATAGGCCTAAGTCAGACCAAGACCTATTGTGGTGCTTTCCAAGCACCGTAATAGGTGGTCTAATTTTTATGTATGGATGTACTGGTGGAAGAGGATGAGCAAGTGATAGAAAGGAGTGTATGAGAGGAAAAGAAAAGAAAGAAAAGAAAATAAGAAGAGAGGGATGGCCGGATATGAGAGGGTGAGGTAGATTGAAATAAGTGGTGGGTAGTGGGGTTAGGTGGGGCAAGTGGGAACCCAAAAAAACTCTGATCTTACACCTTTTTTTTTTTTTACTTAGTGGGACGTTACATTTTTAGACCCTTTAAAACACAAGTTGTTTAACCTAGTTATTTACCTAAGTGATTACTTAGATAAATTATTCAGATCTAGGTTAACACAATCAAATCATATCATGTAAATAATGCAAAAATATAAAGAACACATAATATGATAACCCAGGAAAACCAAACCGGTAAAAAACCTGGGGAGGATTTAACCTAACTATCCTCAAGGTAAAACAGATCCACTATGAAAGAATTGAAATTTATATAATAAGACTTAGACTACTAACATCCTATTGCTACCTCAAGTAGAAAACTTACTATCACGACTACGTGACAGCTCCGAGTCCACAGACTACTTCTTTCCTTGATATAAAGCAACCACAAGTTCTCCTACTTATGACTTTGAGACTCCACTCAAAGGTTTCAGATCTTCTTTAAGCTCTTCATGAAGCGATCACCAAGTTCTTGACATGAATCTTGATCTTGATAACTCTAAGTGTGTATGAAGGTAAACACCTTTAGATCTTGTACGGTTTTTAGACCCCTTAACACAACCGGATTAACCTAGTTAATTAACCAAGTGAATACTTAGGTTTATTATTCAGATCTAGGTTAAACACAATAACATCATATCATGCAAAGTAGTGGAAAAATAAATAACACAAAGATATGATGACCCAGGAAACTACACCGATAAAAACCTGGGGAGGATTTAACCTAGCTATCCTTTAGGTAAACTTGAATCCACTATAGAAAGAATTGAAGTTTTACAACAAGACTTAGACCACTAACATCTTATTGCTACCCACCAGTAGAAACTTACAGACACGACCACGTGCAAGCTCCAAAACCATGGACTCCTTCTTTCTTGGATTCTCCAGCAAGTACAAGCACTTCTACTTGCGTATCTTTAAGCTCTTATGGCAGCAACTGAATGATCATCAAGTTCTTGAAGAAATCTCCTCTTGATAATCCTAAGCTTGTGTGAAGGAAAGCTCCTCACAGATCTCACAAGAGATTCACACAAAGAGCAATATGAGTAACCTCTAAAATGTGGCTAGGGTTTTCCTTATATACCTAGGGCAAAAACATAAAACCCTAAACGTTTTAGGAGTTAGGGCTGAGTTGGAATTATGCAGCAAAAATGCATTCTGCCCAAGATTCGATTGATCGAGCCTAAGCTTCGATCAATCGAGCAAGGCTGAGATGCACAATAACTATTGCATCAGCTCGATTCCAACTTTACATAAAAGAACCAACTTTGAGCAAGTCTAAACAAGACTAAACAACCTGTTTTGATCATGGTTTTCCAACAATACATATTAGAGTTCTAAATACATGAAATCTTAAGTCTCTAGAACCTAACAAACTCCCCCTTTGGCAATCCGTGACAAAACACAAACTAAAAGCTCAAAGTTTACAAAATACAGCCCTTTACATAACAAATACAATCCTAACTACTATCCATCAGTTGCAAGTGTAGGCAGCAGCTCAATTGAATCAACCTGTATTTCCTGAAATACTCAACAAACGCATAAACGCATGTGTGGAAAATACAAGTAAACAAAATAAATTCTTGATTTCACCAAAACACAAAATAAAGACATTTATCAAATGAATAACTCAAAAATATAAGTCAATAAGCAGTGAACCAAGAATAAAAAATAAATGTATCCCCCCCTAACATGAATAGCCCAACAAAAATACATCTAGAGCCAAAAGAATGTAAATACAAGATGCAGCTCCTAGATACAATCTAATCACTACAGGCAAACAAAACTCCCCCTATCATCAGAAACCTACAGGCTACACAAAAAGCAACTCTACTCCCCCTTTTTGTGACGGAATTTCCAAGGGCAATCAGAATCCATTATCAAAAGGAGGTGGTGTAGGACATCATCTAAAATGCGCCAACTCTGCACGCATAGCACGAACCTCATCAAGCAAGTCCACCAAAACCTGTCCCTAAGCTATTTGAACGGTCAAGGCATGATCCAACGTACGTCCAATGTCGAAATCATCCGAAGTAGTCGATAGAGGAACATCAGCAGCAGCAGCAGCACCAGACGCCTCAGCTTGTGCATCACTTGTAGAAGAGGAAGGAAAGGGTACAGCACCAGAAGACTGAACACGAGGAGGTCTCGAATGTTCAACCCTCTGACGAAGGAAAGTAGCACCGATAGGACCAGTAATATGTACGGGCTCAGACGTGGGGAAACCATCTAAACCTAAAAACAACAAAATCCTATGAATGAAAATAGGATAGACAAGAGCGTGACCAACAGCGCTGCTCCTATGAATCTCGTTCAAAGAACAAAGAAACAGATGAGGAAAAGAAATAGAAGCACCAGAAACAAGGGCATATAAAAACACACATCTCTCAATAGGGATGGTGTGGAGATGAGAGATACGCCACAAAGAATGACACGTTATCCTAAGAAAAAGATAGGTAGTCTCAGAAAGCTCAGCGGACGTGATCCGAGGATTAGAACCCCATTGGATAGAAGACCCAGTGATGTATGACATGACGTCATCTAAGGGTGGAGACTCCGCATAAGGATAGACAGGCTGCCTAACTGCCGGAACCCCAAGAGCCTCAGCCACTATCCTAGGGGTAATGGTGAACTCAACACCTCATATCCAACTCCAAACAAGGGTGTTGGAATCATAGACGTGGCAAGAGAGGTTCGAATAGAACTCTCTAATCGGGGCGGTCGGGGGTGGATGATCTATTTCCAACAAAGACAACCAGCCTCGACTCTCAAAGTTTGCCCTAATGGCAGGATCTAACTCATGTAGAAAAACAGAACGCTCAGCCCAAAGTTTCCTCTTACTGTTCAACTTATCATAGGACTCTTTGCTTTTGGCATCCTTAAACAGCTCACTCCTAGAGGGAGACTCAGAAGTGGAGGGAGTCCTATGGGCTCTAGTCTTCCTAGGCATGGTGCTAAGGAAAGGACAAAGACACAAAGCAGAACCAAAAAGGAACAAAAAGAAAAACCAAGGGCAAACTGCAAGTTAGCTCAAAACAAAAGAACAAAAGTCTATATGATGCATGAACAGTTAAATGTCATGATGCATGATCTAATGCAGTGAAACTAAGTTCAATTGAAGTTCAAATTCACAAAATTTGGCTTGAGCATAGAGTTTCTAACAAAAACCTCAAAATTTGAAAAACCACTTGTTTGTTTTTAAAACAAATTGACCAATTGATCATCACACCACACAACATACAGTTTAGAATGATCAATTACATCAATTCAACAAGCCAATTTCATCAATTTAACCCAATTTGAATAAAATCCCCAATTCCGATTAATTTCAAGCCCTAGAATTTCAGTTCAACACAAAACCCCAAATTGATCAAATTAAGCATCATAGATCAAGTTTAAAACATCTCCCAACAAAAACCCAATGATCAATTTCACAAAAAATAGCTTGAATCAACAAAAATCCCAATATGCATAGGTTCGAAATTTTCAAAGAAAAATGCATGATAAATGCATGAAAATTGAAAATAAACTCAAAAAGGAAGGGTATAATGGACTTACCGGCCTTAGAGGAGAAAAACCTTGCAAAAATTTGGGAGGAAAACGACAAAAATTTGATGAGTGAGCTTGTTCGAGTCGGAGAGAGAGAGAGAGAGAGAGAGAAAAGTTTAAAACTTTTTGAAAAAGTGTTTTGAACGAGTCAACAACTAATTTTTAAAAAACCTGATTCACGATATTCGATTGATCGAAAATCAGTTTCGATCGATCGAAACAGACAGAGGCTCACTTAAAATTTTAATCGCAATTTTGATTGATCGAAAAACATGTTCGATCGATCGAAATTCTGGAAAAATCAAATTTAAAAAAACAAAGAAATTTTGTGTAGAAACTCCTCAAAGCATTTAATTTTCAAAACAAAATGCATGAGTATGAGATGCAATGCCTTTCAAAAACACAAGATTTAAACCTAGTTTTCCCAAAATTAAAATTTTCAAACATTCTCCATAAATTCTCAAGCATCAAATATGTTTTGCATAAAACTCAAGGTATTTTCAAACTTGGTTGGTCAGACCAAAAACACACACAATAACATGTACAATGTTTAGCAAAGAGTAACTTGTGTAGTGTGTGCAACTAGCAAAAGCTTAAGATACATGTGAGGTGATATGTGAATAGAAATCAACCACTAAGTCTACAAAATTCATCACATAGAATTCGAAAGAGACTATCACCAAAAGAGTTACATCCTATAACTCTCACATCTCTTAGATCATAAGCTTGCAATCATGTAAGTTTCTTGATTTGCCTCATATTGTACACACCAATTTTAGTTGTTCAGAAATTTAGTAAAAGCCGGGATAATGTACACACCAATTTTATTTATTTTAATTTAGCATTAAGCCCAAAAATGTACACACCAATTTTAAGCATTTAAACAGAGGCTACACCTTATGTTGTTTTTGTGTATGTGCTACACTTTCTCGAGCACACAATCTTATGATATGCACTAAGGTGTTCATGATTGGCTAGTGAACAGTGGTGAGATGGTTATTTATGCATTTCTCAAAATGTTCAAGTTCGACAGTCAAAGACATGTGACTTCAAGATCAAGACAAAGTGATCAAAAGCCATAAACATCTTTCCCACACAACATGCACTACAAAGCTTTAACTAGTAAAGTGCAATAAATAAGCTCATCCAAGCTAAACAAGGTACAAAGACATGTTATGTGAAAATAAATTGATCAACCTTGTTTTTAAGAACCAAGAGAGTAAATACATAACACAATTTGCTTCCTTTTCCCCTTTTTTTAAAAAAAGAAAAAAAGAAAAAAGAAAAAAAAAAGGATAAACAAAAACAGTCCTAGAATGAAATGCATGAATGTTATGCAATGCAAATCCTAGAAACAAAAAAAGAAAAACCAGAAACCAAAGAACAATGGTCACAAAGAGTAGAGCAATGAAGCACAAGGACCATATCAAAAAGACTAAATTAGATCGAGCCTTTTGCATCCAAAACCTTTTAGATGCACTACGAGCATTGGAGTTCTTATTTACATTAGAGTGATTTCCAACTCTAGGATTGGAATAAAGGTTTAGAGCCTTTACCAATTCACCAATAAGTGCCATAAGATCTTGTGCTTGAGGCACAAGCACTTTTGGCTTATTTGCTCGCTTAGCTGCTTACAGCTTATAACAATTTGGACGAATGTACCTAGAGTTTCCACAAAAATGACAAACCCAAATAGGCTTACCATGCATCTTGTCCTTAGAAAGGGTAGACTCCTTAGGTTTAGATTCTTTCAGATCAACCCTAATCTTCTTAGGAGGTGTGACCTCTACAGGTTTAGTAGTCTCACTCACAATCTCACTCACAAGGTGTTCAGAGGAAGAAGAAGGAACAAAGTTTGTGGAATTTGGTGTAGTCACAGAGATGCTTTCAACAAAACCTAATCCAGATTTGTCAGAAGGAGCTTTTTGAACACTCAGCATTTGATCAAGTTTAGAACTAGCAGATCTAGTAATAGATAAATCATGTTCTAAAGATTTAACTTTATCAAGCAATAACATATTCTCAGTTTTCATATTGTTCAAAAGATCATTAGCATCAAACAATTTAACAAACAAATTTTTCTTTTCAAACTCAAGAGATGCAATTTTCTTTAAGCCTAATTCAACATTCATGGCATCTTGAAGATCTGCATCCTCAAAGAGTTCCCCATCAGAAGGGTTCTCTTTAACAGACACACTTTCATTGACTACAGCAGTAGCAGTGAAAGTAATGAAGTTTCCATCCTCGTCACATCCGGACTCATCATCAGAAACTTCATTATCACTAAAGGTTACAGCCATAGCCTTACCCTTAGACCTCAAGTATGTGGGACATTCAGATTTCTTGTGACCATACCCTTGACATCCAAAACACTAAGGACCCGAAGATTTGTTTGAAGATTGACCAACTTTTTCTCTAGGTTTTTCATTGTTGTTAACCTTAGTGGGATCATTCTTTCTAACGTTTCTAGGTTCAGCAGTGTTTGTACCTCTTGCCCTTCTGTTACTGTTCCTAAGAAATTTTCTAAAGTTCTTGGCAAGGTAAGCAATCTCTGTAGCAGAGCGCTCATCATCAAATCCACCAACCTCAACATCATCAACTGACTTAAAAGCCATTGACTTAGAATTGCTAGTTCTAGGTAGGTCCAACTCATAGGACTGAAGAGATCCTACAAGTTCATCAACAGGGATAGAGTCCACATCCTTGCTCTTAGTAATGACAGTCACTTTGGGTCTAAAGTCCTCAGTCAAGGATCTAAGAATCTTCCCAATAATTTTAGGTTGATCATAGATTTCACCCAGATTATATGCAGAATTAACAATGTCATTTAGTTTAGTATAAAATTCATCAAAAGATTCATCATCAGACATCCTAATGCTTTCAAATCTGGATGTTAACTGCTGCAAGTTATTAATTTTAACTGTCTTAGTGCCTTCATGCTCAGTCTAGAGGATTTTTCAAGCAGTGTGAGCAACCTCAACATTAGAGATTCTCTTAAATTCTTCCATAGAAACAGTGTTAAAGATAGCATTCATAGCTTTGCTATTGAATCCAGCTGCTTCTTTTTGAGAAGTTTGCCACTCACTCATAGGAGTAATGGGCTTCTCCCATCCGTACTCAACGAAGTTCCAGACTCTTTCATCAATAGATTTTAGGAATGCTTTCATCCTTACTTTCCAATAAGCATAATTATTCTCATCAAAGTGAGGAGAAATAACTAGAGAGTGTCCATGTTTCATGACAACAGGGGTCAAGGATCAGCTCAGAGATCAAAAGATCTACAAACAGAGAGCTACCCGCTCTGATACCACTTGTACGATTTTTAGACCCCCTAACACAACCGAATTAATCGAGTTAATTAACCAAGTGAATACTTAGGTTTATTATTCAGATCTAGGTTAAACACAATAACATCATATCATGCATAGCAGCGGAAAAATAAATAACACAAAGATATGATGACCCAGGAAACCATATCGGTAAAAATCTGGGGAGGATTTAACCTAACTATCCTCAAGGTAAACTTGAATCCACTATAGAAAGAATTCAAGTTTTACAATAAGACTTAGACCACTAACATCTTATTGCTACCCACCAGTAGAAACTTACTGACACGATCACGTGCAAGCTTCGAAACCACGAACTCCTTCTTCTTGGATTCTCCAGCAAGTACAAGCACTCTCGCTTACATATCTTTAAGCTCTTATGGAAGCAACTGAATGATCATCAAGTTCTTGAAGAATTCTCCTCTTGATAATCCTAAGCTTTTGTGAAGGAAAGGTTCTCACAGATCTCATAAGAGATTAATACAAACAGCAATATGAGCAACCACTAAAACGTGGCTAGGGTTTGCCTTATATACCTAGGGCAAAAACATAAAACCCTAAACGTTTTAGGAGTTAGGGCTGAGTTGGAATTATGCAACAAAAACGCATTCTACTCGAGATTTGATTGATCGAGCCTAAGCCTCGATCAATTGAGCCAGGCCGAGATGCACAATAACTACTACATTAGCTCGATTCCAACTTTACATAAAAGAACCAACTTTGAGCAAGTCTAAACAAGACTAAACAACCTGTTTTGATCATGGTTTGCCAATAATACATATTAGAGTTCTAAATACATGAAATCCAAAGTCTTTAGAACCTAACAGATCTCACAAGAGATTCAACACACAGCACATCAAAGACTTTTAAAATGTAGCTAGGGTTTTTCTTTTTATACTTGGAATAAAAACATAAAACCCTACACGTCAAACCGAGCTTGGGCTGAGTTGGAAAATTAGGTTCGATCAATTGAGTTTAATTTCGATCGATCGAGCCTTGTAGATTTAGACCAATAAATCCTGCAATCAATCGATTCCAACTTTTACAAATAAACACACTTTGAGCAAGCCTAAATCTAAACTCTATGTTTTCATCATGGTTTGCCAACATAATACATAATGAAGTTCTAATACATTTAGTTCCTAAAGTCTTAGAACCTAACAGGGCCTATTGCGGCACTTCAAACTCATAGTAATAGGTCTTTTTTTAATATAAATTTTGGTTGGACCTATATATGTGCTTTTCAAATGCCGCAATAGGCCCTATCCATAAAAACGTAGCTAAAGACCCATAAAAACGTGGCTATAGACCTCCCCTATAGTAACACTTTAAAAACGCTGCTATAGGTTAGGGTTTTAAGCAGTGTTCGTTAAAAACTCGGTTATAGGTTGGCTATAGCGGCATTTTTTGAAAATGCCACAACAAAAATGCAGCTATAGACCTGTTTTTGAGTAGTGCTTGTTAGGTTCTAAAAATTTAGGATTTTATGTATTTAGAACTCTAATGTATATTGTTGGCAAACCATGATCAAAACAATGTGTTTAGTCTTGTTTAGGCTTGCTCAAAGTTGATAAAATATTGTAAAGTTGGAATTGAGTGACTGCAGATGCATTGGGGCATTTCGGTTTAGCTCGATCGATCGAATCACAGGCTCGATCGATCGAATCACGGACCAGATGCGTTTTCTGCAGAATTTCCAACTCAGCCCTAACTCATTAAACGTTTTGGGTTTTCTGTTTTTACCCTAGGTATATAAAGAAAAACCCTAGCCACGTTTTTAGAGTTGCTCCAGTTGTATTGTTGCTCATACATTGCTGTTTTGTGTAAATCTCTTGTGAGATCTAGAGGAGCTTTCCTTTACACAAAGTTTAGGGTTTTCGAGATAGAGATTACTTCAACATCTTGATGATCAACTCGGTTGCTACCATTAAGCTTAAAGAATAATAAGTGTGGGTGCTTGTAGCTGATTGAAGAATTCAAGAAAGAAGGAGTCCGTGAATTCGAAGCTTGCACGGGGTCGTGTCAGTAAGTTCTACTGGTAGGTAGCATTAGGAAGTCGAGCGGGGAGCTTGTAAGTCCTTTTGTATGAACTTCGATTCTTTCATAGTGAGTTTTGTTTTGCCTTGAGGATCGGTGGGTCAAATCCTCCCCAGGTTTTTACCGTGTGGTTTCCTGGGCGATCATATCATTTGTTATTTATTATTCTGCTGCTTTATATTCTTGATATGATTATGATTGTTTGATTGTTTTAACCTAGAATTGCTTAATTTGACTAAGTAACAACTTGGCTAATTAACTAGGCTACTCAATCTAGTTGTGTTTTAAGGGTTCTAAATTTCTAACAAGTGGTATTAGAGCGGGTTGCTCTCTTGTTAGAGATTTTTTGATCTCTAAGCTGATCCTTGACCCCTGTTGTCATGACGCATGGACACTCTCTTGTTGTTCCTCCTCACTTTGATGGGAATAACTATGCTTATTGGAAAGTAAGGATGAAAGCATTCCTGAAATCAATTGATGAGAGGGTTTGGAATTCCGTTGAATACGGATGGCAGAAGCCCACTACTCCTGTGAGTGAGTGGCAAACTTCTGAAAAAGAAGCAGCAGGCTTCAATAGCAAAGCTATGAATGCCATCTTTAATGCTGTTTCTATGGAGGAATTTAAGAGGATCTCTAATGTTGAGGTTGCTCATACTGCTTAGAAAATCCTCCAAACTGTGCATGAAGGCACAAAGGCAGTTAAGATAAACAAACTGCAGCAATTAACTTCTAGGTTTGAGAGCATTAGGATGTTTGATGATAAATCCTTTGATGAATTTTATGCCAAACTGAATGATATTGTTAATTTTGTTTTTAATTTGAGTGAAATCTATGATCAACCTAAAATTGTTAGGAAGATACTTAGATCTTTAACTGAAGACTTTAGACCCAAAGTGACTGTCATTACTGAAAGCAAGGATGTGGACTCCATCCCTGTTGATGAGCTTGTAGGATCTCTTCAGTCCTATGAGTCTGACCTACCCAAAACAAGCAAATCCAAATCAATGGCTCTTAAGTCTGTTGATGATGTTGATGTTGGTGGATTTGATGATGAGCTCTCTGCTACAGAGATAGCTTACCTTGCCAAGAATTTTAGAAATTTTCTGAGGAATACTAATAGAAGGGCAAGAGATACAAACACTGATGAACCTAGAAATTTTAGGAAGAATGATCCCACTAAGGTGAATAACTTTGAAAAACCTAGAGAAAGAGTTGGTCAATCTTTGAACAATTCTTTGGGTGCTCAGTGTTTTGGTTTTCAAGGGTATGGTCATGTTAAATCTAAATGTCCTACCTTTTTGAAGTCTAAGGGTAAAGCTATGGCTGTAACCCTGAGTGATAATGAGGTTTCTGATGATGAGTCTGAATGTGACGAGGATGGAAACTTCATTGCTTTCATTGCTACTGCTGTAGTCAATGAAAGCATATCTGTTGAGGAGAACCCTTTTGATGGGGAACTCTCTGAGGATGCAGATCTTCAAGAGGCCTATAATAAACTTTGCAAAGTTGCTGCAAAGGATGCTATGAATGTTGAACTTGGCCTGAAGAAAATTGATTCTCTTGAGCTTGAAAAGAAAAATTTGCTTGTTAAATTATTTGATGCTAATGATCTTTTGAACCATGTGAAATCTGAGAACATGCTTTTACTTGATAAAGTTAAAACTTTGGAACATGATTTATCTGTTGCTAGATCTGCTAGTTCTAAACTTGATCACATGCTGAATGTTCAAAAGTATCATTCTGATAAATCTGGGTTAGGATATGTTAAAAGCATCTTTGTGTTTGTCATTATTGTGATAAGTCTGGACACATTTGTCCTAACTGTTACAAGTTTCAAGCTGCTAAGAGAGCAAATAAACCAAAAGTGTCTATGCCTTAAGCACAAGATCCTATGACACTTATTGGTGAATTGGTAAAGGTGTTGAATCTTTATTCCAAACCTGGAGTTGGAAATCACTCGAATGTGAATAGAAACTCCAATGCTCGTGGTGCATCTAAAAGGTTTTGGATGCAAAAGACTCGACCTAATTGAGTCTTTCTGACATGGTCCTCGTGCTTCATTGCTCATTCCTTTGTGACCATTGTTCTTTGGTTGTTGAGCTTTTTGTTTTGTTTCTAGGATTTGCATTGCATTACATTCATGCATTTCATTCTAGGATTTATTTGTTTTCTCTTATAAAAATTTTTTTTAAAAAAAAAAAAAAGGGAGAAAAGCAAATTGTGTTAAGCACTACTTTTTCTTGGTTTTTGAAAACAAGGTTGGTCAATTTATTTACACATAACATGTCTTATGTACCTTGTTTAGCTTTGATGAGCTTATTTAGTGCACTTTACTAGTTGAAGTTTTGTAGTGCATGTTGTGTGGGAAAGATGTTTATGGTGTTTATTACTTTGTCTTAATCTTGAAGTCACATGTTATTTGACTGTCGGACTTGATCCTTTTGAGAAAGACATAAATAACCATCTCACCACTGTTCACTAGCCAATCATGAGCACCTTAGTGCATATCATAAGATTTTGTGCCTGAGAAAGTGTAGCACATGCACAAAAAGAACGTAAGGTGTAGCCTCTGTTAAATGCTTAATGCTTAAAACTAGTGTGTACTATTAGGTTTGATGTCATTTCACATAATTTAAACTGGTGTGTACCATTAGGCTTGATGCCAAATTTCACCTAATAATGTGGCAAAATTCAAGAAACTTACATGATTGCAAGTTTATGTTCTAGGAGATGTGGGAGTTATATGATGTAACTCTTTAGGTGATAGTCTCTTTTAAATTCTATGTGATGAATTTTGTAGACTTTGTGATTGATTGCTATTCACATATCACCTCACATGTATCTCAAGTTTTTACTAGTTGCACACACTACACAAGTTACTCTTTGCTAAACTTTGTACATATTATTGTGTGTGTTTTTGGTCTGACCAACCAAGTTTGAAAATACTTTGAGAATTATGCAAAACATTTTCTTTGCTTGACAATTTAAAGGAAGAATGGCTGAAATTTTCTTTGGAGAAATTGGGATTAATACTTGGGTTTTTGAAAAAGCATTCCATCTCATACTCATGCATTTTGTTTCAATAAGTTTAATGCTTTGAGGAGTTGTTTTCAAAATATGGTTTGTGTTTTTCAAAACTGTGATTTTTCTCAAAATTTTTGTGAGCCTCTGCCCAGTTCGATCGATCCATTCTGATTTTCGATCGATCGAAAAAGTGTTTTAATTTGTTTCAAAATGACTCATTGATTCGATCGATCGAATGTGTTTTTCGATCAATCGAATGTCGCGAATCAGGTGTTAAAACACTATTCTTTGACTGATTCCAATCACCTTTTTCAAAAGTTTCTTTTAAACTTTCTTTCTCTCTTCGACGAGGCAAGGCTCCACAGTCAAATTTTTGTCGTTTTCCTCCGAAATTTTTGCAAAATTTCTCTTTCCTCAAGCCGGTAAGTCTGTTTTGTCCTTCCTTTTTGAGTATATTTACATATTTCATGCATTTTTGCTCAAAATTTCAGACCTTTTTCTTTTTGGGATTTGTGTTGATTCAAACCAAATTTTGTGAAATTGATCAATGGGTTTTTGTGGGGACATGATCTGAACATGATCTTGATAGTTTAATTTGATTAATTTTGGGTTTTGTGAGAAATTGAAATTTCTAGGGCTTGTAATTGATCCGAATTGGGGATTTTGTTCAATTAAGGTTTAATTGATGAAATTGGCTTGTTGTATTGATGAAATTGGTTATTCTAATCTGTTTTCAACCTTGTGTAATGATCAATTCATCAATTTGTTGCAAAATTTTCAAGTGGTTTTTCAAATTTTTTAGGGTTTTTGTTAGAAACTCTATGTTCGAGCCAATTTTGTGTAATTGAACTTAATTTGAACTGTGGTTACTGCATTAGTTCATGCATCACAACATTGTTATTGTTCATGCATCATATAGATTTTTGTTCTATATTTTTTATTGTGCTAACTTGCAGTCTGCCCTTGGTTTTGTTTTCTTATGTTCTTTTGGTTTTCACTTTGTGTCTCTGTCCTTTCCTTAGTACTATGCCTAGGAAGACTAGAGCCCGTAGGAATGTTTCCTTACCTTCTCCACCCCCTCCTTCCTTTGACCGTGAGAAGTTTCCGAGTGAGAAAAACCAAGAGATTTATGAGAAGCTAAACATTATGAGAAAGATTTGGGCTGAGCGTTCTGTTCTCTCAGATGAACTTGATCTTGCCATTAGGGCAAACTTTGAGCGTCGGGGCTGGTTACCCTTGGTGGATATTTCTGATCCTCCTCCACCTTCTGCCTTGATTAGAGAGTTCTTTTTGAACATCTCTATCCGCATCTATGATTCCAACACTTTGGTAAAGAGTTGGATATGAGGCGTAGAGTACACCATTACTCCCAAGGTAGTGGCTGATGCTCTAGGGGTACCTTTGGTCCAGAATCCTGTCTTTCCTTATGATGTGTCTCCCAAGTTGACTGATGTCTTGTCTTACATCACTGGGACTTCTATCTAGTGGGGTTCTGATCCTAGGATCACCTCTGCTGAGCTTTCTGGGTTGCACTATCTTTTATTTAGGATAGCTTGTCATTCTATCTGGCCTATATCTCATGTTCACACCATTCCTCTCGAGAGGTGTGTATTTTTGTACGCTCTGGTTACTGATGTTCCTATCAGTTTTCCTCATCTATTTCTTCGTTCTTTGAACGATGTTTATAGGAGTTCATCTTCTACTCATGCTCTTGTTCATCTTATTTTCATTCATAGGATTCTGCTTTATCTTGATCTTGGTGGCTTCCCTTCCTCTGAGCTCGTTCATGTGATTGCTTCTATAGGTGCGTCTTTTCTTAGACAGAGGGCTGCTCATCTTCGAGCTGGCTCTAAACACCTTAGGTCTGAGCCTTCTGGGTCCGCACCTCCTCCCTCTTCTTCTACAGGTCCTGCTGGTGAGGCTGTTCCTAATCCTGATGCTGCTGCTGCTGCTGCTGCTACTGTTCCTCCACCTCCATCGGATGACTTTGATATCCGTCGTACTTTGGAGACTGTCATGACCGTTCAGGCGACTCATGGTCAGCTTTTGGTGGACTTATTTGACGAGATCCGTGCTTTGCGTGCTGATCTGGCGCATCTGCGTTCGCCCTCACCATCTCCTTTTGATGATGGATTGTGATTGCCCTTTGGCATTCCGTCACAAAAAGGGGGAGTAGAGTTTTGACTTGTAGAGGGGTTTTTGTAGTTAGGGGGAGATTTTATTTGTTTTGAGGAGCTTGTGGAGTTTTATAGATTGTATCTAGGTGCTTCACTTTGTATATCATTTTTTTTGGGATATTCATGTTACGGGGAGTAACATTGATTGATATACATGATTTATATTTGATTCTTGTTGCTTTGTGATTCACTGCTTATTGATTTATATTTATGAGTTGTTCATTGTTATATGTCTTTATTGCGTGTTGTGTGAATCTTACAAGAATGTTATACCTGTTGTTGTACTCTTTTCTGTCACACATGCGTTTATGCGTTTGTTGAGTGTTTCAGGAATATACAGGTTGATTCAATTGAGCTGCTGTCTACACTTGCAACTGATGGATAGTAGTTAGGATTGAATTTAGTTTTTATGAGCATTATTTTTGTAAAGGGCTTTTTTAATTGTAATCTTTGAGCTTATTGTTTGTGTTTTGTCACGGATTGCCAAAGAGGGAGTTTGTTAGGTTCTAAAGATTTAGGATTTTATGTATTTAGAACTCTAATGTGTATTGTTGGCAAACCATGATCAAAACAATGTGTTTAGTCTTGTTTACGCTTGCTCAAAGTTGATAAAATATTGTAAAGTTGGAATTGAGTGACTGCAGATGCACTGGGGCATTTCAATCTAGCTCGATCGATCGAAGGAAAGGCTCGATCGATCGAATCACGGACCAGATGCGTTTTCTGCAGAATTTCCAACTCAGCCCTAGGTATATAAAGAAAAATCCTAGCCACGTTTTTAGAGTTGCTCCAGTTGTATTGTTGCTCATAAATTGTTGTTTTGTGTAAATCTCTTGTGAGATCTAGAGGAGCTTTCCTTTACACAAAGCTTAGGGTTTTCGAGATAGAGATTACTTCAACATCTTGATGATCAACTCGGTTGCTACCATTAAAGCTTAAAGAATAACAAGCGTGGGTGCTTGTAGCTGATTGAAGAATTCAAGAAAGAAGGAGTCCATGGATTCGGAGCTTGCACGGGGTCGTGTCAGTAAGTTCTACTGGTAGGTAGCATTAGGAAGTCGAGCGGGGAGCTTGTAAGTCCTTTTGTATGAACTTCGATTCATTCATAGTGAATTCTGTTTTGCCTTGAGGATCGGTGGGTCAAATCCTCCCCAGGTTTTTACCGTGTGGTTTCCTGGGGATCATATCTTGTGTTATTTATTATTCCGCTGCTTTATATACTTGATGTGATTGTTTGATTATTTTAACCTAGAATTGCTTAATTTGACTAAGTAACAACTTGGCTAATTAACTAGAATACTCAATCTGGTTGTGTTTTAAGGGATCTAAAACCGTTCAGTGCTGTTACCATGTTTGACATTGTGTTCTTCTAAGAGCACAACAAAATCTAACTAAATTTTCACAAATTGATGTCTCAGTTCATCATAGGCAAATACTTATTCAACATCAATAGTCCAAATTATTCAACGGGTACATGGTCCTTAATAATTATTCAACAACAGAATATAATATTGTATGTCTTACTTCAAATTATTCAGGTGACTGTAATAAACTTTCATACATCAGTAGCTGCAAAGAAACAGTCTTGGTGGGCAAGAAATAAGAGAAAAGTAGGTAGTATAGAATAGATAAGGAATTAACAACTCGCTATGCTGCTCTTATAGCGGTTGGTTACATAACTTTTGGTGGCAATGGGATACACTTGCGGTATTCTGCAAGAGCCCACAATGGGAAGATATTTCGATATGCTGCATAGTGTAACATGCAGTTCTTGAAGAAGACTCCAGTGCTTTCCTGCCATAACATGTAATAAGTGGTTAGAAAGTATTATAAGTAAAATCCAAGCTTAATATAGTACTTCATATTGTTTTAATATTACTCTGTCCCTTTTCTATCCGAATTCTAGAATAGAAAGTCAAGCTTCAATTACTTGGGTTTCTGAGCAAACTACTGGACAGTTTACTAGACAAGGGTAAAATTGTTCTCCATATTGCAAAAATGAACTTTGTGTTCATGTCAATTTTCATTTTTCTTGTTAGTATTTTTTTACTTCTTTTGTTATTTGAAGGATGACAAATAAGAAGATACCTGTTGAGGAAAATCTCCATCTTCCATTTGAGAATTGATTATCAACTTTGCGGCACGGTGAAGCGGTGTCGGGTCTACTTTAGCCTATTACAAGTAAGAAAATATTTATTAGAATTATTCAAGAAAAACAAATCATAACACAATATCAATATGTAATGATCCATTTTTGAACAACAGACTAACCTGTCCAGCATGAATAAGACCCATCATTGCCCATGCAGTCTGTACCAAATTTGACCGGTTTCCTTCAAGTGGTACATATTCCTACATAATCAAGTATAGAGAGTTTAATATTTTACTTTCTATCAAAGATATTTGTACTATAATAATAATGGAAGTGTTTGCATTTAATTTTGTAAAATTTTTGTTGCACTACCTCATCAGTGACATTTTACCATTTTTCTTTTATTTATTTATCAATATTTCTTTTATTTTTTTTAAATATATTAAATATAAAAAATATTAAAATATTAAATTTACAAATCCAATCATTTCATTTTGAAAACTATTAAGTTACTAATTTTACAATTCCAAGCATAAGCAACTTAAACAATCCCCATTTATCTATGTCGAATTCACCATCTCGCCTAAGTGCTTGACCATCACGCTTAAGTGCTTCACCACAACTCTGTCCTCGGTTGATTTCCGGCCACTAATTTGGTCGTTGGAGCAGGAGTTGTTAGATCCTAGTAGCTGTATTCTAGCTAGGGACAGATATAGCTAGATTCGAACTTAAGGGGAGGGAGAAAGGCTGTCAATTATAAATTAGAACCCCATTTTTTTTTTTAAGGTATTTTAAAATATGTAAATTCATATATCTATTTTTTAAGCCACAAGTTCACATATTTAACTTAATAATATATTGCACAAGAAACGTTTAGATTCCTATCACACCTCATTAATATATATATATATATATATAAAGATAAAAAGGGTAGGAAAAAGAAAGACGTGGAGAAGTGAATCCCACGTGTAGATCTTGTAGATGACTCTTGGACAAAACAAAATAGTAAAAATCCCATATGTGTGTTAAGTAAAGTTGGAGACACATAAAGTCCCACAACTTTTACAGTAGTTCGCCATGTAGTGAGTTATAAATGGTGAAGGTCAAATGGTGGATTCATACCTCCACGACTTACAATTTGCCACATGGCGAGTTATAATAAAAGTTATGAGAGTTTACATGTTCCTAGCATTACTTAATCGTGTTTGACATTTTTGAACAAAAGCTTAAAAGTAGATACAAGGAAGGTAAAAAACCTTTGGAGAAAACAAAATGTAAGGTTGAAATTTATCAACCATTTTGTTAGTTTTATTCTGTGCCAATTTGCTTGTAATTTAGTACTTAGTTACCCTGTATTTAGGTGGGATTCATGTAAGGGTAGTGTGTGAAGAGAGTATGAAGAAATGTTCCTCAATGTGCAAAGAAATAGGGACTCGCGACTGGAACTCGCGGGTGGCTCGCGAGTGCAAGTCGCCAGATGAGAGTCACATGCCAAGCATGCAGGAAGCTAAAGCGTTTTGCCAGTTGGTGCACTACAGGACAAAAATACCCAGGCTGGCCAGGCCGTTATCTCGCGACTTGGACCAATCGCAAGGCCAAGCTGCCAACCAACCCTGTTTGGGAAAAACTGACTCTTCGTATTCCAAACACACACCGCTATATATAGAGCCTTATACCCACAAAATGTAGAGAGCTTGTAGAGAGAATTTTGTGAGAGAAACCCTAGAGAAAAACAAGATTGCCTCATCCCCAATCTTTACTAAGAGACTCTTCAAATTCCTCTACTCTCTTCCTCTCCATTGATACATCCTTGAGAGGTCATTGACCAAATCCTTTTCTCATCACACCCACGTCTGTGAGAAGGTATTTTGGTGCTAAGGGAAGCAGTTTGGAAGGGACCAATGGTTATTGGTTGATGCTATGGGTTATAGTGGAATCCGGTAAGCTAGAAAAGAAAAAGGTTCGATGCAACCTCGTTGGAGCAAGAAGCTTGGAGGGCTTAAGTACCTGGGTAGATTAGGCTTGGAGGGTCTATTGTTGTTCATGTATCCCAACTACATTTTCTAGTGGATTATTGACCGCTTGGAGGGCGGCGGAGAGGTTTTATGCCGAGGGCTTCGGTTTCCTCTTCAGTAACACATCGCGTGTTGTCCTTGTATTTGCATCTCTCTTCCTTTATCTTTGCCATTTAGATTGTTTATCAATTCTGTGTTTGGCTTATGTTCATGTTCCGCACATTAATTGTTTGATAATAAGCTTGAATTGATTTTTTGTAATTTGGGGTCTAAACGTTCAAGGGTGTTTTATACACATTTTGAACATTCAATTGGTATCAGAGTGGGTATACTTGTTGTGGTTTAAATACCTAAGTGTGATCCTTGACCCCTTGGTTTATTTGCCATGGATTGTGCTTTGTATGCCTCTTTGTATGATTTGGCTGATGATAAATGTAGCATGTCACATGTTTGTGAAAATGCCTCCATGAGTGATAATCCTCATAATTGTGATGCTATGTTATATGAATCTTCAGATGTTGTTGATATTCCTAACATCAAACTCTTGAGGAAAAAGGCTAAGAAATTTAATAAGAATTTGAACAAGTTGTTTTGTGAAAAGGATGATTTAATTGCTAAGCTCAATGAATCCAACAAATTGGTTGAAAAATATAAGAAACTTGCTGAAAATTCTATTGAAAAGCTGAAAGAGTTTGAATGTTTGAATATGGACTTGGATGTTAAACTTGTTTTGTTTAACAAACTTGTTGATGAGCTAAAATGTGAAAATGAATCTCTTAAGATGCATGCCAAGTGTTTGATTGCTGTATCAATTGTTAAAAATGATGAAGATATTTGTTGCAATCATGTTGTGGTACCCGATTTTGTGCCTATTGTGTGTTCTACCTCAAAGGACAAATCGGTGTACATTCCTCCACATAAAAGAAATCAAAAGTTGGAGAGAAAGGCTGTTAAGTCAAAGCCTTCGTTTAGGTCTCAACCTAAGACTTTGGATGGATCTAAGTTTGTTCTAACTTGCCACCATTGTGGTGTGATTGGTCATATAAGACCACAATGTCATAAGTTGAAGAGAGAACAAAACCATGTTGCTAGATCCCTTCTTAAAAAGCCTAGTAGACCTAAACACATTGTTTGTCACCATAGTGGTGCTTTTGGTCATCTAAGACCTCATTGCTCTAAGTTTCATGCTCTTAAAAGAATTAAAAGAAAAGAGAAACTTGAACTTCTTGGAAGTTGTGCTAAAAAGAGTAAACCGGTTTTGAGTGAAAATAACATGTTGTTAAAGAAAATGTTCAATGCTCTTAACTCCTTGACTATGTGCATCTCTAGTTCTCATTCTTCCAACCCTCATCTCATTTCTCTTGAGACACTCATTGCAAACAATCGTTTCGTTTGGATGAGGAAGGGTTCCTATGGTCGAAGCTTCTGCTCTTTTGGTCATTGATCTAATTCTTTCGATTTTTGTAGGACCCTTCATGCATTAGATGCCATATCTTCATACATTTGTGCATCTTGCATTTATTTGTATGCATTGTTTTGTTTTTTATCTTACTTTTATGTTTCAGTTTTGTGTGAGTAAAAAATCCAAAATCACATAAAAAGTGAAAAATTAAAAAAGTTTGATCGTATATGTTTGAGCACATATCACATGTGAGTTTTGCTTTGTGCCTTCGTACAATTGGCTTTGTGCATTTACGAGCTTAGCTTGTTCTTTATGCACTTATATCTTTGTGGGAAAATTCTTAACATCTTTGTGTGATTGTTGTAAATCGATCTTTAAGCTTGTCATGAATGATTAGTAAATAGTCATGTTGGTTTTGATACATGCGTAGACTTGTGCCTATATATCTTCCCACTCATTTTTTTTTTTTTTTTTTCTTTGCTTAAAGAGCTCAACAAATGTAAATCTCAAAATGAAAAGAGATAATAAGCTGCAAAAGCCGTCGCACATACTAGTATTTGACTAGGAAAAAGATAAAGCGACTTTTAATGAAAATGTATGATGCCCAAAAAGCCAAAGGCTTGTTCATCAAATTGAAATATCAAAAATTTCAAGTATCGATCTCAAAATGAGATGTATTGATTTAAAATGATCAAATGTTATGAATTGTAAAGAAGTCAAATGAAAAGCTTCAAAGATATGTAATCATTTTCTTGTGGGAGGTCATATATGTTCATTTCTATAATTGAGATAGACCACTTGTCTTAGCACTAGTTGTGTATAACTTGATTGAATTGATCATTGAAACTTCACTCTAGACTAAGGACTATTCCACACTTGATACACACACACAACACACATGCCTAATGTTCAATGAATGCCTTATTCATTTGTTCGATTGTACTTGTTTAAATATGATGTGTGTGTGCTCAACTTTATATGGATCAATCCAAAAAGTTTTTTTTGATCATTTTATATGTTTTTTGAAGTGATTTTTATCACTCTTTGTGTTCATGTTTAGTGCTTACTTTGTTTTTCATTGTTTAAACATGTTCTGTGTTGAAAAACTAGTGTTAGATTTTTTGGCGACTCGTTTTGGCAACTTGCCCAGTCGCAAGTCCCAGTCGCGAAATTTGGCGACTTGCCCAGTCGTGAGTTCACACAGAATGGTTTCGCAGCTCACTGGCGACTCGTTCGCAACTCGCCCAGTCGCCAAACACCTAGAAATAGCTTTTTAAAGAGCTTTTTCGTGGGAAACTTGTTTTAAACCTCTCCCATCCTCTTTTAAACCCCTCTTTCAATATTTTTACATCAAAACCCAATCAATTTGAATGGTTTTTCATTCCATTAACATTTCTAAGGTTATTTTAAACTCTTTTCATTGATTTGGATCCTTAGATTATGTTTTGGAGAGTTTTGTGCTATTGGTTGGGATTTTCATCATAGGGGTTAGGAAAACTTAATTTTTTTCAAATTCTTGTTTGGGATTGATTTCTATTGATGATTTGCTTTGGATGTTGGCCCCTTGTGGCAAAAAGAACATGTATTAAGGGTGGTTTTCATGATGTTCATGCATTGTTTCACTTTGTTCTTCATAGTGTGCATGCTAGGTGTTTGATAAAATTCCTCTTAGGCATTTTCTCACTTGTTTGGACTTCAATGAGTATCAAACTTTGGGGTTTCTCATGTTTCCTCATTAGAAACATGTTTGGTTCATTGGTTGTGTATTTAACACACCTTGCTCCACATGTGCATTTTTCATGCATTGGTCATGCATTGCACATAGCCACCTTTTGCACACACCTTGCTACCCTTGTCATGCATTGGCTCATACATTGTTTCTTCATCCTAGCCTGTCATGTCTTAGGATTGAGCTTCATTTTCTCACTCATCTCGCACCCCTCATGCATCATTGCACCCTTCATGCGTCATTATCATTGTTCATACTTTCATCTCTTGCCCTCGTTTCTCCTTAACCCTTTGTCTATTCCTGACAAAAAGGGAGAGAGTATACTCTAGAGAGTATACTAGAGAGTTTTTGTCATTTGTATATGACCTTTGTGCACATTCTTAGGGGGAGAAATTCTATTTCTCGTGCACACTTGTAGGGGGAGAGATATTTCATAGGGGAGATGCATATACCAAGGGGAATAAGACATTGTGTTAATAAGAAAACTTTGTCTAGGTGTTTGGTGCTTGATCAAATTGCTCACATGTTTCACATCATGTTCTTGATCGCTATTTTACTTGTTACATTATACTTGTCTGTTTATTACTTGATTTACCTTGAGGGTCTAATGTGTTTTATGCAAGTGTTTTAGGTTACAGGTATATATGTTCCAAGTTCATCACAGCTCCTATGATTCATGATAGGGGGAGTGATATGATAAGGGAAGTACTTTTTACTTTTTGTACCTGTTACCTCTGTAGGTTGTTAAGGTTCTTAGTTTATGTTTGTACCTGGTACCTTTGTAGGTTTTTAAGGTTCTTGTTTATGTTTGTACCCATATTGCTTCTGTAAGCTTTTAGGGTTTGTTTCTATGCACTTTGTAGGCTTTATGGTTTGTACCTTGCTTTTTGCAGCCTGTGTGCTCTGTTAAATCAGTACTTCTAACTAAATGTTATGCATTTCCTTTTAAGTACTGTCACTCTTGTGCCCTTGTAGGACTTTATTCCTAGATGCATATACTTCATGTACTGTGCATTGGTTGAGTGTTGGTCATTCAAGTGATTTGTCTTGTGTTTGTCAGCTTGAATGTCCAGATATTCATTCCAAGTGTGAATGAGCATTGTGATCACTTGTTTATAGTGATTGCTTGTTTTGGTCTTGCCATGGTTTATTACTTTATTCCATTGTGCTTGATCGCATTGTGCTTGCTCCATATGCATTACAAGTTTTTTGCATACAATGAACTTATTGTGTTGTTGTGTTTCAGGAGTTCTTGTTCTTATGGTTCAAAAGCTTCACAGATTCTAGAGTTAGGTGTGAGTGAGTTTTCCAACTATTCCCAACTCACGCGTTAAGTCTAAAGTTTGTTATACGGTTTTGTCACAAAATAGCCAAAGGGGGAGATTGTAAGGTTGAAATTTATCAACCATCTTGTTGGCTTTATTCCATGCCAATTTGCTTATAATTTAGCACTTAGTAACCCTGTATTTAGGTGGGATTCATGTAAGGGTAGTGTGTGAAGAGAGTATGAAGAAATGTTCCTCAATGTGCAAAGAAGTAGAGACTCGCGACTGGAACTCGTGGGTGGCTCACGGGTGCAAGTCGCCAGATGAGAGTCACGTGCCAAGTATGCGGGAAGCTGAAGCGTTTTGCCAGCTGGTGCACTACAGGACAAAAATACCTAGGCTGGCCAGGCCGTTATCTCGCGACTTGGACCAGTCGCGAGGCCAAGCCGCCAACTAGCCCTGTTTAGGAAAAACTGACTCTTCGTATTCCAAACACACACCACTATATATAGACCCTTATACCTACGAAATGTAGAGAGGTTTTAGAGAGAATTTTGTGAGAGAAACCCTAGAGAAAAACAAGATTGCCTCATCCTCAATCTTCACTAAGAGACTCTTCAAATTCCTTTACTCTTTTCCTCTCCATTGATGCATCCTTAAAAGGTCATTGATCAAATCCTTTTCTCATCACATCCACATCTGTGAGAAGGTATTTTGGTGCTAAGGGAAGCAGTTTGGAAGAGACCAATGGTTATTGGTTGATGCTATGGGTTATAGCGGAATCCGGTAAGCTAGAAAAGAAAAAGGTTCGGCGCAACCTTGTTGGAGCAAGAAGCTTGGAGGGCTTAAGTACCTGGGTAGATTAGGCTTGGAGGGTCTATTGTTGTTCATGTATCCCAACTACATTTTCTAGTGGATTATTAACCGCTTGGAGGGCGGCGGAGAGGTTTTACGCCGAGGGCTTCGGTTTCCTCTTCGATAACACATCGCGTGTTGTCCTTGTATTTGCATCTCTTTTCCTTTATCTTTGCCATTTATTTTCTGTTGTGGATGTGATTATAATTGGCTTAGATTGTTTATCAATTCTGTGTTTGGCTTATGTTCCTATTCCACACATTAATTGTTTAATAATAAGCTTGAATTGATTTTTTATAATTTGGGGTCTAAACGTTCAAGGTTTTTTATACACATTTTGAATATTCACAAAAAGACAATGTGCTGGTGGAGAATTTGTAGCAAAAAAAAGAAGAAAATAATAGAGGAGGATTGCAGCGAAGTGGTGGAGAAATCGAAGCCAAAGAAGAAGAAGAAAATAAAGGAGGATTTCTGCTATTCAAACATCAAACATCAACCATTGCAATATGATAGTGCAGACAAGAAGAAGCACAAGGATTCAGATAAAAAATTTTGGGCTGATTTGATATGGGAGGCAAAGTTGCATGCGAATATCTAACTTCACGCATATAACTACAAATTCTTTTTTATTCCTTATGGGCAGGAGGCGCCCCCACATGGTTCCGTCCTTGCTTCTAGCATTCATCCATGATCCATCGACAACCGTACATAGGATTATCCTAGTGTAAGTTATAATATATATATATATACACACACACACACACACACCTTACTTAGGTTTTATTGGAATAGTAAAGTTGTAATCACGAAAAGGCTTTCAGCTGTGAACCTATGTTGTCAGGCTAAAGTGTGAACCATGATAATTCCTTTCATGCTTTTGATATCTTTCATTCTACATGTATTTTTTTAGTTTCATATTTATAATTTAACATATATAATGAAAGCTATTAATTATTGAAAGATGAAGATTAAAAAGGCTTACAACATAATCCATTTTGAAACATTACCTTGTTTGGGCATGAAAGATAGCTCTCTCCCCAACCACCATTATTTTTTTGTGTTCTGAGTAGAAAGTCAACTGCTTTGCGCACAGTAGGACAATTATGGTAAGTCTTACCAACTGCAGCCAATCCACATAGTGTAAACCATGTACCATAGATAAAACAAATTCCCCAACTTCCATACCTGTGGCAAAGATTCATCATGTAATTAATTTGTAATAATTCAAACATATCTAGTGAATTATTAGGCGATCGAACATACCATGAACCATCAAGCAGTTGTGTGTTTTCAATGTAGCTAATACCATTTCGAATGGAACTATCAATCTCTTCCATCCTATACCCTGGGTGCAACTTCTTAAACAAAACCAAAGCTTGGATTGTTGATGCAGTGCACTCAACATACTCATGCTCAACAACAATATCCTCCAAGAATTCTATGGGATTAAGTAGCTGAGAGAGGGAAAAAGAAATGTAGAGAGAGTAAAACTTCCACAAATATATATTACCACAAAAACCTACGCTTATTGCCAAAATTTCTGGGTTAGCTATGGATCCATAATAGACTAGTCAAGATTGCCACATATATTCTCTTCTGTCATTCTATTCTCTATACTTTCTATTTTTTTTTTAATTGACATGTTGAGTTTTACTACTTCTATTTGTTGGTTTAGCATTGGAAAATCCATGACAATATGATGACTATTTCAATAGTCTCTGAAATCTCAACTACATCTTGATTGGTCGACATATGCCTGTTGATTGATTTTGATTGGATGAGAATTCGATTAGGAATTTTGATTCTTCTCTTGAAGGCCCATTAAGTTGTACCATTTAATTCTAAATAGTAAAAACTTTCTTGGGGTAGATGATACCCTTGGTGTGTGTGTGTGTTTTTTTTTTGTTTCATTTGGATTTGTCCGTAGGTTTTTCATTAACCAAAAATCCATTAATTATCATAATTCATTAATCTAATAAGTTGGGTTAAGATTGTTACAAAAATGCTACCCTTTTTGTTCTTTCGACTTCAATCAATCTACTTTTTCTTATTGGTCCATTAATCACTTTCTTTTGAATATTACCAAACCATGTTAAGTGACTCTAACATCCTTCACCAATAGGCCCACTCTACTGATGAAAAGCTATTAAGTGTCAATTTATTGACATAGATAATTTAAAAGTATTTCCAAAAGAATATTTCAACATGATTCCAATACGTTAAGGTACTGACGTCTAACCAATCCCCGGCTCTTGCAGGCTCCCAGGCTGGCAAACCACCATTTTTACTCTGCATGACATGAACATAGTGAAATACTAAGAAAGAAACAAGCCAGCCAAAATAAATAAATGAAACAAAAGACAAATGTTATACAAAGTTCCGTCAGAGTGAGTTTCACAATGCTATGAGTGTAAATTATTTTTTTATAACAGTAGCAAATAGTGAAAGCTAAAGACAATTTTGGATAAGAAGCTTTAAGAAAAACAAATCCCTCTAGATTTGGATAAGTAATTTATTGTTATTGACACTTTTGGGTCAAGAATAACTAAACGCAACCTAAATTACCTATTCGTGCCTATACATGCAAAATAAGTATTCATAAAAATACAATGCTAGGGAAAGTTAATCCTCACGGACCTCACCTGTAAGGAAAGTAGAATATTTACAGAATCAAACAACCTCTCAAGTTCCATTTTTTCACCAACAACCTCTGACGGCATTGTTGAGAAAAGCAAGCAGCACTGTGAAGAAAATAAAAATTTGATGACAAAAAAAGTGATTATGGACAAAGAGTAAGACTAGATTTCAATCAAGCACTAAATGGAGCTGGTTACCTTCAAACTGTGAGCGGTGCAATCAGAAACTTGTAATCCATGATCTTGATCAGAAAAAGTCCAAGATCCTTTTGAAATGTGACGATACATTCTTTTAAAGTCTCCAGAAGGATTGTCCCTGACCTTTACAATTTTTAAGGGGGATATGATAACTCTGAATCAATACTGGATAATGACATTTTTAAGAATCTAAAATAAAACCTGAGATTTTTTTATGAAGTCATGCCCTCTTGCCAGTACCGGTCCAATTTCATAAATGAGATCACTAGCAAGAAGAGCTTGAATAGTGAAGCTAGTATCCCACATTTGACTACCAAAACTCTGCATACAAATGGCGTAAATCATAGTCAGTTATTCCTTTATTTCTTGCAATGTCCTTCAACACATAAGTCCAAATATATATGTGTATGCTGGTTACATAACTAGCTCTATAAAGAAATTTTTTTAAGTAATATCATCATTAATAGTTCAATATAAACTCAAATATAGATCTACAAAAGATAGGTAATAGATCCACAATTTGTTTGCAAAACATGTGTACTAACATGCATCTTGATTCCATCTTCAGCAATCCATATGAATTCTTTCACCCTAGCGAGATGTTTCTTGAAATAATCCCCATTCGGATCTTCAACCCAACAAGCAAGCATACATATCGCCTGTTAAGTGCAAGTGGCATTAGGAGTAATTTTGTATTGACCAAATTAGCCATGTCTACTGCTTTTCTTGAATATGGAATCACATTACCTTTTCCACAACTCCAATGGTAATGTATCGACTGATCTCGTCTTCATAATGAATATGTTTCATTGTAACTTGAAGAGCTTTCTCTCTGACTAACTTATTGAAGGGCCAACGAGTAAGAAGAGGCTCAGTCAATATGTATAGACTATCCCATAGCATATCTTGTATCCAAGGATGGGGATAGTAGAGATCCTCCTGTAGTTATAGTTTCGCAAAATCAATGCATATGAGGAAAATTTGAAAATCCTATATGCCAATCCACAAGCAATCAGCACTGTCGAATCACTAAGGCCTACTTTCGTTCCTACTCAACGGGTGGTCAATTTCAATTCAAACATGGGTTTTATTCACACAAATTGAATTCATGGATTTACCTCAATTAGGTTTATTAATCATGAGCAAAAAATTAAGTAACTCACCTTTGCGCATAGATGACGCATTTTTCTCCAATTAATTTCACTGTAAGGTTGAGTGTAGAGTTCTTCCCTTAATTGAAGAATAAGAGGTGTGATTGGCCCTACAAATCTTTTTCCATATAAGTATGAAAAAGGCATGTACACCAATCGACAGTAGATCCACATTTTGGCTGCATTTTAGGCACCAAACAGTTGACAAGCTATAAGTACTATGTATTTATTCAATGTAGTTAGTTTTATTGTATGAGAAAAGTAAAACCTCTATAGTGACAGAGGCATGCTAACCTTGTTTCAACCTTGCATTAATTTATTTCATAAGCGTTGCATTATGCAATAAAGATCTAAAATACAGCAGAATTCTTAGGATGTTTAATGAATAAGTAATTAGATATTGTATAAACCTGGATGCAAGGGAAGAAATGAAGGAAGGAGCCAAAATTCTGGGGGCATTGGGTTGCTTCCAATCCATTCAAACACACCCAGTATCTGCAATGTGACTAGATTCTAATTTACAATGCCAATTATTTTTAGTATATAACTCTAATGTGATGTGAATCTTGGTAAAGAAATTGTCATACCGAAAGCCAGGACTTTCCCCAAGAAGGTATGTGTGTTACACTACCATGATCAAGGATCCACTTTCGTGCTCTTGCACAAGCATTGTCCTTACCACCATCAGGTCCTTCCCCAAGTATACGCATACAAATGTAGCTGAGAGCTGTGCAAAACATGATGCTATGGCCTTCTATGTGAAGTCCCCATCCACCATCTTCATTCTAAAATATGATAAATTTATATCATAATTGATAGACATGAAGTTTGAACTAGAAAAAAAGAAAGAAAGTAACAAATCTATATAATATCTAAAAGCTAAAGATTAGCATTTATTATTGCTATATTCCTTTGAATCACATTAATGTAGCATTTTGGTCCATTTCGGCCCATTCCTTCCACTTTGGTTAATTCGGTTCACTTCAATCTATTTGGTCCATTTTGGTTCAGTTCAATCCATTTGAATCCATTTCAATCTCCTTCGATCCATTTTAGTGCACTTTGTTTATTCAATCCATTTTGGACTAATTGAACCTCAAATTAATTCTTTTTGTAGTTGACATTTTCAGTTTTGGGCTCAAAATTGTTTTTTTTTTTTTTTTTTTCCTCTTAATTTTTGGGATAAAAAGTATGAAATTCAATTCTATTTTGGTCCAACTCTTTAGTTTTGGGCTAAAAAGTAAAAAATAGGCATTAGAAATTAGATATGGGCCCTAAAAAAGCAATAAAAATGATAAATATTTAAAAGATTGCCTTAAAATTCTAGTTTCATTAATATATGCATTATACTTATATTTGAAAAAAAAAATGCTACAATTCTAAACTTATATAATAATTTAAAATTAATGTAATATGTTACATGTGTTCCATGGAATTGATGTGTACATTTTAAAAAAACAAATCTTGATATGGTTAAATTAGTCAGCCGATTATGATATATTTTTAAACAAGTCATTTTAATAACATCTTCTTCTTTTATATAAAAAATACTATAAATTTGTAATTTAAATATTTTTATTAAATTACATTTTTCATATATATATATATATATATATATTGTTGAACACAAAATACATTATATGTTCCATAATATAAAACTTATAAAAATATAAAATACTTTTAAATAATACATGCATTATTTTAACCTACAAATTTTACATTATATTCTTATAAAATAATTATATTACATTTTTCTCATACATTGCGTGGTTTTGCAATTAGTTCATGTAAAACTTCAAAGAATATGTACCTGATGATTATACAAGTAACGAAGGATTTCTTTTTGATACTCAATGGGGAACACAATATTAAGATGTCCAGTAATGTAGAAACATATTACCTGCAATTTTTGTGTGGAAATTAAGCATAAAATCAAATTAGTTTCACTGACAAGCATGTTATCATTAACCAATTATAGTATATTCTATCTTAGAAGATATTCATTTTATTTTATTTTATACAATATAGAAATTCTACTCTAGTATAATTTAAGTGTATATGTGTGTGAAACTCCCTTCTAAAGACTTGAATCCCGGCCTTTGCCCCCTCCTCCCTCCTCACAAGAATTTTGTACTTATTAGAGTGACCATCACATCAAAGGTGCACGGTGGTTTAGAAGATATTTCTAAATAATTTGCAAATTAGAAGACATACATCCATAAATACCCTTAGCAATAGCTGTTATTTTGCAAAAGATTTATTTTTGTATCACAGAAAGCTCTCCTAATATATGTTTTTTTTTTTTTTTTTTGGTTATTTAAAGAAACAATTGCCAAAACAATATCTATATTTCTAAGTGGTGGTCACAATTTTGGAAAATGATAATTAAAATGCAACTCACAAATGGAGGGAGGAAGAACATGGGACCATCATTTTCAGCAGGCCAATGGCCATCACTAGATTGCAAGGCTGCAAAAAAACTGATAGCCCTCCTCAATGCAGTTGTGGCCTTTTCATATGTGATTTCCTCTCCATCCTCGATATTTACTGGTGGAATTGTTTGTTTGAAGTTTTTCTCTCTCAAAAACTGCAATCATTTAAACAAATTAAAGAAAGGAGGATTTGTCAACAATTTCTATCTTAATAGATCGCAATTTGTATTGGCAGGTTGTGTTTGTTTGTGTCAAAAATAGAGTATTATACTATATAGTTCGGTGAATCCTAACCCAAAACCATTAAATTATCATTTCAAAGCCACTCAAATCTAACATGACCCATTTATAAAACAAGTTAATATGACATGACCAATTTCAACTTGTCTAGTAACATGTTGCATTGGATTAACATATATACAACCCATTTAATGAATATGACCAAAATTATTAAAATATTTTTGTATTTTGTATATGTATAAATTGGAACAATTACAAAAAAAAAAAAAAAAAAAAAAAAAAAAAAAAAATTCCATACAAATTCTATTTTATAATTACATAGTTAAAGTACTAATACAATCGAAAGTTCTTATTTTTACACATTGAAGTTCCAACCAAATTTTAAAATACACAATTTAAGAAGATATAATGAAATGAGAGTTTCCTTTGTCTCGAGTAAAAAGATTAGGGACTATACAGCGTCAATTAAGAAATTATCGATATAACATTTAAATTATTTTAATCACTTCAAATTAACATTGTATTAAAATGACATGTATTTATATGGGTTAAATAGCTTCATATTATGTTGAATATTGCCTCAAATTCCTAATTAGTTTTGGTTTGGGTTTCCTTGATGTAGAAAGAAAGATTTGTTCTTGGTGTAGAAGACAAGAAATTTAAAAAACAATGATTCTCTTTGACATAGAAGGAAAAGTATTCCTTATTGCAGAAGTAATGGGTATTCCTAGTCTATTGAGGATTACGTTTGGAGCCTTATAAATAGACATCATTGCAAAGAGTCTGGTGACTTTTGCCCAAGGTTCCCCTCATATGGGGAGAGGCGCAAGGCTCTTAGATAAGCATGAGTGTGTTTCTTTGAAAAGAAGTTTGGTAGATTTTTGAGGTTGAAAGATTATCTAGTTGTGTGTTGAGAGTTTTTTTTTTTTTTTTTTTTTTTTTTTTTTTTTAACTGTGAGAGTTATTGGGTGTATTGGGACTTTGGGTTTTTGCATTTATGTTGATGAGATTTGTAAATGTTGTTTGTGTGAATTGTGACGGTTGATTAATGTCGTCGTAATTCATATCGTTGATAGTAGATATTTTAGTTGGGGTTGAACATGGAAGTAAGCATGGAATTAGCCGAACTACTTTAAACATCATTGTCTCTTGTGAATATTTTATTTTATTGTTCTTGTGAATACACTTTCCCTAGCTCCAAATCATAATAATTGATATTAAAGTTTCCCCTATTGCACAACATATTAAAATGGGTCAACTTATCTTGACATGAATAATGAACTAGGTCATTTTTGGTTGATTAAGGGTCAGGTATGTTAGTACGAAAATTAACCAACTTATTAATCTTGTCAAAGCAAATTTATTTATACTAAATACTAACTTGTACTTGTAAAAAAATAAATAAATAAACTTTTCATCATGTCAAGTATTGCTACCCATAATAGTTACGAGTAGTGACAGAAAAATCACTACTACTTTTACTGTAGAGAAAACAATATTGGTGCAGATGGAGGAGGTAGAGAAAAGAGGTAGGAGGGTACCTGCATTCGCCAGAGAAGATCACTACTGGCCTTGACTTGATGTCGATTCTTATAGAAATTTTGACGAGCCTCTTCAACCTCAGCTCGCTCTTCTGGTGTACCAGCCTCGGGGTCAAACACCCATGTTTGTCTTCCGGTAAAGTTATTTGTACTAAAGAGGTTAGGGTCATTGCTGCCCTCTCCTATCTTCAATCTCCACATTCTTTTTTAGCTTCAATCAAACTGCACAAAGCTACTAGTGAGCAGTGATGATAACAATACCAATCTATTTTCTTCTTCCATGCATGTAACAATATATATATATATATATATATATATATTATATTATTATTTGTGATGAACTGGAAGATTTTATTCACAAAACCAAAACAAGAAGCAGTTCAAAAGGGGCAGGTGCTGTTCCTCGAAAATGACTCGATGCTGATTGTTTGGTGTCATACGGAACTCAATAATCAATTTGGATGCTAAAATCAAACACTCAGTAGGTGACGACGACATCAAGAACTACAACAATAATGACTTATCTCACTACAAAGTGTGTGTCTATTTTTTATGAACTATGTTTTGAATACAGAAGCGCTTTCCTTTTCAAGGTCAGCTGTGCTGTACCAAATAAAATAGATAATGAAATAATTAATGACCTTCCCCTTCTATATTAGTAGTGTTTTGTGTGCGTTGGTGTGTGTGTGTGTGTTTTTTTTTTTAAAAGGTTAAAATGGCAGAATTTTTTTGGATGAGAAATGTTATGTCCACAAATATTTTCACAGTACTTTTACCCAAAAAAAAAAAAAAAAAAATCAAAAGTGACTTTGTTACAGGTTGTTATTGGTAAACAAAAAAGTAATTTCAGTTGTATGTTCAAATTAGAACCAATAATAACTTACATCCTATGATTTTTTGTGAAAGTATTGTGAAAATATTATGGAAATAGCACTTATTTTAACACAATGTACAATTGTATCACATGCATGGACGGAGCCATGGTTGTACTTGGGGGGGGGGGGGGGGGGTGGGCAATGGCGCCCCAAATTTTTTTTTTTTAAATATTATTATATATATGAGTACTAATTTTAGCAATTTTGTTTTAGAAAATTACACTTTTGCCCCTTAAAAATATTATTGATTCTTTTAATAGTATGATTATAGTAAAAAAAATTTCTATGACACTTTTATAAACCAGTAAGACACCAAATTCTTATTGGTTCGCATTTGGGCCCATCACTTATTATCAGAAATTTGTAAAAAAGTTTGTAGTTCAAACATTTTTCTTATTTTAAAGACCATTTAAAAATTTATAAGTCTAAAATCTAAAAAAGAAATATACAACCCCAAAAAAATTAGTATAACAACAAAAATTACCAATAGTAAAACTAAAAATAAATAAAAAAATTAAGCCCAGTCAACCAATTTTACTTAAATCAAACAATCTGACCCTTTAAAAAATTTTAAACAGCTAGCAGCTAAGCTACTAAGTAGCAACAAAGTTGGAGGCTGAAGTCACTACACACAACCAATAGTAAAGCCGCCCCTCCCCCTAACTCTAAGTTCTAACTTCATCCCTAATCACGTGGTGCATGCCAACACATCAAACACTTTGCATATTCAAATTACCATGACTATATATGTTGTATCATTAAAATTACAAATCTCCTTATGATCTAAAGGCTCACTTATCAATAATTAATTCATTGGTTTAATTATTAAAAAATAAAAATAAAAATGATTAACTTATACGTGCAAATTAATTACTTTACTTTTATTAATATGTACACAATTAACTTTATATTAAAAAAAAAAAAAGGCTAAAATACAATGGGTCTTGGAAGAATAGCAATCAAGTATTTGTCGTCCCTAAAGTTTCAAATGAGTATTAAATTATTAACTTCTACGTATAAATTAATTACTCTACCTTTCTTGTTACGTCCAAAAGTAACTTTATATTTAAAAAAAAGACTAAAATGCAATGGGTCTTTGAAGTTTAGCAAGTGAGTACTTTTGGTCCTTAAAGTTTTAAATGAGTATTATTAGTTTCTAAAATTTTAAAAATGAGCATTATTAGTTCTTCTAGTAATTGTTGTTAACCTCTTTGCCGTGACTAATGGAGCATTAATGTGACTTTTATAGGTGACGTGGCAACATTTTTAATATTAAAAAAAAATCCGCAACAATATTGCCACATCAGAAAATTCATGACCCAAACCCAAAAGAAGCCTATGTGAATTTAAAAAAAAAGAATAATAAAATCTATGGCACGTCACTTTAAAAGAAATGCCACATCATTGCTCCGTTAGCACATAAGTAAAGAGACTTAAATGGAAGTTAACAAAGGACCAATAACACATTTTTTATACTTTAGAGACCAATAACCTTTAAAAAAATGTATATCATTTAATAGAGTATATATATATATATATATATATATTTGGATATTCTGAAAGATATGTTGAACCATCGCACACCCTTGGTGCGATGGTCACTCCACAAGTACAAGTATTTGTGAAGTGTGGGGGGGCAAGGGCCGGGGTTCAAGTCTCCAGGAGGGAGTTTCACACACATATACACTTAGATTAGGCTAGAGTAGAATTCAATCTTGTATAAAAAAAATAAAAATAAAAAAAGATATGTTGAATTCAATTGCCTAGAATTCACGTACAAACAGGATTCCCTTTCAATATTAAGGGAACGAGATCTGTTCCTCCATCTTGGAAGAAACTTCAGCATAAAGTTTGTGATTGTTTATTCAATATTCTCTCCTTTTGCTACTTCGAAAAGAATCCTACGATAGGAAAATAAATCACTTCTTTAACTAGAGAAAGATAAATAACACAAATAACATAGAATTCAACTTTAACTAAAAAAAGAAATATGGTAACCAAATTGGACTTGTATGGTAAAAATATACTAGATTTCCAAATTAAATCGATACAAAAAATTTTAAATTAGCATATATTCAATATTAACAAATTAAATATGAATAAAACAAATACTCAAAAGCACCATTTCTCAATACATGTATGTGGGGCCCGTGGGCCTGGTAGCCTCGGCCCATCTTGCATTTGGCCCAAGGCCTATGCCGAGGAAGGATGATCGTCCGAGAATGGTGTATGAAGACCCACGCTTTTTTGGATCCACGCCGAGGACATCCCTGTCCTCGGCGTACCGAGGCTGATTCCAGGTGGGGGAACAGGCCCAGAACAGGTTGTCACCTCCACACTAAATGCACTCATCTGACCCCCTGGCCACATTAATGGGGATGTAACTCCTGGGCAGGGTAACATTGGTCATGGTGAACCACTCGAGTACTGATAAGGCCTCTGATGGAACGGACGGTCAGAAGGAAGGCAAGTGGATGGTCGACAAATGGAAGAAAGAGATAGGAGGGAGAGGACTATATAAGAAGGGCGAGCAAAGCAGTAAGGGGGGGGGGGGGGGGGGGAAGACCTCCTCGGACAAGCACTGAGGAGCGACCCTTAGGAATAAGTTGGGTTCATTCTCCTTCAATGGATAAGAACATCTTGGTGCACTGTTGTTAGTCTGTTGGGGCCTAATTCTTCATCCCACTCTCTAGAAATGTATTGTTAGGGCCTTTCTAAATTGAGTCCCTACAATTGGCGCCGTCTGTAGGAAGAATTTGTGCACCAACAGACGCAACGGACCATCGTTCCTAGGTAGCTAGTTTACGAAAGGTTAAACAACATTTGCAAAAAAAAAAAAAACATTACAGAAAAGTAGAAGACTCAAAGGAAAAGAGAAGAAAACAGCAGTATTTTATTAGATGAAAAGAAACTACAATATACAAACAAAGGCTCAGACAGGCTTGTTTTAAAGCCAATTTTACAAATAAAGGCCCAGACAGGCTTGTTTTAAAGCTGACTAAAGGGAAGGGGGCTGAGGCACGCCTATTTCAAGGCTACCAACAACGCCCAAGCCGATGCGGTGGTGCTGGCGCGAAGAGAGGAGCAGATGCAAGGGCGCCAGGCGGCCCTTCCCCGTGATGTTCCCTTGATTCTCTTCCAACCCCACGGTGGTTGCCCGTTGGAGACGGCAACACTCGGGCACCGAACATGACGTATTCTTGCACGCCTCCACCGGCGTGGGAACGCTCCGGAGCGAAGCGTTAGGTACTTCAAAGACCTCCCTCTTGGCCGTTGTGCATGACACCATGAAGATGACGCCCAAATTTTGCCGCGCCGGAGATCTAACGCGGGCTATGGCTACAGCGACTCTCGGCCGAGAAAGGAAGACTTTGGGCCTATGAACCCTCACTCCCATCCAAGGCCACCTCATTTTTCCAAACTCTTATCACAATTCTGGCAGGGTTATTGAAGGGGCTCAGAATGTTGAGGGGACATGTTTCCTATTGTGTTAGAGGGTTCGTGGAGTGTAGTGGGACATTTCCCCCATATGACCTTAAATAGGGGACGAAGATTGATAAGAATTGATCTACGCAGAACTCGAAAAGAGGATTACCAGTAACATTAATCCTGACCAAATTCCAAGGCGCCTATCAACCGTGTGATCTGCATCAATCCAAGAGAATATTAATGACAGCGCGCCTCGTGTGGTGAAACGTCAAGCGCGGAAAGCGAACAGTCAGGAGACGCCTCGTAACTGATAAGGGCAGAAACTTGAATTGAAGGCGGCGTTAATGCCACGTGTAAGATTAGAGTCCTAAACCAACCGTGCCCGAGGCACTGCAAGGTTAATGGTTAGGTCCGCAGGATGACCCATTCTCGATGAAGCATGGCCGAGGCCATCACCATGCCAAACTAATGCGCCCTATGTTGAGGACAATCTCTTTTACACCATACAGAAGTGTTAGACAGAACCAAGGTCTTATATGATCCTCGGACTCAAACGTATGGGGAAACTAACCACGTAAATATACCTGGGTACTAGACAGACCCAAGGTCTTGCATGGTCTTCGGACTCAAATCTATGGGGAAATTAGCTACTTACAGAAGAACAGAAGTGTTAGACAGAACCAAGGTCTTGCATGGTCCTCGGACTCAAACCTATGGGGAAACTAACCACGTAAATATACCTGGGTACTAGACAGACCCAAGGTCTTGCATGGTCCTCGGACTCAAACCTATGGGGAAACTAGCTACTTACAGAAGAACAGAAGTGTTAGACAGAACCAAGGTCTTGCATGGTCCTCGGACTCAAACCTATGGGAAAACTAACCAAGTAAATATACCTGGGTACTAGACAGACCCAAGGTCTTGCATGGTCCTCAGACTCAAACCTATGGGGAAACTAGCTACTTACAAAAGAACAGAAATGTTAGACAGAACCAAGGTCTTGCATGGTCCTCGGACTCAAACTTGTGGGGAAACTAACCACGTAAATATACCTGGGTACTAGACAGACCCAAGGTCTTGCATGATCCTCGGACTCAAACCTATGGGGAAACTAGCTACTTATAGAAGAACAGAAGTGTTAGACAGAACCAAGGTCTTACATGGTACTCGGACTCAAACTTATGGGAAAACTAACATCGTAAATATACCTGAGTACTAGACAGACCCAAGGTCTTGCATGGTCCTCGGACTCAAACCTATAGGGAAACTAGCTACTTACAAAAGAACAGAAGTGTTAGACAGACCCAAGGTCTTGCATGGTCCTCGGACTCAAACCTATGGGGAAACTAGCTACTTACAGAAGAACAGAAGTGTTAGACAGAACCAAGGTCTTGCATGGTCATCGGACTCAAACCTATGGGGAAACTAACCACGTAAATATACCTGGGTATTAGACAGACCCAAGGTCTTGCATGGTCCTCGGACTCAAACCTGTGGGGAAACTAGCTACTTACAGAAGAACAGAAGTGTTAGACAGAACCAAGGTCTTGCGTGGTCCTCGAACTCAAACCTATGAGAAAACTAACCACGTAAATATACCTGGGTACTAGACAGAACCAAGGTCTTGCATGGTCCTCGGACTCAAACCTATGAGGAAACTAGCTACTTACAGAAGAACAGAAGTGTTAGACAAAACCAAGGTCTTGCATGATCCTCGGACTCAAACCTATGGGGAAACTAACCACGTAAATATACCTGGGTACTAGACAGACCCAAGGTCTTGCATGGTCCTCGGACTCAAACCTGTGGGGAAACTAGCTACTTACAGAAGAACAGAAGTGTTAAACAGAACTAAGGTCTTGCGTGGTCCTCGGACTCAAACCTATGGGGAAACTAACCACGTAAATATACCTGGGTACTAGACAGAACCAAGGTATTGCATGGTCCAAGGATTCAAACCTATGGGGAAACTAGCTACTTACAGAAGAACCGAAGGGTTAAACTAACTATTTGCAGAAGAACCAAAGCGTTAGCTAGAACCGAATTGTGATAGGTCCTCGGATTCTTGCCTGAAGGATAGTTGATGATCTCATGAGACTAAGTTCATAACAGAACCAAGGTATTGAGCAAAATATTAGAGTACGGCAGGTAAAAGGAAGCATCAATAACTAGAAGCAAAATATTGAATATTCATTTCAAATAGAAAGTGTATAGTTTCATTACAATGCCCCCGAGGCAAGAAGCAGGATGAAATGAAAAAGAAAGCAAATAATAGTGTCTAATGCAATTTGCCATTTCCCTCCAACTCAGTAGGCAAATTGTCTTGAGGGGCTTGTCAAAAGGCTTCAACCAACACCTAGGAACCTTGTCTTGGAGGGGCTACTTCAGAGGACCCTTCCACGGTAGGAGAAATCGGAGGAATCGTGAGTGTGGCTGCGGAGTTAGCAGGAAGCCTCATCACATCTTAGGGCACTTCTTGACCCTCGGTCCTAGCCCCCTCCGGCGCTCCATGGGGCCCAGCCTCCTCAATAGGTCTGTCAGCTGAAGGTGTGTTCCCGGCTGCTTTGGTCTGACTTTCACCTGCCACCGGTAATGTAGTCTCCTCCTCGGAAGTAATGGGGATAACCTCGCGTATTGCCGGGGGGTAATATACTCTTTCTGCCCTTCTAAGGTCAGACGAGGCATCAACTCTCGCTTGGTTGAGCGCTTCGGTCCAGGTCTGGGAGTAAAAGCGCCTGCATACTTCAGGGATTTGCTCCTTGAAGGTGGCTTCAATCTTAGCCACCCCTTCAGCAAAAGCCTCCTCTTCTGCTTGTTCTAAGGAACGCTTAGCATCTGTTTTCGCAAACACAGCCTCTTCTTTGGCCCTTACGGCCTCATCCCTAGTGTATTCGGCAACACCCTTCGTCCAAATCGCCTTGGGCAGCTTTTTCTTCAGGTCGGCGATGTTCTCTTCAGCGGATCGCAATCGGCCCTCAACCTCTTGCAGTCGCTTCATATGATCCTCGGCCTGCTTTGTAGCTGCGGCTAAATTAGAGGCCGTGTTATCTCTGGCCTTTGTCATCTCCTCCAGATTTTCGATCGCCTTTTTTAGATCTGCCTCAGATCTCTTAAGGGTACTTGCAGCTTTCAAGAACTTGTTACGCTCCTGCGCTAAAGCGTTACTCTGACCATCAACCTCCTCATCTAGCCTGAAAAGGGCCTGGACAGCCTACCAACAAAAACAGGTACGCCGTAAAGAGAAGGGAAGGTGCTAAGCAACAAAATTCAAGTAGAATAAACAAGTACCAGGGGACCCACCATGCCTAGATATCTCTTAAGGTTAAGGGCAACCTCTAGCCCACTCATGCTCCTAAGCTCAGCCATGTCGGCGGGAAGGAGAAGAGACTTCTCCAGGGCGTCAACTACGAGAGCCCCCTCGCCTCCCCGAGATTCCCGAATTGTTGCGTCATCCATCAAGGGTTGACCATGGAGCATAGCAGCGAGCAGCCAGGTCTGGGCCTCGGACTGCTAGACTGTCTCCTTTCCTTTACTTTGACCACCGAGCCTCAGTTGTTTGGATGGCCGGTGGACTCCACCTTCCTCTGGCGAAGAATGGGATTTGCCCCCATCCATTGGGTCCTTGCCCTTAGAAGATCTCTTCCTTTTTGGGTCGGAAGACTCTGACTGTGGGTCTGAGACTAGAGGGATAGTGGACGACCTGGTACGCATAAACAAAGGCTGGGGTAGAGGTGATGAGGGCTTGGGCTGTGACTCTCTTGGCACACCCTTCTTGGAGTGGCCCTCAAGCAGGTCAAGAAGGCTGGTTTGAGGCTGTCTCTTTAAACCCATCTCAGCCTGAATACCAACCCTTGAGGACTGAAGATCGGCTTCGGACAAATGGGGGACCCCCAGATCACTAGAGGGATCCTCGGACTGATCAGTTAGGTTGAACACACTAAATTCGTCTTCAGACGAGCTCAGTTCGACCACCTCCCCTGTCTTCTTAGGTTTCCCTTCCTCGGTCTTTGTTGCTTGATGGGATGAGGAAGAGCCTGCCAACGGAGTGCCTTCCGGAATATAAGATCCTTCAGAAAATGCAAAGCCGTCCTCCACCACAGTGATTTGCCTAAGCCGAGGATCACGAGCCCTAATAAAGTGCTTTGCGACCAGGAACGACTTTTGGGCTGGGTCGCATCCGAGGATCTGGTGGGTGGCTCTAACCTGGTTATCAGCATCGTTCAAAAAGAGTTCTGCCCTAAGAACGGCTTCCAAATCCTCCTTGTTGACCAGGTGAAAATGACGCGCGAAGGCGTACGGATTTGCAAAAACAGAAACAAAGCTCCTGTGATCAATCAATCAAAGCAGATACGCAACAGAGAAAAAAAAATGCAAGAATCTAGACCGCCTCCTATTTCGAGTACCCTACCTGGCTCTCCCTCTACTGTCGTGCCATGCCCCAGACACAATGAGGAAATCTTGAGTCAACCCCTTATTAGAATCGGGAAGGCACTAGATAAGTCGGACCCTATCGTCCCTCGTCTTTATATAGTACGTCTTACCCCTCAAGTGCTGAAGGTTGTAGCACCAGTTTACGTCATAGTGAGTTAATCTCAACCCCATCTTCTTATTCAAGGCGTCTACACACCCTAATATCCTAAATACATTAACGGCACACTGGGTAGGAGCCAGCCGAAAATGCCTAAGGTATCCGCTCGTCACTGGCCTCATAGGGATTCACATCCCTCCCTCTACAAAGGCGACTATGGGGATCACAACTTCACCCTTGTTTCTCTTAATATACCACTCCCCTTCCTCACAATACCTCAAATTCACATTATTGGGTATCCCGTAATCAGCAATGAATTTCTTCATCACCTCGTCGAACTCAACCAACTTCTTAAACTTACCCATTCCTAGCAACGACTAAAGGATCCGAAAGAAGGAAAGAAAGAGTAGAATTAAAGAAAATCTTGTGCTACTGTGAGAAGAAGACTTACAGAAATGTGGAGATCCTCCTTGGGCAGTGTGGGAGTTGAACCAAATTCAAGGTATATGCACCAAAAGTTCGTGAGAGTGCAAATAAGGAAGCCAAGCGGTTCAAACAAGTATTTATATCCCCAATTTAAGTCCATCAAGCGTAACCTCCCGCCCATAAAAGCAGGAAGTCCCCACTGAACGATTACCATCACACCGTTGGAAGTGGGAAACGTGGAGCCGCCCAAAAGTTAATGCGGGCGCACACTAAGTCTCGAAACGCCAAAACGTACATTGGGCAGGCGAAAAGTCACCAGCCCTGACGTGGGCCGAGGTAGGGTGAATCATCTGGAGGGCCCGTGGGTATCAAAACCCTCCTCTTCGTCCGAAGGAACGGGCAACAGGATTTTGAAGGGCTATTGTGGGGCCCGTGGGCCTGGTAGCCTCGGCCCATCTTGCATTTGGCCCAAGGCCCATGCCGTGGAAGGATGATCGTCCGAGAATGGTGTATGAAAACCTACGCTTTTTTGGATCCACGCCGAGGACATCCCTGTCCTCGGTGTATCGAGGCTAATTCCAGGTGGGGGAACAGGCCCAGAACAGGTTGTCACCTCCACACTAAATGCACTCATCTGACCCCCTGGCCGCATTAATGGAGATGTAACCCCTGGGCAGGGTAACATTGGTCATGGTGAACCACTCGAGTACTGATAAGACATCTGATGGGACGGACGGTCAGAAGGAAGGCAAGTGGATGGTCGACAAATGGAAGAAAAAGATAGGAGGGAGAGGACTATATAAGAAGGGCGAGCAAAGCAGTAAGGGGGGGGGGGGGGGGAAGACCTCCTCGGACAAGCGCCGAGGAGCGACCCTTAGGAATAAGTTGGGTTCATTCTCCTTCAATGGATAAGAACATCTTGGTGCACTGTTGTTAGTCTGTTGGGGCCTAATTCTTCATCCCACTCTCTAAAAATGTATTGTTAGGGCATTTCTAAATTGAGTCCCTACAATGTATATTCAATCATCTTTCAAAATAAAACTTGACCTAATTTTAAAATCCAAAAAACCATTTTTGATTGATTTTTCTTTAAATTTCACAATACCCTTTCAATTAATTTACGTAATTAAAGAGAGTTAAAAAATTATTTTCCCTTATATTGCAATTCTTAGTTTTGACAATATTTATGATTATAGAAGTGATATATTACAATTAAAATTTCCCATAATTTATATAGTGGGGAAGAGGGAAGGCAAGGTGGAATTCAAACCATAGACAGAGAGCACTATAAAAAATACCATTACTATTGGGTTGTCACTTGAACCTTGCCTAATATCCTTCTTTACGTTTTGCCATATAAAAATAAAATAAAGTAACATAAAACAACAATAACAACACTAGTCAAAAGTTAACTGTGTAAACAATGTGAATTGTTCTAACGTCGCCATGTGAACTAACCCTCGTACTCCATAACATAGTACTGAAATTTTCTTGTTTGTTATCTTTCATATTTGGGCCAAAATGGACACCTACCCCTTTCGCCCAAAACAAGTAGCAAAATGCTCATATTCTGAAACTATTTAGCCATATGCTCATGTTTTAAACTCGATTTTCTAAAAATTGAGTTTCAATGAAAATCTCGATTTTTAGAAAATTGAGTTATAGGTAAAAAACTTTAAAAATAAAAAATAAAAAAATTACATGGAACTCGAGTTCCATGTAACATTTTGCAAGTAACTCGATTTTCATTAAATCAAGTTTTTCATTGAAGCTCAATTTTTTTTAAAATCAAGTTTCAAAACAGGGGCAAATGGCTTGAGTTCCATATTTGGATAAGCATTACGCATGCAATTGTGAGAAAAAAGGATTAAGAAGGCAAAGTGGTGAAAAGATTAAAAGTTAAAAGTTTTCATCAAAGGTTTGATATTAAAAATTAGCCTTTGAACCTTTAATTTGGTCATAAAAAGTGGTATTGAATAGTGCAATAACTAAGTCTATTGCACTAAATCTCAATCCTTCATATCTCAGTGTTTGGAAGTAAAATATTGCAACCGTCAATGAATTTTTTCTAAATACAAGATAGAAATTCTACTCTAACTTAATCTAAGTGTATATGTGTGTGAAGTTCCCTCCTAAAAACTTGAACTCCGACCTCCACACCCCATAAATACTTATACTTGTGAAGTGACCATCACACCAAGAGTATGCAATGATGTAAAAAAATTTAACTATAGGAAGGTTTGTACATGCATCTCAAGTTGCGTACCGTGTAATTACCACCCCAAGTATCAGTATACTGGGCTTTAAAAAATACTTAAAAGATTGCATGTTTGTCCTTTTTTTTTTTTTTGTTTATTCAAATGATTGTGTTTGGCTATTTTACAATTTTTTGTTTTGGACTCACATTAAACCTACAATTACACGGTGCAATGGCGGGATTCATACAAAATAAAATAAAAATAATAATAAAATTTTAAATAATAATAGTAATAAAAAGTCTGGCTGCAAGAGAAAAAACTCAATAAGTAATAGAGCCGAATCTAGTTCTTAGGTGATCTTGTGACTCAAAAACAAATTTCATGATTTAAAAACAAAAAGTAATGGTCCCAGCAAAGAATTCTTATTTATTTGGCAAATTGTTCTAAAAAAAAGAAAACCAAACTTAAAAAGACTATCTCACTTTTTTTTATTGTGCAAACCTGTTTTTTGAGAACCACTCTGAGCACAGCAGTAACGAATCGATAGGGGGTTTTGCGGTTGCTACCTGGGTTACAACTTACAAGTTACAACATGTAAATGGGATAGTTTCTGGAGAGGTTTCAAATGGGCTTGGATCTGTTGTGCTGTACTGGGTATAAATAACGATTTCTGAAAAAAGAAAAGTCTCCACTAAACAACAATTTTTTTTGTTTTTGTTTTTTGAGTTCCTCATTTAAAACATATATATATTTTTTTTAAATAAATAAAAGTTAGAGACGTGTTTGAAAACCTATTTTATACTATTTTCAAAATTATTTAAACAATTTTTTCCTTATAAACACAAAAAAGTTATGGGCTCTGACACGTAGTTTGTTATGACTTTTAAGCCAACTTAATGACAGGTACTATTATAATAAGTAAAGCGTCTCTTTCACGTAGATTTATAATTTTATTTATTTATTATTTATCATTGCATATTTCAAAATTGTAACAAGAATAATAATATAAAAGTTATGTTTATAAACTTTTTATTTATTGAGCATTTCTTTTAAAAGATGACTCTTTACCATAACGTGATAATATGTGTGGTGTGGTCGGTGAACCATCAGTTTCACTAACGTTCAAATTTACTACACATCCTTTCTCAAGAAAGTCGTTTTTTAAACAGTTTACCCACTTTACAAGAGTAATGTTGGTGACACACACATTTGTACAATTTTGTGTCACAACTCGCCACATGGCGAGTTGTGGTTGGTTAGAGTGTGTTTGTGGACCATGTAGAGACACACTCTAACCAACCACAACTCGTCATGTGGCGAGTTGTAGTACAAAATTGTGCAAATATGTGTGTCACCAGCGTTACTCACTTTACAAACACACAAATGTCAACACGCAAATCATCTCGGACACACTTTACCATAATTTGATAACACGTGGCGGTGAACCATCACTTTCACTTACGTTAAAATTGACGTTTCACAAAGCCATTTTTTTAAACAGTTTTCCCACTTTACAAACACACAAATGTCAGCACTCGAGCGCAATCTAAGCTCAATTACTTGTCTCAGCAGTACCCACGAACTAGTACGAAAAATTGAACAAAAGGACGTATGATAAACATTCAGTTCTGCCAGCCCACAATTTTTCAAATACGTTGTTACTTCATTAATTGAACTTGACCTACCTTAAAACAACATAGAAAGGTGTACTAAAAATGTGGAAATGAATAGGATTACAATATTTTTATCTATGATAGATTATACTATTCACCAAATGTTGCAAAATTAACTCCACATCCGATACTTATCGACTGTTAAAACTTTCCCAACATGCTACAATATCATTCGAATTTAAAGTAGCCTTATTTATTAGGTCTCCTCAAAAGTTCTCTCACAGTGTCCTGAAATCAGATCTCCTACTAAATCAATCGTCGTAGAACTATCTAATAGAGCTAGAAGTTAGACTTAATGAAGTTAAGGAAAAACCGACATGCAGGGGCGAAGCCACGTTGCCCCTTGGGGGGGCTGTGGCCCCTGCCAAAAAAAAAAAAAGTCCACCAGCCCATATAGAAATTTTAATTGGGCACCCCCAATGATGTACATCTAGCCCCCCCTCCCATTTCTGTTCAATTCACTTCCAGGCCCCAGCATGCTCTAGTTTCAATTGTAGGCCTCTTTTATCTTCTAATAAAACAAAACATGGTCCACTTATATTTAAATACCCAAAGGCACTACCCAACAAAATAACACTTTATCACCCATTTTCAAACTCAAAATCAGAACCCTTTTTTTTGCTATTCTTTTTATTTTCTTCTTGTCTTCTGTGTACACGCCACCGCCCACTCTACTGGTACCAGCAGCCCCCAAACAAAACAAAACCTTAGCTCAGCCCTCCTCTCAAACTCAGTCCTCACGATCCAAAAAAAAAAAACCTGACCATTATTTTCTTTCTTCTTGCTTTCTTAAAATAAATCATTCAGAGGGTGAGTTTTCAGTTTTCTTTTCTTTCTTCAGCACTACACCTTCATCTCTTTTTAGTGTTTTTTTTTTCCTCAAATATATACACTTACTTAAATATTCACATGCTCTTTAATTTTTCATAGATTTTTAGAGAAATATATGAATGAAGGCATGGGGAAACAAAGTTTCTAAGGTAAATTTTTTTTTTTATTACCTATTTTTTATTAGTTAGATATCATGTGGCAGTGGGTGTTGTTAAATTGTTTGGTTTATGTTGTGTACTTGTGTGTTTAATTTTTGCTTTTGTTAGTTTAATTTTTGCTTTTGTTTGAGGGGTTATTCTTAATTAAAAATAAAATAAAATACAAGAAAATTTTAATAATAGGAATGATGATGGGTTGACTGTTTAAATTATAGTGGAATGTTGTTTTTTCTTGAGTATGAATAACATCCATATAACTGAATAAAATTTTCTAATAAAAATTTTATTTTTTAAAGTTCTTTTCTGGTTAATATGATAGTTTATATAGAAAATGAAATTACTAGGAATTTCACCATGGAAATGATTATGGATGAATTCTATTCCATGAAAAATCGTCGTCAGGCATGATTTTGGTGTGAAATGTTTTTTTTTTTTTTTGTGGATATTTTTATATATGTCTATAGTGATCTAAACAGTTTTTGTATGTTCGTTAATGTGTAAGATAATCAAAATTGAAATTTCATATTCAATAGCCTTATGAATTATGTTTTTAATATCAATACTTCGAATCGCCCCTCCCTCCCTTCCCCCCCCCCCCCCCCCCATGTAAAAATTTCTGGCTACGCCCCTGCCGACATGTTGGCCCGGTGATTCTCATTATGGCTTGAGTGGATCTAGAGACTTCACCTACATTGATTGTGGAAGTAACAATCCTTTAGTGGTGGGTGTTTGCCTAGCCACCTTAGGATTTCTTTTTAGTATTTAAATACATTGTAGACCCTAAGGCCATCAATATTATTCACATTAATAAAATTCAGAGTTTTTTTTTAATTATTGTTTTCTTTGATGGATTCTAAACCTATTACCTTATGAATTTAAAGAACCTCTCGTTAATTTGAAGTTATCTCTTAGAAGCAAACATATTTTGTTTCTTGTAGGAATTCTGCTGCATTAATGGGGTTAACCAGATTTTGTAATGGCTTGTGGTGGTGGGTGGGTGGGTGGTGCAATCGTACAAGGTTGTGGTGGGGGATGGGTGGTGTTGTGGGTTGGCTTTTGTGTGAGAAACAAGAATATAGGAAGTTTCTAAGATTTTATATATATATATATATATATATATTTTAATTGTGGTGAATGGTAAAATAAAGAATGGGATGTAAGTATGTCGTTATGGTGGTAATATAAAATAAATAAAGTGACTTTTGGTGATGCAAAATACATTTTTTAATAAATTTTTCTTTTTTGGCTGTTGGGTTTTGAAATGAAATGCTCTAATGCCATATTGGAGGATTTGAGGACTAACTGATGTGATCTAATGAGCAAGGGCACAACGCCAGCGGTCAGGGGCGTAGCCAGGAATTTTTACATGGGGGGGCCAATTCGAACTATGAAGGTTGAAATCGACGACGATGAGTATCATTGTTGTATGGATAGTCTATATTTTTAGGTTGATATGGACTTTCTTTGAGATAAGCTCGTTGGATTTCATCTTGTTTGTTGATAAGGAATTCACATATTTGTTTACGTGATCCTGGATCACGATCTATCTCTTCAGTTTGAATTCTTGAACATTTGGAGGGGTCAGGGTGTTCATCAGGCATTGAAGTATCAACATTTGTTTCTACAGCCACAGGTGTCCTAATTTATGAATTGCTAACATCTTTTTTCTTAAAGAATGCATCAATTGTTTTTCGTTTGCTCATAATTTTTTTAGCTTTAAGAATATGACTCAAAAATTAACCTGAAAAGAAGTTTAAATAATAAAATTTTAATTAGAAATTTTTACTTAGTTATATGGATGTTATTCATACTCAAGAAAAAAACAAAATTTCCACTATAATTTAAACATACAACCCATTTTTAATACGACTTTAATTAATAATAACCCCTCAAACAAAAACAAAAATTAAACACACAAGTATTGGTACACAACATAAATCAAACAATTTAACAACACCCAAATGATATCTAACTAATCTAAAACAGGTAATAAATCAAAACAATTTTACCTTAGAAACTTTGTCTTCACAAAGTGTAAAGATGAGTCACCCGTATAGCAATGCCTACTACCTCTACCTAACTGCCTCCAACTTTAGATCTTCCCTTCAAGACTCATCACAAACAATCTCCCCATGCCTTCAATCACGTATTTCTCTAAAAATCTATGAAAATATAAAGAACATGTGAATATTTAGGTGTAGATAGTTGAGAAAAAAAAAAAAAAAAAAAAAAAAAGACACTAAAAAGAGATGAATGTCGAATGCTTAAGAAAGAGAAGAAAACTCACCAGTAACCAAGTAGTCACCAAGTTCCAAAACTAAAGCTGATGAAGAAAGAAAAAATTGATCAGGATTTTTTTTTCCCTGACTGTGAGTACAAAGGACTGGAGTTTTGGGGGCTGGTAGGTAGGCAACGGTACCAATGCAAATGAAAGTGTATCAAAGAAGACAAAACAAAAGAATAAGAAGTAAAGAAAGGGATTTCGTGGGTCAATGGGTGGATTTTTTGAGATGAAGAGAAAGTGAAGTTTTGTTTTTAGTATTTGGACTTGAGTGGGCCAGCTTGTTTTATTTGGAATACACAAGATGATAAGGCCTAAAACTAAAGCTAGGCTTGGGAGAATATTTGAGCTAGGCTTGGGAGAATAGTTGAGAATTGGGCATGGGGGACCGGCTGTCCAATATTGGGGGGGGGGGGGGGGGGGGGGGCAATTTCTTTTTCTACCTACTCTAATGGATTTTTTTTTTTTTTGGTTGCAGGGGCCGGGGCCCCCCAAGCCACTACGTGGCTCCACCCCTGCCAGCGGTAAGGATTGGGTCTAGTGCAAAAGAGCGCTAAACCCGTTAGGATGTTGAAACATGACAAATACGTGACTCTGCATTTCAACAGGTACAATGCACAAGTCAGTTCCCAAAGCCAATATAGAAGAAATCATGGGTATACATCCTTTAGTGCTGGAGGACAAGAATTCTTTTTTTGTTTTTTCTAAGTTGGTGGACAATAATTCATATCTAGACCAATTCGAGAGCTTGTTTGTCTAAGTTGGTGGAAAATAATTCATATCTAAGTTGGTGGACAATCATGGGTATACATCCTTTATTGACTTTAAAAGTTAAGTAGGAAAATTCATTGATTTTTATATTTGATTGATATCCTCTGTTTAGCTCATATGTGAGAGGAGAGAAAAGGGAGAATAAACGTGTATGATTAAATGAAAATTAAAGTTACAAGCCATGCTCTATCCAACGTCATTTTCACCTCCACAAACAATATCTTCTTCCTTATTTTTAACTAGAAAACATTGCATCAGGAGTTGGCATAAAACATTTTTAACTTGAAAACATTGCATCAGGAGCTGGCATAAAACCAGTGTTTTACGCCAGCCAATAAAATATTGCCACGTGGAAAAATTAAGTTCACACTTAAACCCCTCTCCAAACAAACTCCAAACCCATCATTTCTTGTAAGGAAAAGGGAAAAAAAATATATAATAATGGCAACACTTCAGCTCACAAACCCAAACGAGCTGATGATCTCATCCCCTTCAATCCAAATGGGTATCAAGTTAAACACTAAAACACAAACAGTCAGTAACAAAATGAGAGCAAAAGAATTGGAATTTCAAAGTTTAAGAGAAAACCCAGAAAAAGTTAACGAAAACCCACATGTAAACCGCTGCCAATCATGCGATTAACGACATTGATGCCATCTCCACCGACACCAACCACCTTAATTTTGGCTGATTCCATTGGGGTAAAAGAGCAACTGACAACCCCAAAACGATGTCGTTTCTGCGAAGAATTGCTGCTTGTCCTCTGAGAAAGGCATTTTCTAAAAGGCAATGACTTGTGTTGAAATGGGGTTGGAATCAAAGGGGATGAGATCATCAGCTCGTTTGGGTTTGTGAGCTGAAGTGTTGCCATATTCCCCCCCCCCCCCCCCTTTCCTTACAGGAAATGATGGGTTTGGATTCTGTTTGGAGATGGGTTTAAGTGTGAACTTAATGTTTTCCACGTGGCGGTGTTTTATTGGCTGGCGTAAAACCAATGTTTTACGGCAGCTCCTGATGCAATGTTTTCTCATTTTTAACTATTATCTTATTCTATTATTCACTTTTTAACGAGACAAAAAGTTCAGTATTAGTTAGTTAAGTTACTTTTAAAATATAAATTGAATGAGTAGAGAGAGAGAGAGAACAAGAAGGTTAAAATTAAATAGTAATTATGATGAGTCATTTTTATAATGTGTCAATCTAATTAATTCAGTGAATCACAATTTTTTGTTATATATAAAATGGATGGATAAGTAAAAATAAAGTAATAAAATAAGTGTTATGAGTTCTCTTTTTGAAGATGTAATCTTTATTAATTTAATTGATTACTTAATTTTTTTTTAATAATAATAATTGAAGAAAATTACTTCTTATTTGTTACTGATAAAATTTGTTTTTATATAATAAAGGAAAAATATTAAATTTTTACGAACTATTTTTTCCATTTTCTAATTTTTCTTTTTAGCTAAACAAAAAGAAATTTGTATTTATCACTCACAGAACCCTCCAAGCTAAGTAACTATGTACTCGAGTCTCAAATTCCTGCTAGTGATTCCTCGAATCCTTTCCTCTCATTGTTTGTAGGGAGGGCAATGCCTCTACCCCTTTTTTTTTTTTTTTTTTTCAATGGGCATTTTTTGTAAGCTGGACTGGACCAATTTCTTTCTTAAATTTTCTTTTTTCTATTTTGTAGGCTTTGGATTGAGATGAAATTTGGCCTAGTTCTTTTTTTCTCCCCTTTTTCATGTTGAGCAATAAAGTATTTATTGAGTAATATATATATATATATATATATATTTTCTTTTTCTTTTTTTTTTTTTGCTCACCAAAGGGCTTTCCATTCTTAGGTGCACCCAGCTTATACAAGGAGGGCAGATTGATTGTGTTGTGCACAGACCTACAACTTATTAACATAAGACAAATACATATCCTTTCCTTCTGAGTTATTATCTGTTACATCTTACATGTAGATGTAGTCAAATAATTTCATCATATCATTTTTCTAACTTTTTTTACCTTACTAATTGTAAGTGAACTACTTGCTTAAACATTATACATGGTGTATGTTTATTGTTTATAATGCTTTTCATGAGATACAAAGATTGATTGAAATTGAGTTTGATCTCAAACGGATTAAGCAACTAATTAATAATCATTTCTTGCTTTTCTCGAGTTTTTTTTTTTATAGAACTTTTTTAGAGAGTTGTATACAATGAATGTACCAAAATGATTAGAATATTAAAAAAAAAAAAAAAAAAAAAAACTTTAGTTGTCAACTTATTGTACAGGATGAAAATGGTGTTAGGCTCATGTTTCATGAAATTGTAGACATTGGTTAGGTAGCCAATAGTTTGACTTTGCTCAAGGAGCAACTAGCTTTTCATCATTCATCATATTCTATTGTTGATCTCATTATTCTTGTTTTGGTTACCAATTGGGGCACCCATTACACGATTGGTGGCATGTTGGTTGTTATACTTGGGACATGATTTTGGTCATTTTAGGATGTGTTTGAGCCTTTCAAGCTAGCCCTTTTACAGATGTAATCATTAGAAACCATGTTGAGCCTAAAATAGAGCATTTTTCTTTGATTGAGCCACATTCTCATACCTACTCCTTCTGGAGTTGAGCCACTTATATAATTTCCCTTCACCAGATTATTTTCAAAATTTACTAGGGATGATTTATTATGGTTTGAAAAAATGGTTTGCAAAGAATTGTTCTGTTATTATTCTTATGGTGGAATTTCATTGAAATTTTACATTATTGGGTCCTTGTACAAAGTTGTTTATTGAAGGAAGAAGGGAAAAAAAAAGAAAAAGAGAGAGAGAGAGAAGTGAAGAAGAAATTTAAAAAGAAAAAAATAATAATAAAAAAATAAAAAGAAAAAGAAGTATGAAAAAGGAATGCAATTGTTAGAAGGTAATTCTTATGAACCATTGTTACAAAGGCCTCTAGCCTGTTTTTGAAAATATTTGTGCATCATTTCCTTTCTTTGTTTCACCCATTCACCTTTGGCCCCATTACAACCAAGATTGAATGACCAATTGATCCTAGGTGGGTTTGTGGTAAGAATGGTGGAGTTCCCAATAGATGACATCTTTCATGAGATTTTTGTGTTATTTCATTATTCATATTTCCTAAAAAAAGGAATTCTTCATCCAAATCTCGAAGTGAATTCTTTGGACAAATAATTATTCTGGTGAGGTTTGAAGCAAATAAATTGTTGGTATGTTCTCTCATTTATATGTGTTCTAGATTAGTTGTTAAGATGGTCATTGGCTCAGCACACACATCCATTTTTGAGGATTTGTTGATTCTTGGACTTGAATAGCATCTTATGATCTTTAGTAAATGACTTGTTCAAGTGTTTGATAATTTAGCCTCATCACATGTATCTTTTGACAAACTACGTTTGTGGGTAGCGTGTAAACCATCACAAGACACAACTCATCCACTAGGGATCGCCTAGGGGTTTAAAGGTTTGTTGCATGTGCTAAATGCAACCGAATTTGCAAGCAAAAGTGGTATCATATATTTTTTTTTTATTGTTTTCTTATCCTTTAGTTTATTCTTGGAAGGGTTAGAGTGGACTTCATGATTTTTTGTAATTGCTAGAATCTAGCAATGTTCAGGTTGGGGGGGGGGGGGGGGGTGTGTGATAATAGCTTAAAAGTAAAATATTATCTTAGTTTTGGTAGACATTATCATATATATATTTTGTGTTTATTCCCACACTTACACGTAAATATGAGAGTTTGCAAGTGTTCTCTAAAATATACTCATTACGTGTATTTTTCTCTTGTAGGAGATTTAAACTAATTTGCTAAGCATGCAGACATGAATCCAAGGGTAAAAATCAATTGAGAAGTGGATTTTGAAAATTTTAGTGAGTCAAAGACGTGTGGAAACATAAAAGGAAAGAGAGAAATTCGTTTGAGCCAAAGATGGAAAAATCTTGACATGGAAATATTCTGACCAGTTTTGGTAATTTGGCCATATCTTTTTACTCCAATATCGGATTAACTTGATTCTTTTGGGACGGAAAGAGAATATAAAGATCTAAAATTTTGTAATTTACTAAAATTTTAGAATCTACCGTATTAAAGACCAAAATTGACATGGAAGTTGACCCACTGTTGAAAAATAGGAATGATATTTTATATTTTCCTTTTTAGGAAGCATGTGTTTTTGGGTTTTGAATATTATAAATATTAAAGGGATACAAAGGCAATTATGTTTTTGGTTGCTAGGAAACCTTATTTTTCATTAATTTTGAGAGTTTCCCCCCCTCCCCCCCCCCCCCCCCCCCCCCCCCCCCCCCCCCCCCCCCCCCCCCCCAATGAAAGATTAAGAGCATTTCCAACAGACTCTCCAAATTTTTGTACTGTTTGGAGAGTAAATAGTTACATTTACCTTTTACCTACTTACTTTTTCAAATACACTTTCCAATAGACTTTCTATCTTTTCTCTATCTCATTTAAATATTATTTCTTCATTCATTCTTTATTCTTTCTTTAATCTTTCTTTATTATTTTTTTAATCTTTCTTTATTTATTTCCAACTATATTTTCTAACTCTCAACGGGTAAAAATTTTTAAATTGTGGTTGGTCATTTTTATTTATTTTTTTCAATGGATCTCTTGAAGAACTTGAGATAACAAATAATATAGTCATGAGTTGTTAGTTTTTATTTATTCATTATTATTCACTACTTTATCACACAAGCTTTTTTTTTCCCCCTAAAATGAAAAAAAAAAAAAAAAAAAGTGCTACGTCTATAACATTTTCATAACAAATCACATGTCGTAAGTTGTTATTGGTTCTAATTTGAATCACAACTAAAATTACTTTTTTGTCTATTCATAACAACCAATAACAACCTACTATTTAAGATTTATTGTGAAAATGTTGTAAAAATATTAGGCACATAGCATTCCTAAAATATATATATAGTATATATATATATCTAATCATTAAATTTTTGTAATTATCATTAACCCAATTTTCCACCACAAACGTACACACCACTTTTTACAACCCATTTTTTCCACCACACACACTCCACTATAACTACAAACCAATTCTCCACCACATACCAACAGTTAAAGAATAAAAAATACCTTCATCTCAAACTCAAAGACTCAAATAGAGAGAGGATTTTAGCAAAAAATTAAAAGAGAGAGAGAGAGAGAGAGAGAGAGGAAGACCAGGCAACAAAGATGGCGAGGAAGACGATCATGGAGATCAAGTGCCAGAGGAGGCTGAGGAAGAGGATGAGAAGCGTGATGAGCGAGTAGTTCAAGCAATACAGATGGGTCTTTCTCCACCACCGATTTGCTCCGCCTCCACAATTGCTTATCCTCCTCCCTACCGCCGACAAAATGCAGTGTTTTTCTTTTATTGTTCAGATTTCATTAGGCTTATGAGAAAGATTGTTTTTGTGTTTCAAATCTTTCGATTGGGTTTTGTGTTTTTGTTCTAATTGTGGTATGTTTTAGTTTGTAACCATTGAGATAGAGAAGCAAGAGAAAGTGAAGAACGAAAGAGAAAAGGGATGAGAGAGAGAAAGAATTATTATTTTATTCAACCAGTGATTATTTTAAGAGTGAAATATATTTGGAGTTGCTACAGTAATTGCTACAGTGCTCTCTAGCTCAAGAGAGTTACTATAGCAAATCTAAAAAATATATATATATAGAGATGGAGGGACTGTTGGAGCTTAATTTTTTTATGTTTGCTGTCCAAATAAGGCTTTAGAGAGCCTATTGGAGATGCTCTAAGAACCTAAGCTAGGGTTAGGGGTGAATCTCCAATGTTGTAAGTTGTCCACTATTCAATCCAAGCATGTTTTTCACGTTTTGATTATTGAAATCAATTGTTCTCTTTTTATAATTGTTTTATTAGATTGATATTTGATTTCTAATTCTTTCATAAGTCTATTCTTAGATTTTCTTATTGTTAGAATAAGGTTTTATAATCTCTCTAGTAAAATGTTGTAATCTTGTTAGATATTACTTTTGTCATAGTATTGCCTCTAAGGTATGCAATGTTCTTGAGTTTTCTAGCAAAGTTATTATTTTCTAGACTAAATTGTTTAAAAAATTGATGAATATAATCAACCAAAAAGAGTTTTATTAATAAAGCTTATTTCTAAATCTTTCAATTGGATAGTTTGTGTATTTACTTACTCGATTGTGTACTAAATTGGATTGGTAGTGAATGCTTAACAATATTGGTGGACAAACCCTAATGCCCTAGTGATTTTAATTATTGAATTTTACCAAATTTTATTTTTCCTAAGTTTCAATCATATTTTTCTATATATTATTGGTGCTTTTGACGTGCTCTTGTTTTCCTTTTCTCGATGGAAAGACAACCTTAGTTGCACTACAATTTCCGTTACAAAATTGGACGACATCAATTTTTGGCGCCGTTGTTGGGGAAAAGGTGCAAAGCGAGGAGCACCAGAGGAATAGGTTAACTGGCTTCAAACCCGGTAAACTTGTTCCTTTCTTTTTAATTTTGTGATATGTAAAATAGATTTAGTGACGAATACAGTATGTTAGATTCTAAGAAATTAGGAACTAATGTATTAGAACTTCATTTTGTAATGTTGGCAAACCATGATCAAAACGTTTTAGTCTTGTTTAGACTTGCTCAAAGTATATGTTTTTATGTAAAGTTGGAATCATGTTGCTACAGGATTTACTGTATAAATGTGCCTGGCTCGATCGATCGAGAATTAGACTCGACCGATCGAAAGTCGTGCAGATTGATTTTTCTGCAGAATTTCCAACTCAGCTTAAGCCTGTTTAACGTGTAAAGTTTTATATTTTGTCTTTAGTATAAAAGGGAAAACCTTAGCCACGTTTTGAAGTTACTCTTTATGCTGTGTGTGTGAATCTTCTGTGAGATCTAGAAGTGTTTACTTTCACATATACTTAGGGTTTCCAAGATTCAAGATTATGTCAAGAACTTGGTGATCATTCAGTTGCAGATTCAAGAGTTTAAAGATACACAAGTGGGAGTGCTTGTACTTGCTGGGAATCCAAGAAAGAAGTAGTCCGTGGACTCGGAGTTGTCACGTGGTCATGGTAGTAAGTTTCCTATTCAAGGTAGCAATAGGATGTTAGGGGTCTAAGTCACTATTGTGTAAACTTCAATTCTTTCATAGTGGATTCGGTTTACCTTGAGGATAGCTAGGTTAAATCCTCCCTAGGTTTTTTACCGGTTTGGTTTTCCTAGGTCATCATATCTTTGTGTTATTTATTTTCCCCACTTTACATTGATATGATTTATCTGTGTTAACCTAGAACTGCATAATTTGACTAAGTAATTACTCGGCTAATTAACTAGGTTAATCTTGTTGTGTTTTAAGGGGTCTAAAAACAAACAAGTGGTATCAGAGCAGGTTGATCTCTTGTTGTAGATCCTTTGATCTAAGAGCTGATCCTCGACCCCGGTTGTCATGGAACACGGACACTCTTGTTATTCCACCTCATTTTGATGGGAATAATTATGCTTATTAGAAAGTAAGGATGAAAGCATTCTTGAAATTTATTGATGAGTTAATTTGGAACTCCGTTGAATACGGATGGGAGAAGCCCACTACTCCTGTGAGTGAGTGGCAAACTTCTCAGAAAGAAGCAACCACTTTCAATAGCAAAATTATGAATGTTATCTTTAATGCTGTATCTACGGAGGAATTTAAGAGAATCTCTAATGTTGAGATTGCTCATACTGCTTGGAATATCCTCCAAACCGTGCATGAAGGCATAAAGGCAGTTAAAATTAATAAGCTGCAGCAATTAACAACTAGATTTGAAAGCATTAGGATGTCTGATGATGAATCTTTTGATGAATTCTATGCTAAGCTTAATGATATTGTTAATTCTGTTTATAATCTGGGTGAAATCTATGATTAACCTAAAATTGATAGGAAGATTCTTAGATCTTTGACTGAAAATTTTAGACCCAAAGTAACTGCCATCACTGAAAGCAAGGATGTGTACTCCATCCCTGTTGATGAACTTGTAGGATCTCTTCAGTCCTATGAGTTGGACCTACCAAAGACTAGCAAATCCAAATCAATGGCTCTTAAGTCTGTTGATGATGTTGATGAAAGTGGATTTGATGATGAGCTCTCTGTTACAGAGATTGCTTACATTGCCAAGAACTTTAGAAATTTTCTTAGGAACAATAATAGAAGGGCAAGAGGTAAGAACACCGCTGAACCTAGAAATTTTAGGAGGAATGATTCCATTAAGGTTAATAACACTGAAAAACCTAAAGAAAAAGTTGGTTAACGTTTAAATAATTCTATGGGTCAACAATGTTTTGGGTGTCAAGGTTATGGTTATATGAAATCTGAATGTCCTACATTCTTGAGGTTTAAGGGTAAGGCTGTGGCTATAACCCTTAGTGATGATGAAGTTTCTGACAATGAGTCTGGTAGTGATGAGGATGGAAACTTCATTACTTTCACTGCTACTACTGTAGTTGATGAAAGTGTTACTGTTGAAGAGAACCCTTTTGATGAAGAACTCTCTAAGGATGCAGATTCACAAGAAGCCTATAATAAACTTTGCAAAGTTGCTACAAAGGATTCTATAAGTGTTGATTTAGGCTTAAAGAAAATTGCATCTCTTGAACTTGAAAAGAAAAAGTTGCTTGTGAAACTATTTGATGCTAATGAATTGTTGAATAATGTGAAGACTGAGAACATACTTTTGCTTGATAAAGTTAAGAATTGGAACTTGAATTATCTGTTGCTAGAGAACAATCTAATAGGTCTGCAAGCTCCAAACTTGATCACATGCTGAGTGTTCAAAAGTCTCCCTCTGACAAAGCTGGCTTAAGTTTTGTAGAAAGCATCTCTGTGTTTGAACCCCATTCCACAATTTTTGTTCCTCCTATTGAACCCCCCCCTGTGAGTGAGATTGTCAAACCCTCTGTGAGTGAGGTTGCTATTTCTGTAAAAGTTACTCCTCCTAGGAAGATTAGGGTTGATCTTCAAGAGTCTAAACCTAAGGCTCCTAATCCTCCTGAGGGCAAGTTGCAAGTTAAGCCTGCATGGGTTTGTCATTTTTGTGGAAAGTCTCGGCACATTCGTCCAAACTGTTTCAAGTTGCAAGTTGCTAAGCGAGCAAATAAGCCAAAAGTACCTGTGCCTCAAGCACAAAGTCCTATGGTACTTATTGGTGAATTGGTAAAGGCTCTAAACCTTTATTCCAATCCTGGAGTTGCTCAGAATTCTAATGTAAAGAATAACTCCAATGCTCGAGGTGCATCTAAAAAGTTTTGGATGCAAAAGGCTCGATCTAATTGAGTCTTTTTGACATGGTCCTTGTTCTTCATTGCTCTACTCTTTGTGACCATTGTTCTTTGCTGTTTTGTTTTTTTTGTTTTTCTAGGATTTGCATTGCATAACGTTCATGCATTTCATTCTAGGATTTTTTTTATTAAAAAAAGAAAAAAAGGGAAGCAAAATGTGTTTTGCATTATTTTTCTTGGATTTGAAATTAAGGTTGGCCAATTTATCTTTACATAACATGTTTATATACCTTGTTTAGCTTGGATGAGCTTATTTATTGCACTTTACCAGTTTGAGCTTTGTAGTGCATGTTGTGTGGGAAGATGTTTATAGTTTTCAATCACATGATCTTGATCTTAAAGTCACATGCCTTTGATTGTCGGACTTGAACTTATTGAGAAATGCATAAATAACCTTCCCACCATTGTTTAGTAGACAATCATGAACACCTTAGTGCATATCGTAAGATTTTATGCTCAAGAAAGTGTAGCACATGCACAAAAAGAATATAAGGTGTAGCCCCGATTTAAATGCTAAAATTGGTGTGTACATTATTGGGCTTTAATAACTTCACAATCAAATAAAATTGGTGTGTACATTATCTGGGCTATTTTAATAAGTTTCTGATCAAATAAAATTGGTGTGTACAATATGAGGCAACTCAAGAAACTTGCATGATTGCGAGCTTGTTTTCTAGGAGATGTGAGAGTTATATGATGTAACCCTTTAGGTGATAGTCTCTCTCAAATTTATGTGATGAATTTTGTAGAAATTGTGATTAATTTCTATTAACATATCACCTCACATGTATCTCAAGCTTTTGCTAGTTGCACACACTACACAAGTTACTCTTTGCTAAACTTTGTACATGTTATTGTGTGTGATTTTGGTTTGGCCAACCAAGTTTGAAAATTCCTTGAGTTTTACGCAAAACATGTTTGTTGTTTGAGAATTTACTGTGAATTGATTGAAAATCTTAATTTTGAGAAAACTGGTTTCAAAACAAGTGTTTTTGAAAAGCATTTCATCTCATACTCATGCATTTTATTCATAAAATTCAATGCTTTGAGGAGTTGTAGAAAATTGCTCTGTTTTTCAAAAAATTATGTTTTCCAGATTTTCGATCGATCGAACCTGTTTTTCAACCAATCAAAAATGCGATTAAAATTTTGGTCAGCTTCTGTCTGTTTCAATCGGTGCTCGATTGATGTTGGATCAATCGAAGCATTTTCGACCGATCAAATCTAATTTTCAATCGATTGAAAGTTGTATAGAGAGTTTTTTAAAAACCTTTGTTTTCACGTGTTCTATCACTTTTAAACTTTTTCAAAAGCTCTTTTCTCTCTCTATCCGATCGGTCAAGGCTACCAATCAAGATTTTTGTCGTTTTCCTCCGATCATTTTGCAAGGTTTTTCTCTCCTAAGGCCAGTAAAACCATATTACCCTTCTTTTTTCATTTATTTTCAAGTTTCATGCATTTTTGTCATGCATATTTGGAAAATTTCGAACCTAAGGATTTTTGGGATTTTTGATGATTCAAGCTTTTTCTTTTGAAATTGATCAATGGGTTTTTGTTGTGGGATAATATAAAACTGATCTTTGTGCATTAATTTGATCAATTTGATGATTTGGGAAAATTTTGAATATTTAGGGCTTGAAACTACCCAAATTGGGGATTTTGTTCAATTGGGCTTAATTTGATGAAATTGGCTTGTTAGATTGATTCAATTGATCATTATAATGTGTTATCTCTCTTGTGTAATGATCAATTTGGTCAATTTGTTGAATTTTTGAAAGTGGGTTTTCAAAATTTTGGGGTTTTTGGTATAAACTCTATGCTCAAGCCAATTTTGTGAATTTAACGTTAAATTGAACTTATTCTCACTGCATTAGAGCATGCATCATGTGCTTAAATTGTTCGTGCATCATATAGAATTATTATTTCTATATATATATATATATTTTTTGTGCTAACTTGCAGTCTGCCCTTGGTATTTCATTTTTTTTTCTCTATCTCTTTTGTGTCTATCCTTTTGATCTTTAGCATCATGCCTAAGAAGACTAGAGCTAGTAGGTCCACCCCCTCACCCTCTGCTTCTACCTTTGAGAATGGTAGATTTCTGAGTGAGAAACATCAGGAAACCTATGAGAAACTTAACCTTAAGATGAACATTTGGGCTGAGAGAAAGGTTCTTTTAGATGAGCTAGATGGTGAGATTAGGAGAAACTTTGACCGTCGGGGCTGGTTACCTCTGTTGGATGCTGATCATCCTCCTCTGGCTACTCTGATTAGAGAGTTCTACTCGATCCTCTCTGTCCACGCCTATGATTCCAACACTCTTGTGAGGAGTTGGATACGGGGTGTAGAGTACACCATTACTTCTTCAGTAGTGGCTGATACTCTTGGGGTACCTGTGGTCCAGCATCCTATCTACCCTTATGATGAGTCTCTTCCCCTAGACGACATCATGTCTTACATTACTGGGTCTTCTATCTAGTGGGGCTCTAATCCTCGGATCACTACTGCTGAGCTCATCTTCAAACATTCTAATACTTTCAAACCTAGATGTCAACTGTTGCAGTTTGTTTATTTTTACTGCCTTAGCGCCTTCATGCACAGTTTGCAAGATATTCCATGCAGTGTGAGCAATCTCAACATTTGAGATTCTCTTAAATTCTTCCATAGAAACAGCATTGAATATAGCATTCATAGCTTTACTATTAAAGCTTGTTGCTTCCTTTTGGGCAGTGGTCCATTCACCAACGTCTATTTATTTTAACTTTCATCCTAACTTTCCAGTATGCATAGTTATTACCGTCAAAATGTGGGGGGACCACAAGAGAGTAACTGTGTTCCATGACAACAGGGGTCAATGATCAACTCTAGGTAAATACACCTAAAAACAAGAGCTAACTTGCTCTGATACCAACTGAGAGTTCTTTTAGACCCCTTAAACCAGACTGTTTAACTTAATTAATTAGCCAAGTGATTATTTAGATTAATTTTCAGATCTAAGTTAAACACAAATAAAACATATCATGCAAAGTTGTGGAAAAGTAAATAACACCACGATATGATTACCCAGGAAAACTAATGAAACTAACCAGTTTCAAGGTAAAAACCTGGGGAGGATTTGACCTAGCTACCCTCAAGATAAACCAAATCCACTATAAGAGAATCGAAGTTTTTTACAAAATATTTAACCCTAAATCTAATGCTACCTCATATAGTAACTTACTGACACAACCACGTACAAGCTCCGAATTCACGGACTCCTTCTCTTCTTGGATTTATAGCAACGCAAGCACACCCTTGCTTGTGACTTTGAGACTCCACTCAAAGGTTTCAAATCACCTTCACTTGTTGATCTTGATGCAACAATTCTACCAATCCTTGATTGTAGTTTAAGCTTTGGTAGAATCTTGTGTAGTTAGAAGGTACAGAACCTCTCAAATCTCACCAAGAGTAACACACAAGTTTTCAAAAAGTCTTCAAAATGTAGCAAGGGTTTTCCTTTTATATGTGGAGAAGTTTAAGTAAAACCCTAAATGTTTTTGTAGAGATTGGACTGAAATAAACTTCTATAGAAAACTGTGTCTACGATTTTTGATTAATCGGGTCTAATTCTCAATCGGTCGATAAAGGCAGAACATGACTTCTCTTTTCTGCAATCAACTAGACTTCAAATCTTGAAACACACTCATTTAAGCAATGCCTAAACACTTAGACTAGACATATTTTGCTCTTGGTTTGCCAACACAATATAATCATGATTCTAAACATTTAATCTAAATCTTTAGGACCTAACAGAGGTGTTCCATGGTGGAAAAGTGTAGTTTAAATGCGAAACTGTACAAGGCTCTAGAAAATGATGAGACGGAGATAGTGAGCCAAATGTGTGAAGAGGTTGATGAGCACGGATTGCACATATTGACTATACTCGATAACACAGTACTTCACGTGGCCACTTAAGCCAACAAATCTGAATTGGTACTGAGACATCTATAAGAATTGCCTAACCACCATCTCGATAAACTGACCCGCCAAAACCAGCTCAGAGACACTATCCTCCACATGACAGCCATTTTCAATGACAAAACACACGAAGTGGCAAGGAAACTGTTGGAGAAAGCACCCGGATTGTTATGCATGCGTAACAACCTTGGAGAGACAGCGTTGTTTCGGTCAGTCCGTTATGGCAACAAGGAAATGTTCCACTTTTTTGCCAAAAACATTTCGGGTTACGAGAATGAAAATCAGAAACTCTTCATCCAAAGGACAGATAAAACCACTATACCACATATTGCCATCCTTTCAAATATTGCCATCCTTTCGAATAACTTCCATCAATTAAAGAAGTATTTTGTATTAAATAATAGCACGTTATTCATATCAACTAATAACACTTCTAAAGAGCACTTTTTATTTTCTCTGGTATTCGAAAACAGAACTGGCCTTAAAAATTGCAGAAAAGTTCGAAAGATTGGTTGATGAACGAGATGCAGATGGAATGACAGGCCTTCAGCTTCTATCATGCAACCCTGGAGCTTTTCAATGTGACGATGAATTGGGATTCTTCAATTCTGGTTGGTATACTTAAGAGCAATGTCTATTTTAAAAATTATCTTACATATAGATTCGTCACTTTTGCATATATATGTAGTGACTTTACTCATTATCAAAAAAAAAAATTTAGTGACTTTACTCCTGTATAAAACTTTGTATAATTTGATTATATCTTACACTCTCAAGTCTTAAAGTCTAAAGTATTGCTATAATAATGTTTCTAATATTTTATAATTAAAAAAGTATATTATAATAAAGTTAAATGTACTCATTTTATCGCTTCCCATTACCTTCCGTACAAACCAATGTCATTTAAAAAAAAAGAAAAATATAATAAAAAAAAAGTATATTAAACATAAATTAATACAAAAATCTGAAAAATAATCAAAATTTAAATAAAGAATAATTTCTTCTCTCCCAGTCTTTCTCTTCTTTAATTGGTCCCCTTAGCCCCACCACTCTGCTTCTAAAATTGTCGGCACACTTCCGCTAGCTCGCTAAGAGCATTTCCAGCAGATTCTCCAAATTTTTGTACTATTTGGAGAATGAATAGTGTCTTTTACCTTTAACTACCCACTTTTTTAAATACATTTTCCAATAGATTCTCTATTCCATTCTCTATCTCATTTAAATATTATTTCTTCATTCATTCTTTATTCTTTTTTTATCATGATCTATTCTTTCTATATTTATTCCCAATAATTATATTTTTCAATGAAAAGTGTTATATTTACAACATTTTTCGCAATACTTTCACAAGAATTATAACAAAATCTTATACGAAAAGTTGTTACTAATTCTAATTTGAACCTACCACTGAAATTATATTTTTACTCACCAATATTAGCTAATAACAATATGTTACTTAAGATTTATTGTGAAAATATTGCAAAAGTATTGCGGTAGTATTTCTATTCTTTCATCCCTATGTTTCCTTTTTTTTTTTTTTTTTTTTTTTTTTTTCATGTTTTTTCTACACCACACACTATACCCATATATCTCATCCTTTTCTCTTTTTTTTTCACCACACACGTATACCCATATACTCATCCTCTCCCTTTTTTTTTTTTTTCTCTACTTTCCACTTCCAGAACCTCCCTCTCTATTTCTTTCTCCAGCTCTCTCCTTTTGTACTCTTTTTCTTTTCTTTTTCTACCATTATCTTCAAACACACACAGACACGCATGGAGAGAAAGGAGAAATCGCCCTTGCTCCACCACACAGCCACCGCTGCTCCTCCTCCTCACCGTTGCTGCTCCACCACACACATACGTCTCTATCTTTTTTTCTTGATCTTTTATTGTTGTTCTAATTTTTTTTTCCTTTTGTTCTTGATCTGTTGTTGTTGTTGTTGTTGTTGTTTTGATTTTAGATTTGTTGTTTAAATTAAATAAGTGTTTTATGAGAGCAAGAATTGTTTTGTGAGAAGAAACAAATCAAAGAAGAAAGAGAAAGAAGTGATAAAATATTAAGTGCTGAAATTTTTTAATGAAAAAAATCAGTTGCTAATCTACAGTAGCCATCAGACTTGATGGGCTACTGTTCATTAGCCAAAAAAAATCCAGGTATACCGAACCTGTTGGAGCATGAACAGTGCACAAATTCTCCAAATTTTAGCTAACAAAGCCGGATACCGAACCTGTTGGAGATGCTCTAACCAAAGACACTCGAGATTTTAAAATGTAGTATAGTATTTCTTGGTGGTGTGGTGAACCGGCAGCTAATGGATGGTGATGGATTGTCGGTAATAAATAGGACCAAGGAAAACAATGTGTGAGTATGAATGAATTTTAATGGTTGCTTCAAGAATAATGGGAATTTAAGTGAATTTTAATATATAAAGTATAAACCAGTATTGTTTTAGAAGACATTTCCTAGTATTAACTAGGTAAAATTGATGGACATTCTACCTAAAGTAATTAAATGGCTTTTAAAAAAAATTTAAGACGCAAATTTTTTTGGAATAACACTTTTTTTTTTTCGTTTTGACGAAAAATGTTTTTCATATTTTTTTTTTAATGTTTGATGAAAGCATGTTAATCAATGAAAACCTTTTCCCGAAGTCAATAAAAAACACAAAAAACAAAAAACAAAAAACAAAAAAACAAAAAGCAAATTCCCAACTACTATTGTCAGTTGTCACTAACAGAACTATCACCACTGTCATTTCCACTACAACCACTATTATTATCACCACTCCACCTATATAAAATATCAATTATTATGTTGTAGAAGCCAAAAAGAAAAAAGAAAAAAAAAATGTTACCATTCTCACGGTTTCAATTAAATATAGAAAAGAAAATTATTTTCGTGAGAAAAAATAATTTTCATTTAAACATATTAAGGGTTTGTTTAGGATCCACTTATTTTGCTGAAACTGAAATTTTTTTGCTGAAAGTACTATAGATAAAGGTAAAAGTTAACTGAAATAGTACAATGTTATCTATGAATAGTATTAAAAAGTGCAATGAGATCCATAAATAGCAACAAAAATAAGTTGAATAGTAAAATAAGTTAGCAAAATTAATCATGCCAAACGGACACTAAGTATAAATTTGTGACAAACTGATGAAGAATTTTGTATCATAAAATGCAGTATGCTATATATTCTTAGATGGTTTACAAGAGCTTGGTATGTTTTTCCCTTTTATAGAAAAATCAAGTTTATATGCAACATTCTTCTCCAAAAAAAAAAAAAAAAAAAAGGTTATATGCAACATTTAATAAATAATATTAAAATTTTATATGCGACAACTACTGATTTCCAGTTCATGAACAGTCAACTTATATTCTAGTTCAACCAAACAAAAAGCAATTGCAGAACGAAAGCAAAAATATGAATCAGCTATGAAGCTTGCCAAGTTCCTCCTAAAAAGAGATGCTTCATGGGAGATTACTTATCATAAAGCAGGCCTGAGTAAGCCTGTCCTCCACAAGTATAGTAATAATTCTAAAACAGAGAAGAAAGTTGCAGAAGCAAACCCAATGAGTTTTCTTGGTCAAGAGGAAGAGGCAACAAATTCAAAAGGTTTTTAAATCTTTCCCAAGCTTGGTACAAAGTCTCACTTTCCTTTTGTGAAAATTTTGAAATTTGTCTTTTGAGAGAATTTGTTTTATATTCAGGAAATTCATGTGTCATCTCACCCCATGTCCCAATTGACCTAGGTCTCAATGAATACAACCAACTTTTTGCTCTCTCTTTCAAAGAAAAAGGAAAAACTCTTACTCTAATTATATCCATTGCTCCTAGTTGATTATGGAAGGTAGCCACCACCTCTTCAAATTTTCTAATGTGCACATAAGGGTTCTCATTCTCCATACCATGAAAGGTGGGGAGAAGTGGCATCATTCCTGTTTTAAAATCAAAGTTAATCAAAGTTTTGCAAGATGGTGCACCATTACATGTTGGGTGCAAGTAATCATGTAAAGATTTAATGGCAACTCATCTTCATTCATGGTGTATGATGTGTGTGAATATGTACTCAAAGAACTAGATGAACTAGACGAATCAAATAAATTTACAAAGAGAGCTTCGAATCAGTATTGGATCTCTTTGCAAATCTACTATGTTTGTTTTTAGACCCCTTAAAACACAACTAGATTAACCTAGTTAACTAGCCAAATGATTACTTAGTCAAATTATGCAGTTCTAGGTTAACACAGATAAATCATATCAATGTAAAGTGCGGAAAATAAAGAACACAAAGGTATGATGACCCAGGAAAACTAAACCGGTAAAAAACCTGGGGAGGATTTAACCTAGCTATTCTTAAGGTAAATCGAATCCACTATGAAAGAATTGAAATTTACACAATAGCGACTTAGACCACTAACATCCTATTGCTACCTCGAGTAGGAAACTTACTACCACGACCACGTGACAGCTCCGAGTCCACGGACTACTTCTTTCTTGGATTCCCAGCAAATACAAGCACTCCCGCTTGTGTATCTTTAAGCTCTTGAATCTGCAACTGAATGATCACCAAGTTTTTGACATAATCTTGAATCTTGGAAACCCTAAGTATGTGTGAAGGTAAACACCTCTAGTATTCACAGAAAATTCACACACACAGCATAAAGAGTAACCTCAAAACGTGGCTAGGGTTTTCCCTTTTATACTAAAGAGAAAACATAAAACCCTACACGTCAAATGGGCTTGGGCTGAGTTGGAAATTCTGCAGAAAAATCAATCTGCACAACTTTCGATTAGTCGAGTCTAATTCTCGATCGATCGAGCTAGGCAAATTTACACAGTAAATCCTGCAGCAACTCAATTCCAACTTTACCTAAAAACATATACTTTAAGCAAGTCTAAACAAGACTAAAACGTTTTGATCATTGTTTGCCAACATTACAAAATGAAGTTCTAATACATTAGTTCCTAATTCATTAGAACCTAACAAACTCCCCCTTTGGCAATTCGTGAAAAAACACAAACTTAACAAAATGCTTAAAGTTACATAAAAACAGCTCATTACAAAAACATTGCCCAATCAAACAAATCCAACCTAACCACTATCTATCAGTTGCAAGTGTAGACAGCAGTACGACTGAATCAACCTGTATATTTCCTGAATCACTCAACAAATGCATAAACACATATGTGGAAAATAAAAGTAAAACAAAATAACTTCTTGATTTCATATAACACAAAATAAAGACATATATCATGAAAAACTCATAAATATAAATCAATAAGCAATGTGAAACAAGAAACATATATAAACAAAGTATCTCCCCCTATCATGGACAACTCAAACAAAATACATCATGAGCCAAAAAAAGATAAATACAAAATGAAGCACCTAGATACAATCTAAAAGCTCCACAACTCCAAAAATACAAAAAATTTCCCCCTAACTACAAAAAACTCATCTACAAATGTACTCCCCCTTTTTGTGACGGAATGCCAAAGGGCAGTCAGAATCCATCATCAAAAGGAGGTGGCAGATGCGACCGTCTCAAGTGCTCCAAATCTACTCGCAAGGCACGAAGCTCATCAAGCAAGTCCACCAAAATCTGACCATGAGCCACCTGAATGGTTATGACAGTCTCCAATGTACAACGAATGTCTGAATCATCCGAGGTAGAAGGTGGAAGAACAACAGCAACAGCAGGATCAACAAACTCCTCAACCGTAGTATCACCTGTAGACGAGGGACGAGGAGGTGCGACATCAGAAGACTCAACCCTAGGGCATTTAGAGCTTGCTCTCAACTGAGCAGCCCTCTGCCTAAGAAAGATGGCACCTGTAGGAGCTATAATGTGAACAAGCGCAAACGCAGGAAACTCATCTAAACCTAGATGTAAAAGAATTCGATGAATAAAAACGAGGAAGAAAAGAGCATGAGAAGTAGAACTACTCCTATGCACCTCAATCAAAGAACAAATAAAAAGATGAGGAAAGCAAATAAGAGCATCAGTAACAAGGGCATACAAAAATGCACAACACTCCAAAGGAATGGTGTGCAGATGAGAGATAGGCCACAAGAGAATTAGAACCGACTGATCAAAAATCGCAGACACAGTTTTCTGTAGAAGTTTATTTCAGTCCAATCTCTACAAAAACGTTTAGGGTTTCACTTAAACTTTTTCACATATAAAAGGAAAATCCTACTATGTTTTGAAGACTTGTGTGTTACTTTTTGTGAGATTTGAGAGGTTTTGTATCTTCTAACTACACAAGATTCTACCGGAGCTTAAACTACAATCAAGGATTGGTAGAACTAGTTGCTGCATCAAGATCAACAAGAGAAGATGATCTGAAACCTTTGAGTGGAGTCTCAAAGTCACAAGCAAAGGTGTGCTTGTGTTGCTATAAATCTAAGAAGAGATGGAGTCTATGGATTCGGAGCTCGCATGTGGTCGTGTCAGTAAGTTATTACATAAGGTAGCATTAGATCTAGGGTTAATTTTTTGTAAAAAACTTCGATTCTCTTATAGTGGATTTGGTTTACCTTAAGGATAGCTAGGTCAAATCCTCTCCAGGTTTTTACCTTGAAACGGGTTAGTTTCATTGGTTTTCCTAGGTAATCATATCGTGGTGTTATCTACTTTTCTGCAACTTTGCATGATATGATTTATTTGTGTTTAACCTAGATTTGGAAATTAATCTAAATAATCACTTGGTTAATTAATTAGGTTAAACAATCTGGTTTAAGAGGTCTAAACGAACTCTCAACCTTGAATGAGATATGTTGACTTGTTGTGGCTGTAATGTTTTTTGGGAAGGAAGAGGAACACATAAAAATGCAAACAAATTGATGGAATGTCATTTAACACAGTCACAAGTAAAAAGTAAAACAATAAATAAACACAATAGTGGAATCCACAATTTTAGAAGAAACAATAGTACACTGATGGGTACGATTACATGAATCTTTTACCCCACATAAAAAAATTTAACCATAATATATAGTTTATATCTCATGCAATGGTTGAGATTGAGAATTAAAAATTCATTCTCAAGAAGAAAAAAAAAAATTAGAAGATGAGAGGTAAAAATGTGAAAAAATTAATAAAAAAAAAAAAAAAATTGTGAGGAAAAATAACGCTCTGTTTGTTTCAAAATTAACGTTTTCTAGAAAATATGTCTAAAAAGTATTTTCTGGAAAACTATCTCATTTTCCAGTGTTTGGCAATGACCTTGAAAATAAGCTTGAGATTGTTTTTTGTTGTTTGGTATTTGGTATGCACAAAATTTTTATAACATTTCTTGTATAATATAAAATATATATATCATGTGTACTGTGTAAACCCAATTAATGTAATCAATATAAATAAAAAGCTGATTTTCAACAAAATTATATATATATAGACATGCGCACAAAAAAGAGAGAGATGTTACCTGGGTGGTCATAGAGCAAAGCCAACTTCACCATCTGTAGCCTATTCCGTTCAATGGCTAAGACACTCAAAAATTCCTCATCATCTCGTCCTGTTACCAGAGGTGGTTATTGGCGTTCATCTAAAGCTGAAAAATTCCCTTCAGATATAATCCCTATGTTAGAAATACTAAGTGATTGTATTGTATTTCATGATCAAGGAATATGCATGTGTGCCTTTATATAGGAGGCATATGTGTGTGGTACAAGTAAGCATATATGTGCGGTACAAGTAAAGTGTAGTACAAGTACAAGTGTGCTATACAAGTTAATTAGCTGGGCCTAAAGCCCATAACATAATATACATTAACAGCCCCCTCAAACTCAAGGTGGATGTGAGACCAGCTTGAGGTTGTCAACCAAATCACGAGTGCGTCCCTTAGGAAGTGACTTGGTGAAGATATCTGCAAGTTGATCTTTGGAGGAGACGGAGAAAAGCTTGAGAGCACCATGGACAAGATGATAACGGATAAAATGACATTCAATCTCAATATGTTTAGTTCGTTTATGGAAGATATCATTGTGAGCAATATGAATGGCACTCTGATTGTCACAATAAAGGGGAGTAGCAGAGGCTGTGGATACACCCAAATCCTTAAGCTTAGATGTGGTATCAGCAAGAGCACGATATTCTGCTTCAGTATTGGAGCGGGCCACGAAAGTTTGTTTCTTACTTTGCCAAGAAATCAAAGAAGAACCAAGGAGAAAGCAATAACCTGTAGTGGACCTACGATCAGTGGGATCTCCTGTCCAATCAGCATCAGAGAATGCACGAAGTACAAGAGGAGACTGAGCTGAGTAGAAAAGGCCATGAAAGAGAGTGCCTTTTAGGTATCGAAGAATGCACAGAACAGTAGTATAGTGAGTTGATCGTGGAGCAGACAGATACTGGCTCACCTGATGAACAACATAGGAGATGTTTGGACGAGTAACTGTGAGATAAACTAGGCTGCCAACCAATCGTCTGTAAAGAGAAGGATTAGACAATGGTTTCCCCCCCGAGGGTGTCAGATGCGCATTTAGCTCAACTGGAGTGTCAACAGTTTTGCTATCAGTGAGTCCAGCTCGAGACAGAAGGTCAGAAGCATACTTGGCTTGAGTAATATAAAGACCATCAGTGGAATGAGTAATTTCAAGACCCAAGAAATAGCTGAGATGTCCAAGATCTTTCATCTCAAACTGCTAACTGAGAAAATCCTTGAGTTCTTGAATGCCACTGAGGTCATCACCAGTTATGATCATATCATCCACATATAGAAGAAGCAAAATGGTGCCTTTATCAGTACGACGAAGAAATAAGGCAGAATCATACGGACTGGCAGTGTAACCCAAGCGAAAAATAGTGGAGCTGAACTTGGCAAACTAAGCTCGTGGAGCTTGTTTAAGGCCATAAAGTGCACGTCGAAGGTGACAGACCTTGTTTGATTCAACAGAGAGACCAGGAGGAGGTTGCATATAGACTTCTTCACTCAAATCCCCATTAAGGAATGCATTTTTAACATCCATCTGAAAAAGATCCCATTTACTAGCAACAGCAACAGCTAAGAGGGCACGAACAGATGAGATACGAGCCACTGGAGCAAAGGTCTCTTCATAATCAATCCCAAACTCCTGTGTAAAACCTTTTGCAACAAGATGAGCCTTGTAGCGCTCAATGGACCCATTAGAGCGAGTCTTGATCTTATAAATCCACTTACAACCAACCACAGACTGACCAGGAGGGAGAGTGACCATATCCCAAGTATGATTTTTGGTTAATGCATCAATTTCCTTTTTCATTGCAATCTGCCATAAAGGGTCAGTGGAGGCCTCACGATAGGTCTGAGGCTCGTGAAGAGTAGCAAGGGCAGTGTAACAATGATAGTCAAGTAAATGTGTAGGAATAGATCTTACTCGGGTTGAGTGGCGAGGTGGAATGTATTGAGAAGGATCTTCAGGCAGAGCAGGAGCAGGGGACTCAGGCTCGAGGTGGGGTAGCTCGTCATCAACCTGTTCATCTTCAACCTGTCTAGGAGAAGCATAAAAAATATCTGGGGAGAAGTCCAAAGGAGGATCAAAACTATTTGTAGAAGGAACAGGAGACTCATCTGGAAAGATTTCTGAAACAGAGGAGGTAGTCAGGAAAGTACGAAAGTGAGAAAGTTCAACAAACAATCGGTGTTCCCAAAAGACAACATTACGAGAAACACGAAGACGATGAGAGACAGGATCATAACACCTATACCCTTTTTGAGTTTCACCATAGCCAAGGAAACAACAAAGTCTAGATCGAGGCTCAAGTTTGTTGTGCTCATGGGGTTGAAAAAGAACGAAACAGGCAGATCCAAAGAAGCGAAGGTGATGATAGTTAGGGGGTGACCCAAACAGGCGCTCATACGGAGTCTGATTCTGGATGACAATGCTTGGAATGCGATTAATCGCATGAACAGCAACTTCACCCCAAAATGGGGCAGAAATTTTGGCAGAAAGAAGGAGAGCACGAACAGTGTCAAGAATATGACGAAGTTTTCTTTCGGCTCGACCATTTTGCTGAGAGGTACCATGACAAGTTAGATGATGTACAATGCCATAGGAATGTAACAGAGCTTGAAACGCATATTGAGTATATTCAAGAGCATTATCAGATCGAAAAGTTTTGATACATTTGGGGAATTGTGTTTCAACCATTTTTGCAAAGTTGCTGTATATTGGTAATATTTCAGAACGAGATTTCATAGGAAAGATCCAACTATAATGAGAATAATCATCAATAAAAACAACAAAATATTGAGATCCACCAATACTAGCAACAGGAGAAGGTCCCCAAACATCAGAATGAATTAACTCAAAAATACTATTAGAAATGGATTCACTGTTATTGAAAGGTAAAGCTGGCTGTTTTCCTAACTGACATGAAGTACAATCAAAATTGTCTTTGAACACAGAACCCAACAGACCCTTAGAAACTAACTGTTGTACCCGAGAAGATGGTGCATGACCAAGACAAGAATGCCAAAGTGCGAGAGATGGTAAGGAAGAAACTGCAGCAGCTGCAGCAGCAACAGAAACAGGAGCAACAGGTGGAAGATGAAGATTGTCCACGGGAAACATACGCCCAACTCTAGGACCGGTCCCAAGCTCCTGCCCCGTCCTCGGATCTTGCACAATACACCCAGAATAGTAAAAAATAAGGCGATAACCTAGTTCAGCTAATTGTCCCACAGAGCACAAATTATAGGATAGGTTAGGTACATGGAAGACTCTAGAAACAGAGAGGTTAGAGGTCGAAACAAAACCTAGACTATTCCCATGCATGGTGGAACCATCAGCTATATGAATATTTAGAGGATGTGGTGCAGGGTCAAGTTTGGAGAATAAGGACGAGTGAGGTGTCATGTGATTGCAACAGGCAGAATCAAAAAGCCAAGTTTGAGACTTACCAGGTAGAACAGAAAGAGCAGTGGAAAGAAATGCATTACCAGCCATACGAACAGCCTGAGCTATGATCTCCTGTAGTTCAGTGGGGGAGAGGTTGATAGTGGATCCAGAAGATTGGGACTCAGCTGAAATGGAAGTCATCGGTGGAGTAGGCTCAGTGTTAGCAACAGCAGCAGTAGATTTTTTGCGATGGTAACAAGTCTCAATGGCGTGGCCAGGACGCTTGCAATAATTGTAGAACTTTTTGTTGGTCTGCTTGCGATGATTGCTAGAGCCAAAAGAATCACCTGATTGCTGAGGTTCCTCTATGAGTGGAACAGAAGGAGTAATAGCCAAAACATTGAACTTATTCTGAGCTTGAAGGGTTGCAAGACGAGCTTCTTCTCTAACCAACTCGTTCATAACAGTATCAAGAGAGGGAACAGGACTGCGATTTAGAAGCTGACCTCGAATGGGTTCAAAATCCTTATGAAGTGACATCAGGAATTTATAGAGGCGAAATTCATCTCTAATGGAAGCATATTGCTGAGCATCCTTTAAGCATGCCCAAGTTGGATCAGAAAGGTCAATTTGGTCCCAAATGAAGTGAAGCTGATCATAGTAGTCATTGATGGATTGCCCTGGTTCTTGCCTGAGTTAATGCAATTCAACCACTAACTGATATTTCATGGATCCGTGACTAGTGGAGTACCTTTTGGTCAACATATCCCATGCTGATTTTGCATCATCAAAGCTGCCTAACAGATTAGAGATGGAGGGAATGGAAGTGTTCCGAATCCATGTGAGGATCATGTGGTTGTGACTATCCCATTCAATCATACGACCAAGGAAGGCAGCATCTTCTTCACTGGCTCCCTTGATAGGAATGATAATTGCACCAATACAGTAATGCCAGATCATGCGATCCTTAAGAAAACTGCGCATAGCTTGAGACCAAGATAAGTAATTCTTGTTCCCCTCCAATACAGTATTGATGGGGCGAGGAAGAAAAACATCCTTTTTATCCATTTAGAAACACAATATGCAAAAACAGACTACAAAAATGAAATCTACGCGAAAAACTGGGTAAGGAGAACCTGGACTGAAAAAGTCAACCCTGAAAAGTCAATGGTCAAAGTCAACGGTCAACGGCCCGGTCAAAGTCAACGGTCAGCGTAGATGACATCAGCAGGATGACGTGGCGTTGTCGTCAGCAGGTGACTGGATGCTGACATAAGCTAGGGCTGACGTGGCACTGATGACGTCACGGGTGACGTCAGCCTGAAGCTTAAGACGGCGCGTGTAGCGCGTGGGCTGCTGAAGCAGAACCTCTGGGCGGCGTGTGAGGGCGCGTGGAACCTTTGATGGCTGCAAGGCTTTCACCAGCTTGTAGATCGGAGGAAGGCGATCTTAGTGATGCCTGCAGAAATTTGATCGGAGTAATATTCACGGCGGTGACGGTACGTACAGTGGTCTGTACGGTGTGGGACTCCTCAACGGCAGCGGCTGCAGGTCCAGAACCCAAAGACAACGGCTGGAAGACGTCAGAGGTTCAACGGCAAAAGGCTGCGGCGACTGTTGTGACGGCGGAAGCGTAATTGAGAATGGAGTAACACCAATAAGGACAAGACTACTAAGAAAAAGGTCAGAGCAGTGGCTCTGATACCATGTTAGAAATACTAAGTGATTGTATTGTATTTCATGATCAAGGAATATACATGTGTGCCTTTATATAGGAGGCATATGTGTGTGGTACAAGTAAACATATATGTGCAGTACACGTAAAGTGTAGTACAAGTACAAGTGTGCTATACAAGTTAACTAGCTGGGCCTAAAGCTCGTAACATAATATACATTAACACCCTACAACCTACTTCACTTATCAAATTTCATGCCAAACGGCCCAAACCTCTGGTTGCTCTTTAAGGAGTGGCGTGACAATCTTATACAAAAATAACTTGTGCAATATCCAAGGTTGCCAAGGGTTTAACCATTTCTCTCTCCCTCTATGAGCTACGTAGATTGGTTGTGTTCCATATATCATCATCGCGAATCGCGATTCTCTTTGTTTTATAGACAGCTATTATCTACGAGAGAATGAAAGGTATCTACTTTGCTTAACTGATATATATATATATATATATATTTTGAGAAGGTACTTTGCTTAACTTATGAATAAAGTAGACAACCTATGAAGCCTAATTTTAGCTAAACTATATAGCCCTAATTTTAAGACTAAACTATATAGATGCTCTTCTGTGTGGAAGAAAAGCATGATTTAAACTTTGTTCTAAGATTTTTTTCAGGGAGAATTATATTTTACCATCCTAAACTATATTTATGTTTACACTTACCATCTTGAACATTCATAATTCATGATTACCATCCTAAACTAGAACTTGCATTTCAATTTGTATCTTACCGTCAATTAGGCTATTTATTTGTGTTAGGTTCTAAAAGTTTAGAACAATTGGCAAATCATGAACACACAAGAACATACAAGTTGCAGAAAGAAGATTTCAGAATTTGCCAAGTTTGATCGATCGAAGAATAGGCTCGACTGATCGAAAGTCGTATCTGCAGAATTTTAATTAAGCCTAAACAACAGTTCAAGCCCATTAAGGATTAGAGTTTTAGATATACTTCTCCCACTATATAAAGGAAACTCTAAGTACATTTTTATAAGGCTTTTTAGAGAGAGAAGAGTGTCTCTTTTGTATTTAGGGTTTTGTTCCTAAAAAGCTCTCTCATATCTTCTACCGGTGTTATTACTTGAAGAATCTCAAGATCTGGTGTTGTAGAAGTTGCTGCCTTCTCTAGTCATCAAAGGTGCTGAAGATCTAAACCTTCAAGGGTGGTCTTGGAGTCACAAATAGGAGAGTTTGTGTTGCTAAACCTTTGAGTGGGATCTCAAAGTCACGAACGTGGGTGTTTGTGTTTTGCAAAGGCCAAAGAAAGAAGTAGTCCGTGGACTCGGAGCTATCATGGGGTCGTGGTAGTAAGTTTTCTACTCGAGGTAGTAATAGGATGTTAGTGGTCTAAGTCGCTATTGTAAAACTTCAATTCTTTCATAGTGGTTTTGCTGTTTTACCTTGAGGATAGCTAAGTTAAATACTTCCCAGGTTTTTTACCAGTTTGGTTTTCCTGGGTCATCATATTTTTGTGTTCTTTATATTCTGCACTTTACATTGATATGATTATATGATTGTGTTAACCTAGATCTGGAATTTGAACTAAGTAATAACTTGGCTAATTAACTAGGTTAATCTGATTGTGTTTTAAGGGGTCTAAAAACAAACAATTTGGATGGAAAATTATGTCACGAGTGACTCATGTGTCCTTTGCATATATAGCACCACATGAAAAGACTAAATTGCCCCTCTTTAATCCCTTAAAACAAAGGTTTATGTGGCATCACAAGAGTTAAATTTGTTAAACGATTTTGTTTTGAGAGATTGAAAATGAGCAATTTGGTCTTTTCATGTGGTGCCACATATGCAAAGGTCATATAAGTCATACATGACATATTTTTTTACCTAAGTTAACAACCCAGTTAATAGTATGGTGCAAAGCGAAACACAAGTTATACTTTAAAGTAGAAATTAAGTATTATAAAAGTTCAAAAGTGGTAAGTGTAAATGAGAGTGTATTGTATTTGTATTGTATTTGTATCCGTATCAGCGCAAGTGCTTTTAAATGGAAAAAACTTAGGTACAATACCTTAGGTTCCCCACTTAAAATTGAGCCATGTGGCTACTTAACTAAAAAATACACTTCAATCCTATGAGGAAAAATCCATATGGCAGAGTTTTAAAATGAGAACCTTAGGAATAGTACCTAAGTACTTTACCTAAGTCTTTTCCCCTTTTGAATAATTCTCATCGATTGAAGTAATTAATTTACAACTTAGATCTGCCTTATAATGTCACAACAGAGCAAAGAAAACAGGTAAAGCCAACTAACAGAAAACTACCAAAATATGCGGAATGCAGTTATAAATATTTTGCTCGTGTTCTGCACATGACTACTAATAACAACATAAAGACTAAGACTAAACTACAAGTAGTTTTGAATTGAAGGCTAAACGACTGTAGCTTCTGGGTGATAGCTATCATATGAACTTAAGGACTAAGAAGAAAAATGAAGATTAGAGAAATAGAGAAACATAGATAATTCTAACAGAGAAACTGTTATTGAAAAATGAAGAACATCTATGACACAATTACAATGCAATCTGTGAAGGCAGAGCCGTTTTATGTATGCATGAATCACTCCTCTCCCTCTAATTTACACGTTGAACACGTGGTAATAATTAATTTGCTTAACTAATTCTATTTTATTAGAGCTAAAAATCTAACGGCAATGTAACAAACTCAAATTGATTTCCCTTTCCTTTTTTGGCGTTTAAACGTCTTAGATGTGTGTAAAAACTGGAGAAAATAGGACAAACATTTAGTAAACGCATAGATTTTGAGATACAAACATTTATTACATAATTTTCTAGGTAGTATTCAAGACATTAAAAAAAAAAAAGGATTATTGTGTCTCATCTTATTTCACTTTCCTCTTTTGGAATTTCAAAGGCCTAACTTCATGGCCCTCTCAAACGGACATGGCGCGTTGAGGACTTGGGGAATCAGAGGTTCGATTGATCACTTTTGTTAAACAGTGGCTTGATCTTGTATATAGTGATTTTGTAACTTGTACATTGTAATTTGTCTATAGAGTGTTAAGCTACAAGTAGCATAGAGTAGCAATGCATAAAAACGGCTTGTCGTTTATGCAGTACTGATAGTTAGTTAGTCTGTTTCTTTATTTTGCCACTTGTCTCTTCTGTATTGGTTGGATTGATAGTTTGTTAGGTTAGTTACTTTTCCTGCTACTTTGTTCTCATTATATAAGGGACAGAGCTTGATATTTATCAATACATTAATTCATTCACAACGCTTCAGCTCCCACTCTTTCTCTCACTGTGTGATTCTCATTCCACCATTGTAGGACCTCGAGCTTGTGTGTGATTTCAACATGGTATCAGAGCTAAACTAATTCAGAGAATCATCAAATCTGGTATTCTCTAAGCTTTCTAGTTCAATTTCATCTCGTTCTTCTTAGTGCTTCTTCTTCGAATCAAGTAGAAATTTTCTTGAATGTATTTCTCTCGATTCTTTTACTAAGTTCTCTTTCTAAATCTTGATTTCTCTCTATGCATGATAGCATATTGAAATCTTGATTTCTTTTTGTACATTGGTAAATTGAAATTCTTGTTCTTAGGGTTTTTCAATTACCAATTTGTGGTTTCTGTAGCTCATTCATCAAGATCTTGAATTGAATCTTGATTTGATTAATCAACAAGTTACAGAGTTGATTACCTGTTTTGAAGAATCTTGATTTCTAGAAAATCAATTCTTGTTTCCTATTCTGTTAATTCATGTTTGGGATTCTGAATCTTGATCAACTTTCTTCTGCTGGATAATTGCACTAAGTATGATTGAGAGTGCTTCTAGTGCTTCTATTCCTACTGTCCAGCCTTGGGAAAATGCATCTAGTCCCTATTTCTTGTCTAGTGGTGATAACCCTGGTGTGTCCCTTGTTATTCAACATCTCACTGAGGAGAATTACAGCACTTGGAGTAGAGCAGTCCTCATTTCTTTGGATGCCAAAACCAAATTAGGGTTCATTGATGGCTCAATTCCAAAGCCTCAGTCTGTTGACCATCCTTATTACATAGCTTGGTGTAAATGTAATAGTACAGTCTTAGCTTGGTTGTTCAATTTTGTCTCTAAGGATTTACAACCAAGTAGTGTACTTCAAGACAGCAAAGGAGGTCTGGCTTGACTTACAATATAGGTATGGACAAGGCAATGGGCCTAGAATCTTTGAGTTAAGGAAGGAAGTTAGTTCTTTGACTCAAGAGGATTTGAACATTAATGCATACTACACCAAGTTTAAGGGACTTTGGGATGAATTTTCCAAATATAGAACATGTACCTGTGGTCATCAAGTGGAGGATTGTACTATGTCTTTCTTGATGGGGTTGAATGATACCTATGCCGCAGTCAGAAGGCAGATTCTTCTTATGGATCCTATACCCTCCTTAAGTAAAGTCTTCTCTCTTTTACCTCAAGATGAGAAGTAGAGAAAGGTTGGTGCTGGGAAGAAAGTCTTGACTGATACAGCAACAGCATTGGCAGCTTTGGGAGCTATGAATGGTAATGCCAAGAATTACAATAAGCCAAAATCTGGGAGACCTTAATGCACTCATTGTGGTGCTGTGAGACTTGTAGTTGACAAATGCTATAAGCTACATGGTTATCCTCCAGGGTACAAGTTCAAAAACAAGGGTCAATCCTTTGCAAGTAATGTTATTGCTGCTGAGGTTAGTTCAAGTGAGCATGTCACACTCACCAGAGCTAAATATCAACAATTGGTTGGTTTGCTGAATTCAGTCAGAAGGCAGATTCTTCTTATGGATCCTATACCCTCCTTAAGTAAAGTCTTCTCTCTTTTACCTCAAGATGAGAAGCAGAGAAAGGTTGGTGCTGGGAAGAAAGTCTAAACTGATACAACAGCAGCATTGGCAGCTTTGGGAGCTATGAATGGTAATGCCAAGAATTACAATAAGCCAAAATCTGGGAGACCTTAATGCACTCATTGTGGTGCTATGAGACATGTAGTTAACAAATGCTATAAGCTACATGGTTATCCTCTGGGGTACAAGTTCAAAAACAAGGGTCAATCCTTTGCAAGTAATGTTGTTGCTACTGAGGTTAGTTCAAGTGAGCATGCCACACTCACCAGAGCTGAATATCAACAATTGGTTGGTTTGTTGAATTCCCAATGTCATTTTGGTACTTAAGCCCTACCAGAGGCAAGTTTGGATACTACTCATTAAGTTGCTAACATCATTACTTAGCCTTCACTTGGTTCTCAAGGTCAAGAGCTATCAGGTATATGGTTCTATCCATCTCTTGAATATTCTATTTTTTCTTCAAGTGTCTACACTTCATATATTAGTTCCACTGATTGGATTCTTGAAAATGGAGCTACTGACCATATGGTTCACGCTCTTCATTTCTTTAAATCCATAACCTCTTTTGTTTAGATTTCTGTTAGGTTCCCTAATGGAGATATGGTCAAGGTGACTCATATAGGAATTGTTCAAGTTTCTGCAACTTTAATCGTAAAGAATGTACTTTGTATTCTTAGTTTTTCTTTCAATCTTATTTCTATAAGCAAGCTGACCCAAAATCCTTTTTGCTGCTGTATTTTTCTTTCCCATTATTGTTTTCTCCAGGACTTACAGCATTGGAAGATGATTGGGTTGGGTAAAAAGCAAGGAAGCCTTTACACACTGCAATGCACTACTCAAGTCACCTTACCAAAGTCTGTTTCTAAGGTCTTATCCAAGTTGTCATCTTATTTTCATGACAAAAGTGTCAACTCTTGTAATCTTGATTCTTCAGTTGGTGTTTTTAGACTATAGCATTATAGATTAGGCCATCCCTCTTCACAAAGATTAACTTTGTTGAATACCATTGTACCTAAAATCAAGTCTTGTAATAATAGTAAGCCTTTTGATTGTCATGTTTGTCCTCTAACTAAGCAACAAAAGTTGCCTTACCTTGGTTGATGATTATAGTAGGTGTACTTGGGTTTTCTTGATGAAGCATAAGTCTGATGCTTCTTTCTTGATTCAGTCCTTCTTTAATATGATCCTAACTCAGTTCAAAGTTCCTATCAAGGTGCTTAGGACTGATAATGGACCTGAATTTGCTCTTTCCTCCTTTTATGCTTCAAAATGCATAATTCATCAACTGTCATGTGTTGAAACCCCACAGCGAAATGTTGTTGTTGAAAGGAAACATCAGCATCTTTTGAATGTTGCTAGAGCCTTAAGATTTCAAGCAAATTTACCTTTGAAACTCTGGGGGTATTGTGTCCTTACAGCCGCATATCTCATTAATAGGCTTCTTAGTCCTCTTTTACATAACCTTACTCCTTATGAGAAGCTCTTAGGCCATCCTCCTTCTTATCATCATCTTAAATCTTTTGGTTGCCTATGCTATGCTTCTACTTTGAGTAGGAATAGAACCAAGTTTGATCCTAGGGCTAAAACTTGTATTTTCCTTGGTTATCCGTTTGGTACCAAAGGTTATAAATTGTATGATTTGATCACTAAGACTGTTTTTCTATCTAGAGATGTCATCTTTAAGGAATTTGTTTTTCCTTTCAAACAGTGGTTGTCCAAATCTGTCTCCACTTCACCTCCAACTTCTCATTCTATGTTTCCATGTCAACCTTTAATTCCAGATTCCACCCACTTTTTTGTTCCTTCTATTTCTGCAAAAATTTTCCCTTTCTTTCACTTTTGTTGACACAGCTGTACCACCTGATGAGTTTCTAGATCTTGTGCATTCTAATCTAGCACCTTATGCCTCTATAATTGATTCTTCTTCTGACCTTGCTACTATTCCTTCTCCTTTACCTGAGGTTCCAAATGTTAGAAGGTCTACTAGGTCTCACAAACCACCTACATATCTCCATGATTATCATTGCAATCTTACATTTGCTCATGTGTTGGCCTCAGCTTCTCTCACTCAGTCCCATGATTCCAATCTCTTTGATAGTCTAGGCATTCTTTACCCTCTTTCTTCTACTCTTTCATATGATAAGTTGTCTACTTCCCATAAAGCTTTTGTTATTTCCTTAACTATTGCCAAAGAACCTACTTCTTATGCTCAAGCCTTGACTGATCCCTTGTGGCAACTTGTTATGAAGGCTGAAATTGATGCTCTTCAAGCGAATCACACTTGTGTTATGACCAAACTTCCTTCTGATAAAGTTCAATTGGATGTAAATGGGTATACAAGGTTAAACTCAAGGCAGATGGGTCTGTTGAGAGATACAAGGCCAGACTGGTTGCTAAGGGCTTCACTCAAGCTGAGGGTATTGATTTTTATGAAACCTTCTCTCCTGTGATGAAATTTGTGATTGTTAGAACTTTATTGGATCTTGCTGCTGTTTATGGTTGGCATCTCTCTCAATTGGATGTTAACAATGCATTTCTTCATGGAGATTTGTGTTAGGTTGTAAGACTTTATGAACTAAATGTATTAGAACTTCAATGTGTAATGTGTTGGCAAACCACGATCAAAACTTAGAGTCTAGGTTTAGGTTGCTCAAAGTGTGTTTATTTCTAAAGTTGGAATCGAGTGATTGCAAGATTTATTTGTCTAATATTTGCAAGGCTCGATCGATTGAAAATTAGGCTCAATCGATCGAACCTCGTGCAGATTATTTTTTCTGTAAACTCAGCCCAAGCCTAGTTTGACGTGTAGGGTTTTATATTTTACTCCAAGTATAAAAGAAAAAAACCCTAGCCACGTTTTAGATGTTGTTGATATGCTGTGTGTTAAATCTCTTGTGAGATCTAGAGGTGTTTACCTTCATACACACTTAGGGTTATCAAGATTCATGTCAAGAACTTGGTGATCGCTTCAGTTGCTACATAAAGAATTTAAAGGAGATCTGAAACATTTGAGTGGAGTCTCAAAGTCACAAGTGGGAGTACTTGTGGTTGCAGTGGATCAATGAAAGAAGTAGTTCGTGGACTTGAAGCTGTTACATGATCGTGGTAGTAAGTTTTCTGCACGAGGTAGCAATAGGATGTTAATGGTCTAAGTCTTATTGTAAAAAACTTCAATTCTTTCATAGTGGATCTGTTTTACCTTGAGGATAGCTAGATTAAATCCTCCCTAGGTTTTTTACAGGTTTAGTTTTCCTGTATTATCATATCGTTGTGTTATTTACTTTTCCGCATTATTTACATGATATGATTTGTATGTGTTAACCTAGATTTGAATAATTTATCTAAGTAATCACTTGGCTAAATAATTAGTTTAAACTACTTTTGTTTTAAGGGGTCTAAAAACGAACAATTTGGATGAGGAGGTGTATATGGTTCCTCCTCTTGGATTTGGCAACAAGGGGGAGGTGTGTAAGCTCACTAAATCTCTCTATGGCCTCAAGCAAGCTAGCAGGCAATGGTTTGCCAAGTTATCTTCCACAATTATTGATCATGGCTTCATCCAGTCCAAGTCAGACTATTCTATTGTCACCAAGGTCAACAAAAGATCAATCATCATTCTGCTAATATATGTGGATGATATCCAAATTGCTAGCAATGACGTGGATGCTATAAACACTTTCAAACATTTACTAGACAACAAATTCAAACTCAAGGACCTTGGTACTTTGAAATATTTCTTAGGTCTTGAAGTTGCTAGGACTGAGAGAGGTATTTGCTTATGTCAAAGAAAGTTTACTTTGGAGCTCCTTTTTGATCCGAGTCTGTTAGCTAGCAAACCTGCTAATGTACCCATGGAACAATCTACAAGGTTTAGTAGCTTAATGGGAGAGGATATTCTAGATCCCTCTTTGTACAGAAGATTGATAGGTAAGTTGCTCTATTTGACCCTCACTAGACCAGATATATGTTACTCAGTACACAAGCTAAGCCAGTTCATGTGTTCACCTAAAGTGCCTCACTTACAAGCAACTTATAGAGTTCTCAAGTATCTAAAGAAAACACTAGGGCAAGGGTTTTTTCTTTTTGCAAATTTAGAATTGAGGCTTAAGTCTTACTGTGATGCTGATTGGGCAGCATGTCTACTCACCAGAAGATCCATATTAGGCTTTTGTGTCTTCCTTGGTGATTCTTTAATTTCGTAGAAGTGTAAGAAGCAACATGTAGTATCAAGGTCTTCAGTAGAGTTTGAATATAAAGTAATGACCACAGTGACTAGTGAGATTGTTTGGCTTATAACTTTGCTTAAGACTTTTGGGTTAGAACACAATCAATCAGCTTCCCTTTACTGTGATAGCAAGGCAGCTTTATATATTGCTACAAATCCAGTGTTTCACGAAAGAACAAAACATATAGAAATTGATTGTCACTTCATCCGAGAGAAAATTTCAAAATGGTGTGATTAAGACATTTCATGTTCCCACTAGACACCAGATATCTGATTTCTTCACTAAGGCTCTTGGACATAAACAATTTTATTACCTTTTAACCAAGATGAACTTAGTAAACATATACAGTTCATATTGAGGGGGAGTGTTAAGCAGTGGCTTGATCTTGTATATAGTGATTTTGTAACTTGTACATTGTAGTTTGTCTATAGAGTGTTAAGCTACAAGTAGCATAGAGTAGCAATGCATAAAAACGGCTTGTCATTTATGCAGTACAGATAGTTAGTCTGTTTCTTTATTTTGCCACTTGTCTCTTTTGTATTGGTTGGATTGATAGTTTGTTAGGTTAGTTACTTTTCCCGCTACTCTGTTCTCATTATATAAGGTGCATAGCTTGATATTTATCAATACATTGATTCATTCACAACACTTTAGCTCCTACTCTCTCTCTCTCTCTCTCTCTGATTCTCATTCCACCATTGTTGGTCCTTGAGCTTGTGTGTGATTTCAACAACTTTCTTCTCCCTAAATGGCACTGGAAAACAAACACTCTGAGAAATTACCTTTCATGCCTTCTTGAGCAAGTACTTGTAAGTTTTTGATAGTGATCGATAGAGAGGGAAATATGAAAGTGCAAAGAGCCCAACTGGCATGAAAGAGGTGGCCGTGGCATATAGAATAACTTTTGTGAACCCTTCCCCTTTGCGAATAATGAGGAGAACTGTTGCCGCAAGTGCTATCACCATCACACAAACGGAGAGGAACAATAAAATTAAGCCTATAGCTAAATTATTAGTAAGAGAATGGCTGAAGTCCACAAATCGAAATGGTGATACGGTGATTGCAAGAAATAAAACCACAGATGTCAAAGCAGATGAAATTGTTAGTACGTCACCCACAATGAAAACCATAAAGAAAGGATGATGGAGGAGGAGTGGAACACCAGTATTCTGATTAGGACCTCCTGGTATTGTGTAGGCTGCAGCTAAGGCAACAGTACCAATGAGAACAGCGACAATGGTACATCCTTCTAAAGTGCGCTTTATCCATTCTTTGTCGTTCAGTCGGAGTTCTTTGTTTGCTGTGTTAAATAATGCCTCTGCAGTGAGACCTTGATTGCGGCGGTGGTCAATGAAATGGGGTGGCATAACTTTCTTCGCACGCTGCACATGACAAAAACATAGTCAATAATGACACAAAATTGTTTTAATTGAGAGACAAGTGCAAACCTAAATGTGAAAATTTTTTATAAAATTGAAATTTTAGTTATTGATCCACTGGCGTGAAGAATAGACTGGATGTGTTTGTGTTTAAGTATGTGCATGCATGCACACCTAAAAGTACATGAGAAAAAAGGGTACTAGAAGTGTAATACCTCAAACCAATGCATCTCCTCTTGTAATTCAAGTGCAGGACCTTGCATTTTCTCAGGCACATAATCCTTATTTTTTTTCCAACTGTATGCAGTATGGAATTCCCTCCCTCATCAAGTTTTCCTACTAGCCAATTCATTGGCAACTTCATCTTTATTACAATCTTGAAAATCTTTAATTGGCGGTACTTGATTGCTACATGCAATATGTTCCGCCCTTTATCATCAATATGCACAACTGCCCGGGGGTATAAATTGAGTATTTCAACAATCTGTACACAACCCGAAATAGTTGCTAAGAACAAAGGAGTTTTTGTTGCCCCTTCTGAAGCTTTTACTGCCCCGTCTTCTTGACCAAGAAAACTCACTGGGCTTCCTTCTGCAACTTTCTTCTCTGTTTTAGAGTAACCACTATACTTGTGGAGGGCAGGCTTACTCGGACATGCTTTATGATAAGTAATCTCCCATGAAGAACTTGGCAAGCTTCATAGTTGATTCATTTTTTTTTCTTTCATTCTACAGTTGCTTTTTGTTTGGTTGAACTAGAATATAAGTTGACTGTTCATGAACTGGAAGTCAGCAATTCTTGCATATAAACTTTCTTTTATTATTTATTAAATGTTGCTTATAAACTTGATTTTACTATATACAAAAGGGAAAAACATACCAAGCTCTTCTAAACCGTCTAAGAATATATAGCATAATGAATTTTATGATACAAAATTCTTCAGCAGCTTTGTAACAAATTTACACTTTTTATATTTGAATGGAAAATATTTTTTCTAACGAAAATAACTTTCTTTTTTATATTTAATTGAGACCGTGAGAATGGTAACAGATTTTTTTTTTCCTTTTTTTTTGTTTGGCTTCCACAACAAAATCATTAATATATTATAGGTTTTACTAACGTGTTTTCTTAGGGCATATCTTAATAAACTATTTTAGAAAAAAATTTATTGAAAAATGAAAAAGTGATTAACTTTTTTTTTTTACAATTTTTTCAATTGTCCATTGTTAGAGATATATTAACCCATTAGCATAAACTCAAGCCTAATTCTACTTTGTGTGTAAGCCAAATCTTCTACTTATACTAGAAGTCTATTAGTCTAGGATTTAATTTATTATATATACTCATGTTATGGTTCATTATAACACAGGTTTTGTATTACACTGTTATGGCCTTAAAGGTTTCCTCCTTGGATGTATGTCGTAAGGTTGAACCATGCATGTAACCCTAGTGTTCTTGTGATCCTATTTTATATTTCATTCTTCCGCATCTATCCTATCATATTCAACATAGAATATATTATAGCTAATATTTAACATCTAGTAACCTTTTTTTAAAGTAGATGATTAAACATATACATTAACAAGACCCATATTTTATATAGGTGCAATGGTGATAATGATAGCGTTGGTACTACAAGAAAGTTTGCTATTTTCAACGGTTGAAAACATCGGAAAAAATATTAGAAACCGTCGAAAAAAGTATTTTTGACGGTTTAAGTGACCGTTGAGAACCGCCACTAAAAACTATGTCGGACCTTTTTTTCTACACCCTTGAAAAATGTGATTCACCTTTATCAACAATTATTTAACGTCGAAATATTATTGAAAACTGTTGAAATATATGTTGTCTTGAGAAAAATTTCAACAGTTTGAAACCGTTGAAATAAGTATTTAAAAAAAAAAAAAAAAAAAAAAAAAACCCCTAAAGCAATACCCTTTGCTATGAGTGTCTTTCCAATACCAGGAGGCCCATATAGCAAAATTCCCTTGGGAGGCTTCACTCCAATATTTTCAAAAAGCTGTGGATGCCTTAAAGGCAATTCCACCAACTCACAAATCACTACAAGAAAATGTATTTTTAGTGATGAAAAAATTCGTCACTAAAAGTCCAGTTTTTCATCACTAAGAACCTTTAGTGACGAAATTGGACTTTTAGTGACGAAATTCGTTTCGTCGTTGTAGCCCCGTCGCTAAAAGTCCTGGCGACTTTTAGTGACAAAAAATTTCGTCACTAAAAGTCCAATTTGGTAAAAAAAAAAAAAAAAACTTTTAGTAACGAAAACGTTTCGTCGCTAAATATTTTCCTCACTAAAAACAGTATTTAGTGACGAAAATATTTCGTCACTCAAACCATTTCAGTTTATTAAATCATATTTAGTGACGAAAAATTTCGTCACTAAAACTATTTTCGGGTACATATAGTGACGAAAATATTCGTCACTAAAACTATTTTTAAGAAAATTGATGCACATATAGTGACGAAAATTTTCGTCACTAAAACCATTTCTTACAAAATTCCATTGCATTTAGTGACGAAATATTTCGTCACTAAAACAATTTTTTGTTGCCATATTTGTGACGAAAAAATTCGTCACTAAAACTTATTTTCTGTTTTTATTATTTTCATGATGTTGATATTAACCTATAACCTGTCATTACATTATTAAAACCTCACATTTGATTAACACATTTATTTCAACAACACATTTATAAAAAAATCGATCCACACATTCCACAAATTAAAATTAAAACAAGTATCAAATTCAAACTCCTTCCATATAATAATTGTTTGCAACACATACAATAACTTAAGATGTTTTATAACAATACAAAAAATGTAGCATAATATAATTAGAACCCCCTAAAGCCAAAAGATGTCCTCATATGTCTTCAAATAATGCCAAAAGTAAATCCCCTAAAGCCACCAATAAGAAATCTGCACAAATATAAAAACACTACTACATTAAAATCGTAAAGTAAAAACATTAACTATATTATAAAAAACATTTCTAACAATTAGTTTCAAATGATACATAAAAAATGAAGTGTTTTAACTTAAAGATAAAGTACTAACCAATAAGTGATTTAACTTGAAGATGAACCACCCCCATAGTTAAAACCGTCATCATAACCCTTGCTCCTCAAAAAATTAAGAATATTCTTTTGGATCTCATCTTGCTTAGCTCGCGCCTCTTAATCCTTAGCTCGCGCCTCTTGTTCCTTAGCTCGCTCCTCTTCATCTTTAACTCTTGTCTCTTTGAGCTCAATTATCTCATTTGAGTCACCTTATAACACCATGCAAGCCACCCGTTTGCTCCAACACAACAACCCACCACAAAACAAATTTCCAACATCACAACTATAATGCTTACAAGTATTGAAATTAAATAAAGGTACACAATTGCTACTAATCAACAAGTTTCATTCATATTTGCAAGAAATTAAAAACACTCTCAATATCAATTTAAGCCACCTTATAACACCATGCAAGCCACCCGCTTGCTCCAACACAACAACCCACCACAAAACAATTTTCCAACATCACAACTATAATGCTTACAAGTATTGAAATTGAATAAAGGAACACAATTGCTACTAATAAAGTTTCATTCACATTTGTAAGAAAGTAAAAACACTCCCAATATGAATTTAAGCCACCTTATAACACCATGCAAGCCACCCGCTTGCTCCAACACAACAACCCACCACAAAACAAATTTCCAACATCACAAGTATATATAGAGTTTTATAAGTTTTTAACTAGAATATACTTACTTTGCTCAAGCTAAGTTTACAGCTTTTAGAAAAAAATCCAAAGATAACTTGTGTTCTTCACCTTGTTCCTCACAATTTCTTCAGCCACAAAAGAGAGAGCTGAAAATAAAAGAAAGATAGCTTTTAGTGAACAGTTAAGTAGACCCAATGATAAGCACAAAAAGATGAGTGAAGCTTTACCTGCATGCAACACATAGATAAGTGCAGCTTTACCTCTTGATGGAGACAATGTAAGAATTTCAATAAAGAAGGAAACACAATGTTATAGTAACTGAAGGTGTTAAACTACCCTCCTATCAAGAAGTTCTACAAATATAAACACACAAGGAAATCAATCTAAACTTTTCCTTTTAGAGCATGTAATCATGTTTAACTATTAGATATCCCCCTAAAAAAATTTGCTAAAGACATGACAACTACTCCACTATTCTTTACACCACATCTCCATCCTAATAAGTACGCTCATACATCAATGAAAACAACCCTTAAAACAAAAAGTTCCATAGAATCCATCATTTCTATAACTTTACAAATGAATTACGGCTTTCCACAAAAAAAAAAAAAAAAAACCATCTGCCCTGCAACTCAGACATCCACAATAATAAGCTTCAAATGTATATTTCATCAAATGGTTAACCACAAATACCCAAAAGAACAATCACTTTCACTTCTCACTAAAAAATAAATAAAACAAAACAAAAATAAGAGTTTATGATTGATTTCAAAACTGAGACCCAAAACCATTTCACAACAATCACCATTCCACAACCACAATCACCATTCCCGTTCACAAACAACAACAGCACAGCCCTCATCCAAAACAATCAGTACAAAATGAGAACGGTCTCTATTCAAACTTAGACAAATTATCCTACCACAGAGAACAAATTTCAAACCAAAAAAAAAAAGGAAAAAAAAATTAACATCAAGCAAAAAAATTAACATCAAGCATTTAGAAACAAAAATTAATAAAACAGTTTCACAACAAGAGCTTGAAGAAAGTCAAAACAACCTGAAGTGAAATCCAATTCTTTATAGCTCCAAGATAATTTCCAAGGTGAACTCCAGACACTAGTCTCTTCCTGTAAAACAAAAGGGTTCAAAATTGAATTTCATTATTAAAAAAAAAAAAAAAACTCAGATGTTAGTTTTTTGGGTAATAATCAATCATAACCAATAAGTATAAAACTAAAAAATCAATTTAAAAAGAGAAGAAGATTAGCATTGGACTCAAAAGGAGAGAGAGAGAGAGAGAGAGAGAGAGAGAAAAAGACCTGGATCGGTGAATGGAAGGTGAAGGGTCACCGGTTGAACCGGCGAAGGGAAGCCAAACCGTCGCTAGGTGGGAGCCGGAGCGTTGCTGGGTGCGTCGCCGAAGCGTCGCCAGTGCGGCGCTGAAGCGACGCTGAGTGCGACGCTTGGATCGTCGCGAGTGCGACGTTGGGATCATCATTGGTGCGTTGCCTTCGCGTTGCCGGTGGGCCGCTGAAGCATCGCCGGTGTTTTTAGTAGTGCATATTTGCGTCTTTGCAATTATAGGAGTTAATGAAATTCATGAAACTTTCAAATGCAAGAGAAGGCCACTGATTCTAAGCCTTTTTTTTTCTTGATAAATTACACACATACCTGATGGGTCTTGAATTGACGACCTGAACCCCACCTTGCTCTTACAAGGGGAAGAGGTGCTATTTGAGCAACAAATTCTAAGCCACATAATCATGAAACCAAATACCTTTTTGTAGACTCAATATAAGTCATCAGGATTTATTTGACACAAAAAAAAAAAAAAAAAAAAAAAGTGAAAGGATTTTGAAAGAAATATTCTCTTTTGTTACATTGATTTCATATAGAAAGGAAATGGCTAGGTATCTTTAAACAGTCAAATAACAATTCGCTTATATATTCATACCTTGTTACGGTTCAGCATCATTGACTTTTCCATTGCCTTCATAGCATATAGTTCACCTGTACCTTGCAATTCCACCAAATGAACACTGCAACAAAAACCCCAATAATTTAATCATAAAGAAGAGCAAAGAATCTAATTTTTACTTTAATGCTTTTGATGTTAGGCAAGACCTTTGTGTGACCTGGAGAAAGACAGCAATTTTAATAGAGAGGAGTTAACACACTAAAAAGTGTTAAGAACTCATATTTTGGTGTTAACAGGAGAAGCCAAAGGAGTATATGGACTAAGGTAATGAGACATTGACAAGCAGATAAAAGCTTAACAGAATGTATGAACAGACCAAATTCATGAAGCTAACCTAGAAACACACATTTAAATTATCAAAATGTGGTATGGCTGATATCATGGTTCCACGAGGAGAAGGTAAAAGAGTTTTAGGTCATGAGACATTTCCAAGTGGTTTATAATTCTACTAAAATGGCAAAACTGAATTCGTGAAACTAATAAAAATTTATTGATATAAGCATTTTTTTAGTAACTACAATTTATTAAAACCAGAAACTACAGAAACAGGAATCTAAATCTTCAAATAATCACAACGCTCGAGCAACCTTTGAATAGAAAGTTGTATAACTTATATTCAAATGCAAGGAATGCCATGACAATCTTTATTCTACATCTAATTTTCCTACAACAACAATTGCTTATAAAAAAAACAATTGCACAATTCTATACTCCACAAAATGAAGTTCAAATGATCAATTCCAACATGAAAAATAACACGTATACATATGTTAAAAGTTTAAATTACCCAAACTCCTAAGCCTTCACTTCCACTTGTTTCGGTCCTTGTTCAGGAATCAACAACCCAAGCCCTCCCTTCTTCTCTCTATGCAAATACTTATCCCGATACAATGGGTTCGAGGTCAAAACTTTTAACCCTGAATTCTCACTAATTTCCAAAACCAAAATCAAACTCTGAATTCCAAAAGACCATTGAAAAACAAACCTACATTATATAGTAAGAATAATTATATTAATAAACAATAATTCTAGATTTGCAGTTTAATTATACAAGTTATATACAAAAAATCCAAAATAAAAAACAAAACGTTTATGCTATCTATGGAAAAACAAAGAAATACAAAATTGAAGGTTAGGTTTACAAGGAGAATGTGAAATTGGATTCATCAATGTATAGAAGATACCTAATCAGAGGTTTGGATAGGTAAAAGTGTGAATATATGCAAGATTTGGATGCGATTGTACCAACTCGGTGAATCTGAAGCAAAGAAAAATCAACCAAAGTCAAAAACTCTATTTGATTGCCGAGAAAATAACAGAAAAACACCAGGAAGGAAGAGAGAGAGAGAAAGAGAAAGAACTTGTGAGGAGCCGAGAGAGATGTGAGCTATGGAAGTGAATAGGAGCGAGAGCGAGAGAGCCCCTTAACGTTTTAAACTCTCTGAGTTTAAAATGAGATTTTATACAATATAGTGTTATTGTTTTCCAACGTTTTACAACTGCTGATACAAAATTTAAATTATTTTGTCCACAGTTGATTAAACTATTCTCTCTTTTGACCCCCTTTTACTACGGTGCCTGAAGAAAAAAACTAAAACCAAATACTTTTTAATACTTTTTTCAACAATTATAACAATTGCATGAATAAGTTTATGAATTACCTTATTTTTACTCTACATTGTACTCAACCATAGAAAATTAAACTTTTATTTACATTTTTTAGTGACTGTGAATATAATTATATTGAAAAAACTCAAGTTTGTTGTAATGGAAATGACAGTGATGATGATACTGTTAGTGACAATAAATGTAGCTAATTTTTTTTTTTTTTTTTTTTTTTTTGGAGTTTTTTATTAACTTGGGGAAAAGGTTTTCATTGATTAACATGCTTTCATCATACATTAAAAATATATAAAAAATATTTTTCGTCAAAAATAAAAAAGAGTGTTATTCCAAAAAAATTTACGTCTTAAATTTTATTCATTTAATTACTTACGGTAGAATTTTTTTCATTAATTTTACCTAGTTAATACTAGGAAATGTCTTCTAAAAAGTCACAAAACACATCTAAAAAAAAGATATTTGCACTTTAATTTCATGTCTAATTAAGAAAGAAAGGAAGAAGGAATAAAGAAAATAAAAATATTGGTTTATATAAAGAAAACGTGGCTATAAATTAGCTATAGTCACATTTTTTAAAATAGGGCTAAAAAAGGTGGCTATAAAGTGTGTTTTTTAGTAGTGTTCACTTAAATTCACATTATTGTTGAAGCAGCCACTAAAATTCATTCATGCTCACACACTCTATTCTTTGGTCCCATGTATTACCGACAAGAGAGGCTCCCCTCCCGTTTAAAACTCTCATGTTTCCTCCCATTTTAATACAGATGGGGGACACGTGGCAAGTAACAAATCTAACGGTAGAAAATAAAACACGTTACAAAATATTTTTTATTCTTAATTGCCCGCACATTTTAGCAATCTCCTTGCAAACCCACCGGGGCCACCACTGATGCAACAATGACTTTGAGCAAACAGGATGGAGCCATTGGAGATGATGCGTCTTACAACGACTTTGCAGCAAATAGGACAGAGCCATCGGAAACGATGTCAAAGGCACAGGACTTGCCTTTCCGTCGATTGAAACACATGAACTTTTATTGATAGTGGGATTTATCTGTGAATTCTCATGCCTGAAACTCACATAAAATCTAAACCAATTCTCCAAAACCACCATCAATAAAAATAAAAAGCACTATCAACCCATCAACCACCCACAACGCATATTCATTCTACCCATATTCGCAAATCTAGAGAAACCAAACCCACATTAAAAAAACCCAGCCTCTACCGTCAAACCAAACGGCCCAACTTATCTAGTTTCGCTCTACCGCAAGCTCATCGGAGGACCTCCGTTTCGTGCGCCACTGCCGGACCTAGCTAGCCTCGACGGCATCAACGCTCTAGCCACAACACTAACCGCCACATTAGTCCCAACTGCCACAGTTTCTTGGGTGTGTCCCTCGCAGTCGCATGCAACCAAACTGCAACAAAAAATTTCCAGCATGTTTTGAACTGAACACCTCTGATACTCAGACAATGAGAGTGCTGACGGGAGAAAGAGGAAAGAAGGGAAAAAGAGACAAAAAAATGGAGAGAATGACATGGCATATTTTTAGCCTTTAGATTGTTTATCTACCACGTGTCCTTCATCTATATTAAAATGGGAGAGAATGGGAGAGTTTTAAACGGGTGGGGAGCCTCTCCCATTACCGACAATCCACCAACATCCATTAGGTGGCCGGTTCACCACACCGCCCTACTACATTTTAAAAGTTCAGGTGGCTTTGGTTAGCAAGCTAGCAGAAGTGTGCTGACAATTTTAGAAGTGGAGAGGTTGGGCTAAGGGGACCAATTAAAGAAGAGAAAGACTGAGGGAGAAAAAATTACTCTTTATTTAAATTTTGATTATTTTTCAGACTTTTGTATTAATTTATGTATAATATACTTTTTTAATTATATTTTTCTTGTTAAAAAAATGACATTGGTTTGTACGGAAGGTAATGGGAAGCGATAAAATGAGTACATTTAACATTATTATTATAATATATTTTTTTAATTATAAAATATTTGAAACATTATTATAGCAATACTTAAGGCTTTAAGACTTGAGAGTGTAAATTATAATCAAATTATACAAAGTTTTATAAAGAAGTAAAGTCACAAAAACTCACAATTGTTGAGATGATATGTTATGATATTGATGTATAGCAAAAGTGGTATATTGCTACAATTACACTTTCTTTGATCTCTAAACTAAAACCAACAAATTAACAGATTAGGGGCCACATACAAACTGCCATATGTCAATTATTGTTTAAGAGAAAAAATATCAACAACCACACTTTGTATAAAGACCAAATCTGTCCAAGAGTTAAAAGTTATCATCATCTCCAAAGCAAAAAGTTATCAGCTAGTACAATTTGAACATTTCAGCCATTATGGGTGCTCTCAAGTTTCTGAAAAAAAGAGAATGATACCAAAAGTTTGTTAATTTCCCAGCAAATATATCTACACACATTTCCACAATATCAAATTCAAGATACCCAGAATTTCAAAAAGAACAAAAAAGGCACATAATAGTAATTGAATAACGCAATCATTATTTCTAATGTTACCTAAGCTAATGCATAGATTACTGTCAGAATAAAAGATACTTAACATTTCAATTTTTATATAACAGAGCAACCATTAAAAGAATACCTCTGTCAGAAGTTTGTTAAATCGTCCTTAAACAGTCTTCCTATTATTTGCTCATAACATTTATCCTTATTAATATTATAGGCTGATTATAGCCTTTTTTTTAACCTTCAATTTCTGCTGTTTTAGATTTTTTGAAGAACAAAACTATAACAGTTTGTGATATAATGCATTATGTGTGTGCACCTTAAAAAATAAGGTTGTGATCACTACTAGATTGGGCTGATTGCGAGGTGACATAACTCAACATTTGCATCATCATATTGTCATAATGTGCTCTTTGTTCTGCCATTTGACTAGCTTGTTGTTCCTCAAAATGTCTTCTTTGTTCAGCCATTTGAATAGCTTGTTGTTCGAGCATGCTTTTGAGGTGCTTTACTTCTTCTTTCAACTCTGCATCAGCCTCTATTCGTTTGTGTTCAGATTCTAAGCGTTTTTGTACAGATTCTAACCGCATGCTTGCACACAACTTCTTTTAAAACTCTCTTACGGATCTGTATGTAAGAGAGTTTTAAAAATTAATAGACATTGCTCTTAAAAGTCAGGTAGCAAAATTCGTTGATTTTTATTTTTGATTGATATCCTCTGTTTAGCTCATATGTGAGAGGAGAGAAAACGGAGAAAAAAAGTGTATGATTAAATGAAAATTAAAGTTACAAGCCATGCTCTATCCAACTTCATTTTCACCTCCACAAACAATATCTTCTTCCTTATTTTTTAACTATTATCTTATTCTATTGCAACTTGCTGAAGATAATAAGGAGATAAAGAGTCATATTTCTAAATTGACTAGTTCTTTAACTATAGTTGACAATATTGTAAATATAAGATGAAGATTCACTAGGGATTTCGAAAATAATTGGATTGGATTTTAGAAATTTTAAAGTAGAATTACCTTAATAATTTTAAAGAATCTCAATGGACTACTTTGCGAAATAGAGTACTACTCGCTTTTTATTATTCTTTATTGCCCATGTCTTGTTTTTGGGTGAGATATGGTCTCCAAGCTGAAATATTAGGAGTCTGTTACCATTTCACGAAATTCAAGTTATGCTTTAGTTTATAGTATGCTTTTGCGAAATTCTCATTAAAAAAAATAGTATACTTTGCAAAATTAATTTTGTTGATTTCTTTTTTAAGCATCTTTGTATTATGTGCATCACATTGGTTCTTAACTTGTTATTAGAATCTTTCACACACACACACACGCACACACACACACAAAACTTGTTATTAAATTATACCCTTTCTCTTTATGGGGTTTAATCTCCTAAATGTGAGCAAAAATTGGAGAAGAAAAGAGGTGCAAGCATTTATTCAACACATAGTTTTGAGATACATTATGTTTGAGATACAAACATTTATTACATAGTTTTCTTGGTAGTATTCAACCTATTAAAAAGAGAATTATAGTATCTCATGTTATTTCACTTTCGTCTATAGGAAATTCCTATAGACAACAAGTGATTCCAAACGCCTAACATCATATATTGTCCTCTCAAACGGACAAGGTGCGTTGAAGGTTTAGGGAATTTGAAGTTCGATTGGACTCTTTATTCTCCCTGGATAGCACTGGAAAATAAAGACTATGAGAAAGTACCTTCCATGCCTTCTTGAGCAAGTACTCGTAAGTTTTTGATAGTGATCGACAGAGAGGGAAATATGAAAGTGCAAAGAGTCCAACTGGAATGAAGGAGGTGGTGTATAGGATAACTTTTGTCCACCCTTCCCCATTGTGAATCATGAGGATAATTGTTGCTGCAAATGCTATCATCATCATACAGACTGAGAGGAACAATAAAGTTAAGCCGATAGATAAATTATTAGTAAGAGAATGGCTGAAGTCCACAAATCGAAATGGTGATGCAGTGATTGCAAGAAATAATACCACTGATGTTAAAGCAGATGAAATTGTTAGTACGTCACCCACAGTGAAAACCACAAAGAAAGGATGATTGAGGAGGACTGGGACACCAGTCTGACCATTTGAGCCTCCAGGTATTGTATAGGCTGCAGCAAAGGCAACAGTAGCAATGAGAACAGCCACAATGGTACATCCTTCGGCAGTCCGCTTTATCCATTCTTTGGCATTCAGTCGGAGTTCTTTGTTTGTTGAATTAAATAACGCCTCTGCCGTGAGACCTTGGCTGTTGCGGTGGTCAACGAAATGGGGTGGCATAACTTTCTTCACACGCTGCACATGAAATATATATATATATACACACACTCAGTAATGACATAAAATAGTTTTAATTAATTGATAGACAAGTGCAAACCTAAATGTGAAAGTAATTTTAGTTATTGATCAACTGGCGTGAAGAATAGTGTGGATGTGTTTGTGTCTGAATATGCGGATGCATGCAGACCTAAAAGTATATTAGAAAAAAGTGTACTAGAAGTGTAATACCTCAAACCAATGCATCTCCTCTTGTAATTCAAGTGCAGGGCCTTGCATCTTCTCAGGCACATAATCCTCATTTTTTTTTCCAACTCTATGTAGTATGGAATTCCCTTCCTCATCAAGTTTTCCTACTAGCCAATTCATTTGCAATTTCATCTTCATTACAAGCTTGAAAATCTTTAATTGGCGGTACTTGATTACTACACGCAATATGTTACGCCCTTTATCATCTATATGCACAACTGCCTTGGGGTATAAATTGAGTATTTCTTCAACAATCTGTACAAAACCCGAAAAAGTTGCTAAGAACAAAGGAGTTTTTGTTGCCGCTTCCGAAGCTTTTGCTGCCCCTTCCTCTTGACCAAGAAAACTCATTGGGTTTCCATCTGCAACTTTCTTCTCTGTTTTAGAATTACCAATATACCTGTGGAGGACAGGCTTACTCGGGCCTGCTTTATGATAAGTTATCTTCCATGAAGTATCTCTTTTTATGAGGAACTTGGCAAGCTTCATAGCTGATTCATATTTTTGCTTTCGTTCTGCAATTGCTTTTTGTTTGGTTGAACTTGAATACAAGTTGACTGTTCATGAACTGGAAGTCAGTAATTGTTGCATATAAAATTTTATTATTATTTATTAAATGTTGCATATAAACTCTTTTTTTTTTTTTTTCGGAGAAGAATGCTGCATATAAACTTGATTTTACTATAAAAGGGAAAAACATATCAGGCTCTTCTAATCCATCTAAAAATATATAGCATAATGAATTTTATGATACAAAATTCTTCAGCAGTTCTGTCACAAATTTACACTTTATATGTTTTAATGGACATTATTTTTTCTAACGAAAATAACTATCTTTTCTATATTTAATTGAGACCGTGAGAATGGTAACAGATTTTTTTTTTTTTTTCTTTTTTCTTTTTGGCTTCTACAACATAATCAATAGTAATATTTTATATAAGTGGAATGGTGATAATGATAGTGTTGGCAGTGAAAATGACAGTGGTGATAGTACTGTTAGTGGCAATAGTAGTTGTGAAATTTTTTTTTTTAATTTTTTTTTTTTTGGGATTTTTATTGACTTCGGGAAAAGGTTTTCATTGATTAACATGCTTTCATCAAACATAAATATATATATATATATATATATATATGAAAAATATTTTTCGTCAAAACGAAAAAAAGAGTTATTCCAAAAATAAATTTTAATCTTAAATTTTATTTTAAAAGCCATTTAATTACTTTAGGCAGAATGTCCATCAGAGTTTGGAGAATAAGACAATATTCCAGGAAAATGTGGTGCAACGTCGGCAATCAGAGTGTGACCGACTTAGGGAGGAGAGAGACAGGCAAATCCAGCAAATGCTTCAGGCCCGTCGGCAGGAGAGGGATGCTATTAGAAAGAAAATATTTTATGTGCGGACTGAGGAGGAAAAACAGAGAAAGCTGCAGGAAGAGGAGGAAGCTCGCAAGCGGGAAGAGGCTGAGAGGCAAAGGAAGATAGAAGAGGAACGCAGGGCAAAATTGGATGAGATTGCTGAGAAGCAAAGGCAAAGAGAGCGGGAATTAGAGGAAAAAGAAAGGCAGAGGAGAGAAGCTCTCTTGGGTAGAGCAACTGACGGGCCTTCTAGGCCTTCTGAGCCTGTTGGTTCCCGCCCATCTGAGCCAGTAGCTACAGCTCCCGCTGCTGCTGCAGCTGCAACTGGTGCTGGTGCTCCACCATCTGCTGGAAAATATGTGCCTAGGTTCCGGAGACCTGAAGTCTCTGCGCAGGCACCTCCTCCGGAACCAGATCGATGGGGCAGCAGCCGGCAGGATGATCGCACGTCCCAACCCAGTGATAGGTGGCGGAGTGATGACCGCAAGCCCTCTTTTGTTGCTGGTGGTGGCTCAAAGTCCACTTGGTCCTCATCTAGAGTCCCTCCACGTGGCGGTGGATCAGCACGCTGATCATAGAGGATCTTATTTGATTTGCATGAACGAAGGTCAATTTTGATTCCATCAACACATGGACAGTTTATTGCAAGCCAGAGAAAATAATCCCTGTGCTTTATTTTGAGCACCTCCAGACCTGGTTGAGTTGTTTCATCTCTTTGTTTTTTCAATGTAGTTATCTTTCCCTCGTGGTTTTCATGTCAAAGCAACCTACTGAAATATTTATTGTAATCTTGAAGCTTCAGACTTGATAGAGTTATCTATTTTAATTATTATTTTCAAAAAGGCAGAATGTCCATCAATCTTACCTAGTTAATACTAGGAAATGTCTTCTAAAAAGTCACAATACATATCTACAAAAAAAACTTTTTTGCGCTTTCATGTCTAAATAAAGTAAGAAAAAATTTAATTAACAAAAAAATTTGTTAGGACATATGTGTTTCACAAGTTAAAAACATATGTCACTATTTTATATAATTGGTTAATCTTTTGACAAAATGCATTTTACTTGTAATTGGGTAGATCTATGATGTGTTTAATACTTCAAGAAACCTTGTTTCAAGTTCAAGTGTTAAAGACATGCAAGTCTATCCAAGATTCAAGTGTAGAAAGTGTTGTTCATTAAAACTCGACAGCTAGCAATCTATCGAGCCTTGAAGAGCTGTTCTAGCCCGCAGCTCGACAGCAGCTCGACAGATAGGGTATCTGTCGAGGTTTATGAAAAACAGAGTTTCAGTTCTGTTTTGACTCCAATCCGTAATTGTATGTTTGAGCTTTTTTTTTTCTCACAACCCTAAACATATAAAATGATTATTTTAAAAGCTGTCAAAGGAGACACAAGTTGCACAAGTGTTGAGCAAAGTTTGTTCAAGCCCAGAGATAGAGTTTGCCTTAATTCATCTTTCTTGTGAAGAAGTTGTTGTGTTTGTACATCGTAGGGTTTTGTGACCAAGCATCTTCTCGATCTTCATTGTCTAGATGAACTGAAGAACTTTGCAGCCAACAACCTTCTCTAATTGGTGATTGAAGTCGCGTACTAGCATCCACGCAATTGGTTAGTCACGTACTGAAAGTCGTGCATTACAAGGAGAGATTGTCACTACAGAACAAGTCTTATTGGGTAATGGAGTAAGGGTTCAACTGTAGGCTGGTATAACGTACTGAGATTCATTTACTTGTAAATTGTAGGTTGGTATAAGGTACTGAGATTCCTTTACTTGTAACCGCTTGTTGTGATAATAGTGGATTCTCGGGAGTGGTGACCTTAAAATCACCTGATGGAGTTTTTGCCGTGTAGGTTTTCTCCATTCGTAAATAAATCACCATGTCAATTTATTTTTCGCTGCATACTTAGTTATTAGTGATTTGTTTGTATTACCACGCGTTTGCATGTTAATTTGATTAATTAATAAACCTAACTAATTAATCAATTAATTCATCACAAGGGATCAATACGTTTTTGGCCTATCAAGTGGTATCAGAGCAGACACACTCTGATTAGGGTTAATCCTTGTGTGTGATCCATTGACCCCTATTTGTCATGGATAGAGGACAATCTCCTATTATACCTCCATTGTTTGATGGTACTAATTGCGTATACTAGAAAGTACGCATAAGAGTTTTCTTATAGTCTCTAGATTGGCAAGCTGTAGAGATTGGCTGGACCAAGCTGGAAAAAGCGTTGGCCGATTGGGATGATGCTAAGATCAAGGCGAAAAATTTCAATAGCAAAGTATTGAATGCCTTATTCAGTGCGGTTACCAATAAGAAGTTCAAAAAGATATCATCCACTGAAACTGCGAAGAAAGCATAGACCATCCTCTAAACAACCTATGAGGGAACAAAGGCTATCAAGGACTCGAAGCTTCAAAGACTCACTAAACTAACTTCGAAGAGATAAAGATGGAGGAGGATGAGTCATTTGATGAATTCTATGCCAAGTTCAAGGACATAGTGAACTCAGCCTTTAATCTTGAGGAAACCATTCTCAAACCCAAGATTGTAAGAAATGTGCTTAGATCTCTACCCGAGAGATTCCATACCAAGATCACCGCGATCGAGGAATCAAATGACATTGACAAGATTCCTTTGAAAGAGCTGGTTGGTAATCTGCAGACCTATGAGTTAGGTTTAACAAGAATTGGTAAGTCGGGTAAGGGCAAGAGCATGGCATTGAAGGCCAAGAGCAGTGATACTAATAAGTCTTCAGATGATGAAGATTCTAAGATGAAGTCCTACATTACAAGGCAATATAAGAAGTTCATGAAGAATGCCAATGGGAAGGGCTTCGACAAGGACCGTAGGCAATCTAGTTCCTTTTAGTTCAAAAGCCAAGACAAGGGGAAGAAAGATGTTAGGGATGGTGGTCAGTACACTGTTCCCTCAGCACCAAAGTGCTTTGGGTGTCAAGACTTTGGTCACATGAAACAAGAGTGCCCCACATATCTCAAGACCATTGGGAAGAGCGAGGTACTTGCTGCTACATTAAGCGACACCGAACCTGAAGATAATTTCGACAACGAGGATGACAGATTCTTGAATACCTTTACTGCCACTATCAATCCTACTAAGGGGATTGTTGAAGATGTGGATGAAGAAGAAGAATTGGTGGAGTTCAAGTTTAAGAAGATGGATGAACAAGATGACATCCACACAGCCTATGCAAAGTTATACAAGGTCTTGGAAAAGCATGAGAAGTTGTATAGGTTGACCACCAAGAAGTTTAATGATGTGGAGCTTAAGCGTGAAGAGCTTTCCACAAAGTTTGATGAAGCCAATCAGACTATTGAAGCACTGAGGTTTGAAAATAACTTCTTGGCTGAAATGGTCAAGAAGCTTGAGGCAGAACTATTCCAAGTCAGAGCTTAGCTGGAAAAGACTTCAAGCGCTAAGCTCGATGAAATGCTCGACCTAATTGCTATAGGTGGTTAACCACTCAACAGAGCAATGGCATAATCGCATTGGGAAACCAGAATCAGTTTCCATCCTCTCTTACTCCTCTTGGAGATCCTATCAAAGCTCTTATGTTCCTTTCGAACTTCAACGGTTTTAACTCTTCCCCCTCACCGTCGGATCAAGGATTTGCTAGATGGAAAGGTTCTTCCAAGGTGTGGAAGGAAAATGGCTCCAAGTGATTTATCACTTTTTTTTCTCTCTTCATGTTTTTGTGTTTACATTACTTATGTGTTTTGCTTTATTGTTTTGAGTCAGTCTAGTTTTATACTTTGCTTTGTTTTGTTTAATATGTTTTTGTTTGGTTTTTTTTTTTTCAATTTTTTTTCATTTAAAAATAAAAATAAAAATAAAAATTTGAAAAATTGAAAAATACAAAAACAGTGTGTGTTTGTGTACATTGGTACTTGTGTACCTTGGTTGGCCATTGAAACAAAGTTTTCTAAACTTTGTATCCTTTGTAACTTAGATGAGCATCTCTATGCACAACTAAGTAAATGAGCTTTGTGGCTCTTATTTGTGATGAGTAAGATTAAATGATCTCTTATACTTAACATTCGTATCACTCTTTTTTACGGGAAGGACCAAAAAATTCTAAGAGAAAGGCATAAATAACCATCTCACCACTATTGCCTGCCAATCATGAAATGACATCTATATGCTTTGGCATAGCAAAAGTGCAATGTCAATGACATTTGTGTGCTTTGGCATAGAAAAATTGGAATGTCAAATGCTTAACATCATTGAGTATTTCTTTTCTTTCTCTTATATGCCTATGCGTGATTTGCTTAAAAAGAAAAATATGCAAAGAAAAATAAAAAGCAAAAAGATCAAAAATGCTTTATATATGATTGCAAGCATGTATTCTAGGAGATGTGGGAGATATAGGATGTATCTCGAATGTGATAGTCACCATCAAACAGTTATGATTGTGTGTGAGTTAGAGTGATTTTCTTATATCTTAAATCGTCATAACATGTATACACATATGCAATCTTGCGATATTTTTCACACACAACACGCAATATTCTTTGCTACTTTCGATACATGTATAGGTACAATATGATTTGGCCATCACAAGGTTTACATGCGTTAATATATGCTCACTAAACTGTCTTGACTTGTTTTTGAAATATAAAATTGGTTAGACTTGTTTAGTGTGTGTGTGTGTTTTGGGATCTATGTGCTTACCAATTTCTTTGTTGAGAGATGATTTTGAGAGTTTAAAATATTGATTGGATCCTTGGTTGAGTTGCATGTATGATTACATTCATATCTGTGTTTTTCTTTTCTTGAAAAACTGTTTTTAAGCAATCTCAACACCTGCTCGACACCTCTTGATACCTGGCTTATCTATCGAGATCTTCAATTGCTTTTTATCGTAATCTCGACACGTCTCAATAGCTAGGTGGATCGATTGAGAAAGTTTTTGTCCCCTTGATAGCTCCTCAACAGATCCTCGATCCATCAAGCTTCCTTTTGCCTTGGACACCTGCTCGATAGCTGCATCTGTCGACCCTCTTTAAAGCTTGACACCTCTCGACACCTCTCGATCTGTCGAGAATTACTGAGCTTGTATAAATAGGGTCAGCGCGATTCGGTCTTCACTTTCCTCAATCTCTCTCGATTGCTCTCAACTGTTTCACTTCCCAAACACACTTCTTTCTCTCTAAACCTCTTTCCCAAGAGATTTTCGACCTTAATCAAGTTTCTCTTCACTTGGTAAGTGTCTAAATCCCTCATATTCATGCATTTCATGTTTTTAACCTAAGTTTTTGGGATTTTTGAAAATTTTGGGGTTTTTCAAAATCAAAGAGGTTTTTGCAAAATTTTTGGGATGGGTTTTGAAGATTTGATCTTAAAATTTTTATGCATTGCATCTCATGTGCATTATAACTATATTTTCATGCATTTAAATGTGTATTATATATGTTCTCTGCTTGTGTGCTGGTAGGATTGGATTGGGCTGAGCCCATGATGCTTTTTCTATTGCATGTCACATGTTCATGCATTCCCATGCATACGTTCCTTCTTTTCAATATATTTTGATACATTTGAACTATTTTGGGACTTTTCTAATTGTCTTTTTTTTCTCTCTCTCTCTCTCTCTCTCTTCTGTTTGCGTTAGTCTGCTTCTATGGCACCCAAACGCAAGTCTACTCCATCCTAGAACCCTCTTCGTTCCGGGGCATCCACTTCTTCTGATCCTACTCCCTCACACGTCTGGTTCCGTGATGAGAATGACAAATCAGACTTCTTTAAGAACTTTTCCCGAAGAGGCATTCATTGTGAACGCCAAGTTATCTTATTGGACTTCTCCGACATTGACCTTCTCACTGTCATTCACAGTAGGGAATGGGAGTCACTATGTGATAAGGTACAAAAAAACATACTTAAGAACCCTGCTAGTTATTCTACTACTCTATTATTTTTGAAAACTCTTTATACTGACTTTGGCATCGGAGATGTTGTGACAGGCACCACACCGGTGACTATTTTACAAGAAGTACCTTACCATTTTTCAGGGTGACATAAACAGAAGAACGACTCCATCTAGACACACACACAACGATTGATGAATCTGCACTTCATCAATTTGGCGTCATCTGTAGGAAACGACATTTTCGTACTCAGATTCGAAAACGTAGTTTCTATCAACTTCTATATTCAAATGGAGTCCAACCAGGATTCAGCAGCCTTAGCTCAGCAAGTCCAAGCCCTTGCGACCACCGTTGAAGAGCTCACCAGGCAGAATCAGGAAATGAGACTACGACTTCAATAGGAGGAGAATCGGTCTAGAGCCAACCAAGAAGATGAGGAAAATAGCCATAGAAGAAGTGACCGCCGAGGGCCTACTACTCTAGATAAACAGAACTCAGATCTTCTTCGAGAGATGAGGAAGGAGATGGACAAGTTGAGAAACGCCATTAAGGAAAAAACGACCGGAGCCTGGATAGAATGGTCCGGGCAATAGACTCTCCCTTCACTACGGAGGTCCTAGAATGCCCAGTGCCATTGAAATTTTGGTTGCCTCAGCTTGAGCCGTTTGACGAACTTAAGGACCCCCAGGACCACCTCAACACATTCAAGACGACATTAAGCCTCCAACAGCCTCTTGATGAAATAATGTGTCGTTCTTTCCCTACCACTCTTAAAGGAGCTGCAAAGGAATGGTTCACAAAGTTGCCAACTTTGTCCATCGACAGCTTCAAGCAGTTAAGCAACACCTTTTGCGTCACTTCGTTGGAGGACAACACCTTAAGAGGCCAGCGAACCACTTACTAACTATTAGACAAGGAGAGAAGGAAACCCTGCGGTTGTACGTGAAACACTTTACTCAAGAGACCCTGGAGGTAGATGATACTGACGACAAAGTGCAGTTGACGACCTTTAAGGAAGGGTTGAAGTCCAAAGAGTTCATGGTTTCACTCACAAAGAATCCTCCTAAGATGATAGCAGAGATGCTCCTGAAGGCACAAAAGTACATGAATGCTGAAGATGCATTAGCAGCCATAAGGGACGTAGAAAAGCCGGGAGACAAGGGGAAGAAAGAGGACGATCGTAGACGACAAAAAAAGGAGCGGCCAGATCGTCAGACCAGTAACGGAGGTGAAAGGAAAGACGAAAAAACTTTCCAAACGGTAAAATTCACCCCTCTAGTTATGCTTGTTGACAAAATTTTGACGCAGATTAAGGATGAACACTACCTCAAGTGGCCAAGGTCAATACAATCATCCCTTAACGTCCGTGACAAGAAGAAGTACTGCCAATTTCACAAAGATCATGACCACTGCACAGAAGATTATTGGGACCTAAAGGAGTAAATAGAGGAGCTAATACTGAAAGGAAAACTACAAAAGTATGTGAAGAAAGGGGAATCTAGTAGGTTTAGGGACGGTGACAAAAACCAGCGCGAGTCCTCGCCTAGAGACAGAGATAACACGTCCCAGCCTCCGCAAAATGTGATCAGGGAGATAAAGACGATCGTAGGAGGGCCATTCACAGGTGGATCATTTAGATCCCTCAGGAAAGCATGTCAGAGGCAGGTGAACAGCATCCATATGATACGCCCATATAAGCAGAGACAGACAAACCAAGATATGTCTTTCAACGAGGACGATGCTAGAGGAGTGAAGTAGCCACATAACGATCCTTTAGTCATAATGCTCATGATAGAAGGATTCAACATGAAAAGGATCCTCGTGGACAACGGTAGCTCTGTAGACATCATCTACCTTCCCGCATTTCAGCAACTGAAGCTAGATCTAGGGAGACTGTGCCCATTTGATTCCCCCATCGTCAGTTTCAGTGGAGACAGAGTATATCCCAAGGGCATAGTGACATTGACAGTAATAGAGGAGACCTACCCGAGGCAATTGACTCGTCAGTTAGACCTCATGGTGATAGACTGGCCCTCATCTTACAATGTGATTATTGGAAGGCTCGCACTCAACTGGTGGAAGTTAGCCATGTCCATCTATTGCCTAAAGGTAAAATTCCCAACGGAGAACAGTGTTGGCGAGGTAAAAGGAGATCAATTCCTAGCCAAAGAGTGCTACCAGGCTGTCTTGGCTGCAAAGGAGAACCATACGTGGATAATCGAGGAAAAGGAGGAAGATAAAGTGGAAGCCCTGGAGACAGTGGAATTGGTCAAAGGAGAGGCAACCAAGACGATAAGAGTAGGGACGAAGCTAAGTCTCGAGATGAGAACAAGGCTCGTCCAGTTCCTTAAGGGAAACGTGGACATCTTCGCATAGAGTCACGAGGACATGCCAGGTATATCTCTAGAAGTCATTCAGCATAATCTGAACGTGAACCCGGAGAGAAAGCCCGTCCAATAAAGACGAAGGGTCTTTGCCCCAGAACGAAACCAAGCAATTACAGACGAGGTTAACAAATTGTTGTCGGCAGGTTTTATCAAGGAGGTTTACTATCCTGATTAGGTCGCAAATGTCGTCCTAGTGAAGAAAGCAAATGGGAAATGAAGAATGTGTGTGGACTTCTCAGACCTAAACAAAAATTGCCCGAAAGATAGCTTCCCTCTACCAAGGATAGACCAGCTAGTGGATTCTACAACCGGGCATAAGTTACTGACATTCATGGATGCTTTCTTAGAATACAACCAGATAAAAATGGCTGAAGAAGATCAAGAGAAAATTTCTTTCATCACAAGTCAAGGGCTCTATTGCTATAAGGGTTGTATATATACATTCTTGTAGCTCCTAGCCGTTGTGGCTGTTATGGTGGTTTTAATGGCTTTTTTGGTAATGCCTCTGAGCTTTGATGGGATTCCAAAGGTCTATACAGCTATCCTTGTAACCATCCGAGGCATTTATTTGACTGCATTGAATGACTTCTTTATCTTCGTCATTAATGTGGCTTACATTTGTTTGTCGATGTTGCTTTGTTGGTTTGGATGAGATCGTCCAGGTAAGTTGAGTTCGTCAATCCCATAAAAAACGATCGTATCTATTAGGAACTTGATGCTAAGCTGCATTTCTATCATAATTAACCCCCTATAAATTTTTATTTGATTTTTTAACTTGCTATCTTGCATTAACAGAATCCCACTTTTATATTTTTCTAGGACATAAATTTCTAGGGTTCAATATATAGCACCCACAATGTAGTTCCACACTTGAGAAAAAGAAAGGGAAAGATTGTTGTACTTGCTTCAACTGTAGCATGGTTGGCTATGCCAAGAATGAGTTTCTACAATGTAAGAAACCTTCTTGATTGGAGTGCCCTTGTCACGCCCCGAACCCAACTATAAAAATAGGCATGTGACAACGGCCACACACTTATAAAGTAAGCACCCTACAAGTGTGCAAGGCATTCTCAGCAACTAAAATTTATCCTAAAAAATTACATAAAATAAATCCAAAAGACCTCAACAATATCTTTATGAATAGATCTCCAATAATTTGAAAGAAACAAAATCCAAACTTCATGTACATAATGCCAATTGGCCAATAGATATTAGACTATTACAAGACCATCTAATCCCAAAATCATTAAGCTTCCTTCCCTGTGCACAACACAATAGTAAAACTTCCAAAACTTGCTATTCTTCACAATCTGAAATTGAAGGGGGAAAAGGGGGGGTGAGTTGACAACTCAATAAGTAACCAAAGTCCTAATAAGTTCTTTCAAGCAAATAGATCTGTAAAATAATAAGTTGTATACAAATAAAATATTTTAATCTTACAAATATATCATAGATGGATTAGAAAATAATAAGTTTTCCATATATCAAAGCTATAATTTACAATAGGTTCCAAAAACAGATAAGCAGTTTCAAGGACTTAAAACAGTTCAAATATTCAAACATAATTCATATTCTTAACAATCTTTACGACTATGGTCACGCTATGTCCCCATGACTAGGCATCAAAATCAGATGAAAATAGTTCCGTGCTAATATATATCACCCATTAGCTAGGTCTAGAAGCACGATAGGCTCGTGATGCCCCAGATAGAATAGTTTCAGTACCAATGAATAACCCTCATTGGCTGGGTATCAGAGTACCAATGAATAACCCTCATTGGACATAGTCAGATTGTCCAAAATCATATATATCAAATCATAGTTCAAACAAAAATATATCTCATTCAAAAAAAAAAAAATATATATATATATATATATAATTATATATTCAGTAATCAAATATATTTGTGATAATTCTTTATTCTTTACTTTAAATCAATATAGCTAAAAAAATTAAATAAACTTGTAACAATTATAAATAAATTTCTGTAGTTAAAATACAGTAGTATAAGCAAAATAAAACCAATTAGAATAATGTTACTTACCTCAGCTAGCTCACTACAAAAGAACTTCTCCCTTCCTCTAAAATCCTTTGATAACATCTAAACAATTTTTTAGGTACCCTTTACTCAATCATAAAAAAAAGTTTAAGAAAAACTTATAACGGTACTCAGCCAAAAATGAAACTACTAAAAATATCCAATAATTTCTCATTATTTCATAATGGTTGTATCCAAAGAAAACCCACGAATTAAAATTGAAAATACTTGTCTATTAACAAATACAACTTGTTAAAATCACTTGAGACACAAAGTATTAATCCTAAATACCACTCTAATCTACTGAATCAACCAACCACGATGATAGTTTTGTTAGCTACAAAAACAACCCAAATTAGTAGCTTTTACTCCCTGCTAAGAGGAAAAATGAGAATAAACCTCCAATATTGATTTTTTTTTTTTTTTTGATACGACCAATATTGATTTTTATGTCTTATCCAAAAGCTAATTTATATAACAGCAAGATCTATAAAAGAAATTGTGCACCAAACAAACCCAACTGAGTCCAATCATAGGATGGAAAATCCGCAAAGTCTAAGACTGACACTGCTACAGAATATCCTGAACCTCCATCCTAGACCCATCTTCTATACGGTCTTCTTTTCTTTTCTTTTCTTTTTTTTCTTTTTTTTTTACATGATAGTTTATGACTTGTCAAACTTCATCCTATTCACCTCTACCAAGACTAATAAACAAAGAATAATAGTAATAATAATAAGAGTATCTTTATCAGCTATGCCATATGTGTCAAATGTTAAATATTTGGCACATTTGGCACACCAAGCACCATTTGACCCCATTTATCAGATGTGTCATATCCCATATTTTTTGCAACATTGAACAGTACCGTGACAAATTTGCCACGGTACGGACGCGTGTGGCAAAATTTTTTTTCTTTTTTTATTCCTCTCTCTCCTCTCTCTCCGTCATTCTCTCTTCTCTCTTTGTCATTCTCACCTCTCTCACCTCAATCCTCTCCTCTCTCTCTCACCCCAATCCTCATCACTGCTCTTCCATGCCCACGCCAACGCCAATGCCGACGCTGACGCCGACGATCACTTCCACGCCGACGCCGACGCCGATTTCTCTCTAGCAATGGTTTTTTTGTTTTTTTGTTTTTTTTTGGCTGTGTTTTGATGGGTTTGGTTCCGACGGAGGTGGGTGGGTTCGGATGGGCTAGGCAATGACGATGACGGTGATGAAGATGGTGGGTTTGGAGTCTGGGTTGACTTGGATTATGAAGGTTTTGGGTTTGGAAGTGGGTGTGGGTGAGGGTGTGGAGGCGGTGGTGTAAGGTTGAATTTAATCAACCATCTAATTGGCTTTATTCTATGACCAATTTGCTTGTAATTTAGCACTTAGTAACCCTGTATTTAGGTGGGAAAATTGTAAGGGTAGTGTGTGAGAAGATGTGAAGAAAAGCTCAAGAGTGTGCAAGAAAAACAGAGGTTCTCGACTAGGGCTCGCGGGTGGATCGCGACTGGCAAGCCGCCAAACTCTGGCACGTGAGAGGCACACTAGGAAGCTGAAGGGTCGCGCTAGCTGTCACGCTACAGGACAAAAGTTCCAGGATGGCCAGGCCGTTACGTCGCGACTGGAACTCGCGACTTGGACAAGCCGCGAGGTCAAGCCGCGAGTTAACCCTGTTTGGCAAAAACTGACGTTTTGCATTCCCTTCTCACCCTACTATATATACACCCTTATACCCACTAAATTGAGAGAGCTTCCAGAGAGAATTTTGTGAGAGAAACCCTAGAGAAAAACAAGATTGCCTCATCCCCAATCTTTACCTTAGAGACTCTTCAAATTCCTCTACTCTCTTCCTCTCCATTGTCATACCCTTGAGAGGTCTTTTACCAAATCCTTATCTCACCACACTCACGTCTGTGAGAAGGTCCATTTGGTGCTTAGGGAAGCAGTTTGGAAAGGAACCAATATACATTGGTTGATGCTATGGTCAAGTAGCGGAATCTGGGAAGCTAAAGAAGAAATAGGTTCGGCGTAACCTCGTTGGAGCAAGAAGCTTGGAGGGCTTAGGTACTTGGGTAGATTAGGCTTAGAGGGTCTTCTGCTGTTCATGTATCCCAACTATATTCTTTAGTGGATTTTATCACCGCTTGGAGGGCGGCGGAGAGGTTTTATGCCGAGGACTTCGGTTTCCTCTTCGATAACACATCGTGTGTTGTCCGTGTGTTTGCATCTTCTTTCCCGTTATCTTTGTCCTATATTTACTGTTGTGGATGTGTTTATATTTGGCTTAGATTGTTTATCAATTCTGTTATAAGCTTGTTATCATGTTCCGCACATTAGTTGTTTGATATAAAGCTTGAATTGGTAATTTTATTATTTGGGGTCTAAACGTTCAAGGGTGTTTCATACCTATTTTGAACTTTCATTTGGTATCAGAGCGGGTACACTTGTTGTGGTTTTAATACCTGAGTGTGATCCTTGACCCCTTGTTGAGATGGATAGGTCTCAATCTCTCAATGTTCCACCATTTTTTGATGGTAATAATTATGCATTTTGGAAAGTCCGAATGAGGGCGTTTTTGTGTTCTATGGATGAGACTGTGTGGGATGCAGTTGAGATAGGTTGGACTAAACCGGAGGCTCCTAAGGCAAATTGGGATAAGGCTGCTCTTGCAGCGGCAAATGCAAATAGCAAGGCATTGAATTCTATTTTCTGCGGCGTCTCTCCAGAAGAATTCCACCGGATTTCTCACATCTCCATTGCTAAGGAAGCATGGGAAATTCTGGAGACAACCTATGAGGGAACTAAGAAAGTGAAGGACACAAAACTTCAAATGCTGACCACTCACTTTGAGGAGTTAAAAATGAGTGAGGAAGAGTCATTTGATTCATTTTACAACAAATTGAATGAAGTGGTTGTTGGTAAATTTAACTTGGGGGAAAATCCGGTGGACTCGAAGATTGTAAGGAAGATCCTCCGGTCACTACCAGAAAGTTTCCGGCCCAAAGTTACAGCCATTGAAGAGAGCAAACATCTTGACGAAATCAAGGTTCAAGAGCTGGTTGGTTCTCTACAGACATATGAGTTGTCCCTTCCTTCAGCGAAGAAGAGCAAATCCCTTGCTCTTAAGACAATTGATGAGAGGATAGTGTCTCATGACTCTTTGGAAGAGGATACGGTAGATAAAGATGTGGCGTATCTTGTAAAAAACTTCCGTAAATTCCTAAAGCTCAAGAATAGTGGAAAATTTGGTGACAAAGGAAAATTCCAGAGTGCCGGAAAAGAGAAGAAAGAGTTCCGAAGAAAAGATGGTAAAGATTCCCAAACCTCACAAGGAATTACATGTTTTGAATGTAATGGGCATGGGCATTTTAAAAAGGAATGTCCAAATTACTTGAAGTCGAAGGGAAAGGCTTATGCCACTACTTTAAGTGATTCAGACTCATCAAATTCTGATTCCGATGAAAGCTATGATGGGGAAGGAAATTTCTCCGCATTCATGACTATTGCTCATGAGAAATCCTCAGATGACTTGGATACACTTGTGAAGAAGCTTGGTGAGCATTCTGATTTGGAGTCTATTGGGGTTGTTGAAGAATCGGAAGCTAAAGAGGATGAAGGTACATTGAGTCTTCAAGAGAATTACGCTTTACTTCTTGAGAAATCAGGTGAGTATGCAAGGGTTGCAAAGGCGGCTGTGAAGAAGATGAAAAGGGCTAAAGAGGACTACAAAAGTCTATTGGCTAGATATAAAGAGGCTAAATGTGAGATTGAGACACTAAATGGAGAGTTATCGGAAGCTTATACCAAAGTAAGATTCCATGAGCAAGAGGTGGCGCAAGCGCAAGCCAAGATAGAAATGATCTCCTCTAGAAAGCTAGAAGATGTTATCTCGTCTCAGAAACATTTCTCAGACAAGTCCGGATTGGGTTATGCCCGAGGAAGTAGCTCATCGGCCAAAGCTACCAAAGAAGTGAAATTTGTGAAGGCCATAAAGCCTATTGGAGAAGAAACCATCCCTGGGAATGTTAAGGCTGAGAGGAAGAATGTGAGTGAGCAACGGATGGTGAATAAGCCCCGAAATCAATCTATGGGTAGACACGAAACCAAAGCAAGATCTCTCTCAAGACCACAACGGGGTCCTAGAACAGAGTATGTGTGTCACTATTGCGGACTGTGAGGGCATACTAGACCCAACTGTCAAAAGCTGAGAGCAGACAACAATACAAGCGCACCTCGGTCACGAGGAAGAAGGAATGACAAGAGGTCTTGGGGTGGTGAGAAATCGAGCAGTCAAAACAATAATTCAGGAATGACGGACGTGATGAAGATGATCGGTGCCTTCACCAACTGCCTTGAAAGCTTCACACGAAGGTTTGATAGTCCCAATTCCCGTACCAAATCCGTAAAGGATATCACCCCAAACGCACGTGACGTGTGGGTGACGAAGGGTTCTCATGCATAAGCATTACAACATGTCCATGCATCAATACTTCCCATATTTGTGTATATGCTTGGTTGTTTTTGTTTCTTGCTAAGTTGTGTTGAAAATTTTGTTGTGTTGGTTAAAGTATTTTTTTTGCTGATTTTGTTTTTGATCATTGCTCCTTTGTGTCAAAAATCCAAAAACACATAAAAAGTTGAAAATCCAAAAAGTTTGATTACTTTGTTGAGTTTTGTCTCCAAGCATGTTTTGCCCTGTACCTTTGTACTTATGGCTTTGTGCATTTAACGAGCTTAGCTTGTCTCTTATGCACTCATATCTTTGTGGAAGAAATTTTGAAATCTATGTGATTGTTGTAAATAGATCTTCAACCTTGTCATGAATGATTAGTGAATGGTTTTGTTGATCTTGAGACATGCATAGACTCATGCCTATATATCTTCCCACCTTTTATTTTTTATGCTTTAAAAGAGCTCTCTAAATGTAAATCTCCAAATGAAAAGAGATATAGAGCTGCAAAAGCCTGTCGCACATACTAGTATTTAACTAGGAAAAAGGGAAAGCGACCAAAATAAAATGTGTGATGCTCAAAAAGCCAAAGGCTCATGCCTATATATCTTCCCACCTTTTATTTTTTATGCTTTAAAAGAGCTCTCTAAATGTAAATCTCCAAATGAAAAGAGATATAGAGCTGCAAAAGCCTGTCGCACATACTAGTATTTGACTAGGAAAAAGGGAAAGCGACCAAAATAAAATGTGTGATGCTCAAAAAGCCAAAGGCTAACTCATCAATTGAAATATCAAAAATTTCAGGCATCTATCTCACAATGAGATTTTCTTTGCTCAAAAGTTGCAAATGATATGTTGAATATAGAACCAAATGAAAAGCTTCAAAGAATTGTTATCAAGTACTTGTGGGAGGTCATATATGCATGTTTCTATAATTGAGATAGGTCACATTATCTAGTGCTAGTTGTGTATGCCTTGATTGAATTGATCATTGAAACTTCACTTTGGACTAAGGACTATCTCATTTTCGATATCCACACACAACACACAAGTCTATGTTCAATGAATGCCATATTCATTTGTGTGATTGTACTTGATTAAATGTGTTTTCACATGCTCAATCTTTGTTGATCAAACACAAAAAGATTTTTGAGTGTTTTGTTTTGTTTTTGGAAAGTACTTTGTTTTCGCAAAATCTCAAAAATTTCAAAAATAGTGTTGCCCTGTTTTGGCGACTAAGTCGCGGGTTGGCCCAGTCGCATGTCCCAGTCGCTAGCTCACTCAGAGATTTTTCGCGGCTTACTGGCGAGTCAGTACTCTTGTCGCGAAAAAGACTTAGAAAATTTTTTCAAAATTTGAGTTTTGCTCTATTCGCGGCTCATTTTGGCGGCTTGTTCGCGGGTGGAAAGTCCAATCGCGAGGGTTACTTAGACATTTTCGCGGCTCAGCTCGCGACTCCTTCGCGGGTAGACCTTCCAATCGCGAAAAACACTTGGAAGATTTTTCTAAGAATCTTACCTTCACAGTGTTTCGCGGCTTGTCCTGGCGACTTACTGGCGACTTGGTTAAGTTGCGAAAAACGCGTGTTTTGCGTTTTGAAGACAGTTTTTAAAATTGCTTTTCAGTTCTTCCCTCGAAGTTTTGTAACTGTTCATTGTCTTCCCCATTTCTCTTTCAAACACTCCGTGTCTCACTAAAAACGAATCCATTTTTACGTCATGTCCTCGTCAAACAGCAAGAAAAAGGTATGGGTTCTTCCTATCTCCCTTCATTGTACTTGGTTCAAGTATCTTTTTGGTGTAAAAAGTGTCCCTGTTTTGATGAGTTTTAATGGGTTTGAACATATGTTAATGGGTTTGGTGTGGATGTGTTTTGATGGTTTTATCTTGACTATGCTGTGGTTCTTATGTGTTTTCACGTGTGTCTTTATTGAGAGACTGTGATATATAATGTGGTCAAGATTGTGTTGCATCCTTCATATCACGCTCTTGGCATTTTGTCATGAGTAATCTTGTGAGTTTTTACTCAGAGATGTTACTTGTACTCATTTTGTCTGGAGTTCCGTGTTGTGGTTAGTGTAGTTAATATTTTGTTGTTGTGATTTTGTGAAAACTCCTATCACTATTTAACCGACACTAAGTAATCTAATGTTTGATTCCCTGTGGTATTGCATTTGGTACTTTGCTGTGTGTTTGCTCTCTTACAGATGTCTCGACAATCCTCTAAAGGAAAAGAGGTGATGTCAGAAGAAGAAACAGTGCCTGTTGCAAAAAGAACACGGTCTTCCTCACAGCCATCTACTGAACTCAATATTGAGTTGTTCAGAACTCCTCAGCACCTAGATGCCTACTCCAGCATTTTTGACCGAGAAACTCCTATAGTGGAACGGGTGGTCAAATTTGACACTTTGGACACAACTTTTGTCCCTAGGATCTTCGAGGCAAAAGATTGGGCAGCTTTATTCAGAAATTTTGTTGATCCGATGATTGAACTAGTGAAGGAATGTTTCGCCAACACAGTTGATCTTGAGACTGAACTACATTGTCTGGTAAGAGGAACAGAGTTCATCATTAATCCAGACACCATAGCTGAACTTCTCCAAATCACACGACCTGCGGATGCCGACCTAACTCCGTATGATGATCGTACTCCAGTGATTCAGGACATTCTCCAAATTCTTGGTCCTGACCATGACATTTCAAGCACCGGCACATCAATTAGTACTACAAAGTTTTCACCTGATTTGACAACATTGAAGCTGATTATGTTTTCAAACCTCTATCCGTTGACCAACACGGTGTATATAAACCTTGGAAGGGCTCAATTTTTATGTGATCTCATCACAGGCACCAACATTGACATCTGTGCCCATATTTTTCACATCATAAGAAAGACAGCAACCAGAACAGTAGCACGAGGGTGCCTTCCATTCTGTAGTCTTATTATGAAGTTCGTTCTACGTGAAGGTGTTACTCCTCCCTCAATTGGGAACATGATTGCTCGTCCTTGACCAATCTCTATGTTCACTCTACAGGCCAGCAGGAGTCATTCATCTAAAGCTCCAAAGAGTGCACATCTATTTTCTGCCACTTCCTCTACTCCTGAGCAAGTTTCACCTGTTCATACCATCCATGCATCACAACAACCAGGCACTACACAACCACAGTCTGCTCCTCCGCCTGACAAGTTGCAAATGCTCTTTGATAACCTTCACAAACGTCTTAAGGAAATGGAAAAGACCCTCAGAGATGGCCAGAAAGAGCAGTCGGAGAGACTGGTTGTCATGCAGGACCAAATTGATGTGTTAGCAGCTCAAGTTGATGGCATTTTCACAAAGCTGCAACTGTGACCCTTTTGGCCATTCCGGTCAAAAAGGGGGAGAACTTTTGGGGGCAGCTCTTGAGGGGGAGTGATCGTTTTGAGGGGGAGATTTCTTCATCATTCCTTTTTAGATTTTTTTTCTGTATATAAAACTTTGTTAACTCAAAATACTGTGGTGGTAGTTGTTTATTTCAACATATATATATAGTATGATGTTTTTCATGTCTGTACCCATTGTTGCTTTTGTAAGTTTTGAGGGTTGTTTCTAGCACTTATGCATGTTTGTAGGCTTTTATGGTTTGTGCCATGTATTTGCAAATCTTTGTTTATGCAGCCTTTATGCTTTGTGTTTTGGTACTTGTTAATGCCTTGCATTATCTTAAGTACAACACTCTTGTGCCCTTGTAGGATTGTTCCTAAATGCATATATGTTTGTATGCATTGGTTGAGTGTTGGACTTGCAAATGATTCTCTTCAATTGAGTTTATCAGTTTTGCATGTCCGGATGTTCATTTCCTGTGTGAATGAACATAGTAATCACTTTTGCTTAAGTGACTATTGTTGCTGATCTTGCCATGAATTATTGCTTTTGTGCTTATGTTCATTTTTGCTTGATCATGCTTACTTTGCTCCATATGCTTATTAAGTTTTCTGCATACAATGATATTGTTATGTTATTGTGTTTCAGGAGTTACTTATTCATATGTTCAAGAGCTTTACAGATTCTAGAGTTAGGTGTGAGTGAGTTTTCCAACTGTTCCCAACTCACGCATTAAGTCTAGAGTTTGTTTTAGGGTTTTGTCACGAAATAGCCAAAGGGGGAGATTGTAAGGTTGAATTTAATCAACCATCTAATTGGCTTTATTCCGTGACCAATTTGCTTGTAATTTAGCACTTAGTAACCCTGTATTTAGGTGGAAAAATTGTAAGGGTAGTGTGTGAGAAGATGTGAAGAAAAACTCAAGAGTGTGCAAGAAAAACAGAGGTTCGCGACTAGGGCTCGCGGGTGGATCGCGACTGGCAAGCCGCCAAACTCTGGCACGTGAGAGGCACACTGGGAAGCTGAAGGGTCGCGCCAGCTGTCACGCTACAGGACAAAAGTTCCAGGCTGGCCAGGCCGTTACGTCGCAACTGGAACTCGCGACTTGGACAAGCCGCGAGGTCAAGCCGCGAGTTAACCCTGTTTGGCAAAAACTGACGTTTTGCATTCCCTTCTCACCCTACTATATATACACCCTTATACCCACTAAATTGAGAGAGCTTCCAGAGAGAATTTTGTGAGAGAAACCCTAGAGAAAAACAAGATTGCCTCATCCCCAATCTTTACCTTAGAGACTCTTCAAATTCCTCTACTCTCTTCCTCTCCATTGTCATACCCTTGAGAGGTCTTTTACCAAATTCTTATCTCACCACACCCACGTCTGTGAGAAGGTCCATTTGGTGCTTAGGGAAGCGGTTTGGGAAGGAACCAATATACATTGGTTAATGCTATGGTCAAGTAGCGGAATCCGGGAAGCTAAAGAAGAAATAGGTTCGGCGTAACCTCGTTGGAGCAAGAAGCTTGGAGGGCTTAGGTACTTGGGTAGATTAGGCTTGGAGGGTCTTCTGCTATTCATGTATCCCAACTATATTCTTTAGTGGATTTTATCACCGCTTGGAAGGCAGCGGAGAGGTTTTACGCCGAGGACTTCGGTTTCCTCTTCGATAACACATCGTGTGTTGTCCGTGTGTTTGCATCTTCTTTCCCGTTATCTTTGCCTTATATTTACTGTTGTGGATGTGTTTATATTTGGCTTAGATTGTTTATTAATTCTGTTATAAGCTTGTTATCATGTTCTGCACATTAGTTGTTTGATATAAAGCTTGAATTGGTAATTTTATTATTTGGGGTCTAAACGTTCAAAGGTGTTTCATACCCATTTTGAACTTTCAGGTGGGTTTGTCGGGGTTTGTGGTTGAGGTGGTGGCGGTGGCGGTGGTGGGGCTTCCGATTTGGTTTTGGTGGGCTATGGGTTGTGGGTCAAGGTTTTGGGTCGGCGGCATTGTGGGTCGAGGTTGTTGATTTCCGATTGTGGGTCAAGGTTTTGGTGGGTTATGAGTTTGTTTGTTGATTTCTGATTTGTTGTTTGTTCCGATTTGTTGTTGTTGATCAGGGAGTTCCGATGCAGTTGTTTGTTATTTGGTTGATCAGGGAGTTCCCATGGGTTTCTGGTTTGTTGTTGTTGTTGTTGTTGTTGTTTTGATTTGTTCCGATGGATTGTGGCTGCCACGGTGGCGGCGGCGGCGGTGGCAGCAGTGTGTGGTTGTTGTGATTGTTATTTATTGGGTTAGATATATTATTTTATTAGGTTGTTTATATTATTTTAATGTATAGGAAATATTATTTTAATATATATAATTGTAGTATAAAACATCTGATAAATGGAATGTTGTAAAATAATGTGGTAAAATAATAAAGTAGGGTTTTAGTGTGGCAAAATGGCATAATTTTTGCCACATCTGATGCGGATGCTCTAAGAGGTTAAAGGCTGCTTTTGTTTTCTCGTTTTAGCCTTCATCTCTACTGACACACTCACCATCATCAATATGATACTGCCGCTGCATCAACTTTCCTATTCACAAAAAGTACAACTTCTTAGAGCAATCACATTAGTTTGTCTAAAAATTTTCGTTTATTTTACACTAAAATTTTACTTTTTTTTTATTTTACACTACCATATTTTTAAAATACTCACATCAGTTCATCTATTTTACAAATCTATTCTAATTAAATAATATTATTTATTATTTTATTATTATTATTTATTAATAACCGTTTCTCTCTTTCCCGCACCTATTCTCTCTTCCCTCATAATCTATTTTCCCCTTCCCTTTCCTTTTTCAGCTCACTCACCCGTTTCTCTCTTTCCCTCACTCACTCCCAGCTCACCGACCCAACTCGCCGATCCAGCTCACTCCCAGCTCACCGCCGCCTCCGCCTCAACCATCAGCCGATTCGGCCTCTCTTTTGCTTTCGCCCTCCCTCTCTCCTTTTCCCCTCCCTCTCTCCTCCATCACCAATCCTTCGCCTCCCACCCCCAATCGACGACAACAATGGAAGATCCGATGGTAGCAATGGAAGACCCGACGGCAGCAGATCGAGCAGCAGCAGTGGCAGCAGATCGGGCGGCAGATCTGGCTCTGTTGGGCATTTCAGGTGAGTTTTCCGTTGAGTATGATTTTGGATTAATTTTCTATTGATTTTGGAATAGTTTGTTGTTGTTGATTTTGGGTTTGTCTTGGTATGAGATTTCTTCTTCCTTCTGCCGCGTTAGTTTGTTGTAGTTTGACAGAGGAGAGAGAAAAAAGAATTAAAAAATTGTTTACACGATGAACAATAACTGTGTATATTTCCATGGTTACTATTCATTTGCAAGACCATCATGGAAATTTAGACATTTTTACAAAGACTAATGTGGAAGGTTTTTGGGATAAAATGTGTAAATTAGAGCACTTTTTGTATTTTAGAAGAGCTTCGACGAGCTGGTGTTGATGCTCTTAGGGGATTCTAGCCTTTTATCTCTGTTTTTAAAAATATTTGATAATATGCCCTTATTTTCAAACTATATGTATATGCCCTTGTTTTGATACTCGATTACCTTAAAATCGAGTTTCAATGAAATACTCGATTTGTACAAAATCGAGTTATGCCCGATCAAAATTAAAAAAAAAAAAATGTATCGAACTCGAGTTCATGGAACTCAAGTTCCAAAACACCGCTATAGCTGATTAAACTAAAAAAAAAAATGCATGGAACTTGGGCATAACCTATAGCTACGTTTTGATTGTCCTATAGTGGCGTTTTTAATGGAACTCAAGTTCCATGCAATTTATTTTTTATTTTTTATTTTTTGTTAAGTTTGATTGGGCATAACCTATAGCTACGTTTTTGTTGTCCTATAGTGGCATTTTTAATGGAACTCGAGTTCCATGCAAATTTATTTATTTATTTATTTTTAAGTTTGATCGGGCATAACTTGATTTTGTACAAATCGAGTATTTCATTGAAACTCGATTTTAAGATAATCGAGTATCGAAACAGGGGCATCTACCTATATAGTTTCAAAACAGAGGCATGTTGCTAAATTTTTAAAAAAATAAGGGTAAAATGCTAGCATTCCCCAACTTCTTAAGGCAAAAATTGTGTAGAACCGGACCCACTATGACCATGCTTAACCTTTTGCAAATCCATCTACACTTAAGGCAATAGTGGCATAGGAAAAGAATAACGATTATCGAAACAGTACAGGTACCAAAAATATAATTTAATCTCTTTTTCTATCACATCATAAAATTCATTGAATATCTAAATAGTTTCAGACCAAAAATACTTGTATTAAAAAAAAAAATCTCTAATTCGAAATAAAACATAAATTGACAAAGAATAAGATTCTTAGGTTTTTACCTCAAGTGTGCATCAATCCTTCTCTATTTGAGTATTTTGATAGTCTCTTCTCTCAAAATATCTGTCATTATACACTAACTTAATTAGCTTATATATTTTCAATCTTATTTTCCAAAAAACCCCTTAATAATATTAATTCTAAAAATTGACCACACAAAGAGATTTACTTAAACACCCCACCTTTTTAAGTCTTTTTTTTCCCCCCCGGGTATTACAGGCCTTACAGCCCTACTCCCACATTTTAATTTTTATTGATTCATTTGTAAATCTGTGATGGCTACAGGCAAGCAAGGCAGCCCTGATATCCTTTTTTGAGACATGGAGGGCTGAACTTGGTTTGGATATTGGAATAACAATTGTGACTCCTGGATTGATTAAGTCAGAAATGTTGGTTTCTCAAAAAAAAAAAAAAAAGAAGTCAGAAATGTCAGATAGCGCAAATTTATCAAAGGTATATTTTGAATTAAATGAAACCTGAAAGCTTATCCTTCACCAACCTATGATCTTGAATCAAGTTTATTTTGCATTTATATTAGAGGCAATGAAGTGTCTTAAGCCACTAGATACCAAGAGGGTAAGACGTTTGAATAGTATTGAGTAATGGTATGATAAAGTCCCTTTATAATGTGAAAATGATCACTTAAGCCAGACAATAACTGTACTAACTACTAATTAACCTTTTTTAATCTTTTTTTTTTTTACTGACATGGTTTATGACACATCAATTTGTAAGCCTTATGCAGTAAAATTTTTATATATGTCTAATACCACTCCTGTTATATGTGAATGTGATTTCTGGATAGACTCAAGCAATCTGGATCCTAGCTATAAGACAACAGAAGGGTGTGCCAAGGCAGTTGTGGCCAGTGCTTGCAGGGGAGATATGTACTTGACTGAGCTATCTTGGATAAAGGTGATGTTTTGGATGAAAATCATGTGTCCTGAAGTATTGGAGTGGTGTTTACACTCGACGTTTGTCAAGAGGTGCCAGATTTCAAGGGACTCCTAGCTGCAACATCTGGTGTTTTAAGCCAATAAATTCTTCAACACAGTTTCAATTTAATCTCCACACATCAAGGCAGATAAAAATCATGAAGCCAAGGAGAGCTAATGGGTCTTGCATCAATTTAGATATTATACCTTTAGAGGTGAATTAAATTGTCACTTTCATAAATTATACAATATCTGTTATGAAGCACATAACTTGTCCTTTTTTTTCTTTTTTTCCTACTATGTTTTTATCAAACCATATGCAAATTGATAATCAGAAGTTATCAACTGATTTTTTATTTATTTTTTAAATCAATAGTTGGGGGATTTGAACCTAAATTTATTTTGTTGAAAACACTAGAAGATGTCAGTTGAGCTTCAAGGTTCTAGGTGTCATTAACTGAAAGTTAATTTTCAGATATAAGACCAAATATACAAGTTTATAACTAACCAATAAATTATATCAATTATTTTGAGATGTTAAATTTAACAAAACCAATGGATGGTTTAGACAACACAACCATCTCCGTTTATGGGAATAACAAAGAAACTCAGATGTTTCAGATTCACTTTCATCATCATCTGGGCCAAGTGGAGGAGATGTAATACTAACAGCATGCAGCCCTGATCAGTGACACAGAGAAAGGTTTTTGACAGATTGCTCAAAGCCCTTTTTTCTTGTCTAAAAAGTTGTACCAGACAAAGCCTACCTGCTTGAATATATCCTCTGCAACTCATGCCCTTATATTACAAACCACTAACCTTTCACTTCCCTATACACTTCAAACGCTTATTTGTCACCGGAGTTGATCTTCTACGAATGTTTTCTTATACCTAAATATCCAATATGCATAGCAAAACTGAGGTAGAGAGCAAGAATTAGACCCTAACATCAGAAGGCAATTTATGATTGCTATGAGGCCCTTCAGGCCTCTAGAGCATATATTTATATGCACCTGCGGATGTGTTCTCAATAGTGATTGAAATATGGAATGATGTATGAAGCTATATAGACATTTTTCCTGCATTAGAACTAAGATGAAATTTCATCTTTCAATGAAGTGTGTTAAAAAGATTCTAGCTCCATTAGTATTGTTAAAAGGATCTCAATTTGCCATGAATTGAAATATTAAATAAGTGTTTACAAATAGTATACCGTTTGCCAAAAAATAACACCCAATGAATCAATAATTACCATTTTCAGCAAAATTGTAAAACAAAAGTATAATGGCTTCATCAATATTCTTAAATGGATCTCAATCTGCCATGAATTGAAATATCAAATGAGTGTTTACAAATAGTATATTGTTTGCCAAAAAATAACACCCAATGAATCAATAATTACACTTTTCCAGTAAAATTGTAAAACAAAAGTATACTAGCCCCATCAGTCTTTTTAAAAGGATGTGTATCACTAAACAAAATATCGAACTAAAAATAGTTTTATTCTTGCTACCACCAGACCTTAGCCTTTCCCTTGTCCTTGCTTCCACTAGTGTTGTCTTTCTTTGTATGACTTTGACTTGAATGTTGAGTACCCATATTTGATTGCTAAGTACCCTATATAATATACAACCATACATTAAAAATCCAATCAATGAAACCATTTGGATGAAAAGTTCAAAGAAGTAGTACTTGAAGTTTACCGGTAATTTTTTATTCCCTTTAGCTCTAGACATAGATGATTGTCCTGATTGCCTTTTCTTTTTCTTTTTGTAAGCCTTCTTGTTGGGGTTATCAAGAGCTTTATAGGTTCTTTGATTATGGCCCCATTGGAAACAATTCCCACATTTCATGGCAGTTCCTTTCTTGCTCACCCTAAATGCATTAATAGGTTCTCTTCCTCCATTTTTCTTATCTTTTTATGCTTGCCTACTTTCTTTGTAAATTTTGGGGGCTTGATTGGGTCATAGGGTGTTCTTGGCCACTGTTCATGGCTTGGAAGTGGGCTTACCATCCATTGGTAACAACTTAGGAATGACTCCTTACTGTAAGCAATGTCTACATAAGTCTCAAGTTGCTCTCCATGCTCAATTATTGCAGCAACAACATGAAAACATGGGATTCCACTCAATCCCCATCTCCCACAACCACAAGTCCTCTCATTCAAGTCCACTACATATCTTCCACCATAAATATACTCCACCTCATATTTGGACACTCCATTCCAATAAGAAATGCAATGTCCAACCTTGCTTTTTATCCTCTCAAGCTTCTTATGGATTCTTGGACAAACCCTCCCTTCATACCTTCTCATATGATCTCTTTTGGTTTGCAACCTTTGCATCAACATCACTCTTATGAGCTCCATCATTTTCAATATTGGTTTATCCCTAGATTCCAAAATCCAAGCACTAAAAGACTCTGCTATATTGTTTACTAGAGTGTCACTCTTGCATCTTGGATTAAAAGCATGTCTGCTCCATGTTTTCACATCTAACTTCACAAGCCACTCATATGCCTTCATATCTAGCTTCTTCAACTCATCCATGTGGAAGTCAAATGAATTCTTTGTTGCTGCCCTAGCAGCACTTCATATTGAATCTTTGAGTACCTTCCCAAGAAAATCATTCTTGAAATTTGCATGTAAATGCCTAACACAAAATCTATGCTTTGCATTAGGCATCAAATCCTTAAAGGTCACTACTAATCCCTGCAATAAAAAATACACAAATATATATTAGAAATTCACATTCAGGTTATAGATCTTGATATTTTTTTTTTTAAATAAAAAAAATAATTCACATGCATATTAATTGTTTCTTGCCTTCTATTGGTCTGAGATAAAGACCCATCCATTCTCATCTACATGTCCAATGTCATCCAACAGACATTGTAGAAACCAGGTCCAAGAGCTTTTATTCTCAATTTCAACAATAGCATAAGCGATTGGGAAGATATTATCATTCCCATCCTTCCCAACAACAATCAACAATTGTCCCCCTGCTGTCCACTTCAAATGACAACCATTTATCCCAATAAGTGGCCTACAACCTACTAAGAATCCCCTTTTGCAAGCATCAAGACAAATATACATCCTCTTAAACACATTATTTGCAATTTGTATCTTCACTATGCTACCTACATTCTATTTCGTAATAGCAGTTGCATAGTCCCTAAGTCTCTCATACTACTTCTCCTTAGCATCATGTATCATCTTGAAGGCCATTCTCTTAGCCTTATAACATTGATCCAAAGTCACATAAACTTCATGGTCCCTAAAAACTGCACCCTTTAATGCATTTGCTGTCCAAGTATGATCATCCGTAAAGAATGGTAAATATTTACTGGCCAGCCACCTTGAAGAAATCTTACTATTCTTATGATCCTCGCCACACGTATGTATGCTCTTAAAACTTTGATTTAAAAGGCATCTCTGCTGATATCGTATTTTGTCTGCCCTCGATTTGCTTGCTGAACCCCAAAACATCCAAAAATATTATTTTCTCTCCATGGGGCCACAAGAACATCTAGAATGACGTGGCACAACCCGTTCGGACACCGGAGCACTCAAAGTGCCTCTTTCAACCAAAATGACCAAAATGCCCTTGGTCAACCTTGGGTTGACCAAAAGTTAAACAAGGTCAAAATCCTCACAAAACAACATTTTTCATGGTTTTTACATCAAACCCGAGCTTCTTAGAGATTTTCGGTAACTTTGACCAAGTTTGACCCGGAGTTGACTCTTAGGGGGCCTAAAAACCCTAATTTTGATCCGGTCATTAGAACGGGTTGAACCCAACGCCATTGCGAAGATTATCAAATTATAATTCCAACGACTATTCATGGGTCAAAATCAGAGATTGAACGGTCGAGATATCATGAAAACCGGGTTAACACACCGATCGATACACTGCTAACTTCCGGGAGCCATAACTTTTGATCCGACTGTTGGATTTTCAAGCTTCATACCTTGTTGAAGTCAAGATCTTTTCAGAAGTGTCAAGATCAACCCCATTTGAGAAGCTTCACAGGTGGCGGCCCTATAAGGGCCTTCGCCTGGTAAAGCGTGTCAGGGCTATAAAAAAGACCCCTAGCACCTCCAAATTGAAAAAAAAAAAAAAAAAAAAAAAAAAAGGACTTTTCTTGGTTTTGTAAAAATATACCTCGATGTTTTTTTCATACTTCTCCTCTCTTCCAAACAAAAAAAAAAAAAAAACACATCAAAGCCTCTTGATTCCTCCTCCTTCACCAAAAATACAAGGTATTGTTCTTACACCCAATCTTTTTCTCCTTGGTTCTACACCTTAGATTTGGGGTTTAGGGGTGTGGATAGTAGCTATGCCTTGCTTTTTAAATCTTTTTCTAGCATTTATCTTGCTCTTTTTGCCTTAATAACATGATTTATTGCTTTCTTTAGGATGTTTCTTGCTTTATTTGTGCTTCTAGCTTAATTCTACATGTTTTATACTTTATGCCATGCCTTAGATGCTTAGATCTATCTTTTCCTTGTATTGTTGTTTAGATCTACATGCTTACATGCTTGATCACATTTATGGCTATGCCTTGCTTAGATCTACATGTTTACATGCCTGTTTCTATGCCTATATGTCTAGATCTATGTTTTCACATGCTTGTATGCTTGGATTTGTGTTCTTCCATGCTTTTATGCTTACATCCACATGCTTAGATGTACATTCACATGCCTACGTGCATATTTCCATGCTTATATGTGTAGATTAGTGTGTTTACATGCTTAGATCATTGTTCTCTACATACTTTATGCCATCATTTATGTGCTTGCACGCTTCACGCCATGTTTATGTGCTTAGGCCTAGACCTTGTTTATCATGCCATGTGCTATTGTAGCCCTTTTGTTCATTTTATTGCATTTTCTTGTGTTTTGGTTTAATGGTTAAGACCTGATCTAGACCCTATGGTCATTGTCATCCAAGGCCCACATCAAAGGGTTGGGATCATCCTATCTGCATGTCTATGCTTGCTTGCTTCTATGCTTTATGTCTGTGCTAGCCTCTCTTGTTCTAGGCTTTGCCATGCTTGACGCCCTCCGCAAGCTTGATCATGTTTGGTTACATCCGACGCCTATGAGGCCTTGTTTAGATGTAACCATTTGGGAGGCATCTCTAGATGCCGAGTTGCTCTGTGTGTACCCTTCCCTTTTTCGCTCCGCGCAATGCTATGCTTACCATGCTTGATTGTGCCACCCATTGGCTTTCTATGCATCTTTACATGCTCGCTTACATGTTCATGCATGAGTCTTGCTTGCTAGTGTGTCATCCATGCTTTAACACAATGAAGTTATGGACATTCGATCACAACCTACATTTTTCCCTCGCAGACACCACCTTTTGTTTGCTTTCTTGCTTGTTTGCCTTCTCGCTTATTCGGTTGCTTTCTTATTTCTTTGCTTGTCATGTCTATCATGCTTATCTGCTTTATGCCTCTTTCACATGCTCTTTGCATCTTTTCCTTCCATTGCTTGTCTACTGGTTTCTTGTCTTTGCCTTTGCATGTACATACATGGAGTGGGGACGCATGGAGCTAGAGCACGGTTTCCCAAGCGCAAGCAAAAAGGGTGAGGATGTGAGCATGTTGACATAAGCTAAGTGGTTATGTTCAGTAGGTTTAGGGGTCTAGCCTCTCCCATTTGGTTATGTACTCTTTTAAGCCCCCTTCCCTCCTCCATCCTTTCACTTTTAGATGGGTTATATTAGGTATATCATGTCGTGTACCATTCGTCCTCATCTCTAAAGTATGGCAACCCCTGTTTACTTTCCTGCACCTATATTTTGGGCCATACTTTAGGGATGTAGGCATTTACTTTCCTGCTCTGTATGCTTGCATTGTTGCTTGATGTATGTATATATATACCTGCTCGCCCCTTCCAGTGTGATTGTCACAGTCCATGCCAACTAAGGTAAAGCGATGCCTAATTTCCACCACGAAAGTGAGGTGACATGTCGCCAGATTTTCGCTGTGGAAATCTGGTACTTTGCTCGAATGCCTTAGGAAAGTATAGATTAGGACCACACCCATTCGAAAGCAAAATCTCAAAGCCCCATGCATGCAAAAGCCCGAAAGCCAATGCCAAAATCATGTTTTTTACTGCCAATCTCCGAAAATTAAGGTTTTATCAAAACAAAGGACTGTCCCTGGACAGGCATTATGGGGTGCCTAACACTTTCCCCACACGTAACCAAACTTCCGAACTCAAGAATCAAGACTTTTTTACCATGCACATTAGATTAGGAAAAATGTCATTTTTCTTAGCATAGGATTGGTAATAAAATCAACTAGAAATAGGTGACCAATTACACCTTAGAGAAACCCAATGATTGGTGGCGACTTCACTTACCTTTGGTAATCACCTAAAATTTGGCCAATATTCCTGCCACACCTCCAAAGGTAGACAAATAACTTCCTCCACCAAGAGAGAGAGAGAGAGCACCCCGAAGCTCTATGCGAACTGTACGATCATCGAGAGGGGCCTCCAACGGGCCCCGCATGTGTGGGAGTGTCACCACGGTGGGTGGTCGAACGAAGGCCTGACGGTAGTTTTTTTCGATTGTTTGCGGCCCCGGCGTCGACAATCTCCCATTTGTGTTTGGGATGCAATTATCTTCCAATCATATATATATATATATATATATATATTTTTTTTTTTTACATATAGCTATCACTCTCCACTTATCATTGTGCTTATACTCGAAATCATGTTTTTCTCTAATACACCACTCCTTTAGTGCCTCCTTGAAGACTACATGTGATGCAAATTTGAGATCCTTCTCAAGCTATACATTCTTCATGCCAATGCACTAGTTAAACTCAGGGAACCTAGGCCTTGTATTCCCTTCATTGTCAAATGAACCTTCTGCACTCCTTAACTCATCACTATCCCCATGGTTTGAGTCTCCTTCACCATCCTAAACTCCCTCAAGTTGTTTGCCCCCAATTGCTCTATTGATTCCATCATCCTCCATACCAAAATCTTCATTTATATCATCATCAGATTCAAAAAATAACTCAAATTGTAATCTTCATTATCCTCGTCATCCTCCACATCAATTGGAACATTAACAATTTCAAATTGGCCATCAGCCTCAATAAAATCGTATTGGGATTGAGGAGCTTGTACATTTGGCATAGAAGGTGAATTTCCAAGGAGTGACAGTGGACATTCATCCATGGCTACAACACAAAATTATCAAGAACATTAATAGAAGAGCTGGAGAGAAAAAAAAAATACAATAATAGTGGGGAAAAAAATTACTTGAATGCATCAAAAGGACAAAGTCAATTATGAAATTAACACTCATAGAGAATGCATTGTTTAAGGGTGACTGTATCTACAAAAATATATAATGCATTATTTAAAGGGTGACTGTATCTACAAAAATTTCGACACATGGAATGATCACCAACAAACTAGCTTATAATAACTCCTTAGAATAAGAAAAGTCACCACATAATGACTACAAGTAGATTTTGATCAACAGTATGAATGTGACTATGCTATCTTTATATTACTTTACTCCTTAGCATAAAATTTAGTAAAGGGCAGGGAATTAGAATAGCATAATTAATTCTAAATGAAAATCATAACCTAACTGTATATTGCTAAGCTATGTTTATTTGCTAGGAAAATGGAGGACAGGATGTTGAAACCTCATTTTGCAACCCACATTTAACCTTACTTGGAGGGTAAAATGGTAATTTTGCCTTAAAAATATGCATATTGATTCTAATCATTAGATCCTTAATTTCATTTCACCAAAATGATCTTAATGTTGTAACGAACAAATCGCCTTATCATAAGCCGTAATCGGACCACCATATTGAAAGTTATCATCAAATCAAGTTTTAATGGCTGAGATGCACTATCACAAATTGAGTCCAACCATATGCGATTATGAACAATTGATTTCAATTGGTTCTAAGTATTATCAATTTGAGACCAATGATATGTCATAATTTGATTGGTTGGACTACATTTTATGGTAGAATTGCACACACCTAATTAACTCGATAGTTAAACATTAATCATTCAATGAGTAATTTGTGCAATTATCTTTTAATTAGGGTAAATTTGGAACTAATTAGGTCTGAAATGGGAGTGATTAGAGCCTATTTATGTTAATTAAAAACTAATTTGGGACCTATTAATACTAATTGTGCTGAAATTGTTTTCTAACAAATGATCTCTGGTCACAATTTCGTTGATATCTCTCAGAATATTTTGAATCTGTGAATGAGCTTAATTTTCCCAGAAACTAGACATCCGGGACTTCAATTTGAGCACAAGAACGAGACAATTCCAATCAGATTTGAGTAAGATATGATTTTTTGAAGTTGGCTCTACATGCTGTTATAGTATCTACAGGAAAACCGAATTTTGCTTACTCCTCACTCCCACCAATCTCTACATTTAATGCGCCAGATTTCCCCAAAAGCTAAAATGAGGTCTAGGTTCATGATTCTTTGTCAACCCTCATTAAATGACATTCCATTGATATTTTCTCAACCACTACAATATAAACCCCTATTTCCTCCATTTCAAAGCACACAAAAACTCCTTCTCTTCTCTTCTCTTAAGTTCTAGGAAGTTGAGTAGTCTTGTCATATCTTGGTCTTCTTCAAACTCATGGTATTAAGTGAGACTCACTCTTCCTCTCCTAACTCTTCTTTTCCTCCACCCTTAGGACCTCCCTCAAGAGTCTCGTCCTCCACCATATGGATCTTACATGAAGGTATAATCTATTTCCCTAATTGTTTTTTGTGTTGCCATGACGAGAGTTTAAGATTAAAGCATGATAATAATCATTTAAATTCCTTTGAATATGTTTGAATGTTCTTAATTATTCTTATATGTTCTTCACATGTTCTTGGCTGTTCATCACATGTTCATGCATAACACTAGTTTCGATCTCAAATCCACATCAAAAACATGAAAAATATGTTTGTTTAATAATTCTTTTAAATTTTTGAATCTAGGATATCACCATCCACACACATTCATTAGAATTTATTTTTCAATCCAAATGAAATGCTTAATAAATTGAATTAGGATTTATCACATGCACACACTTTAAATTCAACATGCAAATTGATTGATAACATATTGGATGCTGTGATATGAATGTTGGCCACCATAATCTAGAAGACTGGTTTCACTGGGCAAGGTGGGTGTCTAGCACCTTCCCACCTTGTAACATAGCCTCCGAGTTTAGATCAAGCGTTAGTAGATTGAATGCTTATCCATGTAATTTTCAAATTTTAAATTGTAACTAGGAAACAAAGCCATGTACTTTATCTTAGATTATATCTAAGACCATAGCCATGTAATTTCCTATGATCAATGTAAATTCAATTTCAAATTAATAAAATGAGGAATTTTTCAATTTTGGTTTCCTTATTTATCCCAATAATTAAATAAGTGACGACTCAATTGTAAAACACTTAATCTAAAAAGGAAAATATAACTAGCCGAACCTTTATTTTGAGAGGCAACAACACAACTCCACCCATTCACGTGGATTTGGCCCAACATTCCTAAAAACGGGCCGGGGGCTCGATCTCTCACACAAGAATATAAAATAGCTCATTGAATTTCTGTTAATTTTTTCAAATATTACTCAGAACAAAGAGTTAAACTCATTTGAGTTTAAAAGGTTTTGTTGGCTCAGTTGGAGTGCAGTTTTTATGTTTTGCTCTCAAAAATGCAAAGAAGCAGAGAACTTAAGCTTCATATCATATGGGTCTATAAAATTCAAAATACATACTTCTAAATCAAAATATGCTGGGGTTTGATAGGGGCCTCAAACAAGCTTGCTGCTTCTATGACACCTAAGTTTTTGTTTCTGAACTTAATAATAAATGATAAAATTGATTTACAGAACGAACTTGGTAAACAATCAAAAGAAAAAAAATAGAATGGAGGAATCTAGCATACTTAGTGTTATCACAAGATTCACAACCGGTCAAGCAGCATTAAATTTGTAACAAAGTCCCATCCAATGACAATATCCACCCATGACAATGTCCCTCAGTACCTTGACCACCTTCTCAAGCAGCATTACCAGAAAAGGACTTAACCACCTTCTCAAGCAGCATTACCAGAAAAGGACTTACTCCAACATGAGATATAAGCTATTATACATAGAATCTTGGCAGATTATATAATTCTCTTCATTGCTTATGATCTTGTCTCATAAATAAATTGCCAAAAAAAGTGTATATTTTGGTGTCTCATCTAGCATGTGCTTTTCCCCTTCTTTTTTTATCTGGTAATAACGTGTTTTTTTTTAATAGAAGCCAAAAAGCATATGTCCAAACATTAGTTTCTTACCAAATTAATTAAATACAAAATCAACTGAAAAAAAGAGACAATACTATAAACTTGTCAACAAGAAAAAAAAAACCTTATTCTGTTTTCTTAAATTTCTTAGATATCTCTCTCAGGCATATTTAATCAAACAGTTGTAGGTAGCATACTCAAAATTAATAATGCAATACACATTCACTAGACTAGAGCTCACGGAAACCCAACCCCAAACCAAGAAATTCCTATAGAAATTCACTCATGAAAAAAAAAAAAAAAAAAGAAAGAAAGAAAGAAAGAAAAAGAAAAAGAAAAAGAAAAAACAAATGTACTAGGTGTGGTTGTCGAATGGCAGTGGAAGCACAAGCCACCGTCGAGACATTGGCAGCGATATGATGGAGCTACCTGTCATGGTGGCTCTAGTTCCACATCTCTCTCCTCTCTCTAGTGGCTCTAGTTCTTTCCATCGGTTTCACGTTAATAACAATGAGTTGCTACTTTTTAATCTCATGTGTATCTCACATGATTTTATTCTGTTAGTTTTTTTTTAACACTAAGCTAACAGAAGTATTGATTTGGTAGTTGTGAATAGTTGAAGGAGTAAATTGGCCAATATAAAAGTTGAGGGGGGTCTTTTGGCCAGTAGTTGAAAGTTTAGGGGCTACATGAGCATTTTTTCCTATAAAACTGTTAAAAAAATATGGTGTAAAATGTATTATGATATGAATAAATAACATTAAAAATGTTTAATTTTATTATTTAAATTTAATATAAAAGTACTTACTTCAGTTATTTTATCAAGTTTAATTGAATTGTCAATCTCTAAATAGGATCAAAAAGTTTCTTCACATTGTAGGTCTCCCATCCTTGTTTGAGGTTATAGTCATTGAGTTCCAATTGGAAGACAAATGTTTTTCCAATAAGGTTTGCTATTTGCATAGGGAGGTCAAGCTCTTTAGGTACCTTGTAGAAATAGTAGTTCATAAATTGTACGTTCAATTATACTAAAGAATATATTAAGTACTATTTGTGAATTTCGAATTCTCACCTATGAACATTTATTTATAAGTTCCTTTGCTGATATGTGAAGTAATTTTTCAGCCATAGAATCAAATAAAATCAAAGTTGCCAATCTTGTGTCATCTTCAACTTTCAATTCAATTCTATACTTGAAAGGAGGCATGGTAGATATAATTTTAATTTGAAATTTTTTTTCCCTTTTCTTTATAAATATTTATATTTTTATATTATACATACCTGGGGATTGGGAAGCTTGCAGGTTTGTTATAACGATCACACCACAAGTATCCATCTCTTGGTTTAACCTTTCTACAACATATTTCGCAAGACATAAAATACCAACCAAAAGTTGTTTCAATTTTTGTAATCTTTCCATGGCAAGTAAAGATAGTCTCCTGGAATTTCAAATTTATTCACTGATTTATTTGTAAAATTTAACATGTCATTGACAATTTCATTTTTGGAATTTTCTTTTGAAGCTACTTTATTTTCAGAGTTTTAGACCATGTTTGGATTTCAGTCATTTTTTAGGTTTCAGGGGTATTTTGATAATTTTCATGTTTCAGGAGTATTTCAATCAATTTTTAGGTTTAACAGGTATTTTGGTCAATTTTTATGTTTCTGGGGTGTTTTGGTCAATTTTTTTGGTTTTGAGAGTATTTCGGTCATTTTTTTAGGTTTATGGGGTATTTTGATTATTTTTAGGCTTCAAGGGTATTTTGGTCCTTTTTTTAGTTTCGAAGGTATTTTAGTCATTTTTTAGGTTTCAAGGGTATTTTAGTCATTTTCTAGGTTTTGGGGATATTTCTGTTATTTTTTAGGTTTCAAGGGCATTTTGATCATTTTTAGTGATTTTTTATAGCATATTTGGTCTTTTTTAGGCTTAGGAGGTATTTTGGTAAATTTAAAGGATTTTATGAGTACTTTGGTCATTTTCAAGTTTTAGTGGCATTTTAGTAATTTTAATTATTGGGTAATTGGGTGGATTGAAGTTTACCCATAATAACTGGGTTAAGTTGGGTTTAAGTTAGAAGTAATTAGTTAAATGGGCAATAAATGAGTAAATGGGTTTTATATACTCAACCAAATTATGCTCACCCCAAACCCACCCGGACCCTCCCATTTGACACCCCTAACTCTAGTAGGTTTATTTTTCTTATTTGATGTTTATATGTGTGATATTTGATAAAGTCTTTATTAAGTTGGTAATGAATTAGATAATTGCATATATGTATAATTGCACTTTGTAGTTTGCATAATCGCAAAATTCTAGTCAAAATTTTGGGCACAATGCAACAATTGAAATGGTATTCCAAGAAGAGATGAAACTAAGTGACCATTTCCATTACAAGAAATGCATTTCAATTTCCATTACAACATACCAAAACGAGTGGCCATCACAATTGTCATTACATTAAGCAAGATATCAGACTACTAATCTCTCAAAACGATTGTCACTACAATCTTCCAAACTTCAATTCACCTATATACAAGTTCTTTTCTTGGCCTTTTGCTTTCACTAAACAAAATAAATTACCAAAAAACAACAAACAAACTTAATGCCAAGCAAAAAAAGTAATTTTCTCTCTCGCTTTTGTTGAACATAAATAATCTCAGCAATCATTCTCTTCCTCATAATGTTCTTCTTCTTCTTCAATTTCAACTAGATTTCCATAACAAATTTGTCATCTTCTAAATTAACAATCTTCATCTGATGTGTATTTTATCATCCGCTAACTTCACAATTGTAGCTTCCAACTTGTTAACCCTTCATAATTAGACATGGCAAAATGGGTAAGAATTTTTTGAGCCGATCTGACTCGACCCGAAAAATACCCGACCCGAACCCGATTTTTTGACCCGAAGCAAAAACGGGTTGACCCGTGACCCGACCCGTGTTTTTTTGCGGGTCAACCTGACCCGACCCGAACCCGAACCATTTTAAAAAAAAAAAAAAAATTTTGGTAAAAAAATAGTAAAACTAAGACAATATTGGTTTAATTGTTTATTGTGAACTTTAAGGAAACAATTGATAAATTTATATAACTATATGCAAATTAATTGAAAGATAAATTGTTGAACATTCTGTAATGAGTAAATATTTTTAGATATCAAATAGCAAAGTACATGCCAAGATAATCTGGTTACAGTAGAGTTAAAAACATAGATTTAAAATGGTAGACATGTGAGAAATATTCACAAGTGTGAAAATAGTGAAGCTGAAGTATTAAATTAGCATAAATTATGAATACTTAGACCTATTTTTTAATAATTTATGTCCAAAATAAATGGCTTTTCAAAATAAATTATGATATTTCCTAGAGTGTGTGTTGCTTAACAATAATATGATATTCATAAAAGAGACCATGTATAAATAAGTAAACAATCAAATTTTAAAGTATATCTCAAATTGAAATAGAGTGTCAACCACAACTGATAATAGATTATAAAATTAATTTTTAAGATTGTAAATTTCTTATATATTTTTATTCTTTATCAAATGAGTTATCCAATAAGTTATTTGTAATTTTGTTTTATATTTGGAATGTTGATATTGTGTAAAAATAAAACTTGTGTATTTGTTTTACTTATCTTTGTGTTATTTTGTTTTAGATAGTAATGTTAGGATTTGTATAATTTTAAAATTGTTGAATAAGTATTAATAAGTTTAACTGAGTTCATTCTTGATATAAGTGGTGAATTCAAAATAATGCATTTTATATCAAGTAATTTGTTGCATAACTTTCCAAATGACAGATACATATTGTTTTTTTATTAAAAAAAAAAAAATTTATGTGAAAAATACGGGTCAACCCGACCCGACCCGCAACCCGATTGACCCGAACCCGATTTTGACCCGCTTAAAATGACCCGTTTTTGACCCGTGACCCGTTTGACCCGTAACTTGATTGACCCGACCCGACCTGCCCGTTTTGCCATGTCTATTCATAATAACCTAAGGATGATTTGCTTAGCTTTGGTACAAATTTCATCATCAATCCATAGTATAAAGTTGCACTGTTTGCAATTTTTAAAAAATACAGATAATTATCCAAGTTTGTTGATTTGTAAAAATTGGAGACATGTAACAATTGTAAGGTAGAGTCATACCTGACAACCCCAATATTTTTTTAGCCAAGATTCAAATCTGTCCGCGATGTCTTCACTACTGCAGTTACATATCATTTCATTTCACCACTTTATTGTTGCAATGATTCAGTCTTCCAAATCTACTTGAAGAACTCCCACTTGACATAGCCTACAATATATAATATTGTGTAGTAAATTAATACAACTTTGTACAATACAATTAGTCCCATTCACAACTTTGAAGTGAAGAGAAAACAGAGAACAGTGGCTTGTCATAGTCAACGATATTTATCAAGTGATTGTTCTGCTCCCTCAAACTTAATACTAAAAGAACGGCAAGGAGAATTGAAATGGAGTTATACTTTGGGGGTACTTCATGTGTTTTCGATTGCTTAGAGGGAAATTATAATCAGAATGAAAATTTAGGGTGGAAAAGTATAATTTATCTCTGTATATTTTCATTATTTTTTTCAAAATAAGAGTGCTCAGTTTATTTTCATTATCAAGATTTAATTTTTGAAAATATAAAAGGCTATATAATGTTTGTATGTCACAAATTTTTTATTTATTTATAGAATAGAATTTAAATCTTGTGGCATCTTTATTTTTTATAAAGGCAAAAATGCATTTTTGATCCCTACATTTTGGGCCGATTCTCGATTTAGTCCCTAAATTGATTTTGCTCTTAGGTCAGTCCATGATTTTAAAAAATCGATTCTATTTTGGTCTCTGCCATCAACCAAGTAATAGAAAAATCAGATGTGGCAGACGGAGCACATTGTTGGCATGTTAAATGTTGGTGTGGCTAATTATAGTGCTAACGTGGTCATTAAAAAAATATTTTAAAATGCCACATCAGCAAAAAAATTAATTAAAAATAAAAGCAAAAAAAATTTAATTTCTCAATTTTAATTTTAATTGTAAAAAAAAAAACAAAAAATAAAATAAAATACAATCTAGTTAAAAAGAGTAATTAAATTTTTTTTCTTTTCATTATTTTTGGAAGAACAAAGCAACGTGTTCTTCATGTTCTTCGGGAAAGAACATGAAGATTGCCAAGAAAATTAAAATAATCAATATTTTCTTTTCATTTATTACATTTTCTTAGCAAATAAACATGCAAAGATTCATTCAAAATCCCTATCCTCCACCGAAACCTCGAACAAATCAAACCCATAAACCCAGAAAAATAATCAAATCCACATGAAATAAAAAAAAAAAAAAAAAAAAACCCCAGAAATTTAAAATAAACCCAGCAACAACCTGAAACCCAGCCCCAACCCACATTGTTGTGCTAAGCGTTTTTGGTTAATCGCCTCATCGAAACCCAGAAAATACCTTGCAATTCGAAGCCCAAACCAACAGCAAACCCAACCAATGATCACCGATCTGATCAACCAACTAATTAATCCTGCAATCTGAAACCCACATAAACAAATTAGACCTCCAGTCACTACCACTATCACCAATTAGTCCATCAAGTCACTACAACCCACACCAACAATAAACCCATCCAATGATCCACCCCCACCCATCATGGGACCAACCACCACTTCACAACTATTGATCCTAGAGAGAGCTTTAGAGATTTTCCCAGATCCATGATCTGAGAGAGAGGCTTTAGAGCTTTAGAAAGATGAAAGAGAGAGGGAGATTTTGATCTAAGAAAGAGAGCTTTAGAGATTTTCATTTGGGTAAGCAAACCCAGATCTATGATCTCTCTCTTCCCCCAACCTCCAACCCAATCGACTCCTTCCAACGTAGACTGAGGTCCAATTCGTCGACTACAACTTGATCCGTCTGCCGCTACTCATTCCTCTCCTCATTGTGGGATGACTCCACCACCACCACTAGCAGTAAGAGAGGAAAAGAAAGCGGGTGAGTTAGAGAGAGAGAGATCTAAACTTGCTTGAGAAGAGAGAGAGAGAGAGAGAGAGAGAGAGAGAGTTATGAATCTTTGGATTTTTTTTTTTTTTTGTGGTCTGTGGGGGGTTTTCATTTTTTTTTAAATTTTAATTTTGTGTCCAAAAATTGATATATTCAAATTTTGTGATGTGTTTGTTTGTCAAGAAAGTTCAACAATATTTGAGAAAGTTGCTACAAATTTTTTTCTCAATCTTTAAAACTAAAAAATAATATTTTATTTTCGTTTATTTATTTATTTATTTTTAATTAAACTAAAATTGAAAAATAAAAATTATTTTCATTTTTTTAATTTAGAAAATACTGATATGGTTTTTTTTTTAATTCAGTAAATGCTGATGTGGCATTTAAAAAATGTCAAATAAAATATTTTATTATTATTTTATTAGTCACGTTAACATCTAATATGCCAACAATGCACTCCGTCTACCACGTCTGATTTTTCTGTTACTGGGTTGATGGTAGGGACCAAAATAGAATTGATTTTCTGAAATCGGGGAGATTGACTTAAGAGCAAAATCAACTTAGGAACCAAATCGAGAATCGGCCTAAAATGTAAGGATCAAAAGTGTATTTTCGCCTTTTTAAAATTCAATCTCGTGACATCATGTACATTCTTTTATTTCTAAAACTTAACTATTTAATTTTGTCAAAAAAAAAAAAAAAACGTAACTCTTTAACTGTAAGATATTATAATCTAGAATTTGGTAACTCAATTGGTCCCTCTTAGAATTTCTAATGAAGGCATTAGAATTCAAATATCTCTACCCAATTATATTAAATATAAAAGTATATATGTATAATAAAAGCTATAAAATATTCATAGAAAAGTATTCGAGTATAAGAAGTTCGATGACATTTCCCTTGAGAGCAGAAAGTATTATGATAAAGGGGAGAGAGAGAGACTAGTCGTAGGTGTGTGATTGCAATCTCGATGATTTTAATTGAAGCCTGACTCCATTTTACCAAAAAAAAAAAAAAAAAAAAACAAAAAAACAAAAAACGAAGAACTCGATAATTCAGAAAAATGGTTGGAGCATCAGCAATTCCAATTCCCACTCCACTCTCACACTCACTCTCAACACCCATTCCCAGAATTTTTTCTCTGAGAAGAATTTCAAATCCCACACTGTCATTGTGCCAAACCCACTATTTCTCTCTCTTAGTTACATTTCCTCTTCATTTTTCTCCCCACAAGCATAGTAGAACACAGACCCATTTCTCTCCAAATGCTTCGTCTTCATCTTCAGGTATATTCTACTAACTTCTTCAGTTGCATAGGCTATTTCATTGTTCTTTTCAATGCGGAAATTTTTTTTTTTTTTTCATTGAAATTTTGTTGCCATGTAAAACAAATAACTGATATGGATTATGAATTGTTGGTTTTACTCTATTTGAATGTAAAACAACTTTTAATACCGGAAATGTAATCATATAAGAACACAGTTTGTTGAAGGAAGTAGTAATGTCTAACATTTTACTTATTAAAATAGAGGTTAGATTACTATTAAATTGTGGGGCTATTATCTCTACTATTTACATATATAAAAAAAGAAAAAGAAAAAAAAGAAAGTGTGGGGCTGTTTCAAAGAGTTCAGAGTAAAAATTATGTAAATGTTGGTTGAATTTTGTTATAGAGTGCCCAAGCTCATTTAAGCAAATTGTGTTACAATACAAAGACCAACTGTCATTAGAAGAAATATACGAAAATTTGGTATATTAATTTTTATTTCACTTAGGCTTTCAAAATGATGTTTTTTCCATCATATTTTCTATATCTCATTGAATATCTTCAGTTTTTTTTTTTTTTGATAAGTAACGAAAATTTTATTAAAAAACGAAAAACAGCCAACCTGAGTACATTGGGAATGTACTATAGGGGCATAATTTAATAACCAAGATTACAATGATCAAGTAACATAGGAAGGGAAGAACAAGAAAAATGACAAAAGACCACACTCCAATTGAGGAGAGTGTGCAAAAAAAAGACTTAATCTCTAACATAGAGCGTTCACACCCCTCAAAGCTTCTAGCTTTCCTTTTGCGCAAAATACACCATAACACGCAATGAGGCACAATTCTCCGCAACTCTATATTTCTATGTCGTCCAAACTTACCCTGCCAAGACTCAAACAACACAATAACTTTCTGAGGCATAACCCAATGAATTCCAAACAAACAAAACACCAATGACTACAACTCACAAGCAATGGGGCAATGAAGAAGAAGATGATCCACTGACTCCCCACAATTCTTACACATATATCACCAATCAAGAACTCGCAAATGTCGTTTGTGAAAGTTATCTGTTTTTAAAATCTTACCTAAGGAAGCAGACCATGAAAAGAAAGCTACCCTTGGAGGAGCCTTCGATTTCCAAATCATCTTCCAAGGGAAGGATAAGATGGTAGGAGGGTAGAACGAAAGATACAATCCTCTAACCTCAAAACCTCTACTCCTTGCTAGCTTCCAACACACCTGATCTGGACCCAATCCCTGTACCTTCGAAGAGTAGACCATATCCATAAACAAATCAAAGGATTCTTGTTCCCAATCTTGTGGAGGACGACGAAATTTAGCATTCCAATGAATCCTCTCACCAGACCAACACATAACCTTTACTACTGAAGAATCCTTAGTTCAACTAATACAATAAAGTTCCGGAAAAGCCTCTTGTAGAGTACGATCTCCCCACCACACATGCTTCCAAAACTTCACTCTAGTACCATCCCCCACATCATAAAGAAGTAGTTTAGAAAAACTCATCCAACCACTCCTAATATGTCTCCACAAACTAACACCATACGCACTGGTCACCTTTTTCGTGCACCAACCACCCCAATCATTCCCATATTTCACCTCAATAACCCTCCTCCATAGAGCATCGGTCTCCATGCCATACCTCCATAACCATTTTCCTAACAAGGCAAAATTAAAACTCCTCAATCGTCTAATACCCAATCCTCCAACCTGCAGCGGCTTACAAACCTAAGCCCAACTGGCTAAGTGTAATTTAGATTCACCATTAATACCACTCCACAGAAAATCTCGTTGTAACTTCTCCATACGATTTGCCACCTTCCCAGGTAAAGGCAAAAGGGAAAGGAAGTATGTAGGTAAAGAGGAAATAGTACTTTTAATAAGAGTTACCTTACCCCCTTTAGATAGATACAACCTTTTCCACCCTGCTAATCTCCTTTCCATCTTCTCCAAAATAGGATTCCAAATTGACAACTCCTTAAATTTAGCTCCTAATGGTAGCCCCAAATATCTCAATGGAAGAGAGGATTGCCTACAACCCAACATCCCCACCAGTACATCCATATTGTGCACCGCCCTTATAGGAACCAACTCAGATTTCCCCAAATTAATCCTTAAACCTGAGACCTCCTCAAATCTAGCCAAAACTGCTCTCAAACTAGCTATTTGCATAGGATCAGCATCACAAAAAATAAGAGTGTCATTAGCAAATAAAAGATGAGACACCATCACGGAGTTACCAGCCATATTACCTACAGAGAAGCCTGAAAACTGACTAGTAGTAGCAGCCACATCCAACAAACGACTCAAACCCTCCATAACAATATCAAAAAGCAACGGAGACAAGGGGTCCCCTTGCCGAATTCTCCTAGAACTACCAAAAAAATCAGAAGGGCTACCATTAATCAAAATGGAGAATTTAATAGTAGAGATGCAACACATTATCCATTTTCTCCATTTATCTGAAAACCCACAGCGCTGAAGCATATACATTAAAAAACCCCAACTCACATGGTCATATGCCTTCTCCACATCCAACTTACACAGCACTCCTGGAACACCTGACTTCAATTTACTATCAATACATTCTGAAGCAATTAAAAAAGAGTCCAATATCTGTATACCTTTCACAAATACATTTTGAGAATTTGAAATAAGCCCATGTGCCACCCTTCTAAGATGATTAGCCAACATCTTAGAAATAATCTTATAAATCCCACCAACTAAGCTAATAGGCCGAAAATCCTTGATCTCCACAGCATCCACCTTTTTGGGAATAAGAGCAAGGAAAGAAGCATTAAGGCTCTTCTCAAACATAGCCTGAGTATGAAAATTTTAAAACACTGCCATAATTTCAGCCTTCAAAATACACCAGCAAGACTGAAAGAACGCCATAGAAAAGCCATCCGGGCCCAGAGCCTTATCACCCTTAAAATCACTAATCACCCCAAACACCTCTTCCTCATCAAATGGCCTCTCTAGCCAAAGTGCATCTTCCCCCGAGATACAAGAGAACTCCACATCATCTAATAAAGGTTTATGAGCCACAGTTTCAGCATATAGCTGCCTATAAAAATGAGAAATACAACCTGCTATAGCCTCCGGATCTGAAGACAATTCTCCATCCACCATAAGCCTATCAATGGAATTAAATCTTCTGTGAGAATTAGCTATACGATGAAAGAATCTGGTATTCTTGTCTCCTTCTCTAATACAAAGGACTCTAGACTTCTGCCTCCAAGAGATTTCCTCCATCAAAGTAACTTTTTCTAATTCACCTCGAACTCTCTCCAACTCGAGCTTTCCTCCTCCAATAAAGCTCGACTATCCTCAATCATCTCTAGATCACTAAGCTCTTGCCACAATTTTTTCACCCAATCTTCAACATTTCCAAAAACCTCCACATTCCATTTCTTCAAATCATTTTTCAGGAGCTTCAATTTATTGGCCAAAACAAAACTTGGAGCTCCTAGGACATCATAAGATTCCCACCAAGATCACACCCTCTTCACAAAACCCTTATCTTTAAGCCACATATTCTCAAATCTAAACGGCCTCCTACCTCTCTGAAAGGAACTACCCTCAAGAACAATTGGGAAGTGATCAGATAACAGCCTAGGCAATCGTTGTTGAGAGACAGACGAAAACTTATCCTCCCAATCTGTAGAAAACAAAAATCTGTCCAACCTACCCTTCGAAGCAACTTCACGAGTATTAGACCAAGTGAAAGGTCCCCCTTGAAGCGGAATATCAATGAGGCCATGCTCAGAAATAAAATTGGAAAACTCTTGCATAGCAGCAGTAAAAGCTGTAGAACCAGAACGCTCAGAAGGAAACCTTACCACATTAAAGTCACCACCCACACACCATGGAACCTTCCACCACCTGTTCAAACCAAATAATTCCTTCCATAAGAAAATTCTATCTCTCACAGAATTAGGACCATAAACTCTAGTAAATGCCCAGACAAACTGATCTGACACACTAATAAATCTACAAGAAACCGAAAATCGCCCCATAGCTTCCTCCACTTTATTCACAACCCGTGTATCCCACATCAATAGCACCCCTCCAGAAGCTACACAAGAGCCTAGATAAGACCAATCAACATGTTGACCCCTCCACAGACTGCGAATCACAGCTCTAGTTATCAACTCCATTTTAGTTTCTTGAAGACAAATAACATCTGGCCCCCATCTCCTGACCATATTACGAACCCGAAGCCTTTTATCCCTATCATTCAACCCTCTACATTCCAAGAAATAATTTTCAAATTCATTGATGAACCACCACAGCCCGCTCCATACTTACCTTCCTTGGTTTCATTGAACCAACCTCGACATTCATAGAGGTCAATAAATTTTTCAATTCCCGCTGACCTTTCTGCCCTGACTTGCCATGCTTCATTTGATCATCTACTGCCTAAAGCTTTTTATTCTTTTTCTTGGCCTTTATAGCTAGCAACAATCCTGTAATCTGCTCCTCAAAACCTTCCAAAGAAGTGCCCACTGATTTTCTAAAAGCCTTAATCCGATTTGTTACCCATTGTGATAAATTATTATCATCAACCGACTCCTTACACCCAACCCCCAACTCATAACTACAATCTAACTCCAAATGAACTTCTGTGGCCAAAGGTACCACAGCTAAAGGCTTGCCACTGCACTCCCAAGTCATTGACCTCTCATCAAAATCCCACATCTCCTCCTCTGCCTCATTAACAAAAGACAAAGAATCAACTAACTCATCACAGTCCTCTGCCCAACTAACCATCTGACCGTCATTGATAAAAGAATCATTACTTGTTATAGTCTCGATATCAATGACTGAGCAATCCGACACACTCTCTGGAGATCGATATAGAGATAACGGAATCACTATTTGTCGACCATCTCGCAATTGTAGCATCCACTCTTTGGAATTACCCCATGATTTGTCCAAATCATTGACCAATTCCCTAATAGTGGGAGAAGAATTAAATACCACCTTACAATCAGAGTCCTTATGCACCGTCGTCCTTGCCTCCGGACCCAATAATTTCTCATCCTCATCCTTCGTCGCCGCCGGGGATGATGACTTCTCCAACATTTTTTCTATCGTGTCCCCTGAATAACACTCCGCCGGCTCCAGTGAAAGACATATTGGAGCTAAAGATGATGAACCCAGCTCGCATGCAGCTTGGACCACTTCCGCTGTCGATATCGGGAAGGTGGGGGATTGGGTAAGGCAGCTCGGGCTCACCTGGACGCTAGGCCCACTCCCGCCAGGAACTGCCGGTGCTGATATAGAAGAAATAGAGCCCGAGAAAACCATCGGATCCATCGCCGTCCTCCTTGGTGGTAGAGAATCAACCACCAAGCTCACGGGGAACATGTTAGCCCTCGCACCATTCGAGATTGAGCTTGGACCTGAGGTGGTTGACTCTAGCTTACCATCCTCAGCACTTAGACTCGTTATACCTGGGCTGGGTTTATTTTGGGAAAGCTTGGAACAAGCCCCTGCCTCAAAAGTAAAAGGGCTATTCAATAGTGGGCCTGAGTAACTCTGAACATTACCCAGCCAAGGTGCATGGGCTTCAGATGGCCCATTTTCCATTCCATTACTAACAACCTGGGCAGAATTATCCTCACATGCCACCCACTTCACAACTTGCTTATCACCCCTATAACGTTGCCAAGACACCCGCCTCTTACTAAATTCATTTACTTCCACAATCAAACCTTTCCCTAACCAGCTAGACCTCCTAATTTGACGCTCCCTACCAGAATCAACATCTTTCAAATTCAAATTATTCAATCTGAATTTATTTTGTTCCGGGATTTTCTCCTTAAACTTAGCATCTCCATTAATACCACGGTGACTCCCCTCCACACCACCCACCGCAATCGGTTTAGCCTTAGTAGCCGGAACTTCAAAAGCCACCACCGGAATCCCAACTTCGTCTCTCAGAGGCTGCGTTGTGTTTTCCACTACTTGACTCTTCTCTGTCTCTCTAGTGGAGGGCTGGTGCGAATGCTGCCTTACTTGTACAGACGCTTTTACCGTTTCAACAAAGGATCGAGAAGGGTGAATCACAGAACCCAACTTAGACTTGTACAGTAAAGCTTTTGGACCACCCAACGCATAATGAGAAGGTTCCAACATTCTCCTTAATTCAATTCCAAAGGCCCTCCAACCTTGTTGAGCCTTACCTGCAGGAATAATGATCGATCTTCTCATCCCACCAACTTTTAACTCTGTTACTAACAAATATTGCCCAAACGAGTTTGAACCCCGTTGCACTGTGTATGCGGTGTCTCCTTCCCTGAGAGTGAAGAAGTGTTTGGGGTTGAACCCAATCACCGTGTGTTCCAAGCTTTGCATGAAATACTTCCCCCATTCAAAAATCTTAAGGGAGAAAAAGTTCCCCCCTTCCTCAACCACCAATTGAAATAACTTCGATTCAATAAAAAAACTGCGAAATCCACCCATATCGATCCAAAACAGCAGTAAAAATAAACCAGGAACAATATTTCTGACTAATTTGAGGTAGCTGGGCCTCTCTAATGGATTACCATTGAAGCATAAAGTTAGGACCTTGAATATCTTTGGTTATTAGTAAGACTAGCTATGGGTACATGCATATGCTATAAAGTAGTGTGGTTGATCATACTTAAGTCAATCAGGTGAAGCTTTAATTACTTTAATAGAATATATAAAATTTACATAAAAGAAAGTACATGCATACACTAGATTGTTTTCTTGTTTGGCCAGATCCATAAAAGAAACCTGAATGTATGTTTCCACTAAAAGGAAAAGATTCTGTTTGGTAATTGAGATGAATTTAGGCACATTCTTGTACTAGCAAGCAAGTTTTGATTATACCCCTCCAGCCAGGAAAAAAAAAAAAACCTTGATTTCTGTGAAAATATCACGTTTGATAAATGAGAAATATTTTCCATATTTCATTTATTTACTTTTTATTGTATAGCATTTGATTGATTATTAAGCTGCATATCTGGTTGCATGAGAACTTGAGTAATTTCTGCTTTCTTTTTCTTTTCCCTTCGTAGAAGAATGGTCAAACACTTTAATAAACTGGAAGTAAGGAAGAATCAAATATAAGGGAATGGATTCATATTGTTACACTTGCCATGTTAGTCAAGTACAGGTGGATGTTATTTAGATAAAAAGATTGGAAGTTTGTGAGAGAGCAAAAGCATAAGCTATCACATTCTCTCTCTCAGTTGTATTCATAACTGAAGTGTGACATTTTCCCTTTAAATTCATGGCTGCAGTTGTGAGTGCAGAATACACAGAGGAACCAGCAACCACTGTGAAATTTCAAAGGTCTCTCAGTTTGCCAGGTTGCTCGGGTTCATTGTCTTTGCTTGGAACTGGTTAGTTGCTCTACTATCTTTCAGCATTCTAAAAGAAAAATGAAGATAGGCATGCATAGAGTCTATGAAAGAAAAGTACAGTTAGAATATTGGCTAATATTGTCGCTGTTTGTAGATACCTGCAATACCTTTGAAGAGAAATTTAGGAAAAATAAAATGGTGAAGAAGTTTGAGTTCTCTTACTGCTCTTGTCTATGGGTGTGGGGTTTTAAATACTTTATTTGAGACATTTTTTGGCTCTCCAAAATGTAGGATACGACTGAAACATTTGATGGAATCTGTATTAGGAGATAGATGTTGATATATGGTGTCGTATTATTCTTTTTCATTGTGATATATACCTCCCCTTCATAGGGGGACGGGGTGGTTGTAAATTTTTCTTTTTCGAAAATGCCATTCTCCAGAAAACTTATGACAACCACTGCATCAGCTGATGTGTCAGTGGCTTTCTAATTACATTGGGAAAGTCAATGGCAATTGGGGATGCAAATGTAATGAAACATTTTGGTCCACATAATTTGAGTTTTGATTTCATGAAAACTTCTTTATGAAGTGTGGCAATGCTATTCTTAGCCTGTTACAATTTTTTTCCCCAATTGCTTTCATCAAGACCAAATCCTTTAAATTAGTTTTAGAGGAGGGGGGCCGTTACTTCTTGCTAAGGATCTTTGAGAGGGGCAGATTCTTCATGAGATCAGTTTTCATGGGTAAGAATGCAGCAATATGGCTGATGAATAACATTGAAGACTTTGTTGTTGGGAAGAGTTCCAAGCAGTTCTTCATTCTTAGAGATGGGGACACTGCCTTTACTCTCCAAAGGAGCTTCAACTCTTTTGGTCAGTTCTTGCTACTGACTGAACTCAAAGTGGGTGGATGTAGGAGGTCAGTTATTATCCCTGAAGGCAAAGAGAAGTTTGGTTGGAGGGCATTTGGCCTTGAACTAAGAAAGCTGCTGAATCCCTCCCACTATGCGTTGGCTGGTTTTGGTCCTCCAAGTTTTTTTCCTCAGGTGCAGAGGTACAACTTGGAAGCCCAAAACTCTAGAACTTTTGCTGAAGTTGTGCAAGGCTTCCATGGAAGAACAGAGGTTAGCAAGCACATTAAGCAGCTGGATGAAAAAAAGGGGGTGACTCTGAGACCTCAAGGTGCCAATGTGGGGGTTTTTCCTGTGGGTAAGGCTGATAAGATGGAGGTGGTGAGAGGGGACAAGAGGAAACAGAGCATTAATGTGGAGGCTGAGGTTGGTGAGCAATATCTGGCAGACAGGAGGTTACATTTCCCAAGCTCCAGTTTAAATTCAAAAGATTATGAAAAGATGAAGAAGAGTGATGCTAGGAGATATGGCTGGTCAGGCAGAGGTCTTATCGTGGAGGTTGATGTGATAGGGAGGAGGCGGGTTTCCTGGGACAGAAACAAAGTGGGAGAAATGAATTTCAGAGGGGAATCACGTGCACTGGTGCTGGACTGCAATATAAGAGGTACTAAGGCCCTAAAATGGGTTGCAAGGAAAACCAAACAGGCTGAACAAGTCTTGGGCCTTGCCACAAGCCCATTGCTGCCTGACCCAGGTGTGAGTTATTTTAATTGCTCTGGCCCAAGTCAGTTTGAAGAGGGAGAGAGCTCTCGGTCAAGAGAAGGGAGACCAAATCAGAGCCCGATGAAGGAGGCGAGCTCCATGGCTTGCTCCCAGTGCTCCGATCTTGAGCCGGTGGTGCTGGGCCGTGGTTCTCAGCCTCCGACGGTGGCCGGCGGCCCATCTTTTGCCGGAAACAGCTCCGATGAGCCCTCTTTTTCACCGGGTAAGTCTGAGCTGATGGTTTCGAGGTCACCGGTGGATTTTCTTTCTTCTTTTCTCCTCCTTTCTGGCTTCTTTTTGTGCTTTTCGAGAGCTGGGTTTGTGGACACACCCATGAAGGATGTGGGTGATGCCCCTGGGGAGGGAGTTTTGGTGGTGGAAGAATTGGAAAACTCAGATATGGGTTCGGGTGTGTTTCATACGAAGGCAGTGGGTGAGGTCAGCGGGGAGGGAGCATTGGTGGTGGAAGAGTTAAACAATTCTGATTTGGGTTTGGGTGTGATACCCACGAAGGCAGTGGGTGATGCCCCTGGGGAGAGTGCTTTGGTGGTGGAAGAGTTGAATAATTCAGATATGGGTTTGGGAGGAGAGGATAGCTTATCAATCCCTCTGAGGTCTATCACTCCCTTTGGGCTGCCTTTGGCAGCTGAGTTGGACTATGATTATGAGACATTGGAATGTGTGGATACGTTAGATATTTCTAGTTGGGTGAAGAACAGACTTCCTGGTTTTAGCAAGCTGGTGGGGCTTCCTCTGAGTCGACATGAGAAGTTATGTATTGCTCTGTTACAAAAGATTGAGAAGGAGACGGAGGATGTCAAAGTGTTGAACAGGAAAGCTACAATCCCTAGAAAAGCTCTCATTAAAAAGAATAGAGGGAAGAGAGAGCTGAGGAACTTGCAATCTTCGGTTAAATATGATGGCAAGTAGAGTGTAGGTTGCTGAATTATCTCTTCAGTTGGGATTTTCATGTCTTTATGAATTTAAAAATTCTCTCTTGGAATGTTAGGGGTTTGAATGATTGTCGGAAACGGTTAGTTGTGAAAAATTTATTGCGTGAGTGGAAGTGTGATGTAATTTGCCTTCAAGAGACCAAGTTATCTGGCTTGGACAGACAAATGGTTGGCAGCCTGTGGAGCTGTCCCTATGTGGATTGGGTGGCCTTAGATGTTGTCCAGACGGCGGGTAGGGTTTTGTGGATGTGGGATAGGAGGGTGTTGGAGAGGTTGGACTTTCTTCTGGGTTCCTTTTCTGTGTCTGTTCTGTGGAAAGGGGTGGGGGATGGCTTTACCTGGGCGTGTTCTGGGGTTTATGGCCCATTTGATAATAATGCGAGGGGACTCATGTGGGACGAGTTGGTTGGTACTCACCAATATTGGAACGTTCCTTGGTGTTGCATTGGGGATTTTAATATTGTTCATTTCCCAAATGAATGGTCGGGTAACTCCCGTCTTTCTCCGGCTATGGAACTTTTCTCGGAGTTCATTGAGGATCTTAATTTGATTGATTTGCCTTTGGAGGGAGGGAGTTTTACCTGGTCTAGCGGCTCCGATCAGCCTTCGATGTCTAGGATAGACAGAGTGTTGGTGTCTCATGATTGGGAAGAGCAATACCCGGATGTGATCCAGCGGATTTTACCTCGTCCTGTTTCAGATCATTTCCCAATTCTGGTGGAGGTAGGGGGAATGGCGAGGGGGAAAAGTCCGTTTAGGTTTGAGAATATGTGGTTAAAGACAGACGGGTTCATTGATAGAGTTCTCTCTTGGTGGAATCGGCATTCTTTCTCTGGTACTCCTAGCTTTGTGTTTGCCAAAAAATTGAAGGCCTTAAAAGAAGATATCATTCAGTGGAACCGGTCGGAGTTTGGTCATGTCGGACGAAAAAAGTCTCAATTATTAGAGTCTTTGAAATTGCTTGATGCCAAGGAAGGGGAGTTTGGCCTCTTTGATGCAGAGTTATGCGAAAGAATTGTGGTGAGATCCGAAGTAGAGAGTCTTCTCTCTTTGGAAGAAATCTCATGGAGACAGAAATCAAGAATGTTATGGATTAAAAAAGGAGACAATAATACTAAATTCTTCCATAAGATGGCTAATTCCCGTAGAAGGTTTAACCATCTAAGAATTTTGGAGGTGGACGGGGTGGTGTATGAGGAGTCGTCTGAGGTGGCTGCTCAAGTGGTTCAATTTTATAAAAATTTGTATCAGGAGACAGAGGAGTGGAGGCCTTTTGCGGAAGGTTTGGAGTTCGACCAGATTGATGGGTCGGAGAGGTGCTGGCTTGAAAGGAGGTTTGAGAAGGAGGAGATTCTTCTACCTGTTAATGAGTTGGCTGGGGATAAAGCCCCGGGTCCAAATGGTTTTTCCATGGCCTTCTTTCACCATTGCTGGACAGTGGTGGAAAGAGATGTTCTAGCAGTTTTTGAGGAGTTCTATCTCCACAGTAAGTTTGAGAAATCTCTAAACGCTACTTTCATAGCCTTAATTCCTAAGAAGAATGATGCTTCCAACATCCGAGATTTCAGGCCCATTAGCTTGGTGGGGAGCTTGTACAAGATCTTGTCTAAGGTTTTGGCAAATCGCTTGAGGACGGTTTTAGACCAACTAATCTCTGAGTCTCAGAATAGTTTTGTGGGAGGTAGACAAATTCTTGACTCAGTTCTCATTGCTAATGAGTGTGTTGATAGCCGTGTTAAGAGTAAGATTCCAGGGGTTATTTGTAAGCTTGATATCGAGAAAGCTTATGACCACGTGAATTGGGAGGCTTTATTAGATCTCTTGAAGAGAATGGGCTTTGGGGAGAAGTGGTGTAGATGGATCCGGACTTGTATCTCAACTGTTCATTTCTCTATTTTGGTTAATGGAACTCCAGCTGACTTCTTTAGGAGCACGAGGGGTTTGAGACAAGGGGACCCGCTATCTTCTATGTTGTTTCTGGTTATTATGGAGGTTTTAAGCAGAATGCTAAAAAGAGTTGAAGGTGCTGGTTTGATCAAGGGTTTTAAGGCAGATGGTAGACGGGGTGAAGGGGAATGTGTCTCTCATCTTCTGTTTGCGGATGACACTATTCTTTTTTGTGATGCGGAAGAGGAGCAGATCCTTCACATTCGGATGCTTCTCCTCTGTTTTCAGGCTGTGACAGGTTTGAAGGTTAATGTCCTGAAAAGCGAGATGGTTCCAATAGGAGAGGTTAATAATGTGCAGGCCTTGGCAAAGATTCTGGGTTGTAGGATCGGGACTTTGCCTATGACCTATCTAGGTATGCCGCTAGGGGCTCCTCATAAGTCTCCCTCTATTTGGAATCCTATTTTGGAGAAAATTAAGCGGAAGCTGGCTGGTTGGAAGAAGCTGTATTTGTCGAAAGGTGGAAGACTGACGCTTCTTAAGAGTACACTATCTAGCCTTCCTACTTATTATTTGTCTCTTTTTACCATTCCATCGCATGTGGCGAATAAGATTGAGAAGATGCAAAGGGACTTCTTGTGGGGGGATTCAAAGGCTCACTTGGTGGGGTGGGATAAGGTGTGTGCTCCTAAAGCGAACGGTGGTCTGGGTGTTAGGAAAATAACCACTTTCAACAAAGCCTTACTAGGAAAATGGTTATGGCGGTTTGGGGTTGAGGAGACTCGTCTCTGGAGGAGGGTTGTAGTTTCGAAGTTTGGGGAAGAGTGGGGGGGTTGGTCTTCTAAGCTGGGTAGGGGTGCCTATGGGTGCGGTTTATGGAGAAGCATTCGAAAAGGTTGGGAGGTTTTTAGTAAATGCATTCAGTTTGAAGTAGGGGTGGGGGATAGAGTGAAGTTTTGGACAGATAGGTGGTGTGGGGCCTTACCACTCCATCAATCCTTTCCATTAGTGTATGGGATTGCTTCTAATAGAGAGGCATCGGTGGCCTTGTCTCTTGAAAGGTTGGGGATGGAGGCTCAGAGAAGCTGGAATGTTTGCTTGTTAAGGGATCCTAATGATTGGGAGATGGGTGAGGTGGATGAATTCCTCCGTACCTTGGGTTCTAATTTGCCTCGTTCTGAGCTTGGAGACCGTATGAGGTGGATGTTGACAAAGAAGGGGGATTTTGACATCCGCTCTTTCTACAACAAGCTTCGTTGTCCTTTGCCTGTTATCTTTCCTTGGAAAGGTATTTGGAAGGTTAAGGCTCCTCCGCGCGTCTCTTTCTTTGTTTGGACTGCAACTTGGGAGAAGATTCTTACAGGAGACATTCTGAGGCGTAGAGGAGTGGCTTTTGTTGACCGGTGCATTATGTGCCGTAGTAATGGGGAGACGGTGAATCATCTACTTCTTCATTGTGAAAAAGCTTATCTGCTGTGGAGCTTGGTTTTTAGAACTTTTGGGATCTCTTGGGTTCTGCTAAGATCGGTTGCAGATATGCTTTTTGGTTGGTGGAATTGGTTTGGAAAGCATTCTTCTAGCATTTGGAATTTAGCTCCTTTGTGCCTTATGTGGTGTATCTGGAGGGAGCGGAATTGGAGAACTTTTGAGGATACGGACAAATCCGATAATCAGTTGCTCGCTTTCTTTAGTGGTTCTCTTTTTGATTGGACTAGGGCTTGGGGAATCACCTCTAGTGACTCTCTACCTTTGTTCCTTAATTCTCTGCCCTGTACTTAGTTCTTATGTTGGCTTTTGTTTGTTTTGTTGTTTTTTCTTGTTGTTTGTTTCCTTCTCTGTACTCCTTGCTCTACCTTTTGTTTTTCATGAGGTAGCTCTTTGAATATACACCTTTTTACTTATCAAAAAAAGAAAAAGAAAATGACTACTAAGTATGACACTGGTTCTCTTCATGGCTGTGTTAATGTTTTATTTCACCTCAAATACCTAAAATACCTATGGTGCAAGTGCATGAAGTCTTTAGATTATACTAACCTTTTCTCCAAATGATTATTTCAAATTGAATAACTCTAATGTTGTCTAGAGGAGTTCTAATATAATAGTAGCCTTTTTCCCCCCTCCAAATTAGCATTCATTTTGATGGTCTGGCTCTGGAATAATTTCAGGATACAGGGAGAAAAGTTTTGCAATCATTGGTTTTAAAGTCTATGCTGCAGGGCTATATGTAAACCCATCTATTCTAAGTGAACTGAATGCTTGGAAAGGGCAATCAACAACTAAAATTCAAGAGATTCCTTCCTTATTCAACTCAATTTTTCAATGTAAGGACCCAAAAAAAATTCACACTTTCTTTGTTGCTGTGGAGAGAGGGAGAGAGAGGTTGCTAAAATAAGTTCTGAAAGTTACTAACATAACTTTTCTTAATTTCAGCTCCTTTGGAGAAATCATTACAGATTGTTCTGGTTAGAGATGTTGACGGTAAAACTTTCTGGGATGCATTTGATGATGCCATCTCCCCAAGAATCAAAGCACCCACTTCCATTGATGAATCCGCTCTGTCCACATTGCGTAGTATTTTCCAGGGACGAACCCTTAAGAAAGGAACTTTCATATTTTTGACTTGGCTAGAACCATCCAAAATGCTTGTAAGCCTGAATTAATATGAATAAAAATTAATTCTCATGTTCTTGACCATTTTAGTTTTTAATTTTCTCTCATATGAACTAATCCATATGTATTTATTGTGATTTTCAGGTATGTGTCTCATTGGATGGGCTTCCATCTAATGTGGAAGCTACAATTGAGTCAGGAAGTGTGACTCTTGCTCTTTTCGATGTATTTTTTGGAAACGGACCTGTTTCTCCCTCCTTAAAAGATTCAGTTGCCAAGGGGTTGGCAACAATCCTCAAGTAGATGCTATGTGACAGTTTATTCAAATTTATTTTGTACGCTTGCTTTTGAGAGATGTTGTATGTAATTGCTTTATCACTTGAGCCGCTGTCAATCTTATCAGCATATGTAACCTGGCTGGATATTGTTGTCATGTAAAGGAAAATGCACATTTCTCAACTGTCAGGAAATGCTCACCAGAGTTGGATTATGGTATTCTTGATGAAGTTTACTCCTCGCACCTTTCCTCATGCTTTTGCAGGCAAAATTTTCCCATTTTGAATTATACTAAATCCATGCAGGAACTTGAGCAGAAATTTCATTCCCAGTTGACAAAGCTGCATGGTTTTCTATATCGACCTTTCCTTTTCCAGTTTTCTGGTTCTACCTGGATTGCTCATGAGAAAAACTAATGATGTCTGAATAACTTAATTCAGTTGCTGAAATGCAATATCACTATGTCACTATAATGGCTGTTTTGTTGGTCTATGGCTTCACTAGGTACTGAGACAAGGTTTAGAGAGTGGCCAAGGTATATGAATATGAACTACTGAAGTCCCATTGCCTCTTGTAAGAGTGGTGCCCAGTAGGCCCATTAGCTGGGGTTTGGAAGGTCTAGGACTCCACTTGCTTGGCAAAAGCAGGAAGACTCTCTCAAGGTGCTTATATCTTTTACTTTGATATTTGCTCTACAATGGCAGTTATATAATGAATCATTTGCTGCAAATTTGTTTGTGCTAGGAAAAATATTTTGCTTGTACATCTTTTTTCTTCCTTTTTCACTGTCTTAAGCCTTTTGTCCTTGTGTCATATTGAACTTCAACAAACATGAAAATAATTTAGGCAATTTGTTTCCTGTAACATGTGCGAGAATGGGATAGAGTAACACAAGCTGGTTATGGCCAAAAGACCGTAAATCATGACAGATACATAAAAATAAATTGCTCCGCTTGTAGAAATAGAACCTGTGTCTAAGAAAATATTATTAATCTGTTAAAACTTTGTCTGATCTTATTTTCTCAAGCATCTTGACAACCTCAGCTATGGTAGGCCTCTTGGAGGGCTCTGGTTTGAGACACATTAACGCTATACTGAATACATTGTCAATCTCATCCTCTGGACAATTTTCAATCCACCATCCAGTACATATACCTCCTTCTCTTGAACAACTGCCTTTGCCTGCTCCAGCACTAACAGAAAATTTTCAATAAAAAATCAGTTTATCTATCCCTAGATAGATGCAACATTAAGCATATTTAAGCACTTCTAGATAAAGAACACTTCCAATTTACCTGCCTGGGCAGTGAGTTAATGCTCAATAATAGAAATGAAAAATAGACTAAAAAATATTAGATAGATATTTCAGAAAGTCCTGTCTAAGTGATAAAAAATTCTGGATTGATCCAAGACAAGCAGTCATCCAATGCCAAATAGCCTTTTGTTAGACCCTCAAGACTTGTTTGAAAAGGGCTTGCATCATAAATTTCTAGCTCTGCCACTGTCACAATTAAAAGCAATATATTTGGCTATAGTTTAAAAGTTTCAAATCATTTCTGACTAATTCTTATATATCAGTGTTGGTATTCTTCTGTTTTAGTACCTTTGTTAAAATGAGTGTAAGCATATAATTTTCTGATGGGCATAGCCACGTTCAAGTGAGCAAGGGCAATTGCCCTCAAAGAAATTGCATAAATTTGTGAGGATTAGTTGACATCTTTGTCAAGTTTTTAAAGTTGCACCACTTGAAAAGGCTGCCACAGTAATTTTTAACGGAAATGTGGGATTAGAGCAAACCCCACTAAAGGAGCAAGGTTCCAAAGGAAATATGAAAAATTAGCTACAGATGCAGTCCATTTAAAATACTTAAATAGTGTGGTTAATCTAAGATCTTATTGTAAGAGATATATTATTTTATTGTGATGTTTATATTATTTTATTGTGTTGAAAGCTAAAATAGATCCACTACTGCAGCATGTGTGTAGGTAAAATAGATAAAGTGACTTTTTGTGTAGCTAAATAGCTAAAATTTCAGATTCACTGCTGTGAATGCTCTTAAAAAGAACATGTGATGTTCAATTTCGAATACCAAAATGGCATATGAGGTACTTCATATCTTCTCTTTGAATTTTTTCATAACTTCAAACCTTGAAATGGCATTTAAAATCATTTTAAACATTCAGCACCTTGTCCCTGAAATCTATCATAATTTTTATAAGCACACCGAAATAAGATTGAAAAATCCCATATTGTGGTATTTTACACTTAATTTATTGAACAACTGATTCCTTTTAATTAACTTTATATGGTACCAATGAGTACTTTATAACTTTATAAACTTTATAACTGATTCCTTAATTTATTGAATAACTGATTCCATGTTGTGGTACTTCATATCTTATATTTTGTATTTTTTTATTTTTGGAATTGGACCAATGAGTAGTTCAATGTTTTACGTTTGTTATAATGCTTTCTTTTTGGTTTTACTTATGATGTATTATTTTGGTCATCATAAAATTAATTGATTGGTAGAGATTTACTTCCTATAGATTGAAAAAAAACTTCATGATGCAATGTTATTAGAAGAAAATTTTTAGTAATGTCGTTGACTAAATGGGCATTTTTGACCCCAATGCTTCCAACCAATATCAATCTGCTAGTATTCAAAAATAGAATCTATGTAATGTTAATAGAATTTTTAACTTACCCATGATACAAACTTACTTCCCCCTTCTATAAATACTTCATCATCTGGTTTTTTCCCTGTTAAAAGCTCCAGTAAAAGAACTCCAAAACTATAAAACATCCCCTTTAGTGGTTGCTCTTCCTGTATCAAAATATTCTGCAGAACTTAAGGAGTACTTAATATAACCAAGTACAAGTGCTAAGATCAGGAGAGAGTGACTCTAATGGTTTAGTGGTTCATACCAGGAGCAAGGTCTCCAAAAGTTCCAGCAACAAATGTTGAAACACGAGTCTTATCTGGTTCCATCAATGTGGCCAGTCCAAAAGCAGACACTCGAGCCTCCATGTTCTGATCCAACAATATATTGCTTGACTTGATGTCTCTGTGAATAATATGAGGGATGCAATCATGATGAAGGTACGGCAATCCTCTTGCAGCACCTACTGCTATCTTCTATCTGGATGGCCAGTCCAAATGCTTCTTGTTCATTGCTCCTCCTGAACCAAAATCTACTTTTTGATAGGGGAAAAGAGAAAATAGAAAACAAACCAAAGATATAGAGAAGAATCAAGCTTGTGATTGTGAACTTCCATGCCATGATTTGGATCTCCAAGAAAACTGAAGTTTTAAAGAATTTAGCTATAACATTACTTTGAACTTCAATAAGTCTAATGACACAAGAAATTTCACTACATTTTTCACAATTACTAAAGTGGCAGATTGTAATTGGTGTAAAATAAAAGTGATATCAGTGGTGATTTTAACGAAAGTGATGTTACACTCACCTTAATAAATGGTAAAATTTGTTGTTTATGTAGGCACTGTAGAGTATATAAGAATGTCAGAATAATATGTTAATTTTGATGCCAATCAAACATTGTTAATGAACAACATATAAATCATTTATTTGATTATTCATCCACTCACAAAGAAAGAAAGAAGGGTTTGAAGCTAGAGAAGCATACCATGCAGAAAGTTATCTACGCTTCCATTAGGCATCAGCTCATAGATGAGAAGATTATAGTGAGGGGCAGTGTAATATCCATGAAGAGTTACAATATTGCGGTGCTTTATGTCTCCCATTGCTTCCAGCTCTCTCTCAAAACCTTGATCTCTATCTGCAGTTCCCTTATTAAGTCTTTTAACAGCAAAGGCTGTGGATTCATTTATAGTCAGTCTATAAACTGTGCCATAGCCTCCAGAGCCAATGATGTCTTTGTTGCTCAATTTTAGTGTCTTCTTTAAGAATGCATCGGATGGTAGTGATTGCATCATTGGAGACCTGAACAGCACCGTCTTCCCACCTGTGTCTACCCACCATATCACTTTAGCACATAACTTTCTTTAGTTTGAAGAGGCTGAATTCCAGAATGAGTACCATACATGAGAAGCCATCTTTGCAAACCATCTGCTTTCTTTTCCATCGCCTATAGAGGAGAACTGAAATAATGATTTTTGGTATAACAAAAACAACAAAGCACACTGTGATGTAGAATGCTAAGACCACAGCATTGGCCATTTGCAAGTTAATTAAGAGAGCTTCAAAAGTTTTATAATAACAAGCCACTAATTAAGGTGAGGTTTAAAAGTGTTAAGTTATGGTTTTTCACATAACATTTATGTTGGCTTTATTTCATGACAAAAAATATTGTAATTTCATTAATTTATTTCATTGTATTTTGTGGAATTTAATTGTAATGGGTTTAGTCTTAAGTGATGAAAATTTACTTAAAAAGTTGATCTTGCGACTTGGCTTGTGAGTAGTGCAACCTGTGAAGGTTACATGAGGAGCACATGTTGGAAGCTGAAGAGTCAGTGTGTTTTGTGACTCATCTCGCAATTCGGCCAACTCGCAAAATGACCCGCGAAATGCACTGACAGTTGAAATTTTTAGTGTGACTCTTATACCCTTCATCCATATTCTCATGAACCTTGCTCCTTGTTTCATTGGGCTTTAGCCCATTTACAATAAAACTCTCATCTTAATCTCATGGGTTTTCATTAGAATGTGCTTAAAGATTTTCAATCCTTTGCCTCAAATATGAGCTTACAATGCATTCATCACCTTTGGGCTCTTCTTCTTCCATTCATTATCATCATCATTTTTTTTTTTTTTCTTTTGAATTAGCTTTCTAGCTAGAATATATTGTAGCCTTTCTTTCAAAGTCCATGTATGAGATACCGGGGTAAAACCTATTGGGTACTCTCAGAAAAAAGTGTAGGCATCGACACCTTCCCTTTATAGGATCATATGGAGTTGCCACTTATTTTATAAGTAAAATAAGAAAATTATACAAATTACAACATGTCTTGAATAATACACATACTAATTAATTGGAAACAATCATATCTTGGTAGAAAGAACTTTACATTTCTTTGATTCCTAGTTACAATCTAGTAAGAAATACAAGGCATTGTTTCCTAGTTACAATCTACCTAAAATAAAATAAGACACTAAATCTACCAACCTAAGATTCTAATGTTCGGGGGTTAGGTTATAGGATAAGAAGGTGTTAGGCACCTACCCTATGCAGACAGAGTTTAGTCTTCTAGACTTTAAATGACCTTTTAAATACCCATTAAAAAGTGACATGCAAATTTTTTGTCAATATTCCTAGATCTAAAGTTGATTAATTTGCAAAATCCTAGATCTTTTGCATTTATGCAATGAGAAATCACATATGAATTTTACTTAAGGGAAAAACATTTTTAAGAGAAGTTTCAAATCAAGCAAAATGAATTCCCTTGTTATCTGATTATCCATTCTATTCCTATGCAACCAAGCTTATTTTTGATAAAATCCAACAGCCAATTACATAAATTATTCAATTAATTTTAATTGTTAACCAATCAGAATTAATTTTAATTAATCACACGTAATCAGCCTCACCCATATACAATGCATGCAGACCGTGAAAACTTGATCTTGCGATATCTTTCAATTCGACGGTTCGATTTGGGAATTGGGCATATCGTCACAACCGTTAGAATCTCAAGATCATTTTTATGATATGTGATGAATGATTTAATGCATGGAATGCAACTACGATTATTTGGGTATTTAAAATGGTCATTACAGTTATCTTTCAAAATTAAATTATGGGTGCAAAATCGAGTGTCTACATCATGAATTTCTCATCATTTTCGGCCTAGGTGTGCCACAAGGAGGCCCAAGATTAGGGAATTTCATTTTGGCTTTGTAGGTTACTGGATGCTAAGTCCATAGCATATTTGTTACCCTAGGTCCAAGGGGTTCTTTTTCAAGAGGCCTTTTGATTTAGGCTTATGGTAGCAATTAGGCTATGGCCTTTTGATTTCGGGATAAGCTCTTATATGTGAAAACTTCTTTTCTTTTATCCCAATATCTTAGGGCATGCCATAACTTTTGGGTTATCCTCAAAATTTTTACATCTTTTATTTGTCATTTAGAATTAAGTAAACACAAGATATATGGTTGAACAAACAAGAGATATAAAAGGGTACCCTTTCATGGACAGGATCTAGGATATCTCTAAGTGTGGGTAGGCTCCCTAGAGTTAAAAGGATAGATTAGTAGGTCACTCACAATTAAGTGGGCCATGATTCCAACCGAGAGCCTATGTGGACCTTTGTGGATTGGAGGCAAACTGTTAAGGTACTCAAAGCCCATCATAGGCAATGGCACAGATTATGAGTTTGTGGGATGAACATCAAAAGACTTTGGCCCAAATGGAGCATACTCATCTTTCCACTCTCCACCAACCGAAGTAAATGGGACAAAAGAACCAAGTGAAATGCGTACAAGAAGTATTGAACAAGCCTTTATTAAGATTAAGAAATAAGACGCATTGGAATCAAACTCTCTATCCCTAGTCAAGTCGCCACTGTGGGCGCAACGTGCCTTTGGTGTGGGGGAATAGGCCTCGGTTGAGTGGATAAGGGCAGAGAAAAGAAACGGAGTCGCCACCTAGTTTAGGTCTAGGAACTATATATATAGTGCCCTTACGTGGAATGGCTGATCTTACTACTAGAGTATGGGTTCGGAGTTTAGGTATGGAGATGGGAAGGTGTTAGGCACCCAACCCCAACTGACCTGTGGGTCGACTTCCACTCATTGTGTCTTACGTCTTAATCTTATTAAAGACATGTTTAATATCACATTCTATACTCACACACACACTAGTATACATCTAGCAATCAACATGTAATCAATCATCCCAAAAATACCCTAGCATACATCTACCATGTAACTCAAAGCATCATATCCAAGGCAGCAATCAAACAAACATGTCAATATCCAAAGCAAAAACATAGGCATGTTAAGGTCAAACAAACAATTTATCACATCCAAAAAAATAAATAAAGAAGCGAGAACATATACATGTGAAAATAAGTTAGAACAGAGACAAATTGGTCAAATAAAATGAAGGAGTAGAAGCAGGAAAGGTCGAATTAAGGTTTCTGGGCTTGAGTACACGTACGCATACGTAGGGCTTGCATACACAGCCTAGCTATATGCGTACGCATACTTCGAGTGTGCATACACATGCAGGAAGCACACGTATGCATGTAGGCCCAAAACCCTAAACCAAAAACAGCAAGAACAAAGAACAAAGCAAAAACTTAAAACAAAGAATTTAACAACCTAACTTGCTTTAAACGATAAAACAAAGAAAACCTAAGCTAAGCAGACATATTAAAACATAAATAAACAAGAAAAATAAGGAAAACAGAAAGATTAAAACAGGAAAAAGCAAAGAAATGAAAAAGAAAGCTTAGTACTTATACATCAAAAACAAAAGCTCTTTGGCTTGATTTTGACCATTCCAGTCAAATCTATTCACAATCAAACAAAATTGATTAATAAATTTCAAAACTCAAAAATCAAGACCAGAAAATGTATCAATCAAAAGAAAATTGACTTGAGGATGTTTTGTGAAAAAGTCGCTCTTTGATTCACTATTTCTAGTGAATTTTAGGTTTTCCCTTAGAATTTTTTGTGTATTTTGAAAAGTCACAATGTATAGCTTTTTATATTGAGAAAATTGGAGTTTGGAATGGCTCCCATACGGTGTGGGATTCGTTCAAAATCTCAGCTTTAATGTAGAAAAACTTGTCTTTCATAGTTTTTGGAACCCTAGCATGCATACGCATGCCCATGTATGTGTACGCATGCATGAAGCTTGCATATGTAGGTCTGGAGCATGCGTACGCATACGCGTGTCTGTGTACGCATGCCCTAGGGTTTCCATGGCCTTTATTTTCCAAAAATAGATTATTTAGTTCATAAGAGAGTTATATTTTCCATAAAAACTTTCCTTAAGTCAATTTAAGTCTGATCGGGCTCTCAACTAACCTTGGGCTTTAGAATTTTACCATCATTGGGGAATGGGGGTGCGAGTCGTAAGGGGTACAAAATGTGGTGTCTACAGCCATAGTATGAACATATTGACGTGAACTGTATACACAGATACGAAACCTTACTGGTGCGCCATAGCGCACCAAATGGGAAACTTTACCGAATTTTCATTGTAAAAATGGGCCATCTTTCTTGCCATACTCACAGCAAAAGCTTGGAAAGAATTGTGTTTTGTGTGCTATGATGCACCTAAGGCGAAATGTTGTCAAATTTTCGTTGTGAAAATTTGGCATCAATTCCAAATGTACTAGCAAAACATTGATAAAGATCACACTCCTTTCCAAAATCAAACCTCAAAAACCAATTCTTTTAAAGCTTCGAGAGCTAGGGCCAATAGTCTATTTTTAACTGCTTATGTCTAAAAATAAAGATTTTACCAAAATATGTGGGGTGCCTAATACCTTCTCTACACGTTACCAGACTTCCAAACTCTAGAATCAAGATTTTTTATCCATCTATCTTGTTAGGAACCTCAACTGCTCCATTAGTCTAAGGACGGTAAGGTGAAGACTTGTGGTGCTGAATGTTGAACTGTCATAGCAGCTTCTCTGTTTCTCCCTTGAAATGTAACCCATTGTCAGAGATAATATCATGTGGTACCCCATTGTAGACACTCGATTTTGCACCTAAGATTTAATCAAGGAGAATAACTTAAATGATCATTCATGTACCCCAAAAATCATGATTGCATTACATGCATTGATTTGTTCTTGCATTACATACATTAATTTGTTCTTGCATTACATGCATCAATTCATTCATGGCATATCATAAAAATGATCTTGAGATTCTAACGGTCGCAATGGTATGTTCGGTTTACAAATCAGACCATCGAATCGAAAGATATCGCATAATCAAGTTTGCATGGTCAGCATCTATTGTGTCTAGGTAGAATCAACCACACACGATTAATTTAAATGAATTTTGACTGGTTAAACAATTAAAATTAATTAAATAATTTTTTGATTAGTTGATAATTAGTGTTTAAAATAAGACTGCATGCATAGGAATAAAATAGATGATTGGATAACAATAAAATTGTGGATATTCTGAACTTTATCAAGATATATTTTAGGGTATTTATCTACAAGATAATTATTCTTGAAAAAGCCTGAATTATTAAGAAAAGAGATAAAAATCATAGAATAAAGATGAAAACACGTCTAGGTACAAGGACTAGATCAAAAAACCCTAAAAAGAGAGTCCAAAACGCATCCGAACACGAAAGAACGTTCGGCGTCCTAGAGCACCATTTTGCACTTTTGGAGTGCTGAACGGCACTTTAAAAGGGTCGAATGGTCCCCTTTTGGGCTTTGGCCTAACTCCCTTCGGGTGACGATAAGGCATACCCTTTTCGACCTTTTTGCGGAAGGATGCGTCCGAATTCGCATCCTAATTGTCCGTGCCTATTTTTTAGATTCTTCTAACCTTTATAAATAGAGACCGAATCTCATAATTCAGCACTTTTTTTGGACGCTTTGAGAGGCATACGTTTTGAGACTCTTAAATTGTTGATATTTGCTGATCCTCTCTAATATTTGCTGCTAAAATTAGGTGTTTTAGGTTTCAAAGATAATTGAATAAGTTTCTTTGAACCCAAAAACATACTCTCAAGAACAAGGAGTGCTCATGCAAGAGATATTTTTCAATAACCCTATTCTTTTTTATGCTTCTTGTTGATGATGATGATGCATGTTTTTTTCATAACATGATTTATTAACTATTGTTTTGTTTAAAGCATGATCTTGAATTTATTGTATATAATTATTACAATCTCTTTCTTAATTTCAATTATCTTCATATAACCAATTAATTTTTCTTGAAATCAAAAACAGATCTACATCTTTCCTAGATGTAGATCTGAATTTCTCTTAATAAAAAACGGATCTACATCTTCATTAGATGTAGATCTAAAATTTTCTCAAATCAAAAATTGATCTATATCTCTTCTAGATGCAGATCTGATTTAAAATATATATATATATATATATATGCAGATTTTGAAACAAAGAAAAAGATTATGTATGATTGTGTTTATGGTTATTTTTGTTTTGGTTGTTTCATAATGCATAAATTTATGTTATGAGTTAAATTCTCTTCATAAAAAATCTTTTCCATATTTTTTGGACATATAAAAAATAGATATGAGTTTTCTGTTATCAAAAACTAATCTTTTTTATCATCACAAAACAGATTTGATCTTTTATAAATCAAAAAACATTTTTTCTAAGTTCTTAAAAATAGATCTGATAGTTTTAAATCAAAAGACTTTATTTTAAGTAATAAAAAACAGATCTGAATTTTTATCTCCAAAAACCATTTTTTCCACATATTACAAAATAGATCTGGCACTTTTGACAAATTAAAATCTTTTTTTTTTTTTTTTTTTATCACTAAAACATATCTGAATTTTTTTATACAAAGAAGAGAATGAATTCATAGATAATGTGATTTAATTTTTATTTCACATGTTCAACATATCATTCATAGTATGCGTAAAGGGTACATAGGTCACAAGAGTCTAGAAGACCAAACTTTGTATAGGCGGAATGGATGTCTAACACCTTCCCATTCCATAACCTAGCCTCCGAATTTAGGTCTTTGGATAAGTAGATCTAACCTTTGTCTTTATTTTTTTGGGTAGAATGTAACTAGGACAATAAGCCATGTATTTTTAATAGATTGTAACTAGGACCCAAAGCCATGTAATTTTCAAATTTTCAAACGTGTAATTTTTTATTCAATCAATGAAAGGAATTATTCAGTCATGTATTTTTATATTTAGTTTTTTCTTCTTTTTTTTTTGGTATTAAAAAAAAAAAAAACTAAGTGGTGACTCTACACCACTTACCCAAAAAGAGGTGCCCTAAAAAGCACTCCAAAAATCTCTTTTTTTTAGAGGCACCCCCAATTTTCCCTATCTCTCACAATGGCGACTCTGCTGGGGATGTCAAGGGTTAAGTTTCGTATTAGACTTAAGTGACTAAATGTGTACCCCTATTTTGCATGGTCTTGCATGATTTTGTTGTTTGTTTGTTTTTTTATGGTTGATGAGATGTTGTATAATATTTTGGTGTATGGTATTTTGTTGTTTGTATTGTTTGTTAAAATCTTTCCCTAACTATCATAGTGTGTGCCATCCAAACAAATATGTATGCAACCATTTTCAACAACTTGTGGTGGTAGTAACCATTGATCATCGGTCTTCATTAGATTCGGGTACCTAGTGGTGAACTCACCAACTCATAGCCTAAAGTCACTGGATCATTTCCTGTTGACTATAAGGGACAAACCATGCCATTCAAACCAACACAATGTTCATTACATTACAAGTTGGGAGGTGTAACATCCTAGCTATGGGAAACAATGAAACAACAAACCCTCCTTACAACATAATGACTTAGAACCTACCCTTAGGTCGGTCCCGGTTAAAATACATTGCATGTTTTGTGTGTTTGTTTTGGTTGATTGATGAATGTGGATGGGGTCTTAGCTTTGATTAACCCGACCAAGCTTGTCAATAGGGGAGAATCTGGTCAAGATCTGAAGGAATGCTACAAAGAGAACCTAAGCCAGACACTCAAGCCAGTAGCTCCAGTTCCAAGCCTGTCACTCCCATCACAATACTGAAGCCTTCAAGCATAAAAGAAACTCTATTGATGCAACATCACAACCCCATCTTTGACCTCTAAGACCGTTCAAGCCACAAGAAGTTTGAAGCTCCTAGCAATATGGCAAAAGAGGGAGAACTAGGAATGGCAACAGGTCGGGTTTGGGTCGGGTTTTTTCATACCCAGACTTGACCCGCGGGCCAAACCTAAGACCCGGACCTGGCCCGATTATTAAACAGGTTTTTTTTTATGGGGCCCAGACCCGCCTCGCCGGCCCCGCGGGCCTCGTTCAACAATTTTGTTTTTTCCTTTCTACAATGCGAAGCACAAAAAAAAAAAAAAAAAAAAAATGGACAAGTTGAATCTAGCGCAACTGGGTGAGCATTTGAAGAACCAAGAAGCTCAAATGGGTCGAATGGTCACCGGAAAAGTGAAGGAAATTCTTTTTAAAATTCTTCTTTTTTTCTTTTCTTTATAGACATGCATCAACCTCAATAGTCAATACTACATCACCAATTCAATCAAATATTATTTCCTTCCATTCACATCTTTAATCCCAAATCCCACTACCAATTGCAAACAAAAAACCCAGAAAATGTCAAAATCTAGTGAACTTTCTCAACTTCCACAGAGAACCCAAATCACAAAACCATTAAAATCAAAATCAAAATCAAAATACCAAACAAGAAGAAGAAGCTGACTCCCACACTCAATGAGTCACCAACAGCAGTATCTCTCCTCGTCTTGAGCCCAAGTGCCTTCTTTACTCAGACCTAGATCGTTGATTTGGTGTGGCAGTGGTGAGGCAAAGCTCAAATGTTCTCAAGAGAGAGATTAGCAAGACTGAGATCGTGAGGGCCATCAAGAAGAAGATCTCTTATGGGACTGGGAGTAACAACAATGGCGTGAAACTGTGTCTGAGTGAGATGAGAGGGAGAGGCGGCTGTGAGTGAGCGTGAGCTGAACTTTTAGTTTTAGGGTTTATATATATATATATATATATACGGGGGTATTTTAGTATTTTAGGATATAAGTATATAATCAGGTTGGGTCGGGTCCGGGTTCGGGCCGAGTTTTAATAAAATCCGGACCCAACCCAGACCCATTTCTGGTTTTTTTTTTAAAAAACCCAAACCCGACCTTATTCTTTATCGGACCGGGTAAAATCCGACCCATTAGGGTTGGGCCGGACCGGATACTTGCGGGTCGGGTAGAAATTGCCATCCCTAGGGAGAACTACTCAATATCCACAAACGGGGGGAGACACTTCAAACCCCAAGTAAATAGCCAAACACACACAGGTGGGGGGAGACACTTCAAACCCCCACATTTAAAGACCGACAACCCAGTGGAAGCTTTGAACAGATCCACCCAACAAATCCTACCGAAGAAGATGAAGTCCTTAAGCAATTACAGAAGACACAAGCCAACATATTCTTATGGGGTTTACTCATGGCCTCATACAAACATCGACAAAATCTAGTAGATCTTCTCAACCAAATTCAAGTCCCTACAACCACAACCTCCCAGGATCTGAATGCTATGATTGGGTCCATAAATAGGGAACTCATCATTTCCTATTCTGACAAGGATCTAACCAAAAAGGGTAAGCACCACAACGACTCGTTGCATATCACTGTAGATTCCATGGGGAAGAAGATACCAATGGTTTTGATAGATGATGGAAGTGCTTTTAATGTGTGTCCTTTGAAAACTGCTAGCTGCCTAGGCCTCAGTATTGAAGACTTTGTGCCTACTGATCAACATGTGAGGGCATACGACAACAGTAAAAAAGAAGTCTTGGGAACCATAACATTAGAGCTCACCATTGGACCGATGGTCAAGAAAGTGGATTTTCAAGTCCTTAATATAGCCTCATGCTTCAATATGCTCCTTGAGTGACCACGGATCCATTACACAGAAGTCGTACCTTCTTCTCTATATCAAAAGGTTCAATTTCCACATGAAGGAGTTGTTGTGACCATATATGGGTATACTTTGACTGTGCCTAAGCCTATTTTCGATATTATTTCCGAGAAAGGGCCATTTACCTTGGATGGCTTTGAGATCGAGAGGCTTGGCTTTGAAAGGAGAGAAGAAGAAGCGAAGAAGATCCTGATGGACTTTACTCCTTACAGCAACAACAATGTGGTAGCAATGATAAGGAGAATGAACTACCTTCCAAGGATGAATTTGAGGAGAACTATGAAGAAACCTACTGTTTAGGTCCCGATGATTCCTACTGCCACACCACCTTTTGGGCTAGGCTATAAACCCACTGATGATAATTTGTTAGAGATAGAAGTGAGAAAGATGGCCCGAGCCAAAGCCAAAGCAAAAAGACTCCTCTGTCCTCCAGAACCTCTGAAGCCCTATACTCCTACATTGAACAGAAAGTTTGTCAAAGCCAGAGAAAGTTAACGTTATTGGGGATTCCCTGAACCGAGATTTGATCCTGTGACAAAGACAATGGTGCCTGGGTTTGAGATACTACTTGACTGCAACAATAAGGTTCCAGAATTGAAGAAAGAAGATACAACCTGTGTTCCTACTGATTGGGCTAATTACATGGATCCTGATGCCATGACTACACTCCTTGGAGATCCTATTTGCAAAATAAAAGAAGAGGAATATTGGGAGGCCTGCCAGCATACATTGAAGAGCTCGTATGAACTAAGAGCCAATGATGAAGATGAGGAAGGGGGAATAACCCCTAATGATGATAAAGATGGAAGTGAAGACAAGAGTGATAGTAGTGGTGACAACAGCAGCAGTGATAGTGGACATGATGATGATGACAGCAACACCAATAAGGACGACAACAACAAAAGTTATGATAGCCCGTACAGTGGTGATGATTGGGGTGAACCCCCTTGTAATAGAGAAGATGAAGATGCAGACCTATTCTATAAATAACATGACAGTGATGTAGACTATTATGATGAAGACATAGAAGACGATGCCGAAGCCAACAGGTGGAGCGACACTGATAATGATCAATATAGGCTGATAAATGTGTTGGAGAATGCAAGAGAGGAGAATGCACAAGCCAATCAAATGCATCATGATGAATATCCCTATGGGCACCTTTCAGATTGGAGTGATATCACTAATGTTAGTTCAAGGTCTGGCCCTAGGTATAACAAGCATGGAATAGAAGTTCCAGAATTTGGGTCATATAATGATTTAGAACCAAGTTCACCAACCCCACATACTGAAGAGGAGGATGACATAGATGCTAGGTTGGCCGCTTTAGAACAAAAGCTGATGGTCCACAGTCTCAGAATCATGACACTTGAGAATGATGAACGTAATAATGAGAGGATAGAAGAAAGTGAGTTAGAGCATCTCCCTCAACTCACCTACTTGGGCAACAGAAGCAAGCACGGCCTATTTGATGAATGGATGGATAGCATAGAGCGCCTCGATGCTTTTGTGAGCGACAAGCCTACAGACATGCAGATTGAAGAAGAAACTATAGATTATATGGATATAGATCCCCCAGTATTGATGCTGAGGGAAGAAGGAGCTTATTGGGAGCCACCTGCCATTGTGGAAGGCACGACCGAGTTGAAAAACTAGGCATAGGATGGAGCTGCCTACCCCGTGGAGGACTATGTGAGGAAGATCAAGATTGTTAAATCAGTCATTTTTGCCAAGAAGATCAAGACCGCCGAGCCAGTCACTCATGCCAAGAACATTGTTTCCGTTCCTATTAAGTCTATTTCTGCTAGTGTTTCTATTCTTGTTAAATTTCTTTGTGATAGTTTTCCAATTGAGTCTGTGGAGTTTGTTAAAAACTCTTTCCCTTTTAATATGATTTCTGATTCTGCTTATTTGCTGGCCTTAAATGTTTTTATTTCTGAAATTGGTAAAGAAACTCTTAATAATAAGAAATTAAAACATGGATACCTAGAACCTATAAATGAAGAAACCCAACTCATTAACTTGGGAACTGAGGATGAGCCCAAAATGATCCAAGTGGACAATACCCTAACCATTTCAGAGAAAGATGCATTAGTGGCACTTCTGACAGAATTCAAAGAGGTCTTTGCCTGGTCATACAAAGACATGCCTAGGATTGATATAGATATAGTACAGCACTACATTCCAACAGATCCAACCATGAAGCCAGTTAAGCAGAAGTTGGAAAGAATGAAACTAGAATGGAATCTCAAGATCAAAGAAGAAGTAGAGAAACAATACAATGTAGGAAGATTCCTGAGGGTGGTCAACTATCCAGAATGGTTAGCTAATGTGGTTCCGGTACCAAAAAAGGATGGGAAGGTCAGAATGTGTGTAGATTTTTGAGATCTAAATAAGGCCAGCCTGAAAGATGACTTTCCATTGCCTCACATTGACGTCCTGGTTTACAACACAGCAGGTCATGCTTTATTATCGTTTATAGATGGATTTTCAAGACTCAATAAGATTAAGATGGCTCTAGAAGATATGGAGAAAACTTCCTTTATTACACCATGGGGGACGTATTGCTATAAGGTCATGTCATTTGGCCTTAAAAATGCTAGTACAACTTACCAATGTGCAGCCACTACTTTGTTGCATGATTTGATCCACAAAGGAGTAGAGGTTTATGTTGATAACATGATAGTAAAGTCCAAAGAACATGAAAGGCACATACTGGCTTTGAGGAAGTTCTTTGAAAGAATCTGGTTCTACAAGCTGCAGTTGAATCCAAAGAAGTACACATTCAGAGTCACATCCGGAAAACTGTTAGGGTTTATGGTAAGCCAGAGGGGAATAGAAGTTAATCTTGAGAAGATTAAGGCAATTGTAGAGATGAAGCCTCCAAGGACTGAAAAGGAGATCCAAGGATTTCTAGGAAGGATACAGTATATCAACAGGTTCATAGCCCAACTCACTATGACATGTGAACCAATCTTCCGATTGCTCAAGAAGAAGGTCCCAACAGTGTGGAATGAACAATGTCAAGAGGCCTTTGAAAAGATCAAAAACTATCTGACGAAGCCACCAATACTTGTCCCACCAGATCTTGAAAAGCCATTGTTGTTGTATCTTACCACTATAGATACAGCAATAGGGGCTCTACTTGCTCAATACCTAGAGGAGACTAGAAAGGAGAATGCAATATACTACATCAGCAAGAAGATGTTGCCTCATGAAGAAAAGTATTCACCATTGAGAAGACATGTGTAGTGCTTGTATGGGCAACCCATAAACTCAGAGATTATATGCTTGCCTATAAGGTTTTGTTGATTGCAAGAATTGATCCTTTGAAGTACTTAATGGAAAAACCTGTGCAAGATGGAAAGACTGCTAAATAGGTTTTTCTTTTGTCAGAATTTGATATTAAGTATGTGACTTAGAAATCTGTGAAGGGGAGAGCAATTGCCGATCACCTAGCCCATTGTTCACCAAAAGAAACTAAAGAGATCCAAGGAGACTTTCCGAATGAAGATATCATGGGGATTGAAGTAGAATCGTGGAAGATGTATTTTGATGGAGCAATAAATCAAAATGAAAGTGGAATTGGAGTTCTCTTAATCTCTCCAAAAGAGACATACATTCCATTTTCTGGCAGACTCAACTTTCTTGCCACCAACAATGCCACTGAATATGAAGTTTGCATCATGGGGTTACAAGCAGTCCTAGGCCTTGGAGTAAGAGAATTGGAGGTATACGGGGACTCAGCATTAATAATCTCTCAGATACAGAATAAGTGGAAGATCAAAGAAGAAAGGTTGGTGCCTTATCATCAATGTCTTTAGAAGTGGGCATCAAAATTCAACAAGATTCAATATCAATATGTGCTGAGAATGCAAAATCAAATTGTAGATGCTTTAGCAACCATGGCATCCATGATGGATGAGCCAAAGGAAGATGAAACTAGATCAATAGTGTTGGAACAAAAAGAAAAACCAGCCTACTACATGACAATAGAAGAAGATGAGGAAAGTAATGGACAAGGTGAATGGTATTCAAACATCCTACAATATCTCAAGGATGGAACATACTCAAAGTCTGCAGACATGAATGATCAATTAACCATCCGGAGGTTGTCTACTAATTATATTATTTGTGGTGAATGGCTTTACAGAAGATCATATGATGGAATTCATCTCCTTTGCATAACCGCCAAGGAAGCACAGCAAATAATTGAAGAGGTTCATGAGTCAAGCTATAGGCCACATATGAATGCACACATGCTGTCAAGGAAGATAATGAGACAATATTTTTGACTTGGAGATTTTGAGCTACTTAGCAGAGCTATTGTGTTATTGCCGCACTACCTATTAGGCATTAGCTTTTGTTTATTTGTTGTAGTATAAATTCATTGTAAAGCATTTCTTTGGTCCAAAAATTTATTTGTCTTTTTTACATGGAAATCAATATCAATTTTATTTGCATTACATTCTAATTTTAGTTGCTTCGGTTCTGCCTCTGTTGAGTTGATATATATTGAGATTGAGTAATGTATATTGTTATTTTATGATTGAGTAATGAGTAATTATGGTATAAGTATGAGTTGGAATCCGTTTTTGACAGCTTGCTAAATAAAAGAAAAAAGTTAGTATTTGCTTGAAATCTTGAATATGTTGATGTATTGATATTATTAAAAAAAAAAAAAACAGTTTTTTTAATATTTCAAACCGACCGCAAAAAATGGCATCACTATAGGTCGAAAAGCCGACCCTAGGCAGTGTACATCGGTTCCAATTATGTAAAAACCGATCCCTATCACTTCGGTGATAAATTTGAGAAAAAACCACACCAACCAAACCGTGCACACTTACAAGTCTCATGATTGTTAAATTTTAATCTTCATTTGGATGATTTAATGTCATCTCTATTCGAGGTGTGTCACACTCACGCTACCTCATTTTTCACTTATTATTCGAGTTTAGAGAAGAAGGAAAAATATTATTATTTCTTTGCCCATCTTTCAGTAAGAAGAATCAAATATGTGAAGAAGCCAGGGCTTGGTTGCTACAGCCAACTCAAAAAAAGTACGAAAAGCGGTTAATATATGAATCAATGTATGATGCCCAATTTTTTTTTTTTTTTTTTTTGAAAAAAATAAATTGATCTAAGGTTATTACATTCGAGACATCTCTCCATGCTCAATACATATATACAAAACGGAAGAAGAAGAAGAAGGAAAGCTCACCCTAAACCAAAAGCAGACTTAAGGATTCATATAGTGCTACTCAAGCGCAATTAATGACTTCTTATTATCCTGCCAATTTGCAAATAACAAATGCATTATTATTCATACAACGTTAATATTATTGATTGTAGATAGGATAGGAGTATAAATAATATAATAATTTAATAAATACAGAAATTGAGATATATCTTGCCTTCCCAACCGAGACAGCTCAGGCTCTACCATTAGCATATCTTGCAGTGGTTTTACATTCATTTCACTGGAACTGGAACTGAAAAATATAAATAATAATGAGGAAATTTCAAGCACGTTTTATATATTCAATTTTTTCTATATTGGGAAAGACAATAGATAATATAACAGTAAATATGCTCCTTTGTGAGGGAAGAAAACAAAAGAATTATTTGCATCATGTAAGAGTGATTGTGTACGTTTGTTGTAAACTTAACTTGCACATGTCATCATTGAATCCTACTAATACTAAATTTCCAAATAATATGACAATTTAGGTACAAAATTAGTTATAGTCTAAGACTACAACCTTACTCAATATTATTAATATTACATAATATTTCAAAAATTTAACCATTGAATTGCATGTTCTTTATGCTCTTAATGCACATGTCAAATTTTATGCCAATTGAATATTATTTGTTATATAATTTATAAGATTATATTTTATGCATAATTTTAAACTACAAAAGCTTGCAATTTAAAAAATTTATTGATGAAATAGTTATTGATCGTTAATTTTCTAAGAATTTTACAAGCATAAAAGATATAAGAAAAAAATGTAATTCAACGATGGATTTGTCAAAATTTACTTCCAATAAAAAGATATTGTGTAAGGTTGTAACCTTAAGCTACAACTAATTTTGTAGTTAAACTTTGTCCATAATGTAATTCGACCAACAACCCAATGTTTCAGCATCTAACTCTGAACAATCATATAAAAATCCCATGAAAAGTAAAATGCAGTCAGAACGAATTGTTCCAACCCAAAATTATGCTGATTGTAAGAGGACTCAATGCTTTAACTCACTCCCTATTTACGGTTTTTGAAAACCCCAAACCAGTCAGTTTGGTCATTGTGTACGAATCACCATTTCATGAATTTGATTGAAGAGAGATCCTACATCAGATACACCCAACATGATTGTAATCATTAATCTAAAAGATTTTTTCTTTAACTGCAGAGACATTTTCACAAGCAAGACAAGTTATTGAATGTTAGGTAACATGATAGGGATAAGAATATATGAGAATTTTTGCATTTGAAAAGTTATGCAGCCAAATTGTTTTCTCTTATTCAAGTGATTGCTGATCCAATCATCTGAAAAACATATGAGAGGAATGCAAGTTTCCTGGAAAATCCAGAATATCATTAATGTAATTTAAAAGGTTGGAAACTCATCCTATTAAACTATTTATTCCAACTTCATACTTTCTGTGATGAGATCCATTTAAAGGTTGAGAATTGCTCACAAGAACCGAGTATAGTTAGCACTTTCCCCAATTAATTTTTAGTCTTCAGTAGGGAACTCCATTAGAAGGGCTTACAGATTAAATTCAGTCTTGTTTTCCTTTTTTTTTTTGTTTGTTTGTTAAGTAAATAATTTCATTGAAAAATCCAAAAGTTCTGTTCTTCTTTCTTTTCACTTTCTTAATAAGTAAGATACCTTCTGATTCCTCATCTTTGCAGTTATGGAAGCCTTTCGGTTTATTGTGTTTGATTCCTAGTTTTGCACTTAGGAAATATGCTAAACAGTATTCTTGTAAGTACAGTTATATAACATAAATAAAAAGGAGAAGGAAAAGAGAATACGAACTGGATACCCATAAATTTGATCAAGGGAAATAAGCCTGTGGTGAAGAGTGTAATCACTGCCAACATAAGTCACAATTAAGTTGCCAGCATCAGGGTGAGGCCAGCTCCTTGAAGTAGGAAATCGGAGTATAAACGTCCCGGGCTCTTGAAGGCCCCTCGGACCTTGAAGTGAAGATTCTGCTTCTTCTTTTGTTATGAATCCTTCTATCCATTTAGGTGAAGTAGAACTCCACAATGCATTAATCCAGTCTCTAGATAGCGTGAAAGCTACCGGGTATAACCAACACCACATCTTCTCAAAGTTCTCTTGGGCCAGATACTCTTGGCAACCAGCGATACTCCGCAGAAGCTCAAAGTCCTAAAATAAATAGAAAATCTGTAAATCTTTGGAGGCTGTTATTTTCATGTTATGACTTTACACTGACAATCAATCAAGGACTTTCTTCAGCAAACAAAAGCTATTTCTGGCATTTATCAATTTAAATTCACATATAAGACAATGTTCTGACTTATGATTGACATTTTTCAGTTCCCCCAAGTAGAAGATTGCCTGAATGTTCAATAAAAGAAATTAAGTGTCATTATGAGTCCTGAAAATTTGAAAGCATCAGGTCCTACAGTACTCTAGAGGCCAAATCATCTTTAAAACATAAACCATAAATGTACAACACTTCAAGTTCATGTAAAACAAGAACATTATAATCTTTTCTACTGTTTTTCGTAGTTGAAGCTTTCTCACTAAATTTAATGTTGATTACCATTGCAAATTTTGATATTGTCATAATTAGCAGGATGTGTTTGTCACCAATCCTTCAACTCAATCTTATGATACGATTGATATGTATGTCTATACAAATTTTCTATTAAGTTCCATTGACCAACAAACAAAAGGTAGTCAAACTCAAGATACAATACTAGAGAGGACAAACAATGACATTCAATCGAGCTAAAGACATTCACAGAAATATGTTCATGCTTCATCGTTCATGATTACACTTACTGTCACCAAAAAATAATGAGCAAAGGCTACTTGCAACAAGCTGCAACCAGGTTGCTTAAAAATCAAAGAATCTTGAGAAATGTTAAATGGAGATGAGCTTGCAAACTCAAATATCACATAACCCTCCAGTTGCAAACCAATCCATTTTTAAGATGAGCACGTGAACTAGAGCCAGTGTGATTTAGCACAAAACACTCTCAAAGGATTATACCAGAAAACAAAAAATGTAAAATAAAAATAAACCTAAGTGTCAACAATTAGGCATTGGAAAAACTCCAAGGTAATTTTAATCATCATAAACTAGTCTCTATTAAACATATTGATTAAGGAGGTGACTGAGAGAATGATTTTGGATAGGATAATATGAAATAGAAGAATACATGTTGTCAACCCCGATTAGTTTGTTAAGAATTCATATTTTTGGCAATAAGGTTTTGTTGTTGTATAAATGTGTCACCATTGGAGTACAATAAGGCACTTATATAAATTACTAGGACTAAACCATAGTCTTAATTGACACAAAACTAATCTTGAGGGAAATTAAATAAAATACTGATAAACTAATTAGCTAATAAGACCTAAAATAAAATCCAATGGACCATTACTAAAAATACAAATGACTTAAAAATTAAATAAAAATAAAATTTTCTTCACCCACCCTACATCAAGAGCCCGTTTATCTTTACTCTAAAACAAACATTGTGTGTGTGTACATATATATATATATATATATATATTTAAGTAACATAAGAAATTTTATTAAGAAAAAAAGTCAACCAAGTACACTGGAAATGTACAATAATGGCACAAATCAAGAACCCAGATTACAATGATCAATAAGATCAAGTAGGGACAAACGAACAAGATGGCAGAACTAAACTCCAATCGAGGAGAGTACAGAAAAAGAAAGATTTTATGTCAAGAATAGACCGTTCACAATCCTCAAAACATCTAGCATTCCGCTCCCGCCATAGGCACCAAAACAAACATTGTATATGCTAAATTACCAACTCTCCCAAAAGTTTAAGTTATTAGAAAATAATAAATTTAATCATTTAATCATAGTTCTAACACTCTCCTTCACATGTGGGTCTAAACTCCCCTTAATAAGTGGGGCCCAACATGTGGGATTTTTTACATTTTAAATGGGAGGTAGAGTAAAAGTAAAGATGAAACTTAGGATTTTCTGCTCTGATACCATGTTAAACTACCAATTCTCCCAAAAGTTTAAACTATTAGAAAATAATGAATTTAATCACTTAACCACAGAATATATAGGGAGAAGACTTTCCACTTATAAACCAGTCCATTTCTAAGATGCATGAAGAATGCTGACCATGTTGCTTCACAAAAGAAGAAGCAAGAAAATGAACTGCACTGACTCCATGTTACAAAATAGCAAAACCAAATTTTTTTACCCTCTAGAACACAGCATTTTAACAAAAACTGATCAATCTTGTTGAAAAGTCACCATATGTAGCACTTGTAAATTCATTGTGTGCATGCGCGCGTGTTAAGACATATATACAGGTGGTATATCTTATAATTTTTTTTTATTTTATAAAGTATCTTTGGGATTGAATATGTTATGGATTTAAAAAAAATAAAAATTAAGATATTTTCCTCATCAATATCACCATAACTTCTCAATCCCTTGCATGGTTGGACAATCAGTCAAATAAATTCCCAATCAGGTGAGCTTCATTTTTTTTATTGGTAAAAGTTACACGTACCCAATGGGTCTTGAACCCACAACCTCACCCTCCACACCTAGAACTATAAGGGAGGAAGTACCAATTGAGCAAGCTCATTGGCTAGCCACATGTGCTTAATATTTAAAAAATCATGAAAATACATTGTGAGAGACAAAGGGGGTGGGGAAGGAAGGATAAGAAAAAGAAGAAGAAACCTGTTGTGTGAGAGATCTAGAACTGCAACGAGCAATCTTCATAAAGTATTCTTCAATCTCAAAAACCGCATTCTCCCAACGAATGTAGTGGTTGTTTTGTGAAATCAAACTCCAAGCTTTTGTTCCTTCCTCTATCAATCTCTTTGCAATGTTAATTTGGTGCCTGAGAAAAGGAATGTTACAAAATATAGAACTGGCAAGAGCTTGCAGTGTGTTGTAGCAGCCACTTGCTCTATCCAAAAATAAGCCCATTGGTATGGGAGAAGTCTTCCCCAATACATAGGTCAGAAATAAAGACATATGAAATGGTGCAAAGAACAACAAAGAATACATATAAATCCCTGGGTAAATTTGGACTTTGGCATAAGTTAGCTTCCTCAACTGAAAATAAGTGTTTGCTCCAACCTCTAGGGGAAAACATGCACTATTGTTGTGCATCATTCAAATGAAACATGTTTACATAAGGTTTATAATACACTTGTATTATTCAAGTAAAAGAAGCAGCAGAAACTAGAAAACATTTACACAGTGCAGGAGCATGAAATGCTCGGTACTTCCATAGTCTCATCTTACTTATCAAAAAACTTCCAAAGTTCTTTTTTCTTTTGTTCATTATATAGCCCTCCCAGTCTCAAATCACAACAAGGAGTAAATTTTTGATCTTTTTACTATCATAACAGCAGATACATGACATGTAAGGTAAAACATAAACATGACAGCATAATTGTGATTTGAAAGTTACACAGAAAACCTATGCCAGGTAAGTGAGGTAGCAGTCAAACTTAAAGAGCATCCTTAATGAAGATGTCAGCAGACCTCTCTATCACTAAAAGAATCAACAGAGAATCATCATGCCATATTACAATATGCCCACTTGAACTACAATAAGAATACAGTCACTAACAAAAGAGCATTTCTTGATGAAGATGCCAGCAGGTATTTCATTAAAAAAAGTGACCACAAATCATCAAGCCAGATGGGATATTAAGATATGCTCACTTAAACTTCAATGTGAATACATTCACTAATAAAAGCATAGCGTTTGTATATTAACTACCTGTGGTGTGAACATCCCGAATACAGAGACACCTGATGAGCGAATTCTGAAAGCTCATTGTCAGAAGCAGACATAGCAATCTCCTTGAGCATAAAAGACCTCTCAGTTACGGCTGAGAGAGAATATTTGAAAATGGTAACGTCTGATATTGGGCTTTTTCCACTTGAAGTACCCTTAAAAGGTGAATTTCTTTCTTCAGTACTCTCAGAATCAGAAAGCGAGTCATCTGCTTCTTCAAGGTTTTCAGGTCTCCCCTCCAAACTCCTCCCGAACTCATTCTCAACCTTTAAAGATACATGAGAATTATGAAAATAAAGTTGATTAATCAAAGAAAATGTTTCCAGAACCTAGCATATAAGAATGGGAAGGGGAGCTGGGATCTAGCTTTTGCTAAAAAATACAAAAAGTTATCATAAATAAAACCCATGTGCTAGGATAGAAATTGAAGCTCCATCTCCCATGTGACAGACCACAAAATTTTAGATCACTCTCAATAATTATATTAATCATCTTCTTCATTTCTGCTCCAATATATAGGTATTCTAAAAGAATTAAAATGTTCCAGTTTCCTCCCTATCCTACAACTGATAGATCATAATTTTATGTTATCAAATAAACAAATTCTTGTTTAAAAAAAAAAAAAAAAACATTAAAAAAAAACTATAACTGTTGAAGAAGGAAAGAGAACAATAATAGCAGAAAGAATGAGCAAGAAAAATCTTAGATACCCACCCTCAGACTATTCATTACTTATGTAGGAGAGGTGGTTACAATGGGATAGGGAATATTATTAATGGTGACAGCTGGTAGGTAAATTTAACCACATGAATATTACAGACTCTTCAAGAAGAGAACCACTCATCCAACACGAGTACAACCCATATCATATCTCTAATTCTCTAACAATAACCTTGAAATAAAAATTAATACATGTTAAAGGAATAATGGATAAAGCTACATGACATTTTAAATAGATCATGAAAGAATATGATGAAGTGAAAATGTGTCAAATTATGTGGATTTTATTAGATTGGATTGTTTGAGTGTGTGTGCGTGTGTTGAGTCCCGTATTTATTAGGTGAATCTTTGGTTTATAAGTGATTATGAAGAGCCCCAATTGTAACTTGACTAGTCATTTTAGGGTAAAAATGCATATGTAGCTTGCGCTTTCCTCTGTTTGTTAGAAATAAGACGAAAATGCACTTTTGATCCCTGCATTTTGGGCAGATTCTTGTTTTGGTCCCTACTTTTTAGTTGTGCCGTCAACCTACTAACAAAAAATTTATACATGACAAATAGAGTGCATAGGTGGCATGTTAGATGTTGATATAGCCAACTATGGAGCTGACATGGTAATTAAAATAATATTTAAAAATGCCACATCAGCATTTTAATTTTTTTTTTTTTAAAAACCACTTCAGAAAATTAATAAACAAGTAATGAAATAAATTTTTTTTTAAAAACTTTTATATATATATATATATATTATTTATTTATTTGCTTTTCATTTTTTTTTTTTTTTGGAAGAACATTGTTCTTCTTCCCCTTCTTCCCTAGAACATGAACTTCATGCTTCATGTTCTTCCCCAAATCAAGACAAACCCAACTCGCCAACCCACTCATAATCAATCTCAGCAAATTTTAACACATTCAACATTGAAACCTCTAGTAAATCAAACCCATAAAGCCAAGAAATAAACCCATTATCCCAGAAATTTTATTGGGAAAAAAACACAAAAGCCCAATAAAACATACAAATCCACATCCAAAAAAAAAGAAAAAAAACCACAAACAACCTTAGAACATCAAGGGCAAAATCTCCATGATTATTACAATTTATCAACACACTAGAATAGAAAATTTGCCATAACCAAATACTCCTTCACATTCATCCATACAAGGTTTATAAATCCAAGACCCACAACCTATAAACACGAAACCATACTCACCATCCTTGACCCAAATCTGCCATCAACAACACTACCCTGCCAATCAAACCCATTTCCCAAAACAGCAAACACCACCATCCCTCCGATGAAATCCATTTCTCAAAACAAAAACCCAAGCTTAGAAAGAAAGCCACCGCTGGGTTTTGGCCATGGGTTTAGAGAGAGAGAGAGAGAGAGAGTTAGTTTTTTGGCAATGGGTCTAGAGAGAGAGAAAGTTTGAACCACTACGAGTTGAGAGAGAGAGAAGCTGTTCATGGTGGCTTACTTGGCACAAGGAGAAGCCAAAGAAGGAGAAGTAGAGAAGCCGAAGTCGAAGAGGGGTTCGGAGGTTCCTTCCCCTGGATATGCTCCAAACTGGCCTCATCTCAATCTCTCTCTCTCTCTAAACCTAAATCATGGTTCAGTGGTTTAATCATTTAAAAAAAAAAAATCATTTATATTAAAAACAATTTCTGATTTAAGATTAAAAAAATTAATTTAATTAAATTTTTAAAAATTAGCAATTCAGAATTTTGTTTTTAATTTTTGTGATTTTTTAAATTTATTTAAATGTTAACGTCGCATTTTTTAAAAATTAAATAAAATTTATTATTATTATTATTTTATTAGCCACGTCAGCATCTAACATGCCACCTATGCACTCTGCTTGCCACGTACGAATTGACAGCAGCAACCAAAATGGACATGGTTTTTCGTTTTCAAGTAGGCGTGACTAAAAAGTAAGGACCAAAACAAGAATCGGCAAATGTAGGAACCAAAAGTGCATTTCTGCCTAGAAATAATACATAGCTAACTTGGTAATGCCATTTGTTCGAGGACACTGCAAGACAATGTGGGCCCTAACGAGTGCATGAGGAATATAAATGGGGGAGATTGTGATAACCCAAATTGTGTGGATTGGATTTTTTGAGTATGTGTTGTATGGTTATGTGTTGAGTCCCACATCGGGAGTGTACTAGGTGGATCTTGGGTTTATAAGTGATTACAAGGGGCCTCAATTGCAACTTGACTAGTCCTTTTGAAGCGTAAGCATAGGAATGGCTAGCACTTCCTCAGGTTGTTACAAATACATCTTTAATTCTCATGAATTGAAACCAAAAAGAATTGTTAGATGATATTCTTGAGAAAAGACACCATTTACAGTTTCAATGTTTTTTTTATGGATTCACTTTGATGGAGTGGGCTACAGTGAAAGAAACTTGATTATGAAATTTTTGGAAACTTTGTTGAGCACAAACTCGAATGAATCATACAAGTACTTTTTGTGTGGATGTTAGTTGAATCACATAAGATACAGTACTCATTCAGAGATAACTATGAAGGTTTACCGGATCAAAGATATACTATCAGTTCCTGTAAGGAAACTAGAGAGTACTCTTAAAGAAAATTAATCTACTTCCAGTATAGATTGTGTGAATAAATATTAATAAGTGCGGAAGAAAAAATAAGCACAAAAGCAAAAACAAGATGATTTTAGTAGTTAGCCCAACTCAAATGTCTTGCCTGCTATTCCTGTTCAACCACTTCTGATTTGTTTCCTGAGTCAGTTAGTTTTTAGGGATTTTCTCTTATCATATGATCTAGCACACATTAAAATACTAGGGGTCTTGAGAGATTTTTACCCTGAGAGAGAATATGCTTTTCTGCATTATATAGAAACCCTTACTTGAAATCTCACTTATCAGATTCCATAGTAGCAATTTCTATTTCTATCATACAGAATAGAATAGAATCCAAGTGAAGCTGCGATCGGATCTATTCATTAAAAATAATTTTTTGCATTAGAAAGACCTACAAATTTGAGAGACACTACCATAAAATTTATCTTATAGAGTGAAGTTTTTGGCCATCTTAGCCCATAGACATTGCCCCAAAGTTGAATAACATCATCTTGTGTTGATATATGTTGTGTGCATGTTTACCATTTATTTTCAACTTTTCAATGCCACTGTAACCCCAGATTTCGGATCCCTTAGAGCTCTTTACTTTGAACTTGAATGCTTAATTACTCTATTGCTCAAAAGAAAATAAAAGAATACCCCCTGTCATGTTTCACACGCGCACACACACACACACACACACACACATATATATATATAGAGAGAGAGAGAGAGAGAGAGAGTATGCTTTCATAACTACAGAATTCAAAGTATGAATCAGGAAGATCTGCAATTCCAAAAGGGCATCCAGGATAGCAAAACAGTAAGGTGTTATGATGTGCAGTAAAGTAGGTTTAAGCTAGGAGTGATTTTAATGATTCATCGTAGCAACTATAAATACATAGAAAGGGGAAAAGGCCAGAAGTCCCTGAAAATGGAAAGCTATGATTATTTAGTACTTACATGGACTTGGTAATGAGAATTGACTACAAGTATTGTTTTAGGTGTCAGATTATTTGAATCTCCAAATCTTGGGATACATGGACACTTATGTACTTGTGGAACAATATATATAAAGTAATATATGAATTATGGGATGCAAGTTGGTATGACACAAACATTGGAAAATACATTTGAAAAAGAAGTTGATTACAATTATCTGAGTAACTTCTAGGAAACTATGAATACTCAGCAAAAAAATTAAGAATTTTTATATCTTTTCCTCTGTTGAGAAGACAGGTCCAGTATGAATGCAATAACTTTTCCCTTCTTGTTTTATTTTATTACTTATATTTCCATTTGGCTGAATGATGCAAGAGATGCAAGAAAATTATTATTTAATATTATTTATGTTTACAAGTCAATTGTATTTTTATGTTTTAGGTCCTAGTAGTTTATTGGGCTATTAGTATTTTAATTTGGGAAGCAAGGTTTTTTTTTGTAATAAGGCAATTAAGGTTTCCTAGCCAATTAGAACTAGGGTTTAGCAATCCTTTATAAGCAACCTATTGTACTCTTTGAAGAGATAGTTGATATTTTGATGAATGAAAAAATGACCGTTTGGTCTTTCTTTGGTCTGGTGCTGACTCCAAGTCTACCCTAACTCCTAGTGGTTCCCCGCTTGGTGCTGACTCCAAGCAAGGCCTAGGTGCTGACTCCTAGGTCATACCCCTTTATTTTTCCATTGTTTCAATTTTGTTCTAATTGTCCTGCGTCAGTTTTGGTATCAGAGTAAACACTGATCTGTTTGAAGCATCACCGCAGTCACCAACCAGAAAAGTATTAAAAAAAAAAAAAAATTCATTCGTTGCCGTGTTTCTCACCCCATCAAATCACAATTCAAATCCACAAGAAGTCAGCGCCGCCATCAGCCTCCATCACTAGCAGCGTCCCCATCACACCGGCAACTTCCAATTTCGTTGTCCAGTGCCACCACGTCGATGATCCAGCCTTCAGATCGCCATCTGCTCACCTGCTCCAATCGAAGCCAGGCCATCTCCGTCGACCCGCGAGCCCGATCTTGATCCTTGTCAATGTTGCACCGCCATAAGCCCTTCATCTGGTGCGCCACTGCCGGTCCAAACTTCGATGCAAATCTGACCAAAGCTCACTGCTGTTCTCGCCGAGACCTATCGCAAGCCTTACCTGAGTCTACACAACCTATATTGCGTTGTGAAGTTTTGCTGTTTGTGTTTATTAGTCACCTTAAGACAAGGCAGACACGTGAGTTCACCTTAGGACAAGGCAGACACGTGGGCCACGCCACTTTGGGTTTGAAGTTTCTTCTCTTTTGGTTTAATTTGCTGGTTTGAAATATTGTCAATATATTCTCTACGTGTATACCAAAAAAAAAATAACAAGACCCAGCCCTCGAAATCCATACCTGTCAACCAGCAGGTTCTTGTTCCAACTGCCAACTATTTGTTGAAGCACTATTTTAGAGAATCATGATAATATTAGAAGTACCTTATTTTGATGGTTATGAAACTTATCCATGAGATTTTGTCAACTGGATGAATGGAATGGAGCAATTCTTTGAGCAAGCAAATTTTGCAGATAACAAAAAGGTTAGGTATGCCAAGTTGAAGTTAAGAGGTAAAGCACAAAGGTTTTGGGAGAATCTTGAATATTTCCTCTATATGGATTATGAACCTGCCATTAGTGTGTGGGAAAATATGAAAGAAAAGTTTTGTGATGAGTATTTGTCACCATACTATCGAGCTAAGTATCGACCCCAATCTCAGTGTGGTACTTTTCAAGTTGAAGCAAATACGATGAATCCTCATCCTTATCCCATTTCATGTCCTCAGCGCACTTTTGAACAATCTACCAAGGAATTAAAGGAGCTCATAAAAAATGTTAAAGATAGGATTGCTCAAACGAAGCAAAAAAAGACTCAAACCGATTCAATTGGAAAACCAAGGATACTAGATCACAATGAACATATTGTTGCCCCAATAGAAGACAACATTGATGATGATATCTTGGTCATGGAGAATCCTCCAGCGACACCAAAACCTAATGTTGACACAGACGTACATGCTTCGACAAGTGTTGCTTTCACATGTGTGCAAGGAAATGAATCTATTGAAGAGCAGCAAGGTGAAGAGATGGTGCCTAAAAAGAGTATTATGTTAGAGGGTGCACATGATATGAAAGTTGAAGTTGTTGAACGTGCTTCTAATCAACCCTCCATAGTCCTTGAAGATCTACATTTTGGTGAAGTCGAAGAGGTTAAAACCACAGTGCTTCCTATGGTTCATAAGGTTCAAGAAGAGATTATACTGATTCCACATATTGATTTTGTTATTCCAAATGAGTTTGATGTGGCGGAATTTAAGGTTTTTCTTTTCCCTGTGCTCCCTAAAGTGATTTCAGACTTAAAGCAAGTGTTATTTGTCAGTATCCTAATCCTTCAATGCTTTAAAACTTGAGGTCAAGTTTTCTCCAACCAAAGGAGAATGATGCGGGAGATGCAAGAAAATTATTATTTAATATTATTTATGTTTGCAAGTCAATTGTTTTTTTATGTTTTAGGTCCTAGTAGTTTATTGGGCTATTAGTATTTTAATTTGGAAAGCAAAGTTATTTTTGTAATAAGGCAATTAGGGTTTCCTAGCCAATTAGAACTAAGGTTTAGCAATCCTTTATAAGCAACCTATTGTACTCCTTGAGGAGATAGTTGATATTTTGATAAATGAAAAAATGGCAATTTAGTCTTTCTTTGGTCTGGTGCTGACTTCAGGTCTACGCTAGGTGCTGACTCCAAGCAAGGCCTAGGTGCTCACTCCTAGGTCATATCTTTTATTTTTCCGTTATTTCAGTTTTGTTCTGGTTGTCCTGCGTCACTGGAGTATCTAATCATTAAGATTGTTGGACAGATATAGCCAAAACTTTATAATGTCAAGTCCTGTATGAGTATTTGCATACCATGAGCTTTCCATGTAGCAATAGCACCATATTTTGCATGGTAAACATTCTAGCTGAATTTTTTTTTTTTTTTTTTTTTGGAGGGGGGGGGGGTGGGTGGGGGGAGGGGGACCACTTTTAATGCCACGACATTTTTCTCTTCAATTAGTCTCTGATGCTCTATCAGGAAATGTTTAGTAAGTAAAATAACTAAACATAGGAGAGAGAGAGTACCCAGTAATACCTGATTAACTGTCCAGGGATGAGAGTTGCATTCCTCATCAGGTCTCTCCAAGTTAGGATCAGTCTCAAAGGTTGTAGATAGTTTATAATGTCCAGACCTAACCCGCTTTGATGATGAATAGGGCCTTGCTTCATATATGGAGCTGTGCTCAAGTTCTAAGGACCCTTCATCCACTCTAGATGATTGAGATATATTAACAGGATTGAAGGTAGAAGTTGATCTTTTCCACATCAGAGAGGACCCTCGAGCATTACGGCCCCGTGATATACAACGAATTGGAGGTGAGAATGCCTCAAAGAAAGGATAACTTTCACTTTTCAACATGTGAAATCTGATACGGAAAAGTCTATTATCACACTTGGATGAAAGCTGAAATTAAAAAGAAAAAGAAGTCATTGACAAGTTCCAGCAGTACACCACAACAACTGGCATGCATATAAATCTAAGACAAAATCTAATCTCTGATTAAGAGGAAAACTGGAATGTTGTTTCTATGTGTTTTCCTTCAACAAGAAAGGAACCGTTTCTGTTGTGTCATGCTCACAAATGTTAATTTAAGGTAATATTATCACCAAAGTCATTCAATAATATGAAATATTACTTGGCTTCCTGATAGATGATATCCTTCTCAACACTAATAGGTATATATATTTCAACTTTTCCAGAATATTGACACATAGGCTCTTGCATGGGCTCCATATGCAAATGTGTGACTTCATCTCTTTACAATTAGGTACCCACTAGTTAAACTAGTTACTTTGGGACCATGCATACTTATATAGACTACTAAAACTAAACCCTAATTCTCATTGACTCAGGAAACCCTAATTCTAATTGACTTGAGAAATTAAATAAAATACTAACCTAATTAACTACTGATACCTAAAATAACATGACCAATAAAAATACAATTGACTTCCAAGATTACATGAACTAAATTTAAATAAATATTTCTTTGCGCTTCCCAAATCAGTTACCCACAATTGCGAACAATGATTTGCCCTTCATATCAAACCACTTCTTTACAAGCAACCTCAGCTTCATTGTGTAGAATATGAAAAGTGGAACTCAAGGTATGAGTTTCTCAGTTTCCAACTGAACCATTAGAAGAGAGTGATTGAGTTTTGATACCAAATAAAGCATTGAGGACTGAGGAACCATTAAAGCATGAGGTAGTAATGTGGTACCCCATGTACATGTCACACATTTTGATTGAAGAACCAGCTGAGTACAAAAAACTGTTAAGTCCAAGAATTAAATTTCTTTTTCAGGTAAGGAGTTCGAGCATAAAGTTCAAACTACCCTTTTTTTAATTGCTGTTAATTTCCTTACATGTTTTTAAATTGTTTTGTGTTGCGTTAACTTGAATGTGCATACTTTTCTTATGTAGAACAACATAAAACTGTTGGATAATGTTTAAATTTTATACTTGGGATAATGTTTTTAGCTTATTAAGCTGCTTCACGTATGTAACTACATTTTGACAGTACATATTCTTTCCTGCCATTAAACTCAAAATGCTACAAAATGATTGATGAACCAGGAATGGAACATTCATTCAACTGGATAAAAACAAAACAATGCTGAAACAATATTAACAACCAAGTTTTCCATGCAGACAAGCAAGTTGCTTATATATCTTCCTACCAGTTCTAGGGAAGAAAAACATTCTTAACACAAGAGGTGCTACAAGCAACATTTCACATACCTGAGATATCTTGAGCTTGAAGGATGCACGTCCCTGCAACATTTTACTTGGTCTTTCACGAGAAGCATATTCAATTCCATCATAGCTAGCCAAAAGAGGAGCTTCTGCATCAGTTGTGTTCTCCACAAGTGCCCCATTATCAGCATATAAAAGTGAAGCAACAACCTGTTAAGAGAAGCAATTTGAAAATACAAAAACCAAATTACTGTCAAAACCAACAAAGAAAAGTTGTGATTAATTGTATGATATGCAAAAGCCAGAGATATAAACCTCAACATCCTTATTTACAGGCTGGCCTGAGGCATTCAATAAAACAACATCCAGAGAAAAGTTCCGGCGACACGATGCCTGTAAACAGAGGCAATATAGATTAGAAGAAATCCGAAATAAAAGTAGATCATTACTTGAGAATAGACAATAACTTGTACAACATTGTGCTAGAAAGAGCATTTAAGAGAAGACAAAATCCTTTGACTTAGAAATAAGAATATACACTATTAAGAGAGGAAACTTGTTGAATTTAAATAAATATAGAAATTTATTATATGACATATGTAAGTAAGTGATATAATAATGGTCCTTCACTTTTTAACAACTTAAGCTTTTGTGATAATTTATAATGGTATCAAAGTAAGGTGGTCCTAAATTAGAACCCTGTCTCCACTACACTTCCTATTTCAAAAAGTTAAAAATTTCCATGTGTTGGACCCCACTTATTAAGGGAGATTCTAGACCCACACATGATGGGATTGTTATAAAAATGGTTAAATGAATAAATTCACTCTTTCCTAACCGCTTAAGCTTTTGGGCCAAGTGGTACTTTATCAATTTGATTAGAATTTTATTAGCAACTTTACACACGCAGCTAGTGAATAATTAATATAACATATAAAGACACATTTTAACCCAAAAGGCCTAAGCCCAATGGGTATGTGCTTAATTATGTTATATTAACCATACATTCTTTTCATTATTATTCAATGTGAGACTTTACTCACACATGTACACCCAAAAATCTCCCTTTCGCATGTGAGTCTCTACCTTTCTGTGGGCTTCAAGATCTCTCTGTGGGTCGAGAACAAGTCCTACTTGCTCCCCCTTGCCTAATGGGCTTTTTCCTTCACTAGTGCATCATCCATGGGCCTCCACGTGCCAACTCCGCACGTCTTTTATCCTCTATAGGAACCTCGCACCTCACCACTATCTAGCACCATTGGCAATAATACTCTTTCGTTGGGCCTTTTTTCCAAGATCGTTTGTGTGGGCTTTATGGGCTGGCTTGGTGCAATATACCATCCACACTCCAACAGCGAAAGGGACCCATCTCTGCTCCATTTGCAAGAGGGCTCCAAGTACACACACCCCGTTCCTGCTCCAACTGCAAAAGGAACCCCGATAACCTTGCCAACTTTTTGCCCCACACTATCATGGGCTCTGATACCACTTGTTGGGGGAGATAAACACCTTGGGGAGACTTCTTAAGTAGTTAATATAACATATAAAAATACATTTTAACCCAAAACGCCTAAGGCCAATGGATATGTGCTCAATTATGTTATATTACCCACCCAAAAGCCCAATGAGGATTCAACTATGTATCCTCAACAAATTAATCAACTAATCGGGATCAGCCACATGTATTCTTCTATTCTATTGTAGCCTATCCAAAATGAAACTTTTTGTTACTTCCTTAATTAACATGTCCTTTTTTAGTACATCTACAAGGGTCAAAGCTACAATTCAACTAACACTTACTATTCCAATAATAATGGCATGGAGGGTGAGGTCATGGATTCAAAATCCACTAAAGTACATTTGCAACTTACCATACAAAACAAAAGGGAAAAAAATAACAAAAAAACAAAGTACTTCTACTAGTACTATTTTAAGTCTTCCTCTAAATCAAATCATGTTCTTCACCAATGCATCAATTTCATATGACATCCTTCCTTATATTTTCACTTATCCATCTTAACTGCAAATCAAAGTTTCCTTTTATGCACAGAAACTACAAAATTACATCAATACAAGTGATGGATCTCGATAATGATGGTCATATAATTAAAATGCTATCTTGTATGCATCCTGTGTACTGCAATTGCACCCCCTTTTTGTACTTAATGAAATTTATTACTTATCAAAATAATATATAAAATATATATATATATATATATAAAATTAAAAGGAGGGACATGTCAAAGGCTCAAAGCTAAAACATTTGGAACACAGTGGAGGCAACTCATATGCAGAGGGAATTTTATGGATCAATTTGATAATAGCCTAACAACAGTCATAGAAGTTGAAGTAGGGATGAACTTAAGAAGCATCACAACAGAGATACAGCAAGTTTATACATAATAAATTATACTTTAAAAGAAAATTTAAAGAAATATCCATAAATGACTCATTTCAAACAATGAAAGATGATGCATATGACAGGATAACCAAGCAACATATAATGTAAAAGATCTTTCTAACCTTGCCACCAACAATACTCCAAACACCATCATCACCTACTTCAATTTCAGAGGCAGATGAATTATCAATAGATAATTTTAGAGGCACATCCTGGCATTGCATATGCTATTTGTCAAGTAAAAAGCAAGCATACATAATTGTAGGGATTAAAAAACTAAAGCTGTGGTGCACCTTTCCCCAGTGGTCCTTAATAGATAAAGCTGGAGGTAAGACTTCAACATTGTGGACATAACCCTGCAGACTGTCACAGTGTCCACCAATATTAGCCAAGGCTAACTTCCCAAAACTACTTGTGGGCGAATCTTTGTTAATCAAGGAAGACAGTGACTTCTCCCCCACAATCTCCCCATCAATATTGAGCCGAACAAAATCAGTAGAAACCTGAAAAATACACATCAAAATAATTATCTCAATATACATCATAAGAACACGGAATGTGTTCATGAATATTACTAGTGACATACACCTAAATTGCTTCATGGTGTACCTTGTGAAGGAATGCTCAGGAACAACCTTAAGCCAAAAGTGCAATCACATTGTAAGGCTTCAATCATTGAAAACAAACTCTCTCAATGCTTTTGTTCTTCCACATTTTACGAGTCTGATTTTCCTTTCTGACCATTGAGAGGTTTCTTCCTACTCTCTCTCTCTCTCTCTCTCTCTCTCTCTTCTTATATTATTCTCTTCTTTATCTTGTTTTGTTTTCCATATCATGTTCCTGTTTTCTCTATTATGTTCCTCTTTGATGGTGGGGCGAGGGGCATCTTATTCCTATTAAAACTTTCAGTCTATTACAACTTTTTTCCCAAATTTCAAATAATACATCAAGAATCATTCATTCCTTCTATTTATTAATTTCCATATACAAACTATAGGTTTCTGTGGCTTTCCATGAATTTTAAGTTCCATGACATCTCTTTTTAGAAAAGGTATCCTATCTTTATTTTATTTCTTTCTCTTTTATGACAAAATGCTAAGCTAACAGGCCAAAGTATTTAATATTTTGGCTTTTTATTTTTTTATTAGTTTGAACTCGTTAATGACCATCTTTTGCAAGTATGTGTAAAATGTACATATCCCTCCTACCAAACAGTTACAATGAAGAATATTGATATCTTCTTTCCTCTCTTTTTTTCCCATCCTTTCATTTTCTTTCATTCCACTTTTTTTCCCCAAAAAAAGCCTAAATCTTGCATCAATTATGCATCAAAGATGAAAATTCAAAAACTCCATAATGTGGACAACCTTAAGATCCAAATAAAAGAACAATTTTTTTTTTAAGTTACAAAGACATATGATAGAGAAAGACAAATGTCAAAGAAATAAAATTAGCACAGCAATTAAGAACATGGATGAAGTAACACCAATACAGTTCAGCTCCCTTTATTCCTATTGGCAGGAAAAACAATGTAGAAAACTATTACAATGTGATATATACCCCCTAAAAAATAAGAATAACAACAAAAACAAAAAATATTGCATACCTCACATCCAACATGAATCCACTTTTCATAAGGAAACTCAATTTCCACGGATGCATGTGGAGCTTCAAGCCAGGAAGTGGAATTTTCAGGATCAGGAGCTTCTTTGTGCAAGAGAAGCAATGGCAGAAGCATCATTCTCTTTTTTTCATCTAGAACAAGAAAAGGAGCACTGCCAACACTATCTGAGTGCACCTGCATACTAAAGGGAATGTTATCCACCAATCCATTGACACAGTTTCAAAAAATATACATAAATATAAATATAAACTACAAGATTAACAATTACAAAAGACATTAGAAAGGTATTGTCATAGGTGAACAATGGGAACAAGAAACCTTAACCCTTAAAGACAAAAACATCTCACAACATTGAGAGTATGAAATAATTTTATAATGTTGCAGACTGACACAGTTTGTAAAGAACTCTCAGGCCTGATCCTCACTTTAACAGAGATCATCTTAAAATTTCAGAGGGTTATTCAGCTGCATACTAGTTGTTATAAACAGGTGGTTTGGAAAATTTTATAGGAATTAAAAGAACATTTTCCAATGCTTGTCAAGTACTAATAAACTATAGTACCATGAAATAGATTGCACACTAATCTTCACACACACACACACAAAACAGATAGAAATGAAAAGATATAGATTATCCTCCACGTGAGTATAAAAAATGTGATTCTACTCAGATATCTGATTTGATTCATTAATGGGAACAACGTAGCATTGACTAACTGATACAAGGCATGGGTACATAAGTTAATTTGAGAAGGAACAGCAATGGGTCCTACAATTAGTCCATACAAACAAAAACGTTGAAGAAGCATGTAACACAGCTGACCAATAAAATCACAAATTCCATTAATAAATGGAGTAAGAATAATGGTTAAATGATTAATTTCGTCATTTCCTAATAGCTTAAGCTTTTGAAGCTATCAAAAAATTCCCTGAGATCAAACCCTATCCCCACTCTACCTCTCATTTAAAAGTTAAAAATCTCACATGTTGAGCCCCACTTATTAAGGGGATTGTTAGAATAATAGTTAAATGATTAAATTCATTATTTTCATAACAGTTTAAATTTTAGGGAAAATCAGTAATTTTTCACATGGAAACACACAAGATTTTGGACAATGTTCCACTCCAGCAGCTGATAATAGAGGTAACAAACTGCAAAAAATAAAAACCTTCAAACCCCAGTTGGGTATTTAATAAACGGGTACTATCTACAATAACCCTTTAACAAATTACACAAAAACGTGAAGAAACGACAAGTGATCATCAGAAAGAACCCACCCAAAAAAAAAACCCATCAATTGCACAAAAATGACAAACAACAATTTGGACTCTTAAAAAAAAAAAAGTAAAGTAAGAAAATAGGCAGTTAAGAAAAGACCTGTTGAATGATTGTAGCAGGGAATGAAGTGGAGGAGCTGATGAGGTAAACCCAAAAGCAAAGAGAGAACGCAGTCCCTTCTTCTTCTTCCTCAATTTCCACTCTAAAATCCTTCAAAAGCGAGTACTCTCTACTTTCTATATCATTAACCATGATTTTGATTTTTCGATCTGATTAAAGAACAAACAAACCTCAACTCTCTAGACAACAGTTGCCAAAAACCTTTCAACAAAAAATGAAATAAACCTTAAGCCCGCCAAACCCCAACTTCTCCCTCTCTCTCTCTCTCTCTCCCCCCGAAGAAGAAGAGCTAAAATTAAAAACACACGTGTTTGGTGACGGCTGTTAATTAACGGTTAATACTACTGTAATGCGTTCTGGTTTGTTTGCTTGTTTGTTTTTTTTAATAATTGGGTTAGGATCTACTCCTTTGCGGGTTTTAAGTGAATTCTAAGATAATCCAGTCAATCACAACCATCTCAGCTTTCCAAGTCTGATGGGAGAACTGATTTTACAAGTCATCCATTGAAAGAAAATATGGGATCTTTCTGTTAAAACCAAAAACTTATTTTCAATTTTTTTATTAAAAAAAAAAACATTTTAACAATAACCACTTTGGACCCATCAAAAAAAAAAAAAAAAAAACCAATAACCACTTTGAAAAAAAAAAAAAAAATACTCATCCACGATGCTACAATCTGCAATGTTTGTATGTTGTAGATTCCAGTTAGTTCAACTAATAAAGTCCCTAATAGTTGAATAAGAGATTTGAGATTCAATTCCAGCCTACACCAAAAATTGATTGGTGTGTAGGTCTAATGATAATTAGCTATCATCAAGAGCAGATGCCATAAGTTGAAACTCTCTCCAAAAAAAAAAAAAAATACAATGTTCATATGTTATGGTTTAAATAAATATAATAAGCTCTATGCTTTTATTATTATAAAAATATATCAAAATTAATCATTGTTATATCATTTATTTATTTATTATATTTGTAGGGGGCTAAAAATGAGTTTTTGGCCCATCATAACTTGACCAAGAAGGGATTGTGTTAAGGCCTAATACAACCAATTTATAGAGATGGATACTTTAGATCAACTCCCATCGTGTTTGATAGTCCCAATTTAGTAATTTAGTAAAAAGGGAAATGACAAGAACAATTGTATAATTCAGGGGCTATATCTATGAGAACAAGAAAAATTCTTATGTAAATTTCTTCCTCGAGCTAGTCGAGGAGCATAGGTTCTATTGATTGCAATTCTTGGTTTTACAATGATAGCTTCCTCTTTCTCTATAGCTTTTATTTCTCTCTCTACTTTTTCCAATCCCCTTCTTGGAGGAGCTTCCTTCCTTTATATAGTTGCTGGGGTTGCATCCCAACCTTCCACTTTGACTGCTATGAATCCTTACTTGGATACTTGTCTCATCATTGTCCTACTGGTGGTGGTAGAGTAAGTTGCAAGTTGTAAGGACACCATTCAAGGGTCATTCTGCTGTTAAATGTGGCAGACTAAGTTGGTACAATACATTTAATGTGGAGGTTATGGCCCCTATCATGTTGGTTCTAGGGTGGGACCTCGGTCTCCTGAGGGAAGCTTGCTCATCGGCCTCCTAGGATGGAATACTCCCCTCGATTTTCAGTATTTGGTTGTCTCGTCTGGGTTGGGCCCAATCTAATTAATAGTGAAGCCTAATTACTTCTTCAGGATGTTTTTGTGCCACGTGCCTCTACTTCTCAAGTTCCTCCTTCCCATAATAGCCCCCCCCCAAAACCTCACTCATTTTGACATTCAATGGAGTGGGGTTTTGGTGTGGGATGGGGTGTTGGCACGTACGGGTTGTGTTCCCACGTAGCAGTGTCTTTTCAACTGCCCTAGGCACATTTCTGATGCTTCGAAAACTATAACATTGTAGTTAATGTCGAATGTGGCTGTTTATCCCCCACGTTTTACTACCAGATAGGGATCCTACGGCTAAAAATTCCCTTAGTAAATGAGCAGAAAAAATACTGCCCCATTTTCACCCCTATATAAAGGGAAGTGCAGGTCATTCCTCTCACTTTTAGATAATTTTACTCCCAACTCAAAAAAGCTATCCAAGGAACCCAACTTCATTCCTTTGTAAGTTCTTCCACCCTTAGCATAGTTGTTCTCCCTTTCTTTTATTCTCGTATTCCCTCCCCCATTTTTTTTTTTTTTTAACTGGTATGGGTAGGTTTGCTATCTTAGTTGACACCCCCAAGGCTAGGGAGGCCTTCAAGGCTAAGTATAACATTCCAATTGGTGTTACCATAACACATATAAGTTAGCGGAGTGGTACACCAAGAGACAAATCGTGAAGGCGGTTATCCCCATGATTGCCTTCATAGAAGGCGGGATGAGGATCCCCATGGGTAGGGTTATGAGGGACTTCCTAACTTTTTTTAGGCTCTGTCCCACCTAGTGTTCCCCAAACCTCTTTTGGGTATTAGGCAGTATAGATCGGTTGAACGAAAAGATGCGCGTTAATCTAACCCATCATAATGTCAACTAGGTGTATAGTTGTCAGGATAGTAAGGATACGAGATATTATTATTAGGACTAGGGTTCCCATGGTTAGGCTAATATCCTGTCTTCTTGAGACTAATAGAGGCATAGACGAGGATTTCCTGATCATTTCGAGAGACTGGCATGATGGGCAACATTGTCCTACTAGAGTGGAGACACTAGGTGGGGTGATTGAGGCCTAAGACATTAGCCATTCTTTAGCTAATGAAATGTCCCCCTCCCCCCCCCCCCCCCAACCCCTTTTTTTGGTTCCAATCTTAACCTTTCCTTCTTTGACTTTTTTATAGATAAAGACTTTATTGCCAAGAATCGTAACTTGGTGAACTTCGAGGATCTCAACAAGATTTTAAATTCTGAGATTTTCCTCTACAAGGATGGTCAACTTGGGGCCACCCACGTCATTCTTGGTATACTCTAATATCTACCCGTTTTTAGTCCTTGAAGCACTTGATCAAGGCCAAAGACCCTCGGCTAGTAAGGATCGATGTAGTTATTGAGGGGTTTCTCATCGATCCTCCTCTTAAACAGTTGAGCTTACTGCCCAGTAGGTCGCAGAGCTCATCCAGGCCGAGGAAAAGCCTATACCTTCCAAAGAAGAGCAAGAGGAGGTGGTAAGGGAGCTTTCCTTTGTTAACCTTGAAAAGGATTTCGAGATCTTTAACCAGCTAGATCCGACCGAGCATTCCGAGACCAACTCTAGACCACAGGTCACAGCATAAGTCAATGCCAACCAAGGGATCACTGATATACCAGAAGGTATGGTTATTAAAAAGAACACTCCCAACCTGCTGGCACTGCTGGAGTCCCATGATAGGGGTGCCACACCTGAAATCCCGGTTGATTTGAGGCCTCCTACCTCTATTCCATCTCAAGCCTCTCCTACTGAGCTAAGCGAGAATAAGAGAAATAGGGAGAGAACGTTGGGCAAGGAGGTTTCAAAGGAAGGGGAAATCCAGACCCAAATGGCTCAGGAGACAGGCAAGGGGTCCAAGTCTACGAGAACCCAACAGAAGAAGAGTGCCACTAAAGGCACGAACTCTGATGTTGTTGTTGAGAACCTTGCATTAGTCCTTAATGGAGTCCCTCTCCCTTCAAACTCCTCCATTAAAGACTTCCACTAAGGAAAGGCTAGCTATATGGCCAACTCAGTCGAGTAGGCGCGGCTTCTCCCTCGAGATATGACGAAACTAAGGAACCTATAGAAACACGAAGTGTTCCTTTCCCTAAAAAGGGACTTGTCCTTGGTAAGTTTTTAAAACCCTAAACCCTTGAGCCTCTTCTTCTTTTGTTTGTCCTTTTCACCACATTATTTCCTATAAGAAGTTCGAGATAACTCTCTACTCATCATTTCTCTTTTCTTTTTTTCTTTTTTTTTTTGACAGGCCATGCCTTGGCCAATTCAAAGAAGAAGAGTCTCGTCGATTCGTTGCAAATAGCACTCAAGTCTTAGCTGAGAAGAAAGCCAAAGAAGCCCTCAACAAGCTGACCGAATCTAAGAAGGCAAAGAACAGAGCTAAAGTGGTTGTGGCTAGTTTCAAAAGGCAGGTAAAGGAGCAGCGTAGCCAATTTTGAAAGGCAAAAAAGCAGTTAACTGTCGTCAGGGGGAACATTAAGGACCTAAAAAAGGAGTTAGAGGGTAAAGGAGAGGAGGTGTTAAAGGCCGAGCAGGTCACTTATGAGCTGGGGTAGGAAAAGACCGAGGAAGGCCTCAGGTCTCAGCTCACAGAGGTGTGTCGAGGGCTCTGCCTTCAATTTGGGCCGAAGCTTTAAACACTGCTAGAATGGACCCTTCCTTAGAGCTAAGGAACCTAGAGAGGGTTATCTTCCCCCTTGCCCTTAGAAGCATGGCCAGCTCTTCCATTCTCGAGACAAGTTTTGCTACCCAAACCTTTCAACCTCCAGTTGAAGGTGGGAAAGGGAGTGAGGCCATGGAGTAGGAGTTTAAAGAGTAGAAAGGACCATACATTTTTTGTAATAAGGCTTTTAGTTTTGTATTTAGCCTCAGTTGTAGGGTTCCCTAACTTATAACTCCTTCTCTTTTGACTAATGATATATATATATATATATATATTGCATGTTGTGTATGACTACTTTCATTCTTCTTTTCATATATGGTACTCACTTTTATGTAGTGCGTTGGGTACTTAAAAAATGGTTACAAATTATTTTAATGCTCGACTGATTCAAGGAGTATAAATAGGATAGCAACGCGCTTTACCTTGTAAATAATTAGCTAAGCTAAGGTTTAGGAGTCAGCTCTTTATCTGAACCTTGTATACTTTGGGTTAACCCTTAGAGTGTTTTTAAGAATTAATTTACCCAAGGCAAGTGACCCGAGGAGTCAAACCCAGCCGAGATTCTATTTAACCCTTAGTGTATTTTTAAGAATTAGTTTACCCAAGGCATGTGACTTGAGGAGTTGAAACTAGTTGAGGTTCTGTTTAACACTTAGAGTGTCTTTAAGAATTAATTTACCCAATGTAGATACCGTATTTTGTCCACCCTTGATTTGCGTGTTCCTTAAAAATCCAAAAATATGAATTTTCCACCATGGGACTGCAAAAAGATCTAAATTGACATGGCACAACCCGTTCGGGTATCAGAGCCCTTAAAATACATTTTTAAGTCAAAATGACCAAAATGCCCCTAGTCAAACCTGGGTTGACAAAAAGTCAAAGTGGGTCAACATCACTCCAAAACCACTTTTTTCATGTTCTTATGTCAAACCCAAGCTATTAGGAGCTTTTTATTAAGTTTAACCAAGTTTGACCCGGAGTTGACTCTTGGGGGCCCTAGAAACCCTAATTTTGATATGACCATTTGAACAGGTTGAAACTAGCACCATTGCAAGATTATTTAATTTCATTTTCAAAGACTATTCATGGGTCGAAATCGGAGTTAAAATGGTTGAGATATCTTGAAAATTATGCTGGGCGCGTTAGCTCACTTCCCAAGGCCATAAATTTTGCTCCAATCGTTGGAATTTCATTTGATTTAGTGTTTTAGAAACTAGACATCTAGACCTTTCTGAGGACACCAAGATCAGCTTAATCGGAGTCGAAAAGGCATTCAAATATGTGTCCAAAGTTGAACCAGGGAAAATGACAAACTGCTGATGTCAACATCAACCTTGGCGCACCCTAAAGGGCCGTCGAAGCTAGCTAGCGGCCCTTTTAGGGCCACCGATAGCTGAACAATCACAAATCCACTATAAATCCCCCCTGACCCCCAGAATAGAAGAACAAAAAAAAAAAAAAAAGGTATTTTGGGCATTTTGGAAGAACTTCTAGGCAAATTCTCTTTCTCTTTCTCTCTAATTCTCTCCAAAAACACACACAAAAACCTTTGATTCTTTGATTTTCTCGAATAATCAAGAGGTAGTGTTCTTGCTCTCATCTTCATCTCCTTGGCATTAAAACCTTGGATTTGAGGTTTAGGGGTGTAGATGTAGCTTTTTTGCTACTATCTACACCCATTTAATTTCGTAGCATTTATCTCTTGCTTTATCTTACTTCTAGCATGTTTTATAGCTTTCTTAGCATGTCTACTTGTTTTATAACCTGTTTTTTTTGCTTTGATGTTGTTGGCCTAGCCTCCTTGTTTATGCTTAGATCAATGTGTTCATGTGTTTAAAGCTTTGTTTGGATGCTATGCCTGGTGTTTGGCTATGTCTTTATATCTCTCGCCTATGATATGGATCTAGATCTTGTGGTCTAAGCCCATATCCATAAACCTAGGCCTACAGCGAAGGGTTTGGATTAGTTCCTTTATGCATGTGCTTTCTTTGCCATGTGTTTATGCTTTTGATCCATGCTTGTATGCTTAGATCTCGTTTCTTGCATCCTTGCCATGCTTCACATGTCTTGTTTCCCTTTGTAGGTTTGTGCTTTTTGGTCTTTGGGGCCTTCTTGTTTTTTTGATTAAATCCTCTTCCCTTTTGTGGCTTGTTTGGACAACCATGTGTGGGAATACATCCTAGTGATGTTGGTTTGCTTGCCGCTTACCCTTTTTTCCCTTTTCCCCTAGCTTTGCATGTTAGGGTTTCTCATGTCAACCCCTTTGTGTGCTTTACAACATGTTTACCCTTCCCCTTTGTGTGATAACATGCTTTGCTTCCTTTGTGCTTGTTCCGCGTGCTTTGTGCCATCTTGTTTGGCTTTCTTTGCTTTGTTTGCATCCTTGCATCCTTTGTTTATATGCTTATGGATGTGTCCTTGTGTGCTTGTTGTGTCATAAATCTTAGTTCATACTTGTCTTTGTACACGAGATCCCCAATCCCTTTTAGGAACTTTGCTTGATGGCATACATGTTATCCGTACTCCAATATGATGGAAACTTCAATATGATGGAACTATGGACACCAAATCCAAACCTACATTTATCCTTCTAGGACACCCTCTTTTGCCTGATAACATGTCTGTTTGATAACATGCTTGTTTGATAATATGTTTGTTTGCCCCTTTGTGGGTTATATTTTGTTTGCTCGTCTTTTTTCTTTTGGCTTGTCTGTTGGCTTTGTGTTTCTTTTGTTGTTGCATGTACACACTTGGAGTGAAGGTGCAACTTCCAAGATGCAAGCTAAAAGGGCAAATGCAAACTAGGAGAGGCAAGCCCAAAAAAGGGTAATGTTTAGTAGATTAGGAGGCTTAGCCTTCTCGAGTGGTTTCTTTCTCTCTTCTAGCCTTTTTTTTTTGGAACCATGTATCTAGATTAGGCTTTTCTTTCCTGTACCTTGCTTGGGTCGTGTTGCTTGGGTACAACAATGTCTTTTTTATAATTGTGGTGCTTCTAACCTTGTGGTGTGGGTATGCACTCAAGGTGACTGCCGTATATGCATATTCATGCCATATTGTTTGCATGATCGTCGCAGCGTGATTGTTCCAATCCATGTTAGCTAGTGACACTAGTTTCCCCGTGTATGCGACATGCATTAATATGTTTGATGCTTTGGTGGGTTTTGGCTCACCCGAATATGAACATGTCGAAGCGCGCCGAATACATAGGCACGAAACCCTGTCGGTGCGCTATGACGCACCAAACGTGAAACTCTATCGGATTTTCACCGTGAAAATGGAGCATCTTTGTTGCCATATTCTCACAGCAAAAGCTTGGTGAGAATATCATTTTGTGTGCTATGATGCACCAGAGGCAAAGCGCTGCCAGATTTTTGCCACAAAAATAAGGCGAAATGCTACCGAATTTTCGTTTTGGAAATTTGGCAATGATCCCAAAAATCACAAAGCCTAATACTGTTAAAACCTCAAAAACTAATGCCAATAGTTTGTTTTTAACTACCAATGTCCAAAAATTAAGATTTTATCAAAACAAAGGAATGTCTCTGGACAGCGTTGCAGGGTGCCTAATACCTTCCCTGCACGTAACCAAACTTCTGAACTCAAGAATCAAGATTGGTGGTGACTTCACTTACCTTTGGTAATAATAGTTTAAAATTGACTCATTCAAGTCACACACCAAAGGTCTTATACCCTCATTTCATAGCACCCAAGCTCGAAGAAGCTACCTCAAGGCACGCAAGCATTGTTGCGATGGGTGGTCAACTACCGTGAGGCATCGACACCTAAGGCAATTGACCCAAGGAGTCAAACCTAGTCGAGATTCTGTTTAACCCTTAGAGTGTCTTTAAGAATTAATTTACCCAAGGTAGGTGACTCGAGGAGTCAAATTTAGTCGATTTAACCCTTAGAGTATTTTTAGAAATTAATTTACCCAAGGCAGGTGACCCGAGGAGTCAAACCTAGCCAAGGTTCTGTATAACCCTTAGAGTGTCTTTAAGAATTAATTTACCCAAGGTAGGTGACCCGAGGTGTTGAACCCAGCTGAGGTTTTGTTTAACCTTTAGAGTGTCTTTAAGAATTAATTTACCCAAGGCAGGTGACCCAAGGAGTTGAACGTAGCTAAGGTTCTATTTAACCCTTAGAGTATTTTTAGGAATTAACTTGAAAAGGTTGGTCCTCCCTCTTTCAAACTCCCCAAGTTAATGCAAATGAGTTTAATGATAGCAATAACACATCAACATGCATGAAAATTAAATAAGGCATACAATGAATAAAAACAATACTTCTTATTAATAGTAATATCTTCGCAAGTTTTTTACATTCCATGGCTTGGGGAGTAGGTTCTTCTCCAAGTCTTCCTAGCAATAAGTCCCAATTCCTACTACTGAAGTGACCCGATAGGGCTTTCCCAATTGGGTCCCAACTTCCCCCATGCTGGATTCTTCTTACTCCCTACGACCCTTCTCAAGACTAGGTCTCCAGACACCAATGCTTTTCCCTTAATGCATTGGTCGTATCCTTGTTTAAGCTTTTGCTGGTAATAGGCCAACTTGACAGTAGCGATTTCACTCTTCTCCTCGATCAAGTCCAGACTAGTAGAGAGGAGCTCCTCATTTTTGTTGCCATCAAACTGGTCAATTCTCATTGCCAGGAACCCTATCCTGAGGGGGACGAGAACCTCATAACCATACATCATAGAAAAGGAGTTTCTCCAATTGATCTCTTCGGTGTGGTGCGATATGCCTATAGAACATGGGGCAATTCGTCTACCCACTTGTCCTTTGCCTTGTCCAACCTTTTTTTCAACCCGTCCACTATGACTTTGTTGGTGGCCTCAGCCTGTTTATTGCTTTGGGGATAAGCATGTGTAGAATACCTATTCTTTATTCCCAATTCACAACAGTATCTTTGAAAGACTTTGCTGTCGAATTGGAGGCCATTGTCTTATATGAGAGTATGAGGGACACCAAACCTTGTGACAAAATTCCGCCAAACAAAACTCTTCGCGTCTTGATCTCGAATGTTCGAAAGAGGTTCCGCTTCGACCCATTTGGTGAATTAATCAATCCCAACAAGGAGCCATCTTTGGTTTCCAATTGCTTTTGGAAATGGCTTGACAATATCTAATCCCCACTGTGCAAAAGGTCATGGACTAGAAATAAGGTTGAGGATCCTTCCTGCCTGATGAATGTTCCGGGCATACGTAATTGAGCTATGCATTGTTTTTGTTTGTTTATCCTTCTTCTTTAATTTCTAATCGCCCGCATTCATCGTACCTTTTCTTATATGTCCATGTCTCCCTAAGCCCAAGGCTTTATACGATGATAACCCTACTAGCCTACTAGCTACTCATGCATGCACAAAAGTGTTGGTTGGCACACACTTGTCCAAAGATGGTGAGAGATAATATTCTTTACTAATGATAATAATAATGTGTGTGCTTTTGTTGCATTTCTTTTAGTAAATTTACTAATCTTATAGATATCCCATTCATTTGGTTTAGATAATGTGACACCAAAGATTATTACTATTAGTTGTTATATTATATGTGCCTATAAAATTAAACCTAAAGATTGCATGTATGACCCCATATAACTAGGCTTGGACTAGCTTAGCTTAATAAAGCTAAACTGGTTTGGGTTATGTGCCTAAAAAAGGAGCCTATATACTCACTCTAATTCCGAAAATAGACCTCGTGGGTCCTATTTTTGGGACAAATGGTATCCCCGTGATTACCAACTTGCAATTGGAGTATCTTAGGCATAACTAAGTGCTGTTAACAAAGTTTTATATTTTACAACAACCAAAAAAAAAAAAAAAAAAAAAATGAGAACGAGGGTCACACATTCATTTCATTAAATTTTTTTTTTTTTTAAGGACAATACTTTACTAAGAAACATTATAATAGATAAAAGATCTTAATTTTCACCTAGAATCTATGGATTCCTTAAGTTGTTTCTGTTTCTTTTTGTTTATATTTTGTATCTACTTCTTTACTGGAATGATAAAATTGTAGTGTTTGTGATTTCTTGAGTATTTATTATGTAGCTCACTAGGATGCCTTAGAACTTTATGAAGGTAGGGCAGAAATATTACTGCCAGCAGTAATATGTGTTTATGTTTATATCAATTAAAACTTTGTCTTATGAGTCTTGGAAGCTTCAATGATGAGATAGTTCATTAATTTAAATTTGTGAAAATGGTGCTTCTAGGTTTTGCTTATTGAGATTTTTTTTTATTTTTTAGGAAGTATGTTGCTTGATATAATTACCCTTTCTCTCATATCTGCAAGCAATTACAATCTCATTTTCCTTTTCTTTTCTTTTCTTTTTAATGCAGGCTGTTCAATTTTCCTTTATAGCAGCGTTTGTAGATAGGCATTTGCCATCTGGCCAGGAAAAAAAAAAAAAAAAAAAAAACCAAAACAAAAGGGTTATAGCCTCATTTTTAAAATGTGGCTATAGCTGTTCCCTATAGCCACCTTTTATAAATGCAGCTAAAGTATGTCCTATAGTCATGTTTCTAAAAACGCGGCCATTGGTCCTGGCATATAGCCGCATTTGTAAAAACGCGGCCATTGACCTATAGCCATGGCTGAAAATGCGGCTATAGGCCAAATTGACCTATAGCCATGTTTTCAAGAGCTATAGCCGCGTTTTAAAAACGCAGCTATAGGACTTTTTTTTAGTAGCGTTTCTCTTTCTCCTAACTATGCCAATCGTAGGTCTTTCTTAGTCCCTCTCCCTCTCACGTGGTTCTCTCCTTGGATATTTGGTGATTTAAAGTTCAAGTGAGATGGGTAAAGTTTGTGGAGTAAATTGGCCAAAATAAAAGTTTAGGGGGGGTGTCATGACCACTCCCTTAAATATATATATATTTTTTTTGAGTGTCCCTACTCCCTTAAAGTTTAGGAGGCGTATGAGCATTTTTCCCAAACTATTTCATTTTTTAATGTTTGGTAGCAACCTTAAATGTGTTAAAAAAACAATCTCCTAACTTCCTTTATTTAGCTTGCCATAAGATAAAGTTGTTTTCTAAAAATATTTGGTGGAAAACAATTTCTAATAAATAAGCCATACTTTTTATATTGATCAAAGATAATTTTCCTTTAATTCAGTTTTCTGATGCTAACAAACATGGGAAAACATAGAAAACTATCTTAACCCAAAGGAATTATAGTTAAGTGTCCATTTTTGTTATGGGATTATCGTTAAGTGTCCAAAAACTCTCATTTTGCTTTGCTTTGATGTTTTTGAATTAAAAGAAAAAAATCCAACAAAATCTACGTTTCCTATTTTTTGGTTGTAGCTATTTCATTAGCTAGATTGAAAATGTAAACCAAGTTTTCTCATATTCGGTTGAATGAAAACATTGAGTTTGTGATGGGTTTAATGCCTTTTTCTGTATGTGATCGAACATGGATTAGAAAACATTGAGTTTGTGATGGGTTTAATGTCTTTTCCTTATGTTTTTAGTTTACTTTGGCCTAGTTCTTCCCCCCCCCCCCCCCCCCCCCAAAATAATGATAATAATAATAACTAGTCGCTAACCTGTGCGATGCACGAGATAGTTAAATAAAAATTAAAAGTATATATTTTGCTTAAAGGTCTATGATTTGACTTAATAAAATGTATAACTTGAAAATGAATGAAAATAAGTAATTTTTTGTTCAATATAATGGTTTAGAAAAATTCTTTTTCTTTTATATCATTGGTTCCACATAACACATTCCGGCGTGAGCTATTCTATGGTGATGACTTCACACAATACTCAACTGCAATTAAATCTACTATACACCACCAATATAATCTATGTTATCTTGATAGTAGATCTACAAATTGCATTCTCATATCCCCCATCATTTAGAAGGTAACTGAAGTAATGATTGTATGTAATGTATAAATTTTATTATTTTACAATAAAAAATTATTAAAATAAAAATAAAATCTAATGTTCTGGAAATTTTTTGAAATAGAATTTTAATTTTCTTAAAACTTAGTTAATAATATTTCTATTTTACCTAAAAGTGAACTATCACAATTAATGAGAATTTAACCATTTTTTTTGCAAAGAGAAGATAACCATAGGCCCAATTTTTATTTTATAGCATAAGATATTACAATTAGATCCGTACCATATGTAATATGTTAATTTATTATGATAGTTCCAAATAATATCCTAATACCTATCTAGATGAGTTTTCTCTTTAATGATACCATAAAGGATGAAATTTAATAGAAGTCATTTAAGATCCAACGTATCCAATAAATTTTTTTTTTTAAATGTAATTTCAAAAGTCTTTTCATTGTAAATTTTTTTAATCATAAAATAGACTCAATCTAAACTCTAAAGGAAAGTATTCGAAACGATCACATCATTGATACTAAATCATGATGGTTGCAAATAGCAATATTATTATTCATGATTAATCGATGAACAATGAAACTGTGAATTAACAATTTAACAATTCAAATACCAAGTTTAAACTACAACAACACATATACAAAAGACTCCAAATATTAGAACATACTTCTTCTGCCATTTTCATTATTCAAACAAAACCATAGTTTCAAAGATAATTCCAATTCAATTAAACCCATTACATACATACACATGAACGTAGAGAATTCCCAAAATAAAAACAACAATCTCCAAAAGCCTCTGCCTAATACAATCATTTTTTTTTTCTTTAGATTGTGCGTTCTTTAGTTCTTTTTCCTTTTATGTTTCATCAAACTTTTTCTAATTGACCAAAATATCTCTCATATATGTTAACATTAAACCTGATACAAAAATTTTACATACATTTTGTTTTGAAGGCGTTCCAAGAACCAAAATCAATGCAAGAGACTGTACAGCAGAGTGGTGTTGGAAGAATAATCCCCCCCCCCCCCCAAAATATTTAAAATATAATATAGTAATGAAAAGCCGAGTTGAAATTGTAACAAATAATCCCTAAAAAAACTATTTATAACATAATATAGGGTTATGGATTCCTATTGAAATTATAACATAATATATTTACATAATATAGGATGAATATGTTAGTAGAGTCCATTTGATATAAAATTTAAATCCTATTGAAATTAAAAATGATATATATTTGTTGAGTCTCATTTGATATAATTATAGAGTTTAAATCCTATTGAAATTTTAATTTCTAATTAACGTTAATATAAAAAAATGAAAAATAAGAAGAGAAACAAAACGTGATTGATAGATATAAGGAAATATGATAGATTTTTTTAAAATCTCATTAACGTAGAAATTATCAAATTGATGGAGATATATTCCGTTCTTAAGGATAGATTTAAATGTCATTAAAGACGCAGGCTTTCAAACTTTCTTCGAAGCTTTATTGAATCAGGAGACTTATGAGCACAGGGATCTCCAGTTGCTCCTTACTTTGTCAAAACGATTTTGGGATACCACGTGCACATTCCATTTTCCAGGCATTGGTGAATTAATATTGACACCTTACGACTTCTCTGTCATCACTGGCTTAAGATTGGGCAGTGAAAGAATCAAGGTCAATGATTTTCTTACTTTGAAAAAGATTTAGAATCTTTTAGGCATAGTGCCTTCAAAGTTGAAGAGTAAAAATGTCCCTTTAATGTGGCTGTATGAGAATATTAAGAGTTGTAAAATTGTGGCAATAGGTACACACATCTTCATGCTCCTCTTCATTGGGACTTTCTTATGTCCAAACTTGGGCAGTATTGTGAGCTTGTGCTATTTGTGGAATCTGAGGAATATTGACCAGTTCAAGAATTATGATTGGGGTGGCATGGCTTATGCAACCCTCTTACATTTCATGACTCAGCTTAGGAGGTGTGTCGTTTGTTTGGCAGGTGAGGTTTGGAATTTTTGGCTATGTGTGGGTTTTGGAAAGTCGTTTTGGCTATGTCATAGTGATATATGTTAATTTTTCAGGTTTGGATGTATGAATAATTTGGGGTCGGTCCTCAAGTTCGGGAAGATGTTGATGGCATATATCATAGAATTCTCCATTGGTTGCCCAAATACTGTTTGTTAATGCCTTTCAAGCGTTCTTTGGAAATTTGGCGTATGGTGATTGACAATTTAACTGTTGCTAATGTGAGTTTTTTTTTTTTTTGGGTGCATGGGATTCTGTGTTTAAGGATTTTTGTGATTTGATTGTGGTTTGGTCTTCTTTTCATTCTGGGTTCTTTGTGATTTTTAGATGTCTTTGAATCCTTGGTTTGGATGTAAGGAGTATGCTGAGTATGAATGGGCTTTAAAGCTGAATAGTCATCAGGTGTTGTTTGAGTGTGGCCATGAGAGGTACTAGTATCTTGGCTATTGGGTGTTGACTCAGGTTTAACTCTTGTATCCTCCTATGACAATTTCGGTTCCTTCTTGTCCCTCCATTCAGCTGGCTGACCTTCTAGCTAATGAAGAGATTGCTCATGCTCGAATTGGCCATGTTGTTTCAGGGACACCAAGGATTTATTTTGATTTCATTCAAACTCAACTACAAGGTTGTCTGGCTGGCATTCTTGTCACCTCAATATCTCTCTTTCCTTCTGAAGTTAGGTTGTATTTGATCTTGTATGCTCCTTTCCCATATTTCCATTTTGTGATAATGTCTGTATGTTGCATTTTCAGGCTTCATCTTTTGAAGAAGAGGAAGAGGGAGAAGAGAATCCCCCTCCTAGCCATGCTAGGGGCTCTTCTAGTTCTTTCCTAGAGGCGTATCCTCACTTTCCTGCATGACAATATGAAGTGATGAATCCTGATGGGTCGTATAGCTCCATGACTTTAGATAGGCTAGAATATACCCTAAATATCCCTTGGCCTGATCCGGTGTGTTCTTGAATCTTTAGTTCCTTGTTCTCATTTCTTCTTGGCTCATTGAATTGCTCATGATTTGGTAAATTTGTGTTTCAAGTCGATGTTGATTTTGTGGAAGAAAGCATGTAGATGATAAGTGGTTTGCAACTGGTAGCAAGCACTCAGTCTTCCCAATATGTGATCAATGAAGCAAGCTGGGTATAGGATGATGCTTTCTGAGTGTATTTGCCTGAAATTCCACGATAATCGATCTAATACTTGTTTTTATTGATTTTTCAGGCGAGCCGGATGGCATTGGCTGATGCCAATGCAAGAGCCTTAGAGGAAAGTGTTGGGGTTTTTGCCCTAAAATCCAATTTATTGGCGTGTTATAAATAATTAAATTGTTTAATTATATGAGACTATTTATAAATGAACTAATGAGACATTATCTTAGTCCATGAGATGCATAGTATGTGATTTATGTAATTTAGTCACAGAATATATAAATCACAAGTTCTTTGTAAACTCAGAATTTTAGTTCGTAGTCGGTGATGAAATTGGGCATTTCATCTGCGAAGACTATAACATATCAACTAAGATAATTTGTCTTGATCATGGAAGTGGAGACTTCTAGTTGATATGTTGATATGTTTTAAGAGTTAAGACATATTGAACTGGACCGCTGTGAGATTTATTATTCTCCTAATGACTGTCAAATGAATAATAAATCTCACGACTTCTATTTACATCAACTCTAAATCCAATGAGAATAATGAACCTGATCATGAGGTGTAGGTTGCTTTGATATATCAGGAGTGAGATCTATAAGACACAATCAAAACCTCAGTATGTTGGGCAGCCACATTTAATGTTGATGGAACATATATTCTCAAGATGGAATTTATAATATCTTAACGGAGATATAAAATATTCCCTTGAGATGAGTTTAATGGGTTTGGTTATTCAGAGTGTTGGGCCTAACCACTTTAGTAAGGAGTTACTAAAGTATATATTTATGAAATTGAATTTCATAAATATATAATGAATAACATAAAGGATTAAACCGGGTACTCAAGGATTAAGATGTAGTAATCTTCAAAATAGCAGTCTACATTCATGACTTTGTATTACTACGAATATTTTAATGAAGGGATTGCATGTATAATAAAGTCTTGGGATATAATTTATAGACAAGGCCTAGAGTGCAACTATATTTATATAGTGGTATTAAATATAGTTAATGGTAACTTTGGACTTGTCAAGAGTTGACAGAAAAGCCCAAGGCCCATTAGAGCTAGTGTCTTATTGGTCCCTTTTGGTCCCACTCCAAGCCACATATTAGAGCCCAATTGGAATGGCCCAAAAGACTAGCCCAATTAGATAATCAGTTATATATAAGGAGAGAAACATACATAATTAAATGTGTGTGTGGTTTTCATTTAGAACACATATAAAGAATGCAATGATGTATGTGAGTGTAGGACACTCTTTTATTCTCTCCCTGGAAACTGATTGAGAGACCACACTTCTTGGGCATCAAGTAGAATTGGAGTGAAGATTAAAAGTGTTCCCAAGTATTTCCATGTTTTGGTTTTGAATTTCACTGCATCAAGGTATGCTTCCTATTCTTTGTTTTAGAATTAATGGTTACATGTTATCTTTCATGATTGAAGTAGATCCGTGTTTGTTGTTTCCGCTGTGTGTTTTGTATGAGATACAAAACCAGATTTTCTAACAAATGGTATAAGAACGGTCTTCAATATCATGTTTCTATAACATGTGATTGAGTTTTAGAACTAAAGAAAAACCATTTTCTTGGTGTTCTAGTTTTCTGCAGTAAAATTTTCTGCATACTTGTTACACGTATGGTCTGATATAGATACATGTTGGGTTTTATTAATTTATTGTTAGATTAATAATTGAACATGTTTCTATATGTTTTGATAAGAGATAGCAAGAAGGGAATTGTATGAAATTGTTTTTTGCTTTCTGCACTAGGCGCCTATGTTCATTCTTGATTAAAGAATGAGAAAAGACAAAATGTTTGTCTTTGTTTCGATGTCCGAATCAAAGTGTTAACTGGATTTTGTTTTTTCAATAGTGCGTGGGAAACTTGCTATTTATCGTGATCTACGATGTGGATTCATAGTTGTGAAAATTTTCAGTCATTTTTCTGCAAATTATAGTTTTTGAAACTATTGTTTGATTAAAACTGATTTTGATGTTATGATGTTGTTTAAGTTTGATTTTAACCATGTAAAATTGAATTTTAACACTTTAACATCAATGGAATTCAAGTTTTAATCTTAATCTCATAGTTTTTGATCATTAAGAATGTGTTTTAATCATTAGAAACGTCAAAAATGGTTAAACAGAAAAAACGGCTATTTCTGGGTTTTTTTCGCAACTGGCGAGTTACAAGATAAGTCGCTAGTGAGTTGCCAGAGCTTCTAGATGAACTCGCGACTGGGCGAGTCGCCAAAACTAGTCGCCAAAACTCGCGACTAGAATGAGTCGCCAAAAATTTTGGCAATTGTTTTTCACATAAATAAAAGTAAGGCTATGTGATTAATTTTATAGTCCTTAAAAGTTAAGAACATTTATTAATCATTATCTAACGAAAAGACCTAATGAGATCAAAGATGTTAGTTAAATAGAACTCTTAGTCCTAAATTGTTTTATGATTAAAAGTCCTTAATTCATTTTAATTAGAGGTTTTTAATGAGATTAAAATTCTAATTAAAGTTATATAGTTTCTAATGAGATCAGAATACTTTATCTAGTATATTAAGGATAGAGTTCTATATAGCTAATTTTTTATTCATTAGTGTTTAAGGAATCTTAAATAGTTTAGGACTTCCATTTTAGTTAGTGATTCTAATAAGATTAGAGTCTTTATCAAGTGCAAGGTTATTAGTTGTGATGGGATCACAATTATTTAAAGAAAAACCCAAATAATGAGTGGGAGTGCTAAAATAACCATTTTTGTTAAGTTTATTGTAAAGTGAATAGATACATTTTCTTGACTTCGAGTCTTATATTCCATGCGGAGGGTATTTATTTCACAAATTACATGATTAAACTTCTTTGTGATAGCGCGAATGTTCATTACGCTATTGTGACGTGACTTAGTTACATCACATTGAATTTAAACAATTAAACACATTTGATGTGTAGGGTTCAAATTGTGATAAGATCATAATGATTTCAGGACAATCCACTTGTTTTAAAATTTCTAGTGGGAGAGAGATACAAGGGTTGGATCTCATGGCCTCCATTATCGGTTCATAGTGGTGTGGGGTAAGCACCTCGTCTTGGCGTATATGCCTCGCGATCCTAAAGGAGGGTGTTTACTTCATGGTACTACAAGATTGAACTTACCCGTTTAAAGTAGCGTGAACAAGCACCTCGTCTTGGCATATATGCCTTGCGATCCTAAAGGAGGGTGTTTTGTTTCATGGTACTACAAGTTTAAACACTATAAGGGAGATGAAATATGGCTACACATGATTCTAGATAATAGTGTACACTAGACTAAGTGTAATGTTAACCTCCCAAAGGAGCTATGTCATTATTACTTAGAGGCTAAAGTTAGTACGGCATATTATTAGTGTATGATAAGAGTTATCATTATAGCACTAATAATGAGAATAGTTCTCAATCAATTAATATGTTTATAATAAACTTGCTACCAAGGAATTATAGACATGGATTGGGTTGTCGTTGCACCTAGTATAGTATGTTTTTATGGGTTCCATATTATATGGTTATGGATGCAAAATGATAATGTCCTGGTATATAAGTTCATGGTCTCAAAATAAAGTTGTCATAAATTTTGTTCTCTAGTTACTATTTTAAGTGAATCACATTAACTAAGAAATAATTTTGGACATAGTGCTTAAAGGAGTTGAATTTATGTTTCGATCCAGCATTGTCATAATTTCCTATACATGATGCATTTATGGAAGATAGCTTCTGATGTAATCATAGTCTCCATTGAAATGCTTATATGTTACATTGGCTTCTATCTTAATTGTGCTACAGCATGAGATGCAAGAGATAGTACAAGACTTAGACTTTTATTAAGTCTAAATGAGATGTTTGGTATGAATCATATTGAGTGCTAAGAAAAGCTTAAGGAGTTCCAATTCTATATTATTTTATGAAAATATTTTATTTTTAAAATGAATTGGAATTCTTGGGTGTAGAGATTAAATGTTAATCTCATTTGGATATGATCCACAAATCCTTGTTAGAATCATTTGATCAATTCAGATTGTTTTGAAACTAAATTCTTTTTATGTTATCTGAATTGATGAGTGAGTTCTACGCAACGGAAGGCATCCTAAAAGCTAGGGATAGGATCAATATGATTTAATTCAAATTCTTAACCTAAACAGAAAGGTAAGGGTGGTAAGAATAGGAATTATAATACCAAATAGTTGGACAAGCTAGTTGCCCTAGTAGTTGCCAAAAGGAAAGTGTTTCTGATTTTGGTAAAGCTAAGCATTGTCCATGATTGTTTTCTAGATGGAAATTTACATGGTTTACTTTTTAAAGAGAAAGTTTCTGTCCTTTGATATTGTATGTTTTGGCACTTATGTCTAGATCTTATTAATCTAAATGGTATTCAAAATTGGTGAAAGATGGGGTTTTAGAACCATTATTTTGTTATATTCCCATTCTATGAATTCTATGTAGAGGATAATATGATCTAGGGCTCCTTTATTGTAAATGAATATAGTGTCATTGATTTCTTTAAGTTAGTGCATACATGAAGGAGGAATAAGACTCTTTTAGAACTAGTAAAGTACATGATAAATATTTCTATTTGCTTATTTCTTTTGGAGATATACTCTAATAATTACTATACATTTTCTAAATTTGATTTCAAAAGTTTGTTCCTAGGACATCTGTCAAATCGTGGATTGGGTGAAAATCTAGAATATGATACTTCCATTTTTGGAGATGTCCAGCACTTGTGCTAGAAAAGGAAGTCTAACAAATTGAAATCAAAAGGTAGAAATATGTGTGTTTTATGTTGGGTATCCAAAAGGAATTTCAAAAGATTTTTTTGGTAGTCATAAAGGAGACAAGATGTTTGTAAAGTTCTTGATGATGACTATGTGAAGAATTTTAAAGCAAATCATAGATTGTTCTAGAATGTTAGAATTTGTTGTAGGACAACTATAAAATACATTTAGAAATGAGATGGTTGTATTAGATACAACACAAGGCATTATTTTATATATATATATATATATATAGCTAGTACACCGGTACAATATAGTAGTGGGAGGATTATCAATTACCAAATAAATTCATACTTTTGTAATAAACTTTTGAAGTCATTCCATAAGGATATGAATTTGATCATTGATCCTACGTAAAGGTAATAGATGATATGAATATGGATTACTGGATCAAGGTTATGTGAATTTAAAGTCTAGAAATTGTAGAGGCGCTTAATTGCATTAAGCCTATTGTTCTCAAATAGGTCTACAAGAAAATGAGATTGATAGTTTTGAAGGTGCAAACTTTCAAAGTTAAGACTAGTGGCGAAAAGATTTATTCAAAAAGAAATTGTTCGACTATGAAAAGATTTTTTCACCAATAGTCAAGTTTGACTCTATCTAGATTCTCTTATTCATTATATTTCATTTGGATGAAATATGACAATGAATATCAAGAAAGCTTCTTTTAGTAGCAATCTTGAGGAAGATATCTATATGATGTAACTAGACTTGTTTATAGCAAAGAACTAGTAGTATTTAGTATGCAAGTTGCTTAAAGTCCATTTATGGACTAAAGTAAGCATCTAGGTCATAAAATATCATCTTTGATCAAGCAATCAAATTGTTTGATTTTGATCAAGTAGGCCTTATGTGTGTAAAAGTTATATAGAATAATAAATTTCTTAATGTATATTGATGACATTCTAATCATTTAGAATGATGTAGAGTTATTGTCATCAATGGAATTTTTTGTTGTCTAGTCCAGTTCGATATAAAGTACTTGGGAAAGATTGGTCACATCCTAAGAATTAAACTTTGTTAAAATTCAGGAATTAGGATGTTGGGTCTATCTCAAACTGTTTAAATAGATTAGATTCTAGCCAAGTATAGTATGTATTACTTCAAGAAAACAAGAAAGGATTCTCTCCTTTCAGTTTGAAGTTCCTTTATATAGGATTATAATCCTAAGACATATAAAAGGAAGAGCATATTAAGTCGGTTCCTTATACCATATCAATAGGAAGTCTTTATGCTATGCTATATACTAGGCTAAATATTTATTTTGCGGTGGCATAGTAAGCAAATATCAATTGAATCAAAGATTACTTAATTTAGTGGGAGTAAAGCATATACTCAACTATCTTAGAAGAATGAGGGATTATATGCTTGTCCACAAAAATGAAGTTTTGATGTTTACTGGATGTACAAATACTAACTTGTAGTTTGATTGTGATTCATGAAGTTGGACTTCAAGATATGTGTTCATTCTAAGTGGTGAAGATACACATTAAGCGTAAGTATTATCTCTTTAGAGAGATATGAGTACTTGAGAAGTAGTAGTAGAAAAGATAATTTATGCAATAAATTTGACTGAAACTTGTTTCCAACCCTTACCTTAGAGTGACTATGAATTACTCTAAAGGGAGATAAGTGTCGAATATATGATAAATTGTCTTTAAGGGCAAGTGGGAGATTATTGGGGTTTTTGCCCTAAAATCCAATTTATTGGCATGTCATAAATAATTAAATTGTTTAATTATATGAGACTATTTATAAATGAACTAATGGGACATTATCTTAGTCCATGAGATGCATAGTATGTGATTTATGTGATTTAGTCATAGAAGATATAAATCACAAGTTCTTTGTAAACTCAGAATTTTAGTTCGTAGTCGGTGATGAAATTGGGCATTTCATCTGCGAAGACTATAACATATCAACTAAGATGATTTGTCTTAATCATGGAAGTGGAGACTTCTAGTTGATATGTTGATATGTTTTAAGAGTTAAGACATATTGAACTGGACCACTGTAAGATTTATTATTCTCTTAACGACTGTCAAATGAATAATAAATCTCACGACTTCTATTTACATCAACTCTAAATCCTGAGAGAATAATGAACCTGATCATGAGGTGTAGGTTGCTTTGATATATCAGGAGTGAGATCTATAAGACACGATCAAAATCTCAGTATGTTAGGCAACCACATTTAATGTTGATGGAACATATATTCTCAAGATGGAATTTATAATCTCTTAACGGAGATATAAAATATTCCCTTGAGATAAGTTTAATGGGTTTGGTTATTCAGAGTGTTGGGCCCAACCACTTTAGTAAGGAGTTACTAAAGTATATATTTATGAAATTGGATTTCATAAATATATAATGAATAACATAAAGGATTAAACCAGGTACTCAAGGATTAAGATATAGTAATCTCCAAAGTGGCAGTCTACATTCATGACTTTGTATTACTACGAATATTTTAATGAAGGGGTTGCATGTATAATAAAGTCTTGGGATATAATTTATAGATAAGGCCTAGAGTGCAACTATATTTATATAGTGGTATTAAATATAGTTAATAGTAACTTTGGACTTGTCAAGAGTTGACAGAAAAACCCAAGGCAAATTGGAGCTAGTGTCTTATTGGTCCCTTTTGGTCCCACTCCAAGCCACATATTAGAGCCCAATTGGAATGGCCTAATAGGCTAGCCCAATTAGACAATCAGTTATATATAAGGAGAGAAACATACAGAATTAAATGTGTGTGTGGTTTTCATTTAGAACACATATAAAGAATGCAATGATATGTGAGTGTAGGACACTCTTTTATTCTCTCACTGGAAACTGATTGAGAGACCACACTTCTTAGGCATCAAGTGGAATTGGAATGAAGATTAAAAGTGTTCCCAAGTATTTTCATGTTTTGGTTTTGAATTTCACTGAATCAAGGTACGCTTCCTATTCTTTGTTCTAGAATTCATGGTTACATGTTATCTTTCATGATTGAAGTAGATCCGTGTTTGTTGCTTTCGCTGTGTGTTTTGTATGAGATACAAAACCAAATTTTCCAACAGAAAGGATCAGAAATCTTGAACTTCAGAATTGGCGGCGGCAAGAATCTCGATTTTATGCAAGTCTGGAAAGAGATACTAAGGGTGGCTCTTCCAAAGGTGGGTCAAGGAGATCTTTGCGTAGGCGGACTTAGAGTCCTAATGATGTTTGACTTTGATAGGCCACAAACGTATTGACCCCTTGTGATCAAACCAATTAATTAATTAGCCAAGTTATTAATTAATCAATTTAACATGCAAACGCGTGATAGCATAAACAAATCACCAATAACCTAATTAAGCAGTAGAAAATAAATGACACGGTAATTCGTTTACGAATTAGGAAAGACCTGATGGCAAAAACTCCACTGGGTGATTTTCAGGTCACCACTCCCGAAACTCCACTATTATCACAACAAACGGTTACAAGTAAAGGAATCTCAAGTACCTTACCAACCTACAGTTGAACCCTTACCCCAATACCCAATTGGACTTGTTCTGTAGTGACAGTTTCCATTTTCAATGCACGGCTCCCAAGTATGTGACTAACTAATTGCGCGGATCCTAGTACGCGACTTTAATCACCAACTAGAAAGAGTTGTTGGCTGCAAAGTTTTTCAGTTCATCCACGATGAAGATCAAGAAGATGCTTGGTCACAAAACCCAAAAGTGCACATACACAACAACTTCTTTGGAAGAGATGAACTAGGGCAAGAACTTCGTCTCTGATCACAATTTGCTTCATCAGAGTTTTCTCAATGCTTGTGCAACTTGTGAACTATTTGACAGCCCTAAAAACAATCCTTTTATATGTCTAGGGTTAGGAGAAAAGAAGGCCTAAAGACACATTCACAGATCCCAAGAAATTATATCAGAATTCTGAATTTCTTAAATCTCGACAGATAGGAGGTGTCGAGAAGCTGTCGAGCAGGTATCAAGCTTACGGGCTTGAATAGCTTTCTTAAGCTTGATAGATGTAGCTGTCGAGACAGCTGTCGAGCTTTAATGAATTTGCACTATCAGCTTGTTTTCTTGGACAGACTTGATGACTTTAACACTTGATCTTAAAACCTTATTTCTTGAAGTATTAAAAACACCTAGAACTACCCAATTACAAGTAAAGTGCGTTTTGTCAAAGGATTAGCCAATTATAGAAAAGAATGACATATGTTCTTAATAAGTGAAACACATATGTCCTAACAATCTCTCCCTTTGGCAATTCATGACAAAACCACAACAAACAAATGAACATATGAGAGAAGTCATAAATCACTCAACTCATATTCGCTTGTTGAATATAATAAAATCTATCTTAACAAAAACTCTTGAAAAACTTTGCAAGAAAAGAGTTTATGGCAAGTAGACTTTGACAACCTGTATTTCTGAAACACTTTAAACAAAACTCATCAAGGCATCTTGTATGAAACAAAAATAATAGATTGCATACAAATATAAGAAACATGTGTATAAGATAGAAAAGAAACAACACATGTAGAGATAGGTGAAAGAAACATACATCCACATATAGAGAGAATAAGCACAATGTATGTAAAAATTGATCACAAGACCTCATATACAAGAACAATATATCTAAAATGTAAGAAAAGAAAAGATACATCAAATCCTCACTACATCCCTCAAGTATCAACAGTATCAACACTCCCCCTAACAAAAATTTCCTAGACACTCTCCCCCCAAGATGTCTACTCTCATATCCCAAAACTACTCCCCCTTTTTGTCATGAGTGACAAAGGGTAGAGTGTCAAGTAGACATCTCATCAGTAGAGCTAGCATCTCCATCATCATCATCCGAAGTATCATCGTCCTCGTCATCATCATCCTCAGAATCAGAAGCCTCTGGAGGAGGTGGTGAAGGAGTAGCTTCAAGAGCAAAACCACCCATGGTCGCCTGCCGTCGTGCAATACAACCAACACGAATATTCACCTGATACAACTCAATGGAGAATGTATCGAGGCGAGTATCCATGCACTGCAGCTGCACCATGATGTCTCCAAGTGAAACATCGCTCATAGAGGAAGAAGGAGCTGATGTAGATGGAGCAGATCGGGATGGAGCTCAACGGGAGGGAGGAGTGGAATCTTGCTGTCTCGACCTAAACTGAGCCTCACTACGTTTTACGGTAGTGGCATCTATGGCACACATGAAAGTGAAATGGTCGGACGCGGGAAAAGGAATGGAAAAATGGCGTAGAATCCTCGTGATAGTAGAAGGAAAGATGAGCTTATCACGGGTTGCCGCATCCAAATGAACATCTATAATAGACAAAATGAAATGAGAAGGAAAATCTATGGTAAGATGCTCAAGTAGGGATAACAAAAATCGAGCACGAGGCTATGTGATGGAGTTGTAGTGAGAAAGCGGATGGAGTAGAAAAGTTATCACCATGTTTAAGAATCTAGGACCTTTAGCAAAAGGCCGAAATGATGTGTATTAATGCTCACCCCACCCCAAAAGGCGCTCACAGAAAGCAGATATGAGCTCATCCTTGGACACAGTCCTCAGACGATCACAAGAAGGATAGTCAGGAAACTCTATCCTAGGAACCCTAAGCACATCTGCAACAAGCTGCGGTGTGACAGGGATGCGCGTACCTCGAACGCGAGTGAAAAAGAGAGGTACTGAACGATCAATCCCGTGCATGTTGGAGTAAAACTCCTGAATGAGCACGAGAGGACATGTGACCGGGACGTCACACAGTGACTTCCATCACCTACTGTGAATGACAGAGGGAAGGTCAGTGTCGGCGAAGTCCGCCAAAATGACTTGGCGTTCCGAATGAACACCTCGTCTAGAAAAGTTCTCTGAAAATGCCTTGTAGGCATCATCATCACGGAACCGAAGATTACAAGGAGCAGAATCAGAAGATGAAGAAGCTCCAGAATGCAGAGGGTTCCGAGCTGAAGTAGATTTACGCTTAAGTGCCATAGACACTACTAACGTAAATAGAATGAGAGAGAGAGAGAGAAAGAGACAATCAGAAAAGTCCCAAAGTAATTCAAATATATCAAATATATTGAATAGAGAGTACGTATGCATAGGAATGCATGAATATGTGACATATAAAAGAAATTTCATCATGGGCTTAGCCCAATCCAAACCTACCAGGACACAAACATAGTACACACATCTAAATGCATGAAAATATCATTCTAATGCAAATGTGATGCAATGCATGACATTCTGAACACATTTAAATGAACACCCATCCCAAAATTTCAAGAAAAACTCATCAATTTTGAAAAACCCCAAAATTTTTCAAAAACCTCAGAACCTAAGATTCAAAACATGAAATGCATGAAGAATGAAGGAAAAAGAGATCATACCAAGTGATTTGAAGCAAGGAAGGGCCGAAAATCACGTGGGTTGAAGGTTTTGAGTGAGAAAACTGAGTTTGGGAGGTGAAAAGTCGCGGACAGATTAAGAGAGATCGAGAAAATGAGAATCGGATTGCAAACAAGGCTTATATAGCATCCTCAGTAAATCTCGACAGATGAGGTATCGAGAGGTGTCGAGACATCAGTCAAGGAAAGTGTCGAGAAAATGCACGTCGACAACTACAGGTGTCGAGAAGGTATCGAGGAATGAACACCAGAACCAAGAATAGAAGCTCGATCGATCCACCAGGTGTCGAGAAGGTATCGAGGAGATAGAAACTTTCTTGATCGATCCACCAGGTGTCCAGGAGGTATCGAGATTGCGATAAAGAAAAGCTTGAGAAGCTCGACAGATAGCTAGGTATCGAGGAGGTGTCGAGCTTGATTTTTAAAACAGTTTTTCGAGAAGTGAAAAACACAGATATGAATGCAATCCAACATGTACCTCAATCAATGATCCAATCAATATATTAAGCTCTCAAAAACATCTCTCATCAAACATTTTAAGCACATGGATCCTCAGAAACACACACACACACTAAACAAGTTTAACCAATTTTATATTTCAAAAACGAGTCAAGACAGTTTAGTGAGCATACATTAGCACATGTAAAACACTTGTGATGGCCAAATCACATTGTACCTACACATGTAACAAGAGTAGCAAAGAATATTGTATGTTGTGTGTGAGAAGCATCGCAAGATTGCATATGTGTATACATGTTATGACGATATAGGATATGAGAAAATAACTTTAACTCACACACAATCATAACTGTTTGATAGGGACTATCACCTTTGAGGTACATCCTATAACTCCCACATCTCATAGAAAACATGCTTGCAATCATATTTAAAATATTTTTGATCTTTTTACTTTTTATTTTCTTTGCATATTTTCTTTTAAGCATATCATGTATGGGCATATAAGAAAGAGAAAAGAAATACCTAACATGTTAAGTATAGACATTGCACTTTTGCTATTCCAAAGCATACGGATGTCTTTGACACTGCACTTTTGCTATGCCGAAGCATACAGATGTCTATGACACTGCACTTTTGTTATGCCGAAGCATACGGGTGTCATATTATGATTGCCGGGCAACAGTGGTGAGATGGTTATTTATGCCTTTCTCTTAGGATTTTCTAGTCCTACCCGTCAAAAAGAGTGATATGAGTGTTAAGTTCAAGAGATGACTTAATCTTACTCATCACAAACAAGAGCCACAAAGCTCACTTGCTTAGTTGTGCATAGAGATGCTCATCTAAGCTACAAAAGATACAAAGTTTAGAAACTTTGTTTCAATGGCCATCCAAGGTACACAAGTACCAAAGTACACAAAACACACACTATTTTTGTATTTTTCAATTTTTTTTATATCAAAAACAAAATAAACAAAACTGAAAATAAACAAACAAAAACATATTATCAAAGCAAAGCACAAAACTAGACTGACTCAAAAAAAATCAAAACACACAAATAATGCAACAAACAAAAACAAGAAGATAGGAGAAAGTTGATAGGCCATAAACTGAATGACCCATTGTGATTAAACCAATTAATTAATTAGCCAAGTTATTAATTAATCAATTTAACATGCAAATACGTGGAAGTATAAACAAATCACCAAATACTAAATATGCAGCGGAAAATAAATAACACGGTGATTTGTTTACGAATGGGGAAAACCCTAACGGCAAAAACCCCACCGGGTGATTTTCAGGTCACCACTCCCGAAACTCCATTATTATCAAATCAAGCGGTTACAAGTAAAGGAATCCCAAGTACCTTACCAACTTACAGTTGAACCCTTACCCCAATACCCAATTGGACTTGATCTGTAGTGACAATTTCCACCTTTGATGCACGGCTCCCAAGTACATGACTAACCAATGCGCGGATCCCAGTACGCGACTTCAAACACCAACTAAGAAGGAGAGGTTGGCTGCAAAGTTCTTCAGTTCATCATACACGATGAAGATCAGGAAGATGCTTGGTTACAAAACCCTATGGTGCAAATACACAACAACTTCTTGAGAGAAGATGAACTAGGTCAAGAACTTCGTCTTTTGATCACAATTTGCTTGAACAGAGATTGCTCAATGCTTTTGCAACTTGTGTCTCTTTTGACGGCTCTTAAAACAATCATTTTATATGTTTAGGGTTAGAAGAAAAGAAGGCCCAAAAGCATATTCACGGATCCCAAGGAAATCAAATCAGAAAAACTAATTTTGTAATTCTCGACAGATAGCAGGTGTCGAGGTAGCTATCGAGAAGGTGTCGAGAATTAATGAACTTGCACTTCAGCTTGCTTTTTCTTGGACAGACTTGATGACTTTAACACTTGATCTTGAAACCTTGTTTCTTGAAATATTAAAAACACCTAGAACTACCCAATTACAAGTAGAGTGCGTTTTGTCAAAAGGATTAGCCAATTTACATAAACAAGTGACATATGTTCTTAACAAGTGAACACACATATGTCCTAATAATCTCCCCCTTTGGCAATCCGTGACAAAACCACAACAAACAAATAAACATATGAGAGAAGTCATAAATCACTTAACTCATATTCACTTGTTGAATACAATAAAATCTATCCTAACACAAACTCTTGAAAAATTGTGCAAGAAGAGAGTTTATGGCAAGTAGACTTTGACAACCTGTATTTTTGAAACACTTTAAACAAAACTCATCAAGGCATCTTGTGTGAAACAGAAATAATAGATTGCATATAAGTATAAAGAACATGTGTATAAAGATAGAGAAGAAACAACACATGAAGAGAGAGGTGAAAGAAACATACATCCACATATATAGAAAATAAGTACAATGTATGTAAAACTGGTCAAAAGACCTCATATACAAGATCAATGTATCTATAAAGAATAGAAAAGAAAAGATACATCAAAACCTCACTACATCCCTCAAAAATATCAACACTCCCCCTATTAAAATGTCCTATACTAACTCTCCCCCTAAGATGACTACTCTCATAATCCCAAAACTACTCCCCATTTTTGTCACGAGTGACAAAGGGTAGAGTGTCATGTAGACATCTTATCAGTAGAGCTAGCATCCCCATCATCATCATCATCCTCATCATCCTCATCCTCAGAATCTGAAGCTGCTGGAGTAGGTGGTGAAGGAGTAGCCTCTGGAGCAAAACCACCTATGGTCGCCTGCCGTCGTGCAATACGACCAACACAAACATTCACCTGATACAACTCAGCAGAGAGTGTATCAAGGTGAGTGTCCATGCGCTGCAGCTGCGCCATAATGTCTCCAAGTGATACATCGCCTATAGAGGAAGAAGGAGCAGATGTAGATGGAGCGGATCTGGACGGAGCTGAACGGGAGGGAGGAGTGGCATCCGTTTGTCGCGACCTAAACTGAGCCTTATATGTTTTACGGTAGCAGCATCTATGGCACAGATGTGAGTGAAGTGGTCGAACACAGGAAAATGGATAGAAAAATGGCGTAAGATCCTCGTGATAGCGGAAGGAAAGATGAGCTTATCACGGGACGCCGAATCTAGATGGACATCTATGATAGAAAGGATGAAATGAGAAGGAAACTCTATAGTAAGATGCTCTAGAAGTGATAGCAAAAATCGAGCACGAGGCTCTGTGATAGAGTTGTAGTGAGAGAGTGGATGGAGTACAAAAGTCATCACCATGTTAAGAAATCTAGGACCTTTAGCAAAAGGCCTACATGATGTGTACTAATGCTCACCCCAATCAGCGGGGCGCTCACAAAAAGCAGAGATGAGCTCATCTTTGGACACAGTCCTCAGACGCTCACAAGAAGGGTAATCAGGAAAATCTATCCTAGGTACCCTAAGTACATCCGCAACTAGCTGCGGTGTAATAGGTATGCGTGTACCTCGAACGCGAGTGAAAAAGAGAGGTACTGAACGATCTATCCCGTGCATGTTGGAGTAAAACTCCTGAATCAGCACGAGATGGCAAGTGACCGGGACGTCACACAATGACTCCCATCCCCTACTGTGAATGACAGAGGGAAGGTCAGTGTCGGCGAAGTCCGCCAGAATGACTTGGTGTTCCGAATGAACACCTCGTCGAGAAAAGTTCTCCGAAAATGCCTTGTGGGCATCTCCATCACGGAACCGAAGGTTAAGAGGAGCAGAGTCAGAAAAAGAGAAAGCTCCAGAACGCAGAGGGTTTCGAGCAGGAGTGGATTTACATTTGGGTGCCATAGACACTACTAACGTAAAAGAATGAGAAAGAGATAGAGAGGGAGACAATCAGAAAAGTCCCAACACAGTTCAAATAGATCAATTATATTGAACAAAAAGTACGTATGCATGGGAATGCATGAGCATGTGACATGCAAAGGAAAAAACATCATGGGCTCAGCCCAATCCAATCCTAGCAACACACAAACATAGAGCACACATCTAAATGCATGTAAATATCATTATAATGCACATGAAATGCAATGTATGACATTTTGAAAACATTTTAGTGAAAACCCAACCCAAAATTTGAAGAAAAACTCATCAATTTTGAAAAACCCTAAAAATTTCCAAAAATCCCAAAAACTAGGTTTCAAAACATGAAATGCATGAAAAAGGAAGGGAAAAATGATCTTACCAAGTGATTGAAGCAAGGAATGGTCAAGATCCAAGTGGGTTGGAAGATTTGAGTGAGAAAATGGTGTTTGGGAGAGGAAAAGCCATCGGACAGATCGAGAGAGATCGAGTGAAATGAGAGAAAATCGCGACAGGAGCTTTTATAGACACCTCAGTAATTCTCGACAGCTGAGGTGTCAAGAGGTATCGAGGAAGCTGTCGAGGAAGGTGTCGAGAATTTTGACTTCAATAGATTCAGGTGTCGAGGTACAAGGCCAATATCAGAATTTAGAAGCTCGATCGATCGACAAGGTATCGATAAGGTATCGAGAAGACAGAAGATTTCTCGATCGATCCACCAGGTGTCGAGACAGGTGTCGAGATTGCGATTAGAAAAGGCTAGAGAAGCTCACAGATGACCAGGTATCGAGAGGTGTTGAGGAGGTGTCGAGCCATTAGTGAAAAGCAGTTTTTCGAGAAGTGAAAAACACAGACATGAATGCAATCCAACATACATCTCAACCAAAGATCCACTCCACATAAAAAGCTCTCAAAATCATCTCTCAACAAAAATTTAAGCACATAGATCCTCAAAAACACACACACACACACACACACACACACTAAACAAGTCTAACCAATTTTATATTTCAAAAACAAGTCAAGACAGTTTAGTGGGCATACATTAGCATGTGTAAACACTTGTGATGACCAAATCACATTGTACCTGCACATGTATCAAGAGTAGCAAAGAATATTGCGTGTTGTGTGTGAAAAACATCGCAAGATTGCATATGTGTATACATGTTATGACGATTTGAGATATGAGAAAATAACTTTAACTCACACACAATCATAACTGTTTGATGGGGACTATCACCTTCGAGGTACATCCTATAACTCCCACATCTCCTAGAAAACACGCTTGCAATCATATTTAAAACATTTTAATCTTTTTGCTTTTTATTTTCTTTGCATATTTTCTTTTAAGCATATTACGCATGGGCATATAAAAGAGAGAAAAGAAATACCCAACATGTTAAGCATAGACATTGCATTTTTGCTATGCCGAAGCATACGGATGTCTTTGACACTGCACTTTTGCTATGCCGAAGCATACAGGTGTCTATGACACTGAACTTTTGCTATGCCAAAGCATACAGGTGTCATACTATGATTGGCGGGCAACAGTGGTGAGATGGTCATTTATGCCTTTCTCTTAGGATTTTCTAGTCCTACCCGTCAAAAAGAGTGATATGAGTGTTAAGTTTTAAGAGATAACTTAATCTTACTCATCACAAACAAGAGCCACAAAACTCACTTGCTTAGTTGTGCATAGAGATGCTCATCTAAGCTACAAGAGATACAAAGTTTAGAAAACTTTGTTTCATTGGCCATCCAAGGTACACAAATACCAAAGTACACATAACACACACTATTTTTGTATTTTTCAATTTTTCAATTTTTTTTTATTTTTATATCAAAAACAAAATAAACAAAACTGAAAATAAACAAACAAAAACATGTTATCAAAGCAAAGCAAAAACTAGACTGACTCAGCAAAAATGCAAAACACACAAGTAATGCAACAAACAAGAAAAACAAGAAGGGAAAAGAGAGTGATGAAATCACTTAGAGTCCTTTTTCTTCCACACCTTGGAAGAACCTTTCCTTTGATTGAACCCTTGAACCAGTGGTGAGGGGGAAGAGTTGAGACCGTTCAAGTTCGAAAGGAACATGAGGGCTTTTAGAAGGTCTCCAAGAGGAGCAAGAGAGGATTGAAGCTGATTTTGGCTTCCAGATGCTATCATGCCATTGCTCTGTTGAGTGGCTAACCACTTATAGCAATTTGGTTGAGTATGAAAAGATGCTACTTCTTTTGTTTAGGCTTTTGAGAGTTAGCCTTCTTAGTCCTAGGGGTTTTAGCATCTTTCTTATCTTGCTTAGGGGGTGCTCCTAAGATAGATTTACCCTTGTCTAAGTTCTCACTAGCTAATTCAGTTTTAACATCGATGTTCTCAATTTCAGTGTTATTAGCAGGAGGAACAAAAACAGTATTACTAGTAGAAGTAGTATTAGAGAAAGAAAGACCATACCCCAAGCCAGTTCGATCTGAAGTAGATTTCTGATTGCTAAGCATCTCATCAAGTTTTGCACTTGAAGTCCTCTCCAGTTGAGCTCTGACTTGAAACAGCTTCGCTTCAAGGTTCTTGGTCTTCTCAGCCAAAAAGTTGTTCTCAAATCTCAGTGCTCCAACAGTTTGATTAGCCTCATCAAACTTTGTGGACAACTCTTCACAATCAAGTTCCACATGACTGAGCTTCTTGGTGGCCAGCCTATATAATTTCTCATGCTTCTCAGAGAGCTTGTAAAGCTTCTCATAGGCTGAATGGATATCATCTTGATCATCCATTTTCTTAAATTTGGACTCCACCAGTTTTTCTTCTTCATCCACTTCTTCAACAATCCCTTCAGTAGGATTGACTGTGGCAGTGAAGGCATTTAAGATTCCGTCATCCTTATTGTTGGAATCATCTTCAGGCTCAGTGTCACTTAAGGTCGCAGCAAGTGCCTTGCTTTTCCCAATGCTCTTGAGATATGTAGGACACTCATGTTTCATGTGTTTGAACCCATGACATCCAAAACACTTTGGTCCTGCAGGAACAGTGTACTGACCGCCCTCCTTAGCATCCTTCTTCCTTTTGTCTTGGCTTTTAAACTGAGAAGAACTGGACTGCCTGCGGTCCTTGTCGAAGCTCCTTCCATTGGCATTCTTCATAACCTTCTTGAATTTTCGGGTGATGTAGGACTTCATCTTGGAATCTTCATAATCGGAATACTCATCTGTGTCACTGCTATTTGCCTTCAAGGCCATGCTTTTGCCTTTGCTTGACTTGCCAATCCTAGATAACCCTATCTCATAGGTTTGCAAGTTTCCAACCAGCTCAGTTAAAGGAATCTTGTCAATGTCCTTTGATTCCTCTATCGCCGTAATCTTGGCGTGGAATCTCTCAGGTAGAGATCTGAGTACCTTCCTTACAATCTTGGGTTCAGGGATGATTTCCCCAAGATTGAAGGCTGAGTTCACTATGTCCTTGAGCTTGGCATAGAACTCATCAAATGACTCATCCTTCTCCATCTTAATTTCTTCAAAGCTTGTAGTGAGCCTCTGAAGCTTTGAATCTTTGACAGCCTTTGTTCCTTCATAGGTTGTCTGGAGTGTTAGGTCACAATCTGAATGACCCCTTGTGATTAACTCTAATTAATTAATTTAGCCAAGTAATTAATTAATCAATTAATCATGCAATTTTATGGAAGCACAAACAAATCACCAATCAACTAAATATGCAGCGGAAAATAAATAACACGGTGATTTGTTTACGAATGGGGAAAACCCTAATGGCAAAAACCCCACCGGGTGATTTTCAGGTCACCACTCCCGAAACTCCACTATTATCAAATCAAGCGGTTACAAGTAAAGGAATCCCAAGTACCTTACCAACCTACAGTTGAACCCTTACCCCAATACCCAATTGGACTTGATCTGTTGTGACAGTCTCCACCTTTGATACATGGCTCCCAAGTACGTGACTAACCAATGCGCGGATCCAAGTACGCGACTTCAGAACACCAACTGAGGAAGAATGGTTGGCTGCAAAGTTCTTCAGTTCATCCACTTGATGAATAGCAGGAAGATGCTTGGTTACAAAACCCTATGGTGCAAATACACAGCAACTTCTTGATGGAAGATGAACTAGGTCAAGAACTTCGTCTGTTGATCACAATTTGCTTAAACAGAGATTGCTCAATGATAATGCAACTTGTGTCACCCAAAACGGCTCTTAAAATAATCCTTTTATATGTTTAGGGTTAGAAGAAAAGAAGGCCCAAAAACATATTCACGGATCCCAAGAAAATCAGATTGGAATTCTGACTTTTTAAATCTCGACAGATAGCAGGTGTCGAGGTAGCTATCAAGAGGTGTCGAGCTTTAAAAACTTTGCACTTCAGCTTGCTTTTTCTTGGACAGACTTGATGACTTCAACACTTGACCTTGAAACATTGTTTCTTGAAGTATTAAAAACACCTAGAATTACCCAATTACAAGCAGAGTGCGTTTTGTCAAAGGATTAGCCAATTTACATAACTAAGTGACATATGTTCTTAAACAAGTTAAAACATATATGTCCTAACAATCTTCCCCTTTGGCAATCCGTGACAAAACCACAACAAACAAATGAGCATATGAGAGAAGTCATAAATCACTCAACTCATATTCACTTGTTGAATACAATAAAATCTGTCCTAACACAAACTCTTGAAAAACTTTGCAAGAAGAGAGCTTATGATAAGTAGATTTTGACAACCTGTATTTCTGAAACACTTTAAACAAAACTCATCAAGGCATCTTGTGTGAAACAGAAATAAATAGATTGCATACAAGTATAAAGAACATGTGTATAAAGATAGAAAAGAAACAACACATGAAGAGAGAGGTGAAAGAAACATACATCAACATATATAAGAGATAAGATAAGTACAATGTATGTAAAAATGGTCAAAGGACCTCATATACAAGACCAATATATCTAAGAGATAAGAAAAAAAATACATATAGCCTCACTACATCCCTCAAAAAAATGACAACACTCCCCCTATAAAAAATGTCCTATACTAACTCTCCCCCTAAGATGACTACTCTCATAGCCCAAAACTACTCCCCCTTTTTGTCACGAGTGACAAAGGGTAGAGTGTCATGTAGACATCTCATCGGCAGAGCTAGCATCCCCATCATCATCATCATCATCATCATCCTCATCATCCTCAGAATCTGACGCTGCTGGAGTAGATGGTGAAGGAGTAGCCTCTGGAGCAAATCCACCCATGATCGCCTGCCGTCGTGCAATACGACCCACACGAACATTCACCTGATACAACTCAGCAGAGAGTGTATCAAGACGAGTGTCCATGCGCTGCAGCTGCGCCATGATATCACCAAGGGATACATCGCTCGAAGAGGAAGAAGGAGCAGATGTAGATGGAGCTGATCTGGAAGGTGCTGAATGGGAGGGAGGAGTGGCACCTGGCTGTCTCGACCTGAACTGCGCCTCACTACATTTTACGGTAGCGGCATCTATGGCAGATATGTGTGTGAAGTGGTCAGACACAGGAAAGAGAACGAAAAAATGGCGTAGAATCCGCGTGATAGCAGAAGGAAAAATGAGCTTATCACGGGACGCCGAATCAAGATAAACCTCTATGATAGACCGGATGAAGTGAGAAGGGAAGTCTATGGTGAGATGCTCAAGTAGAGAAAGCAAAAATCGAGCACGAGGCTTTGTGATAGAGTTATAGTGAGATAGAGGATGGAGAACAAAAGTCATCACCATGTTAATGAATCTAGGACCTTTAGCAAAAGGCCTACATGATGTGAACTGATGCTCACCCCAATCAGCAGGGCGCTCACAAAAAGCAGAAATGAGCTCATCTTTGGACACAGTCCTCAGACGCTCACAAGATGGGTAATCTGGAAACTCTATCCTAGGTACCCTAAGCACATCCGCAACAAGTTGCGGTGTGACAGGAATGCGCATACCTCGAACGCGAGTGACAAAATGAGGTACTGAAAGATCAATCCCGTGCATGTTGGAGTAGAACTCCTGTATCAGCACGAGAGGGCAAGTGACCGGGATGTCACACAGTGACCCCCATCCCCTACTGTGAATGACAGAGGGAAGGTCAGTATCGGCGAAGTCCGCCAGAATGACTTGGCGTTCCGAATGAACACCTCGTCGAGAAAAGTTCTCCGAAAATGCCTTATGAGCATCTCCATCACGGAACCGAATGTTAAAGGGAGTAGTATCTGAAGAAGAGGAAGCTCCAGAACGCAGAGGGTTCCAAGCAGGAGTGGATTTACGTTTGGGTGCCATAGACACTACTAACGTAAAAGAATGAGAAAGAGATAGAGAGGGAGACAATCAGAAAAGTCCCAACACAGTTCAAATATATCAAATATGTTGAACAACAAGTACGTATGCATGGGAATGCATGAGCATGTGACATGCAACGGAAAAAAAAACTTCATGGGCTCAGCCCAATCCAATCCTAGCAGCACACAAACATAAAGCATACATCTAAATGCATGTAAATATCATTATAATGCAAATGACATGCAATGTATGACATTTTGAAATCATCTAAGTACAAACCCAACCCAAAATTTCAATAAAAACTCAACAATTTTGAAAAACCCCAAATTTTTATGAAAAATCCCAAAAACTAGGTTTTCAAAACATGAAATGCATGAAAAAGGAAGAGATAAGAGATCTTACCAAGTGATTTGAGCAAGAAATGATCAAGATCCAAAAGGGTTGAAGGATTTGAGTGAGAGGAGAGTGAAAGGGAGATGAACAGCCACGGAGAGATCGAGAGAGATCGAGTGAAATGAGTTCAGAATTGCAATCGGCACTTAAATAGGCACCTCAGTAATTCTCGACAGCTGAGGTGTCGAGAGGTATCGAGGAAGCTGTCGAGGGAGGTATCGAGGAATTAGCCTTCGACAGCTAAAGGTATCGAGACAGGTGTCGAGAAAGAAGACACAAACAGCATAAATGAATCTCGATCGATCCAACAGGTGTCGAGAATCTATCGAGAGGACAGAGACTTTCTCGATCGATCCATCAGGTGTCGAGGAGGTGTCGAGATTGCGATAAGAAACAACTTGAGAAGCTCGACAGATGACCAGGTATCGAGGAGGTGTCGAGACAGTAGAAAAAGACAGTTTTTCGAGAAGGAAAAAACACAGACATGAATGCAATCCAACACACATCTCTACCAAAGATCCACTCAACGTTTAAACCTCTCAAAAACATCTCTCAACAAGAAAATAAGCACAAGGATCATGCAAAACACACACACACACTAAACAAGTCTAACCAATTTTATATTTCAAAAACAAGTTATGACAGTTTGGTGAGTATACATTAGTACATGTAAAACCTTTGTGATGGCCAAATCACATTGTACCAGCACATGTATCAAAAGTAGCAAAGAATATTGCGTGTTGTGTGTGAAAAACATCGCAAGATTGCATATGTGTATAGATGTTATGACGATCTGAGATATGAGAAAATAACTTTTAACTCACACATAATCATAATTGTTTGATGGGGACTATCACCTTCGAGGTACATCCTATAACTCCCACATCTCCTAGAATACACGCTTGCAACCATTTTAAGCATTTTTAATCTTTTTGCTTTTTATTTTCTTTACATATTTTCTTTTATTTTAGCATATCATACATGGGTATATAAAAGAGAGAAAAGAAATACCCAAGATGTTAAGCATTGACATTGCACTTTTGCTATGCCGAAGCATACGGATGTCTTTGACACTGCACTTTTGCTATGCCGAAGCATACAGGTGTCTATGACACTGCACTTTTGCTATGTCGAAGCATACAGGTGTCATTACAATGATTGGCGGGCAACAGTGGTGAGATGGTCATTTATGCCTTTCTCTTAGGATTTTCTAGTCCTACCCGTCAAAAAGAGTGATATGAGTGTTAAGTTTTAAGAGATAACCTAATTTTACTCATCACAAACAAAAGCCACAAAGCTCACTTGCTTAGTTGTGCATAGAGATGCTCATCTAAGCTACAAGAGATACAAAGTTTAGAAAACTTTGTTTCATTGGCCATCCAAGGTACACAAGTACCAAAGTACACATAACACACACTGTTTTTGTATTTTTCAATTTTTGAAATTTTTTTTTTATTTTTATATCAAAAACAAAATAAGCAAAACTGAAAATAAACAAACAAAAACATATTATCAAAGCAAAGCAAAAACTAGACTGACTCAACAGAAAAGAAAAACACACAAGCAATGCAACAAACAAGAAAAACAAGAAGGGAGAAGAAAGTGATGAAATCACTTAGAGTCCTTTTTCTTCCACTCCTTGGAAGAACCTTTCATTTGATAGAATCCTTGAACAGGCGGTGAGGGGGAAGAATTTAAACCGTTCAAGTTCGAAAGGAACATGAGGGCTTTCAGAAGATCTCCAAGAGGAGCAAGAGAGGATTGAAGCTGATTTTGGCTTCCAGATGCTGTCATGCCATTGCTCTGTTGAGTGGCTAACCACTTATAGCAATTTGGTCGAGTGTGACCAGTAGCCCCACAATAATGACAGAGATGCTGCTTCTTTTGTTTAGGCTTTTGAGAGTTAGCCTTCTTAGCCCTAGGGTTTTTAGCATCTTTCTTATCTAGCTTAGGGGGTGATCCTAAGATAGATTTTCCCTTGTCTAAGTTCTCACTAGCTAATTTAGTCTTAACATCAATGTTCTCAATTTCAATGTTATTAGCAGGAGGAACAAAAACAGTATTGCTAGTAGAAGCAGTATTAGAGAAAGAAATACCATACCCCAAACCAGTTCGATCCGAAGCAGGTTTCTGATTGCTGAGCATCTCATCAAGCTTTGCACTTGAAGTCCTCTCCAGTTGAGCTCTGACTTGAAACAGCTCCGCTTCAAGCTTCTTAGTCTTCTCAGCCAAAAAGTTGTTCTCAAATCTCAGTGCTCCAATAGTTTGATTCACCTCATCAAACTTTGTGGACAACTCTTCACGATCGAGTTCCACTTCACTGAGCTTCTTGGTGGCCAGCCTATATAATTTCTCATGCTTTTCAGAGAGCTTGTAAAGCTTCTCATAGGCTGAATGGATATCATCTTGATCATCCATCTTCTCAAATTTGGACTCCACCAATTCTTCTTCTTCATCCACTTCTTCAACAATCCCTTCAGTAGGATTGACTGTGGCAGTGAAGGCATTTAGGATTCCGTCATCCTCATTGTCGGAATCATCTTCAGGCTCAGTGTCACTTAGGGTTACAGCAAGGGCCTTGCTTTTCCCAATGCTCTTCAGATAAGTAGGACACTCATGTTTCATGTGTCCGAACCCATGACACCCAAAGCACTTTAGTCCTGCGGGAACAGTATACTGACCGCCCTCCTTAGCATCCTTCTTCCCTTTGTCTTGGCTTTTAAACTGAGAAGAACTGAACTGCCTGCGGTCCTTGTCGAAGCTCCTTCCATTGGCATTCTTCATAAACTTTTTGAACTGCCGAGTAATGTAGGACTTCATCTTGGAATCTTCATCATCAGAAGACTCATCTGTATCACTGCTCTTCGCCTTCAAGGCCATGCTTTTGCCTTTATTAGACTTGCCAATCCTAGATAACCCTATCTCATAGGTCTGCAAGTTTCCAACCAACTCAGTCAAAGGAATCTTGTCTATATCCTTTGATTCCTCAATTGCCGTAATCTTGGCATGAAATCTCTCAGGTAGAGATCTGAGCACCTTCCTTACAATCTTGGGTTCAGGGATGGTTTCCCCAAGATTGAAGGCTAAGTTCACTATGTCCTTGAGCTTGGCATGGAACTCATCAAATGACTCATCGTCCTCCATCTTAATTTCTTCAAAGCTTGTGGTGAGCCTCTGAAGTTTTGAATCTTTGACAGCCTTTGTTCCTTCATAGGTTGTCTGGAGGATGGTCCAAGCCTCTTTAGCAGTTTTAGTTGAGGATATCTTCTTGAACTCCTCATTGGTGACTGCGCTAAATAGGGCATTTAGCGCTCTACTGTTGAAGTTAGCCGCCTTGATCTTAGCATCATCCCAATCGGCCGGTTCTTCTTTTGGCTTAGTCCAGCCAATCTCAACAGCTTGCCACACCTTCTCATCTAAAGACTGCAAGAAAGCTCTCATGCGTACTTTCCAGTATGCATAGTTAGTGCCATCAAATAAAGGAGGTATAATTAAAGATTGTCTTCTATCCATGACAAACAGGGGTCAATGGATCTACACAGCAAAGATTAAATCCTAATCAGAGTGTGCCTGCTCTGATACCACTTGTTAGGTCGCAATCTGAATGACCCCTTGTGATTAACCCTAATTAATTAATTTAGCCAAGTAATTAATTAATCAATTAATCATGCAATTTTATGGAAGCACAAACAAATCACCAATCAACTAAATATGTAGCGGAAAATAAATAACACGGTGATTTGTTTACAAATGGGGAAAACTCTAATGGCAAAAACCCCACCGGGTGATTTTCAGGTCACCACTCCCGAAACTCCACTATTATCAAATCAAGCGGTTACAAATAAAGGAATCCCAAGTACCTTACCAACCTACAGTTGAACCCTTACCCCAATACCCAATTGGACTTGATCTGTAGTGACAGTCTCCACCTTTGATGCACGACTCCCAAGTACGTGACTAACCAATGCGCGGATCCAAGTACGCGACTTCAGAACACCAACTGAGGAAGAATGGTTGGCTGCAAAGTTCTTCAGTTCATCCACTTGATGAGTAGCAGGAAGATGCTTGGTTACAAAACCCTATGGTGCAAATACACAGCAACTTCTTGATGGAAGATGAACTAGGTCAAGAACTTCGTCTATTGATCACAATTTGCTTAAACAGAGATTGCTCAATGATAATGCAACTTGTGTCACCCAAAACGGCTCTTAAAATAATCCTTTTATATGTTTAGGGTTAGAAGAAAAGAAGGCCCAAAAACATATTCACGGATCCCAAGAAAATCAGATTGGAATTCTGACTTTTTAAATCTCGACAGATAGCAGGTGTCGAGGTAGCTATCGAGAGGTGTCGAGCTTTAAAAACTTTGCACTTCAGCTTGCTTTTTCTTGGACAGACTTGATGACTTCAACACTTGACCTTGAAACATTGTTTTTTGAAGTATTAAAAACACCTAGAACTACCTAATTACAAGCAGAGTGCGTTTTGTCAAAGGATTAGCCAATTTACATAACTAAGTGACATATGTTCTTAAACAAGTTAAAACATATATGTCCTAACATGGAGGATGGTTCAAGCCTCCTTAGCAGTTTCAGTTGAGGATATCTTCTTGAACTCCTCATTGGTGACTGCGCTAAATAGGGCATTTAACGCTCTGCTGTTGAAGTTAGCCGCCATGATCTTTGCGTCATCCCAATTGGCCGGTTCTTTTTTTGGCTTAGTCTAGCCAATCTCTACAGCTTGCCACACCTTCTCATCTAAAGACTGCAAGAAAGCTCTCATGCGTACTTTCCAGTATGCATAGTTAGTGCCATCAAATAAAGGAGGTATGATTAATGACTATCCTCTATCCATGACAAACAGGGGTCAATGGATCAACACAGCAAAGATTAAACCTAATCAGAGTGTGCCTGCTCTGATACCACTTGATAGGTCACAAACTGAATGACCCTTTGTGATTAAACCAATTAATTAATTAGCCAAGTTATTAATTAATCAATTTAACATGCAAATACGTGGAAGCACAAACAAATCACCAAATACTAAATATGCAGCGGAAAATAAATAACACGGTGATTTGTTTACGAATGGGGAAAACCCTAATGGCAAAAATCCCACCGGGTGATTTTCAGGTCACCACTCCCGAAACTACACTATTATCAAATCAAGCGGTTACAAGTAAAGGAATCTCAAGTACCTTACCAACCTACAGTTGAACCCTTACCCCAATACCCAATTGGACTTGATCTGTAGTGACAATTTTCACCTTTGATGCACGGCTCCCAAGTACGTGACTAACCAATGCGCGGATCCCAGTACGCGACTTCAAACACCAATTAAGAAGGAGAGGTTGGCTGCAAAGTTCTTCAGTTCATCATACACGATGAAGATCAGGAAGATACTTGGTTACAAAACCCTATGGTGCAAATACACAGCAACTTCTTGAGAGAAGATGAACTAGGTCAAGAACTTCGTCTTTTGATCACATTTTGCTTGAACAGAGATTGCTCAATGCTTTTGCAACTTGTGTCTCTTTTGACGGCTCTTAAAACAATCATTTTATATATTTAGGGTTAGAAGAAAAGAAGGCCCAAAAGCATATTCACGGATCCCAAGGAAATCAAATCAGAAAAACTGATTTTGTAATTCTCGACAGATAGCAGGTGTCGAGGTAGCTATCGAGAAGGTGTCGAGAATTAATGAACTTGCACTTCAGCTTGCTTTTTCTTGGACAGACTTGATGACTTCAACACTTGATCTTGAAACCTTGTTTCTTGAAGTATTAAAAACACCTAGAACTACCCAATTACAAGTAGAGTACGTTTTGTTAAAAGGATTAGCCAATTTACATAAACAAGTGACATATGTTCTTAACAAGTGAACACACATATGTCCTAACAAAAGTGATAAAATCACTTAGGGTCCTTTTTCTTCCACACCTTGGAAGAACATTTCCTTTGATTGAACCCTTGAACCGGCGGTGAGGTGGAAGAATTGAAACCGTTCAAGTTCGAAAGGAACATGACGGATTTCAGAAGATCTCCAAGAGGGGCAAGAGAGGATTGAAGCTGATTTTGGCTTCCAGATGCTATCATGCCGTTACTCTGTTTAGTGGCTAGCCACTTGTAGCAATTTGGTTGAGTATAACCGGCAGCTTCATAATGATGACAGAGATGCTGCTTCTTCTGTTTTGGCTTTTGAGAGTTAGCCTTCTTAGCCCTAGGGTTTTTAATATCTTTTTTATCCTGTTTAGGGGGTGCTCCTAAGATAGATATACCCTTGTCTAGGTTCTCACTAGCTAATTCAATTTTAACATCAGTGTTTTCAATTTTAGTATTATTAGCAGGAGAAACAAAAACAGTAGCACTAGTAGAAGCAGTATTAGAGGAAGAAAGACCATACCCTAAACCTGTTCGATCTGAAGCAGATTTCTGATTGCTGAGCATCTCATCAAGTTTTGCACTTGAAGTCCTCTCCAATTAAGCTTTGACTTGAAACAGCTCCACTTCAAGCTTCTTGGTCTTCTCAGCCAAGAAATTGTTCTCAAACCTTAGTTCACCAATTGTTTGATTAGCTTCATCAAACTTTGTGGAAAGTTCTTCACGATCAAGTTCCACATCACTGAGCTTCTTGGTGGCCAGCCTATACAGTTTCTCATGCTTCTTAGAGAGCTTGTATAGTTTCTCATAGGCTAAATGGATATCATCTTGATCATCCATCTTCTCACACTTAGAATCCACCAATTCTTCTTCTTCTTCCACTTCATCAACAATCCCTTCAGTAGGATTGATTGTGGCAGTGAAGGCATTTAAGATTTCGTCATCCTTATTATCGGAATCATCTTCAGACTCAGTGTCACTCAAGGTTGCAGCAAGTGCCTTACTCTTCCCAATGCTCTTGAAACATGTGGGGCATTCATGCTTTATGTGACCAAATCCATGACATCCAAAGCACTTGGTCTTGCAGGAACAGTATACTGACCGCCATCCTTAGCATTCTTTTTCCCTTTGTCTTGCCCTTTAGACTGAAAGGAACTGGATTGTCTGCGGTCCTTATCGAAGTTCCTTCCATTGGCATTCTTCATAAACTTCTTGAACTGCCTTGTAATGTAGGACTTCATCTTGAAATCTTCATCATCGAAAGACTCATCTGTGTCACTGCTCTTTGCCTTCAAGGCCATGCTCTTGCCTTTACCAGTCTTGCCAATCCTGGTCAACCCTAGCTCATAGATTTGCAAGTTTCCAACCAGCTCAGTCAAAGGAATCTTATCAATATCATTTAATTCTTCTATTGTCGTAATCTTGGCATGGAATCTCTCGGGTAGAGATCTGAGCACCTTCCTTACTATCTTGGGTTCAGGAATGGTTTCCCCAAGATTAAAGGCTGAGTTAACTATGTCCTTGAGCTTGGCATAAAACTCTTCGAACGACTCATCCTCCTCCATCTTTATTTCTTCAAAGCTTGTAGTGAGCCTTTGAAGTTTTGAATCCTTGACAGCCTTTGTACCTTCATAGGTTGTCTGGAGGATGGTCCATGCTTCCTTTGCAATTTCAGTAGAGGATATCTTCTTGAACTCCTCATTGGTGACTGCACTAAATAAGGCATTCAACGCTCTGCTGTTGAAGTTTGCCGCCTTGATCTTCGCTTCATCCCAATCGGCCAGCGCTTCTTTTGGCTTGATCTAGCCAATCTCTACAACTTGCCACACCTTTTCATCTAAAGACTGCAAGAAAACTCCCATGCGTACTTTCCAGTATGCATAGTTAGTGCCATCAAATAAAGGAGGTATGATTAATGACTGTCATCTATCCATGACAAACAGGGGTCAATGGATCAACACAGCAAAGATTAAACCTAATCAGAGTGTGTCTGCTCTGATACCACTTGATAGGCCATAAACGTATTGACCTCTTGTGATTAAACAAATTAATTAATTAACCAAGTTATTAATTAATCAATTTAACATGCAAACGTGTGGTAGCACAAACAAATCACCAATAACCTAATTAAGCAGTGAAAAATAAATGACACGGTGATTTGTTTACGAATAGGGAAAGACCTGACGGCAAAAACCCCACCAGGTGATTTTCAGGTCACCACTCCCGAAACTCCACTATTATCACAACAAGCGGTTACAAGTAAAGGAATCTCAAGTACCTTACCAACCTACAATTGAACGCTTACCCCAGTACCCAATTGGACTTGTTCTATAGTGACAGTTCCCCTTTTCAATGCACGGCTCCCAAGTATGTGACTAACCAATTGCGCGGATCCAGTATACGACTTCAATCACCAACTAGAAAGAGTTGTTGGCTGCAAAGTTCTTCAGTTCATCCACGATGAAGATCAAGAAGATGCTTGGTCACAAAACCCAAAGGTGCACATACACAACAACTTCTTTAGAAGAGATGAACTAGGGCAAGAACTTCGTCTCTGGTCACAATTTGCTTCAATAGAGTTTTCTCAATACTTGTGCAACTTGTGAACTGTTTGACGGCCCTAAAAACAATCCTTTTATATGTCTAGGGTTAGGAGAAAAGAAGGCTCAAAGACTCATTCACGGATCCCAAGAAATCAGATCAGAATTCTGAATTTCTTAAATCTCGACAGATAGGAGGTGTCGAGAAGTTGTCAAGCAGGTATCGAGCTTACGGGCTTGAACAGCTTTCTTAAGCTCGATAGATGCAGCTGTCGAGACAGCTGTCGAGCTTTAATGAATTTGCACTATCAGCTTGTTTTCTTGGACAGACTTGATGACTTCAACACTTGATCTTGAAACCTTGTTTCTTGAAGTATTAAAAACACCTAGAACTACCCAATTACAAGTAAAATGCGTTTTGTCAAAGGATTAGCCAATTACATAAAAGAATGACATATGTTCTTAACAAGTGAAACACATATGTCCTAATAGACTTATGTTTTTTCTGCAAGAACAAGATGAAACGCTTCTTAGACAAATTTGTATTAATCTCTGCTTTTAGCTCTTTGTCCTTTGAATTGTTTCTGATCTTGTTAAAACTTTAGATGAGACAAGTTTAGAATTCACTTGATGAAGTCTTGTGGTAACAATTTAAACTTATCTGACCAATTCCGATGGAATTTGCTCTTACTTGAATGAGGCACAACCGAATGCCCCTAGTTTAAAGACTTATGCATGATGACCCTTCATTCTTGAAAAGAATTATTATTGTTATTATTATTATTATTATTATTATTAAAATAATGAGTGATTTTTACTTGTTCCAGAAAGAGGGGATAAGGCATGGTTGAATGCCCCTAGCTTAAGAGATGAATACATGACTTTGAAAAATCTTGATTTATTTTTTTTTATTTTTATTTTTTTTATTATTTTTTTTTCTCTCCTTTTGAAAACGGTGATGTAGGTGACCCTTTTTTTTTTTTTTTTACAAAAGGACAAGGCATGCCTGAATGCCCCAGTTTGACCCAAAAAAAAAAAAATTTGAGTGTTAAATAGAGTCAAAAACAAATCTGAAAAGTGCCCAAAAACACAAAACATGATAAGTGAGCCTTGGTAGAGTTGTGTGCTAATCGGCACTTTTAAAGTGCCGAATGGCACTTTAATGTGCCGAAATGGCTTTCCCCATGGTGGGCCTACTTTTCATGCTTTTTCGACGTGTGTTTTGTGTTTTCGAGTTTTTTGAAAAATATTTTCTTCGTTTATGACCATGAAACACTTTCCTAGTCAGCTACAAAACCTTGAAACTTATTTAAACCTAGTTAAGGGTTAATCGATCCTGTAAACAAATCTTTGCATCAATGTTAGCAAGACACAATAATCACAAGCAAAAGTTATCCGTGGCTAACAATCAACAATTTTCTCATTCAACCATTCATGATATCAACAGATGGGTTTGTAGCTTTGATTTTAGTACCAAGGCCAATTTTACAACCTATAAACTAGAAGGAATCAAGGCTTTAGGGAACATCAAAATCAAGTGGGACTTCCCCCATATTGCTATGAATTTCTGGGATCCTGAAGATCATGTGTTTTGGTTTAAAATTGTTGAATGGTGCCCCACAATTGAAGAATTTTCAGCTATTCTGGGTTATGATCCAAGCAAGAAATCCGTAGCAGTTTCTTGTGATCCCAGGCATAGGGAGTCTTTGTTTGTTGCTCTAGGTCTTCCTACTTCAATAACCAATAGCATGATTGAAGGACATATGGTGGATCTTCATGCAATTCTTTCAAGACTGATTAAAAAATGTACTTATGGAGTGACTGACAATATGCAGAAAAATTTTGGCTTGGCTCTCTGCTTCGTGAGAAAATTTTTGCTTTGCTCTGGAAGGCATGGTTCTGCGAATGCTCGGGCCATAAGTGTTGTGAGTCAAATTAAGGATGGTGATAATCCTATTTCTCTGATCTTGGCAGAAACTCTTTTAGGATTGGACTCTATATTTCATGGTGGAAAGTCACAAAACATTCTTGGGAGTCGCTTGACTTTGTAGATATGGCTGATGGAAAGACTGGATATGATTGTCAGGCCTACAGCTGTCAATTATGGTCTTGGCAATTTTCTCAGTAGGATTGTCATCAAAACTAAAAGCGACTGAGTGAAATTTCTGAACAAGAAACCTAGTGCCTCAATTCGATGGAATTGTTATTGGTGGAAGTGTCCACCCCTTCTGCCGCGGTCTCCAAGATCAGATCACATCTTCATAGTTAGATTAAGGAGAGAAACTTTCTATAAGGCGGATAGACTCTTAAGGCAATTCCAATATGAGCAAGGAATGCCGGGTGGAAAAGGAAGAAAATATTTTACTCCTGTGGACACAAATCCTACTTCTATAAGGAACATGTTGTTAGGTTTGGAGATGGCTGACCAAGTGGACCAATCTTTTGTTAAAGTTCACTTTCACAAGATGACCATAGCATACTCTAACTGGTTGGTGGACAAGATTGCTGACAAGGAGGCTGACATGGTTGCTATGAGAAAACAATTTCTTAGAGACAATCGAGAAAGATATGATGATGACAACTATGAATTTAAAAGGAGGGACAAAAGTGACAAAGTACCTAACATAGAGGAAATCAATGATCAACCAAAAGAGAAACGACTGAAGACAAAGTGATCTTCTTATTTTTGGCTTTGAACATGCTTATTTTAAAAGTTGATGCAAAATTCTTAGGTTTAGGAATTATTTAGGACTTGCAAGTTAAGGATTCTATTTAGGGTTTAGGTTTTTAAGGTTTGATTTTTTATGGCTTGGTTTAGGGTTTGGGTTTTTGACTTTGTGTAATGGAATGGTTGAATTTTGGAAAAAAAAGATTTAATTTTTTTTTCTTTATGGGTAAATGGTGGATTTGGGAAAGTTGTGACCAAACCAATGTATGGTTGCCTACGTACCTCCTTGGCAGAAGGATCAGGTCATCACGTAGTTCTTTTTTGTCTACCTTAATTTTGCCTAGACTGCCCTTTCTACTTTTTAACCTAGCAAGCTTTCTCGCTCTCTTCTTTTTTTTCACTCTCCTTTTGTGTAGATCGCCCTTTTGGGTTTTCAACCTACCATTTTTTTTTAACGAACCTTTGAATGGAAATAGGATAATTTACAACCCCTTCAGACGTGGTGTTTTCAGACTACCACCCCAAACGTGGTATTTCTTCAATTGATCCATGTTGGTTGGTTCGGTGAAATGATTTGCATCTAACTCCATCAACCTTACTGCTCCCCCAAAGTATATCTACTTGATAATATATGGGCCTACCCAATTTTGCTTGAACTTCCTGTTTGTCTCTTGGATCGAGGCTCGGATCTCTTTCAGCATTAAATCCCCTAACTTCAGATCTCTAGTTCTTACTTTCTTGTCAAAAGCTTTCCTAAGCCTCCTTTGATAACCTTTAATGTGATACAAGGCCTTGAGTCTTTTCTCATCCAGCATGCACAACTGGTCATATCTGCTTTGCAACCAATCTACTTTAGGGATTTCGCTTTCCAGTACTGTCCTCAGTGAACGGACACCCATTTCAATGGGAAGGACTGCTTTCATCCCATACACCAATGAATAAGGAGTGACTCTTGTGGATGATATAATTGATGTCCTATACTCCCAAAGTGCATAGGGTAATTGTAAATGCCAATCCTTGTAGTTCTTCGTGCTCTTCTTCAAGATTTGCTCTATATTCTTGTCTGCAGCCTTAACTACTCCATTAGTTTGAGGACGGTAAGGTGAGGATTTGTGGTGTTGAATATTGAACTATCACAGCAGCTTTTCTGTTTCTCCCTTGAAATATAATCCATTGTCAGAGATAATTTCATGTGGTACCCCATATCTATAAATGATATTGATTTGAATAAATTGAGCAACTTTCTTTAAGTTCAAAACCTTGTATGAGGCAGCTTCCACCCATTTAATGAAGTAATCTATAGCAACAAGTATAAATTCATTGCCACTAGATGCTGTTGGATGAATCTTCCTAATAATATCTATTCCCTATGTAGAAAATGGTTAGGGTGAAGTCATGATATGTAATGGCCTAGGTGGTATGTGCTTTAGATCTCCATGAACTTGGCACTGATGGCACTTGCAAACATGAGCTGCACAGTCGGCTTCTATAGTAGTCTAGTAATACCCTTGCCTCATTATCTTACGTGACAGCATGTGTGCATTCATATGTGGTCCATAGCTTGACTCATGGACTTCTTCAATTATTTGCTATGTTTCCTTGGCGGTCACACAAAGGAGGTGAATTCCATCATATGATCTTCTGTAAAGCCTCTCCCCACAAATAATATAATTAGTGGATAGCCTTCTGATGATCAATTGGTCATTCTTATCTGCAGACGGTGGGTATGTCCTATCCTTAAGGTATTGTAGGATGCTTGAATACCATTCACCTTTCCCATTCTTTCCCTTATCTTCTTCTATTGACATGCAATAAGCTGGCTCCTCATTTTGTTCCATTGCTATAGGTCTAGCTTCATCTTCCTTAGGTACATCCATCATAGAAGCCATTGTTGTTAAAGCATCTGCAATCTGATTTTGCATCCTTGGCACATATTGGTACTGGATCTTACTGAATTTCGAGGCCCACTTCTGAAGACATTCATGATAAGGCATCAGCCTTTCTTCCTTGATCTTCCATCTATTCTGAATCTAAGAAATTATCAAAGCTGAATTACCATATACTTCCAATTCTTTTACTCCAAGACCTAAGGCTGCTTGTAACCCCATAATGTAAGCTTCATATTTAGTGGCATTATTAGTGGCAGGAAAGTTGGGCCTACAAGAGAATGGGATGTGTGTCCCTTTTGGAGAAATTAGGAGAACCCTAATGCCACTTCCATTTTGATTAGTTGCTCCATCGAAATACATCTTCCATGATTTTACCTCAATCTTCATGATATCCTCATCTGGAAAATCTCCTTGGATTTCTTCAGCTTCTTCAGGTGAATAGTAGGCTAAGTGATCAGCAATTGCTCTCCCTTTCACAGATTTTCGAGTCACATATTTAATATCAAATTCTGACAAAAGCAAAACCCATTTAGCTATCTTCCCATCTTGCACAGGCTTTTCCATCAAATACTTCAAAGGATCCATTCTTGCAATCAACAAGACTTTGAAAGCAAGCATATAATGTCTAAGTTTGCAGGCTGCCCATACAAGTGCTACACATGTCTTTTCAAGTGGTGAATAATTTTCTTCACAAGGCAACATCTTCTTGTTGATGTAGTAGATTGCATTCTCTTTCCTAGACTCCTCTAGGTATTGAGTAAGAAAAACCCTCATTGCTGTGTCCATAGTTGTGAGATAAAAACAATAGTGGCCTTTCAGGTATCGGTGGAACCAGTATTGGTGGCTTCATTAGATAATTCTTGATCTTCTCAAAAGCTTCTTGGCAATGTTCATTCCAGACTGTGGGAACTTCTTTCTTGAGCAGTCGGAAAATTGGTTCACATGTCATGGTGAGCTGGGCTATGAATTTGCTGATGTACTATATCCTCCCTAAAAATCCTCAGATCTCCTTTTCAGTCCTTGGAGGCTTCATCTCCACAATGGCCTTGATTTTTGTTAGGATCGACTTCAATTCCCCTCTGACTTACCATAATCTTCAACAGCTTTTCGGATGTTACACCGAAAGTGCACTTCTTTGGATTCAACCGCAGCTTATAGAACTGGATCCTTTCGAAGAACTTCCATAAGCTGGTATATGCCCCTCACGATCTTTGGACTTCACTATCATGTCATCAACAAAAACTTCTACTTCTTTTTGAATCAAATCATGTAACAAAGTAGTGGCTACACATTGGTAAGTAGCACCAACATTTTTAAGGCCAAATGGACCTTGTAGCAATACGTCCCCCATGGAGTAATGAAGGAGGTTTTCTCCATATCTTCCAAAGCCATCTTTATCTGATTGTATCCTAAAAACCCATCCATAAATGATAGCAAGGCATGTCCAGCTATATTATCAACCAAGATATCAATGTGGGGTAAGGGAAAATCATCTTTTAGGCTAGCCTTATTCAAGTCTCTGAAGTCTACACACATTCTAACTTTCCTATACTTTTTTCGGCACTAGAACCACATTAGCTAACCATTTTGGGTAGTTGACCACCCTCAGAAATCCTGCATTGTATTGTTTCTCGACTTCTTCCTTGATCTTGAGAGTCCATTCTAGCTTCATTCTTCTTAACTTCTGCTTGACTGGCTTTATGGTTGGATCTATTGGAATGTAATGTTTTGTTATATCTGTATCAATCTCAGGCATATCTTCATAGGACCATGCAAATACCTCTTTGAATTCTGTCAGTAGGGCAACTAATGCATCTTTCTCAGAGGTGGTTAGGGTGTTGCCCACTTGTATCATTTTGGGTTCATCATCTATTTCTAGGTTAATAGGTTGAGTTTCTTCTTTTAAAGGTTCTGAATGCCCTTGTTTTAATTCCTTATTATTAAGAGTTTCTTTACCAATTTCATAAATAAAAACATTCAAAGCCAGCAAAGAAGAAGAATTAGAAATCATATTATAATGAAAAGAGTTCTTAACAGACTCAACAAACTTAACAGACTTAACAGAAACAGACTCTATAGAAATACTATCACAAACAGACTTAATAGGAATAGTAATACTAGCAGAAACAGACTCAATAGGAATAGAAACTACGTTTTTGGCAAGAGTGATTGGCTCAAGGATCTTGATCTTTTTGACAAGAGTGATTGGCTTGACGGTCTTAACTTCCTTACAGAGTCTTCCATAGGGTAGGCGGCTCCCTCCCATGCCCAATTCTTCAACTCAGTTGTGGCTTCAATGATGGCGAACAGCTCCCAATGAGTTCCTTCTTCCTTCAGCACCAGTACCAAGGGGTCTTCATCCATATAATCCATGCCTTCATCATCAATCTCCATGTCTGTGGGCTTATCAGTCACATAAGAATCCAGGCGCTCTATGCTGTCCATCCACTCACCAAACAGGTCTTGCTTTCCTTTGTTGCTTAAATGGATATATTGGGGGAGATATTCTGACTTGTTCCTTTCCATTTTCTTATCTTCATCTTCAAGACTCTCTAATGTTAAGTTTCTGAAACTGTAGATCATCAACTTTATATTTAAGGTGGCCAATCTAGCATTTATGTCATTTTCTTCCTCAGTGTAATGGGGTCAGTAAGCCAAGTTTTGAATTGTGGAATGATCCTAACTCATGAATTTCTCTACCATGCTTGTCATATCAAGGACCGAACCTTGAACTAACATCAGCAATACAGCTCCAATCTAAGGGATGCCCATAGGGGTAATCATCATAATCTATATTGTTAGCATCTTCAACCTTTTTTCCTGCAGCCTCTAGGACATTTTCTAGTCCGTACTCTTCACTTTCGGCGTCACATTCTATGTCTATAAGTTCAGTTTCAGCATCATCCTCTATATCTCCATCATAGTAGACTACATCATCATCAAAGTGGTCTTCATAAAAAGGCACTTCATCTTCATCTTCTCTATCACTAGGGGGTTCACCCCAATCATTGTCATTATATTGGCTATCATAGTCTTCACTATTGTTGCTTTCACTATCATTATTGCTATCATCCTCACTATCTCCATTGTCACTACTGCTACTGCCATTACTACTATCACTTTTGATATTGCTACCTTCATCATCATCACTAGGGGCTTCTCTCCCTTCTTCATCACTTGTGCTTGCTTCGTACAGACTTTTCAATGCATGTTGGCAAGCCTCCCAATACTCTTCTTCTTCTATATTGCAAATGGCATCTCCTAGAAGCGTAGTCACTGCATCAGGGTCCACGTAATCAGCCCAATTAGTTAGGACCCAATTTGTGTCTTCCTTTTTTAGTTTTGGAAGCTGGTTGTTGCAATAAAATAGTAGCTCAAATCCAGGCACCATTGTTCTTGTCTCAGGGTCAAATCTCGATTCAGGGAATCCCCAATAGCGTTGACTATCTCGAGCTTTGACAAACTTTCCATTCAATGTTGAAGTATAGGGATTTAGGGGTTCTGAGGGATAAGGAAGTCCTTTTGCTTTGGCTTTGGCTCAGGCCATTCTTCTCACCTTTATCTCTAACAAGTCGTCATCAGTGGGCTTATATCCTAGCCTAAAAGGTGGTGTGGCAGTAGGAATTATTGGGTCTTAACAATTGGCTTTTTATCTTCCCCAATTTCATTCCTAGAAGGTAATTCATTCTCCTCGTCATTGCCACCATGTTGTTGTTGCTGTAGGGAGTAAAGTCCATAGGGGTCTTCTCTAATTCTTCTTCTCTTTTTTCAAAACCAGGCTTCTCAATCTTAAAGCTGTCCAAGGTCAATGGCTCCTTCTCAGAATCAATACCAAAAATGGGCTTTGGCACATTTAAGGTATCGCCATATATGGTAACTATGACATCTTCATATGGAAACTGAACCTTTTAGTATAGGGATGAAGGTATGGCCTCTATGTCATGGATCCATGGTTGCCCAAGGAGAATATTGAAGCATGAACCTATGTTCAAGACTTGAAACACCACATTCATGATCATTGGTCCTATAATGAGCTCTAGTGTCACGGTTCCCAAGACCTCCCTTCTACTGTTGTCATATGCCCTCACATGCTAATCAGTAGGCGCAAAATCTTCAATGCTTATACCCAAGCAGCTTGCAGTCTTTAAAGGACACACATTTAAGGCATTTTCATCGTCAATTAGAACCATGGCAATCCTCTTACCTTTGGCATTTACAATAATATGCAGTAGGTCATTGTGGTGCTTCCTCTTCTTTGTCAAATCTTTGTCAAAATAGGAAATAATGAGTTCCCTACTTATGGATCCAATCATAGCATTTAGATCTTAGGAAGTTGTGGTTGTAGGGACTTGGATTTGGTTGAGAAGGTCTACCAAATTTTGACGGTGCTTGTATGAGGCCATGAGTAAACCCCATAAAGATATATTGGCTTAAGTCTTTTGTAGTTGCTTGAGGACCTCATCCTTCTCAGTGAGTGTTTGTTAGGTGGCCTTGATTAAGGCTTCTATTCGGTTGTCTGTCTCCAAATGTGGATGTTTGAAGTGTCTTGCCCCCTTATGATGTGGGCAATTTTAGTTGGGTCATTTAGATCGATGTCTTGGGGTTTGAAGTGTCTCCCCCCATGTCTGGATGTCAGGTCATTTGATTGGGGTTCGAAGTGTCTCCCCCCATATGTAGGTATTGGGTTGCTTGATTGGGGTTCAAAGTGTCTCCCCCCATATGTTGGTGTTTGGTATTTAATTGGGGTTTGAAGTGTCTCCCCCATTTGTGGATGTTGAGTGATTTGATTGGGGTTTAAAGTGTCTCCCCACATTTGTAGGTGTGGGGTAATTAGTAGTTTCAATTACATCTTCACTCCATATGTCATACCCTGCGGCAAATGTCATACCCATCAACTCTTCCCATGTCATCATAAAATATTCAGGTAGGTCATAAATCAACTCAAACGGGTCTTCTTTACTTTGCTCCTCAGTCATTAAGAAATTAATCCTTGGTCCTCTCCCAAAATTGTGGTTGGGCAAGGGATTATTAGTGACATTAGGCCGTGTGGGTGGTGCAATTACCTTATTGTCTATTAAGTCTTGAATTGCATGACGAAGGCCAAAACACTTGTCAGTATCATGGCTAGGGCTTTGGTGGTATGCACATCTTTTAGTCACATCAAATCTTGCGGGCAATGGGTTTGGGATTGGTCTTGGATCTAAGGGCTTTAGTAACCCTTTAACTTTTAGTCTCTCAAACACTTGACTTACAGGCATATACAACTCATGAAATTCCCTCCTAGGCCTTGGAGGTGGCCCTTGTGATATTGGCATTGAGGCAATAGGAGCAATAAGTTGGTAAGGATCATTTTTGTGTATATTAGAAACTTCTGCAGATTTAGAACTAGATCCTAAATTCTTTTTAAACCTCGGTGGGTCCTCATTTTTTATAGTGCCATTATTTATTGCATCCTCAATTTGGGTTCCAGCAGCAATCAAAGCTTTAAAATTAGGAAAATACTGAGCAAAAAAGTACTTATGATATACAGGTAATAAATTCTTTATAACTATAGCTAACTGTTCTTCTTCGCTTTGCCTATTCATCATCTGTGTTGCCTTGGACCTCCACTTGGTGATGAAGGTAGAGAAAGATTCTTTTGGTTCTTGCTTCTTGGTCTCGAGATCCCTCCTTGTTATATCCACCTCTAAGTTGCACTTATATTGATTATGAAACTCACGGCAGATGTCTTCTCTACTCCTTACTCTAAGTCATCTAGGTTAAGGAACCATCTAAAAATAGCTCTAGTTAGAGGCACTCTCACATTAGGAAAAAGTGAGAGTGATTGGTAGTCCATGAGGTCCTCCATCTTATGAGCTCTCTTGATTATCTCTTCCATCTTGTTCATCCTTTCATTGATCTTCTTCTCACTCTCCATGGTTGGAGGATTATGGTCGGTTGATCGGTGCAAAACTGCAAGTGCACAGTATCGTAGTTTTATAGTAAAGTGATGAGAAGAGTATCGTCCTTAGGGATTGGTAACTTACTTTTGACAAATACCAAAATTATGCTAATCTCGATTTTATCTAGAGAAGTCACTAAGATTGTTGTAATTGGAATTTAAAATAAAATCAAATTAAAGAAAGTACGCAGAGGAAAAGAACGATAATGCTCGAAAATCAAATTAATGGGAAGAAAACTTCTAGGAAATCGATTTCACCTTATCCCTCACTATGCTTTACTCATCTAGCTAATTGAATTTAATTCTCTCTGTTTGTTAGTAATCTCCACACTCATCCAAAAGCCTCTTTCGACAGTCAATTGAAAACATTCTTGTTCATCATTTTACACAAGAGTATGCAATTTAATAAAGAAAGAAAGCATTAAGACCAATGATTTTAATACTACATAGGTTCATACAAGTCTTTCGATCTCTATATTTACCTATGCTGGAATATTCAAGATCTATCCTATAATTCCCTCTTTCGACAGCAAATCACAAGATCAGAATCATCTAATTAATGGCCAGTTAATTAGAAGCAATAAACTCAGAATAGGTCAGACAAACATGAAGAGAAATAATTCAAATTAACATGGAAAAGCAAGCATAGTTCGGAATTAGATTACATCGTTTTCCTAGAATAAAGAAAATTTAGTTCATGCTGAAAATTAAATTCAACAGAAACAAATTCACCATAATTTGTCTGAGAAGATTAGAAGTAAAATGAACGCTAAAAATCTCCTCTTTCAGTCTTTCTTTCTGCACAACTTCTAGTCTTTCTTTTTGCATTTTTTTCTTCCCAGTTCAACACCGCACACTCTGTTTCAGTTTAGCCTCTTTTTCTGCTTCAGCCTTTTCTCAGTTTTTTCGCGCCTCCTTTTATTTCTTCAGTTCAGCCCCCTTTTTTCCTCAGACGTGTTGCCCTTTTTCTGCTTTAGACGTGGTGCTCTTTTCAGCCCAAAAATGATTTTCTTTTTAGCCCAAAAACGTCCTCCTTTCAGCCCAAAAGCAGTTCCTCTTTTCAGCCCAAAAACATTAATTGCTCCTTTCAGCCCAATATTTTCTCTAGCTGCTTCACATCTCTTTTATTTGAATAAATCTTCATTTTCTTCAAATCTGCAATAAAATTTAAATAACAATAATGAAGTCTAAAATCAACAAAAATAAATAAAATTAGACTAAAGTTTAAAGTTGAGAAGTGATAAATTATGCTAAATTATGCAAGTCATCAAACACCCCCAAACTTAGAACTTTGTTTGTCCTCAAACAAAAAGAAAATAAAGTAAAAGACAACTATAGACACTATCAGCTAGACCCCATAGAGAAATATCATCACTCACCAAGCCATAATCTGAATTTAGATTTCATCACTAGTAACTTACTCTTTTAACATCAAGGATAGCAGGAAAATCAATCAAAAATTTAGCAATTTGTCAAGCAAGAGTTAAGCATTTACTTCAACCTAAAGCTAAGTCCTTGAGAGTGTGTGTGTGTGCAATAGTCAATTTAACTCCAAACCACCAACAAATTTCAGATAAAAGTAGAACAACTGAAATCAGAAGAATTCTCTCAAAACTTAACCCCATAAGTCCAATTTTCAGAAATCCTCTCCACTAATGTAATCAAACACCAAAATCAGAGATCAAAAGGTCTTTAATCAAGGTTGTAATGACAGGCCACAGGGTGAGGGCTAAGAAAGAAATGGATATGGGAAATCAAAGCAAACTGGGAAAATACTTGGTAGAAAGAACAATAAAAGAGATATCCACAATATCCACACCATAGCTCTTTCTCTACAATATGCTCATACTGATGACAATATTGTTGCTATACTCAATAAGTGGAGGTTTTTTTTTTTTGTTCAACCACCTTGATACTCGTAGCCTTTTTTGATTTTCAACCACTTTAACCCTTTTTCGATTCTTGCCTTTCACTTTCTTTTCTTTTCACATTTTGATCAAATAGAGCAAACATAATGTGGATAATTTAATTTGAACTAACTTTCTCTTTAAATGCAAATTTCCACCAAAATATTTTCTCAAAATGTAAGGTAAATTCATGGTTTTTCAGGCTTAGAACGGGAATGGTTTATGTAGTTAAAAGAACAAATAAAGGCTTATGTAAAATAAGGCTCAAGGGGGTTAACTATGGAAATACACCATGCAATGATGGCCTGATAATCAGGACGGCTGGGAAAGCTTTTTGGTTGTGACAAAAAATTGCCTAGATCCTTTCTCTAATGTTTGGTGTCAACTAGGATTTCGCCTCAAGGATCCATCAACGGATTCTAGAGCAAAGC